>OX246740.1:4996703-5686703 GCA_945910005.1 Isoperla grammatica
GGTATGAACTGAAAAAAATGTGTACTGGACTTTCGTTCTCAAAAATCCATGTGACCAAACATAGCAGTCTTTTGTGCTATCTTTCTGTCCCACCCTTGTCCAGAACAATGACAACCTAGATTAGGGGTTTGTGCACTGAGGCTTGTTTGTTCCGAGAAATGCTTTCAAGAAATTGTGACCCTCCGCCAGATTTCAGTCAACCATCAAGTAAGATATTTTTACAACAAACACATTAGATTACTTTACACCTGCTTTACTAGACCAGAGACCTGCGTCACATTTGCAAAACTTATATAAATAATAATAATAATAATAATAATAATAATAATAATAATAATAATAATAATAAATTATATATATTATTATATTATTTATCATATTTTATTATATATAATAATTGTATATAATAATATTTTTTTTTTTACAGGGAAACCTGCCCAGGGACAATTTATGTCCCTCTTCAGGGCCCTTATTCCAGAACAGTTTTAATCGGTTGTAGTCGGTTGTAAAGTTACGCCCCCGAATCCGTAACAATTGCGATGGATACCTCTACTTCAAAAACTGTAGTAAACTAGTTTCAATTTTAATTATATCTCAATAATGCTAATCGAAATCGAAAATCTGAGTCAACAGCGCACTGTGGTTTGCAAGACCTATAGGCGTAGACTGAATGAAAATATAACCATTAGCGTAATATTTTGACTATTAAATCGATTATTCAATCAAATTTAAACCAAATAAAAACCATACTGATAATAATTTTGGAGCGTTCAATATGTAGGGCTTACTAAACCACAGTGCGCTGTTGATTCAGATTTTCGATTTTCAAGTCCATTCATGAGATAAAATTTAAAAATTAAACTTTTATGCGTTTTTTTTTTTTACATACAAGTACCCTTCGCTCGTAAGTTGCAACCGGTTGCAACGAACCAACTGGAATGAGGTGAATAACTTGGTATTATTGTAGCAATTGGAATCGTTGAGAAGGATTGTCCAAGGGCTGGTAGTAAGAGCTCATGCATTCGTCTTTTGACAAACGACGGAAAACTAAAGCAGAATTGCCGGTAGCGGGTAGTGAATCGGTGCCTTTTCGAATAAGCGCCTCTGGTGCTGTACCACACTGAGCAGTCTCTACTGATATTCGACAGTGCAATTTGACAAAGGAGTAAACTGGTTCATACTTCAAGTTGTAGTTATACTCCGAATTCTAATATATTAGCCAATTTAATCAATGTAATTCGCCAAATCAAACAACGACGTGTAGGACTCTATCCCAATTAAAGATATTGGTAACGTCTTCTCTCAGGGTTGTTGATATTCAGGATTTATCCTGCAACCTACAGAAATAGATGTGTTTTTATATCTATTGATAAACGAAAATGGGAACGTGGGTTCGAATCCGACACAATGTATGGTTTCTTTGTAACTGCACTTTATCTCTGTCGAATATCATAATTGGAATAATAGAAACGTAAAGCAACAAGGATCAATAATATCATAATCTTCTCGGATTCCCCACCCAATTGGATATTGGTTCTTGTACGGCATTTTAAATGAATTCAGGTGGCAACAAAATTTGTTTTGGGGATTTAAAATTGAAATCGGTCTTTGTCTACTGTTTCACAGCATCCCGTGACCACAGAGAGTGTTAGCTATAGGCGGATTCACAATTGAAATAAGAGTTGAAATAGTGAAATAGCAATAAGGTTTAAGCGAATTGAAACATGCAATAACAATGCTGTGGTTCACAATTGTCACAGTGGATTGAAATAGTCATAAGAAAGAATCAATTCCATTTCTTATTTCAACCTTATTTCAACTTCTTATGACGAACCAATCAGAGCTCGAGAAGAGAAGGCCTACTCCAGTCGAACCGGATATTGTCGTTGTCGTTGTTGTTGTAGTTGTTGTTGTTGTTGTTGTTGTTGTTGTTGTTAATGTCGTCGTCGTAGGCTTCTTGCAAGCTTGCTTTACAACAATGAAACAAATGAAATGAATCTATCGACAAACATCAAGCTGTCAAACAATAGAATATTCTGATTTTGAAAACAAATCTTCAAAATAAACAAGAAACATACAAAACTTTCACAACTTGGTTGCCCATCATTGATAGTTTTAATTGGTGAGCAGTTACTATCGCCATATCTCGTTTTCTTCATAATGTTGCAATTTTATTATTTTGACAGCTCGTTGTTTGTCGGTGCTGGCGCTGCGAGTGGAAAAAAGTCGCAGTGCAAAGACCCATTTGGCCACGGCCTGCTATAGGTTTGGAGTAGGCCGTGACTTTGGCGTCATATCCGGTCGAACAGTGCTCGATTGAAACGCTCTCCTTATGTTGAAATAAGGTACTACGGGTCTGTTGTGAACCAGTTCGTTGTTATTTCACGGATTCTTATTTCAACCCTTATTTCAATAGGGAAGGCTCATAAAAAATAAATATTCCTCAAAGTACCTAAAAACAGAAGGCCATTATCAAAAAGTACGGGCTGTATAATTTTTATATCTGAGAAGTGTATATTTCCAATTCTATTAGCTTTTAAAGTTTGAAATTTGGAACTTACCGCTCCGTAATTGAAAAACGGCTCGTGACGTCATAACTCTTGTCAACAACTGCCTCCTTGAAGTATTCTTAATAATAGGCACCGAGATTGGCCACTGATGGCGCTAGTGAAAACGAATGAAGCGCTCCAAGTGGCAAAGTCGCGCAACAACCTGCTGAAGCAGCGTCGTTCTTCCTACGTCAATAAAGGGAAATTGTGAAAATTGTTTAATTAAATATGGGTTTCAAAATTTTTGCGCAGATTATGAATCCCATCAGTAAATCTTAAAAAGGCAAGCCACCATTTTAATCAGGACACGTTTTAGACGTAAAAACAACAAATAACACACAACAAACACAAACAAAACAAGACAATAAAAGCCAAAACAAAAACACAAAACAAAACAACAATACAAAATAAATACACATCAACAATAAAAACGAAACAAACGCCAAACAAAAAACAAGATATATCACAATAATATCCAGCACTATTTTCAACCGCGGAATGAAATCTTCAGCAGTTTGTTGCTAAATTTGGCCACATACAGCGCTGTATGTACTAACACACGGTGCCTATAGGCCTATCAAAGATATTAAGTTGGACATTTTATAATATCTAGGATGCAGTGACTTTACAACAATGTCTTTTATACCACTGTTTTCTTCAGAAAATACATTTTGATACAGTATTTACCAAAATGTGTTTAAAATAATGCAATTATTTAACATATTGTTGTAAATTAATGTTGAGCAGTGTTCATTTACTAACTAGAAATAAACGTTGATTCAGTTAAAGTCTTATGAGAGCAATAATCTACTAAATTGTGGGATTTCAGTACTAGTTGTATGATATAAAATGATTGCTTACAGAGTTATGACGTCAGAAACTTATAATCACGAGCAAGATGGCGCAGGTCCGTTTCTGAGCGTGTTTTGACAGCAATATCTTTGACTTGCTGTTAAAGCGATGTTAATTCACCTTTCGAGCCGAAACCAATTAGTTCCCGTTTATTTTAACTTGAGGTAACAAGTAAGCAAATAAAAAAAATGTGTGAGCCTTCCCTATTGTGGATCGGCCTTATGAAAAGGAATGTCTTCTGTGTTTGCGTAGCCTGCGGCAAGTCAGCCAGCCAGCCAGCGGAGGGGAAGTTACTGGAAAAGCAGCAGCTACCGCGTAAAAATCACGCGATTGTAATTTAAGATTGTGGCTTACTTAACAGAGATATCGTATTGAAATTTTAAACCCTAGTTGCTTAGATAATGCTTGTAAGCGGCGTTGAATTTATTTTTTAAATTTAGCATCCGTTTAAATTTTCATATTTGACCAATAAAAACAAATATTTGTTGAAACATTTTTGAAAATGTAAATCAACAGCGCACTTCTGATGTCTGTTTTCTATGCACAGAAAAAACCGCATGTAAATAGAGTCAATAGTCTAGTACCAATTCCTAACTTTGTAAGAGACTGTAGTCCCCCTATGTAAACGCACCGCACGGTTACCGCAATAAAATAAACCCGCGAATAACTACTGTAATAAAAACGGGGTCTAAACGGTCGCTGTTGCGAGTGACCATTTGAACAGCAAAGTTGTGACTGTCTACCTGTTTTATTTCTCTATGGTCTGAGATGCTGACAGTTCGGCCGGCTACAATCAAAAATAAAATGCTTACTTATTTTTTAGGTGACCTCCTCTTTTTTTGCGACGTGCTGACAAAAAAAGACGCTTTTTGCTAGAGCGCCGATGTTCAGTTTTATTTCCCCCTGTTTTCACTACACCCGTATCATAAAACTGTATCATAGAAGGCGAAAGAGCTCCATAATGTTCACTCGCATCACACAACATGGAAGCGCACTGTTATGACAGACACTGAACGGAGAAGCCAAAGCTCAGCGTAGCCAGCTGATGCGGCTCTCGATGCCTGCGCGCCGAGTTGTAACAAAGCCAGACTGTTCTAAGCGAGAGCGCGACAACCTACACAAACTACGCGACACAATATTGTAGATGCCTGGTGGGCGGAGACCAGGCCTTTGTTATACTCACTTCGTTCCTCGTTTCTTGGGAACATGTGCTGTCATGTAACAAGGCTGACCGGTGAAAATCGTAGGACAAGCGTCATCGATTAATTTCGGTCTCTTTCTAGGTACAACAAGTTCCGTTCCGTCGTCTCGTTTCATACGGTCTTCTCGAATAATGCAATCTTCCGAAAAGTGTTGTATGCACACAACGGAACGTTTATTGGGCTCGAAGTTTTCCCTGTGAATACTTCTAATCCATTTCTCTCGTAGGAGTTGCGTTTTTGGGAAGCTAAATACTGTAACATATCCTTCCGTTGCATCTTTTCTTTTGTAGTTGGAGACACATCCAGGTACACTACATTTGTCCGGCATCTAAAAGAATGAATTTAGATGCTGGTATATCTAAAGATCTATTACTATGGCCGTTACATTAATATTGTATTGCCAGCCCTGTAGGTCAATGTTTTGTGGTTTGACTAACAATGAAGTCTTCAATATCGGTGGTATTAGTGATATATAACCTTGATGTAAAGTAGTATTACGCGTGGACTGCAATTCAAGTTGCTTACTATGGTGGTTTACCATTGGCAAAACCCAAAAAACAACCCGCAAACAATGGGCATTGTTTAAATAACCTGGTATTGCGTTAACTAGGGTGTGCAATCATTTGTTGACAATGAGATGGCCTGCGTACTGTAATGTGGACCAAACGGATATTTATCTAGGCCGCTACACAATGGAAAAAGTAGAATATTTTCAATGTAACTGTTTTAAAAGAAGGGCCTATGGCTTGAGATTCATTCGATTAATAATATATCTTAAGTTACGACATCTGCTAGTCAGTACCCACCTTTCTGATGATGCCTCTGAATGCCTGTTATGTGTAAAAACACGGGAAATGAGCCACGTGCAGCAGTATGTTCTCACGCTGGCTAGAAAATTCACTCTGTAACTCGAGAACTACTTGCAAGAGTCGGCCGAGTAGCGTGACGTCACGCGGGAATTCACCGCGCAGTCTCCGGCCTGTACGATAGCGACGGCCTCGGCGGAGACCAGCGAAACAGTCGCTCAAGTTCGGGTCTGATCGGCGATCTGTCGCGCGTCACGTGACCTCACCAGTTCAACTCGTGCTGTGGTGGTGAGATGGTCGAGGAGTCTCGCTTACAACAGCGACCACTGCCCCGTCACCCGCGTTTTGTAACTGTACGGAACTCCAAAAATATTCACGGCGATAGCCCTCACTTTATCAAGCAATGGTTATGCTTGTCTTCTTCCTGCATCTACATTACATTCAATTTCTCAATAATATATTTCACAGAATAGTTAGTCTAACATCAAGTGCCCACTACGAGAAATAATATAAATAATACTATTCGAAGTAAGATGAACTAAGGCAAATACGGGTTACAATAATAGTAATCAATCATGAGTAGGCCTACTTATGGTGGGATTGCGTTTCTTTGCGTTTCTCTTGCAAAAAATCAAATTAAAAAATAAAGCTTTTGTGTAATAAGATTTACATGCAATAAATAGGCTGAACTTAATACTAAACAGTATGTTTATCCAACAGAGAGCAATAAATTGGATAGTTTGTCTACGCACTATCGTTCTTATCACGTCAACACAAATGCACCAGCGTAATAGCATTGAGTTTATTAGTGTAGTAATAAAAAAAAAATAGTGTACACTAACAAACTCAATGATAATAGCAACTGCTCGGAAATACTCGCGCTCCCCCGTTATCATGCGGTTTGTAGCTTGATGTAACTTCAAAAATATTCGTGACAGTCGTCCTTCCTATATCAAGCAATGCTCTTGTATTCGTCCGTTCTAAATGACAGAATTTATCAAAGTCACTGCTCGTAGAATAATAATAATAATAATAATAATAATAATAATAATAATAATAATAATAATAATAATAATAATAATAATAATAATAATAATAGTAACAAACAAAACTAACAATGTACTTAATATTGTCCCATAACTGTTGTGGGGTATGAACAGAAGATGCATGCATGTTCAATACAGTCAAGTGGGGAGATTATGTTTTATGGTGCGTCGTCTACTAAAACAGATACTCGGTAGTGACAGACTCAACTCGCGACCTATGGTACGAACAAGTGGGATGTGTAGATAATAATAGAATGTGTACATAATGTATAACAAACCCGTACCAGAATTCGAACCTGAAACATTATATAAAACTGTGCCTGGTTTTTTCTTTTTATTTAATTAATTCACTTATCGACAAGATTACAATAACCTGTCACAATTTGATACATAATAGCTACACACTAGCAAACGATTGTGAACAGTTGAGGAGTGGGGGGTGTACAAACTTGTCACCTGTTTGAAGACCTGAGAAGCTACCCTGGTAGGCCTACGGTGGTATGTGACGTAGACCCGTTTTTACATAATTGCATTATTTAACAATTAGATGCAAACAAATACAATTTTGAAGTGGAAGGTAGTGACGGAGCGTGTTCTGATTCTGACATGTCCTGAGCCATTAGGAGACTGGCAGGGAATTGACACAAGGGGGTCATAAAGAATTCCTTAAGTGCCTGCGTGAGGCGACATACCAGCCGCACTTGGTTCAACCACATCTCTATAATTCCAGTTCATAGTTAATTTTCGGCAAAATGCAGGTACAATAAAAATAATGTTAATTAGGCTGAATGTCTCTTACCATGTGGGTGAACTAGTTTCCAGAGAAGCTTTCAACCTCTCTTCCTTCTTTCTTTTGTGCCATATGATAAGTGCCCTTGATTTCTTGTTGCGTTTCCTGGACCTCCCTTGATTACGAGGGTTTCCTCGCCTACCCATTATGTCGGCTACCTTTACCAACTATCACTGAACAGTGAGCACACATACGTATATACGATGACGTATTATCAATAATTATCAATAAAATACACACTGAGTTATCGATGCCCCACACATTCGAATCACACTTCACATTCGACTAACACAACAACACGCTCTGCTTTCTTGAGCCCGGACACTCGAAACCACTTGTCAAACCTCGCGCGCTCCGCCGCTCCCAAAGGTTTGTAGCAGGTCGCCCGAGTTCCCGAGAACGCCGCTCGCTTCGCTACCGGCTACGCGTGAGCCACTTGGTTGGCCGAGACATGAGACGATTTTCGGAGTTGCTTACATCCATCAGCAGATGCTTTGTTATTTGTTTCTTAATTTTTTTCACCTTTTTGGTTACATTAATTAATAAATTCATTCTGCTTACTTGAGCTAGTCAAATTACTTCAAGTATGGGTTGGCGCCCTTAGCCCACTTGTCTGTAATGCTATAAGCTCAATATGGTGATATCGTTATGATTTAAAAAGCAAATTCAAGGTGATGGTTACGCGAGTTACATAAGTATATAAAAATATACATTTCACTTAGTTAGGGCTAAACATAGGCGATCTCAAGACACATTTTCAGCGGTACAGTAAAAAAATCATAGCAGCTAAACTACTAAAGATCATTGACTGAAATTTAGCTTACATTATTTAAAAACGAAACCCTTATTCCGTGTTAAAAGAACTTATTTCTTCCCGAGCGGAACTTTTTCTTAAACTAAACTACTTCTTTTGCCTTTTAAAACTTTCGGGCTAGTCAAAAAAAAAAACATGTAAAAAAAATTAAATTCTACTTTATGTACATCAGGGTCATATAATCATTCAAACTGTGTGATACAATTGGGGAAAAGAATAACAGTTTTGTAATATAAGACTCCACAGGAAGGTATTTTTAACGCTAACGTAGGCATTTTGTTGCTAGTGTTTCCTGAGGCCTTTTGGAAACGGATGGGCGTGTAACTTTTGCACATATTAAGAAAGGTCTTATGAATGACTAGATACTTCATCTTTTTCACAATCAATATAGTTTTAATAAAAAAAAAAAAAAAATAAGAACTTGAGTCTTTTTGTCTGTTTTGTTCTTACTTTGTCTTAATGTTCTGGGCCTTTCTTAATGAATATTGAAAAATGCACGTATTGTGTCATTCGGCCAACTATTGACTAGCCGTAGTTAAATTTTCGAAACTGTACGTTGCATGGTGTTGACAAAAAACACAATTTCCCGAATCAAGTACACGCATTGCTCTTCTTTTGCAATTCTTACTTTTCTCTGGCCCAGGTGAATGTCTAGCTTGTCGGCGCTACCTGTCACTCGTCAAGACTTCCAACAGTTGCCACGAACTGGTTTGCGCGGACAGAAGGGGATGAATGAGACATCTCATCAACCACAACATCAGTGCGATACGCCTTTAGTCCATACAAACCCCAGTTGACAACACAGAGACCTTCGAGATCTGAAAGTTGGATCGTTTGGCCAAACCCTGACAATCCCTCCTCTACTCAAGCATCGACCGTTGTGAGATAATGCAAGGCTCGCCGACCGAAGGTAGTTACGTATCGAAGCGAGAGTGGGGATACTCGTACTTTGGTCAGAGGTTGGTGCAAACGCTTCCCGAGCTTTTGACCTTTGGCTTACCAACAGCGACATAAATGAACTATACATCCAGTCCATTAGCTCTCTTCTTCATTTGTAAATAAACGATACTGACGATATAGTAAGATCAAGAATGACTGTCCGGAAAGTGACAGATTTGTGCCCGATCCTAGAGAGTATGGGTTTAGGGTTGATATTTATTAATTTAGTATAATTATGTATGATGAATTTCATAATTGGCATTAAAACTAATAATAGTAACAGTAATAATGACATGTAATTTGTTTTATTTAATAAACATAAATATATACACAACTTTAAACAGTATCCATAAAGCTTTATGTAAGACATGCCAGAGTAGAACGAATTTAGGGGGGGGGGGGGGGGGGTGGCTTTTTTCATAGCTGAGTGAAATATAATGTTACTAACTAATAATGTAATTTCCGTGAGTACCCCCGCTGAATGGTGTACAGGTCAAATAACTTTTTTTGAGCCCTTTTTTGACTATCTACGTACATTAGGGTTAGTGCAGTGGTTCCCAACCGGGGTGCCGCGAACGTTTGCTAGGGGTGCCGCGAAATTTTCGTAAATTGAAAAAAATTATGAGTTTCTGAATATTTTGAAAATAAAACAAAATATTTACATTTGAACAGTACCCACAAACGAAAACATGTCTTAATTTAATAGTCGTCTGACCACAAAAGAATTTTCACTGAAACATATATTACATCACAACATTTTCTACAGCAGATACACTCTCACCTTCGAACCCCCTCAACCACGAATAACAGTTCAGAAACAATTCAGAAAACAGGATTAAATTTCTACGGTAGAGGTATCTGTTTGAGTTAGGCGATTCAGCATTAACGAATATTAAATTAAAGAAAAAAGTAAGATTTCTATAAGTTGTAGAGGAAATGATAGTAGATTTTTTCACTAACCGGCCACAAATCAAAGATATTTGCAAACCGTCAAAGCTAGATTTCTCACTGTATGTACGTATCCAACTATAAGTATGTGGTGTGGTAGCCTACAGTAATTAAATCATTGAATCAAATTTGCAAAATGATGATTTTTTTCCAATTCTCGTAGTATACTTGAAAAAATATTGGGTTTTAGCGTGGGCGTCAATTATTGTGAGGGGAAGGGGGCGTCTCTACTGAATGTAGGCTTGGGGTGCCTTGAGTCAAAAAAGAATGGGAACCACTGGGTTAGTGCTATGTGACAATTGGCAACAAACAATGATTCTGTAGCATTATTCTGCGTTTATAGATTACTGGTAAAAAGATTTGTTTTAATAATATGACTTTTTTCACCGTAAATACTTGTCACTATAGTCACATTCATGCGCGACAGTAAAAAAAATTAATACTAAACAATGAAAATTATTATGTACAATAAGCTACAACCGCTGGAAATTGCAGAATACCTTCCAACACTAATTAGGAAAAAAAATAATGTTATATGTTACATAAAAATCAAAGGTTCAACATAGCTAAAACAAATTTTCTCACATTTATTATTTATAGTTGTAGATAAATTTATGGGACCGTAAAATGGTAAATTTATTTGGATTGTTGAGGAAGAATATCGGAGGGGTGTTATACTAACCTGACCAATAGTCAGCCTAGCAGAGCGTTTGTAAAATATGAATATTAGTTTTGAATACATTATATTTTTATTATTGCTAATTAAAATCGGTAATTTCGGGGATCTTTACACCCTCCTCGCCGTCACCATCTTTTATTGCCGATACATTCAATACTCCCGATGCAGACTGAATGCTAACGTTCATTACATTCAAATCACAAACCTCGATGTCATTTACTGCATAATTGCTGTTGGAAACTTCAAGCAACCCAGAGGAAGAGTGTTTTCTTTGTTTATCTAAAGACGAACTAAAAATCAAAACAAAAACAGTGATCGTGTTTGTGAAAATGTTTTTTCATTAACAATGATTTAAAATTATTTTGCCACATAAGCCGGCATTGTTTTCCTACTCACAAATTATCCGAAGCCCCAACAGCGGTTTGTTTGAATTCAGTGGAGGGGAAAGAAGTCTCTAGTGTTACTTTAGTTTTCCTAAAAAAAATATTACCATAATGCGATTGTTTGATTGTATTTGTATAAGCTTTTCACCGTAATTACGTAAATCACATTTAGGACCCCCGTCCCGTACAATTAGCGTAACGTTCTGTAGCAATTATTTTATTAATTTGTTAGTTACTACTTCTACTTTATTATTAAATTGGTTAAAAACGTTTTCAATTTTTACGAATGTAACTCGTTACTTATTGTTTTATTGCAAATTGCTCACAGATTAGCATGGAATTTATGCAACATGTAGTTGGTTGCATTGATACACTCATTTGTATATAGACTAGAAATACAAATTCAAAAATAATAAGTTATGATGATCACTAGAATGTAATTAATCAAATACTAACCGTGCTTTCGCGTTATACAATCGGTGAAAATGGCAGGTGGTTCCCTTCCTCCCTTTTCTTTTCTTTCTTGGCGCACTCAAATTATCTCGTGATTTCTTTCCCCTCCTCCACGTGCTACGCTTTCCGTCCATCGTCTTTCAATGAACATTTTAGAATGATAGTCTCCACTCTCCACGTATATTATTGTAACAGGTATTACCCTCAAATCTTTCGTCCTATCAGGCCTTCTGTTGACACAGTCCAAAAGCCCCAGGGGGTTTTGGTGTTGTTTAATATTGGCTGCAAAGGGTTTCTGGCGAAAAGCGAATATTATGAGCCACTAATTCAACTAGGGCTGGACGTGGCTGGACGAAATACGCAGGGATTCGGAACTTTCAAGGTCACTTAGCTTCCTGTAGAGTCACATTTTCAGAACAACCCATTGAAAGGCATAAATGCATAAGTGACCCAACCCACCACACAATCTCAAAGTATGCGGGAATGTTGGAAGGGGTAAGGGGTGGGTGGCTGGTGGGTGGCCGTAATTACAAAACTGGCCGTTTGGCTCGGTGGATTGGGGAGGGGGGGGGGGAGAGGCACTCGTCGTTCTTAGCTACAATGTGTCTAAACTTTTTCAAACTTTGCTCAAGAACGGCAGTGGTGAAGTGGTGCGTATACGGGCGTATATGCCGTACACACACTGCTCCGGCTAAAACACTTTCGTATACAGGTTTTGTTTATGATACGAGTGATACGCAATGATACGGTTGTAACTTGTAACATGCCTCAAATGACTGTCACATTATTCGCAATTGTCAGCTTTTCTCCGTTGGTAAAATTGTGCTCTCTGGCACTGGCATTTAATTGGCACAAGGTCTCAAATCCTCAAATACCAGCCGTGGGTCTGGGATGTCATATGTTTCGCTTTCGGTGTGACAGTCCCGATTTTCAATTTTAAGTCCAGCGTCGCGCCAATACACCAAGAAAAAATATTGCGATGATTAATTTACAACATCATAATTATATCTGCAGTTCAGAACGTGCTTATCAAACCAAGCTCCAAAACTTCCATGCACTATGCAGCCTTCTTGCAAGCGCTTGGTACCTGAGTGACAATAGAACTCAGCCACTCGCACACAGCTCGGCTCGCTGTCATACTCGCACACCAAACTGCAATGATGGCGGGGAAACGATGGTTACGTCCGTTCCCATCCATGCATTTACCCATCAGTGTTAGCAAATTTAATAAGTTAATAAATAATTAGCTCGGGCGTTACACGTGGCACTTACGCCGGTTCCATTCGATATAATCCGAACTGAAGAGTTTCCCCTCAAACAGAAGAAGACCACCGAGATCCGAGTCTTGTGTGATAGCCCTACGACATTCTTTTCCTACTATCCTCACACTACGTATAAAATCTAGATAGAAAGTCACCTTTGACTAGAGACACTCAGTAATCTTTGCTAGAGAGAGGGTAAAGTTCTCCTGACATAGCCGGCCCCTACGGGCACCCATTGTTGCTATGGATTTGTTTCGTTGATGGGAAATAACATGCAAACATATGTTACCTTGGTAACAATGGGCGCCCCTAGGATCCCGACTATGAATTCCAACCAAAAGCATATTATTCATAATGAAAGTAATTATTATTATTATTATTATTATTATTATTATTATTATTATTATTATTATTATTATTATCCTCCTATTGTTTACTAATAATTAATTAGTTGATTTATAGTTGGTTGATCAAGGCCAAGGAATCCCCTATCCTGATGGTGGCTTTCGTGGTTTTCTAGCCATACGAAGAGCGAATGCTAGGATGGACAACAAACTGACAAGAAAGTACTCCTTCAGTTTGTTGTGGATAACGTATGAACAGTTACTTTATATTACTTAGTTGTATTATAATTAAATTTAAGTAGTGCAAGCACGTGGAAATATAGAAATACCTGACATTCATATCCGTATAACATGTTGGCACCGTTTTTTTTTTATTTATTTAATGTCTATCCTATTCAGTTATAAAACTTATTTACAAAGCAGGACAAGAAATAGTACCAAGTAAACAAATGACAATTAAATACAAATAACAAAATAGCATGAATAACAATGACCGAGTCTGTATGTAATACAACAATAAAATAATAATCTTAATAATTACGCCAATTACGAGTTTCTATCCGATCGCCCGGTCGTCCTTACGGAATGGAACCCATATTACAGAAAAGTTGTTAGAATTACGGGACTATCGTAATAATATAATACACAATAATATCACACTAGTAACTTTATTATCATTATTATTATTATTTTTATTATTATGTTTATTATTGTTATTATTATTATTATTATTATTGTTATTATTATTATTTTATTGTTGTAATACATACAGACTCGGTTAAAACCGGTGCGAACATGTTTTACGGACAAAAATATCAAGTATTTCCACGTGCTTATCTTACTTATATTTACTTAAAACTAAGTAATTACATAAAGGCCAAATTGTTCATATTATTTTATCCACAACAAACTGAATATGTACGTTCTTTGGTTAGTTTGTTGTCCATCCTAGCATTCGCTCTTTGTATGGTGGAAAACCATGAAAACCACCATCAGGATGGAGAATTCTGCAATATTATTGCTTTTTGCATCTTAAATTATGCGGTTCGGTTGGGAATCGATAATTTGAATGCTGTCATGTAGTTAACGCGGAACAATACCATTTGTGGATATTATTAACGGTACAATAGTGACTTTACTCGGCTTCCACAATTTTTTTTCTTCTATAGAAAGTTCCATATTTGTTCACAGTCTGTTTGTGTGTTTGTACTCGGAGTTGGAACAGCCTCACCTGCTTTGTTCGCTTGCAATCTAGATAGATGGGTACGATTTAAATGATTATTGGACATCGAATTCATAGCAAAGAGTAAAGAAGGCAAAATTAGTGATGCATCTTCTTACCTTTTCCAATAATTTCTTTGTCGTCTGCTGAGTGATTTTCTAGTCGCACTAGGATATTTCTTTCCGGAACTATGTTTTATTCTACCCATAGTGCTCTATCAGAGGCCAGGAACTAAATGAAGACACAAACAGGAAACACTGACGGTCAACTTTCGTCCCTCTCAACAAGTATCATTCCTCAGCTGCCTTCTAAGAAGATATTCTTGCGTAGCTTTGTGGCTGCCGGACTAGAAGGGGTGTGTTTAGGCCCCGAGGCATGCATTTCCAGGAACGTGTTAGATACGCTCAGTGAGCTTGTAGGACCTGCGCCCCAATGGGGACCACGGGGGACGAAAACCGGCGGTAGCATTTTGTAGGACATAAAAATGTCAAGCAATTCCATGTGTTTTCTGTACTTGAAATGTACTTTAAATAATTTTATATTACTCTTCTTTTCTCCCAATAAACCTTTTATTAACAAATGTTACGTTCCAGACGGTCGTGGTAGATTTATCCTAATCCTATTATTCGCTTTATGTACCTACTGTGGAAACCATGAACTCGACGTTAATCGAAGTAATCATAGTAATCATATAAGAAACATATTCAAATTCAAATATTCATATTCAAATATTATCGACGTTGTCTTGAAGTCTATTATCATATTCTTCTTTTACTAATCTTCCTACAAGTCTTCATTATCATAGCCTTTTGTTTATCGATGTATAAAGTGAAAACCATGATGGAGTTTTCATGGATTGTGTCGCATGGGGACCATGGTTACTTTAGTTTGTTTCTCCGTCTTCATTAGTTCAATAATGGTTAGCACCTCATTTTGTTTCTTTTTTTTTGCACAGTCGTACTAATAATTTGAAACCTTGTTATGTAGTAATAATTTCTCAGAATTATATACGAAACCATCGGACGTGGGTTCGAATCTAGATAAAAGCACATGGGCTTTTTGTATGTGTCCCCACCCTCATCGTTTATTGTAGAATAGAATAACTTCATTTTAAGAAAACTACAACAAATCAATTCAGAAGAAATTTGCAATAAAATCAGGTACAAAATTAGCTCATTATCGCTCGTTATTGTGATGATAATTTATTGATTAATGGTTTATTGATACCTACTAGGTGCAAAATTCGATACCGGCTACAATTTGATTGTAGGTCGTTAGTTGAAGTGGAATCACAAAAACCTAGCGTAAGTGAAGGTGTAGATTTTGCGTTGACTCAAAACCATATTTCCTATGCACACCAATCTAACATATTTGAGCAAAATTTCCCTACCGATAAAGCTCTGTTTAATGGATCAGATTTTGTATTGGCTAACACATTTACATCGGCTTTATCCGTCGTATAATAATAATAATTTTTCGTAGTGAAACTGCCCAGAGACAATTTCATATCCCTCTCCATGAGACCTAACAAAGTATTAAGGTATTTGAAATAGTGTGAAGGAATGTCCGAGGGCTGTTAGTATGCCTAAATCCCACATTTGCCTTGTAACTGAGTAAACTCGGAGAAAAGTTTCAGTCGGGATTGCCGGAAGAGGGAATCGAGCCGGCGACCTCCCGAATTAGAGCCTCGTGTCTACGCACTGAGCCATCTTTATCGGTTTAGCTGTAGTAGGCTACAATACATGGCTTTGTTGTCTCTGGTTTGTTTAGACTGTACGGAGTAGTTTAACACTTGATAGACAACGAGATGCTGTTCCAACTAAGATAGCCTATTCAAAGTTTCAGACAACCCCCTCCCCCCCTCGGGGGTCCACAGCCTTCATCACTCTAGCCTTGAGGTTAAGTTACATATTACATACAGTCACTTTATATTTTATTTGTATATTTTTGCATGTATATTTCATTACAATTTCATATGAAATTCGAGGGAGCATTTAATCTACTTTCAATACAAATAGTCCTCCAACCAGTGAAAATAAATTCGAGAACTTTTTTATTTTTTTCCGATCGAATCTAGTATTATTTCAAAATACCATGAGATAAGGAATGCTCCTTAACACCGGAACCTTCGTAAAATTATTGCTGTAGGAGACTTGTAACTTGTAACGTGTAATATTATTATCTATTTTTTTCATTTCTAACCAAGAATTTGTTTTTATTCAATCAAATTAACAATACTGATGCGTTGTAGAGGCGGACATAGAATTAGTTCAGACACATACATCTCACTGTAATATAAATAATAAATATGTTGTTATATCTACAGAGCCTTCACATATACTGTGAATTATGCTAAATCAATTATTGTTATTACGGCGTCAGTTTTCTTACCTTAGAAGAGGTGAATGTACTTCGTTTAGTTCTTTCTCCCGTTCTTCTATTTTTCTTTTATAATATTGTAAAATCGCTTTAGCTTTTTGTTTCTCTTCCTTTTCCTACCTGGATTTGCGCGCTTACTTCTCCCCATTGTAACTTAGACATTCAAAGCATTATGATAACGTTCGCACTTGGCGGGTCGAGTCATGCGCTCAGGCGCTGGCAGTTCCTGGCTCCACCGCCCGCGTCGCTACCGCCCGGGCTGAAACGCGACGAACGCTTTCGAGACATTTACAGGTCTCCACTAAAAACCGAGTTGCGCCTACATTTGTTGTCGGATCATTACGATTAAGATGCATATTGAACTGAGTGTTCAGCGCTTTACGTGATTGATACAAATTGAGAGGTTTATGTAGTTGTACATTATCTGCTTTGAGCTAAACGTGACCGACTTTGAAAACAATTTCGGCGGTACACTAAAAATATCACAAAAGGAAAACTATAGAAGGTAATAAAAATAAAACTATTGGAACATATTAACAAAAGATCAATAAACTTATGTCTAAAATTCCAGCTTCATTGATTTTGCTGTTTGGGTAAAACTCTGTTTTGGTTTTTCACTTTTGAAATTCTCGGGACATTCCGAAAAAGGGTGAACAAAAAGAAAATTCGACTTTTTTTCACATCAAATATGTTGGAACAAACCACAATATAACACATTTTATTAGATAAAAAACCATTAAATATACAATAGATTCCTTTTAAATTATATTCCATCAGTTTCCCGCCACTTTGACAACTCTGGCCCAGTTACTCGTAACCTTCCTCTTGCCACCACCGAATCCCAAAACACTGGCTCCTTCCATAGACGCATATAAAATGAAAAAAAAGGCAATCCTCCTGACTACGATCCCAAACATCAATACAACCCTGATTATGGCAGATTTTATATTGAAAACGTTTTGGTCAACATAGAATATAGATGCAGCGGCAATGAAAATCATTTCAGCACCACAGCCGAGCCAGTTATGGTTTGACTCCAGAAAGTCCATGTGACTGGAACATCTGCTGCCAAGATTATTGCGTTAAAAAATCTCCAGAAGACAGCAGAGAGCTTCATGAAAGAAAATACGTTTTCAGGGAACGAAGGCTGAGGACTAACAGTATTAGGCGGTACTGTTTCCTCGTCGTCGACAGATTCGTTTAATTGCTCCCTATAAAATGAGTGTCTATGTTACAATTGCATAAACACGTAGGCCTATACTCACGGTACCTCAATGATGCCTATTTTGGAATGATATATTAGAATTGAATGTAGTGCTCGACTATAACGTGTGATTGAGAATAGACTGGAACCTATTAGGCCTTTTGAAATCAATTATTTTCACAGTCTTATCCTGTGAATATTGGATGAGGACGAGGTAGATAACAAATTATAAATAGCAGACCCATTTAGAGTGGTCTATAGCAAGTTTCAGCTGCAATTGCAATATTGATAACCCCGCCTTTGTGAGAGGCAATTACTGTAAATGTTAATTATATGCATTCGTCTTACCTTTTGTCACATACTTGCTTCTTTTCACGCGCTGCTTTCAGAGATCTAGCGCGTTTACTTCGTTTCTTACTTTTGCTTGGTTTAATTTTATATCTACCCATTTTTACATTACACAATACACTATTTTACATTACACTATAGTCAATAAAAAAAAAAACACGAATGTGCCACAACGTTCTGCTTCACCATTCACATTACACAGACGATTTGTGCGAGCTCACTCACGTCATTCTCAAAACCAATGCTCACGTACAAGTTGAAACTGCCGCGACTTCGGAAGGATTGCAATGGCGAGTGAACTACCGACCGCTGAGGCGAGGAAGGAGATGGTTAGGCGGGTTCCCGCGCAGCGCCAGTAGGCAGTCAAAAATCTGTCATGGCTCGTCGAAACGTGTAGCTTTTTACAGGGTCTTGGTATCTCTGCATCAGTTAGTAAAGTAAGCATTCGAATCACGATCGGTCAACGAATTTAGAAACTAGAATATCACAACGTTATGGTGAATATCGTATCTATACATTTGAAGGTAAGGAAGTGAACCAAAACTACACTTCAAAAACAGAAGAAAAAACATGAGCTGAAAGAAAAAGTCATAAGTGCTAATCTATTCAGCAAAACAACAAAACTTGTTCAACATATTATTAACAGATATATTCATAACCTAATTTTAAAATATTGGATTTATCGGAAACCCCGTTTTTTAAAATAGCAGGGAACCCAACGGCTGCAAATTAAACAGCCGGTACGCCCGTAAATAGGGACATTCATTTTTTGTATTATTTTTGTATGTTGTAGTAAGCAATTACAGAACATTTCGTAGCAGAAAAAACCCATTTAAATTAAAAAAATTTAGCCACTGGTTAAGTATGATCTAGGGATAGGCCTGTGTATTCAATAGCCATGCAATAGGCAATTGATAATAACAGTAACACACAATAATTTTAAATGAGGTTGTAATTTTTAATAAATTACTATAGTTCAAATAAATGCCGCCAGGAAAGAATCATGGACTTACCCTGCAGTGATATTAGACACTCCTTTGTTGGAACAGCTTTGTTCAAGAGCGAGTTCAATTGCCCTGCGATGACGTAATCTTTGAGCAATTGATGCTTTCCCTCTCTTTCGTTTCCTCGCGCGATCTCGTGACATATTGCACCAGATGATTACGATAGAAATATCGTTTACATATTTCGCAAATTCACTGTTCGGACTGTTTCTTAATAATTAAGGCTGATTCACGATAAAAACTTAGTTGTAAGCTTTAACTTTAACTTAGACGCTAGGTGTTCATAAATTCTTATAATAGCGTTTCGTTAAATAAATTCTGAGCATGTTTCGGCTCCATTTTCGATTTAGCTAGCCTAGGCCTTGCGGCTGGCGGTCATTGGTTCTTTCTTACTGTTGAGTTTATTTTTATTTTAAAGTTTGATCGTTCCAAACTTAACCGTAGCCCAAAACTAAGTTTAAGTTTTGGTTATGAACAATCATGTGATCTTCCATAAGCCAAACCTTACTTTAAGTTGTAAGTTAGCGGTTAAGTTTAATCGTGAATGGGCCTTTACATCTTACGCATTGTGAAACTGTGTGTGTAAGAAATATAGCGATTTTATAACTTAGTACGGAATGGGAGTGGACGGATCCGATCTGTATAGTGTGGATCCATTACGGAAGACATCAAAAAGCGACTGAGCCGCCGAAGATGCTGTAACCAATCAGAAACTGCTTTTCTAACAGCTGACATAGCACGCGGTGATGGCGATGAATAAGCTGATAATATTGCAAAAGTGAAGAAATTAAATTAAAACTTGTTACGCCTATTACATTTTTTATTTTACTAATGTCATTTATTTTGTCTGAAGGTAATTAAAAATTAAAGCATTAGCATATGCTATAGCCTATAGGAGAACAGCTATTTACTTAGCTTAGGCCTATTTTACTATTTTTAGCGATTTAGGCCTAGGGGAAGATACAGCAAACTAGCAGTGGCAATGGCAATGGCTCAATACACCCTTGAAATTAAAGGTTAAAAATATCTCTTTTGCACAATACTACATATAAACATATCGTGAGCAATAAGAGGTGATTTTAAAAAAGTAAAATGTTGACCCGCACTGGGTTTGAACCACGTTTTGACGGGAGGCAAGCTAGCTATACTACGCCACGGACGGAACATGGAAGGAGATGCGATAGTGACCTACATATAAGCTGTGATAAATCGGTTTCAAATCAAACGTTTATACGTTGTTTATTGTTATATTTTCCATTACAAACATTTTTAAATGCAATTTAAGATATCACGTTCTAAAAATGTTATTTTATGTTAAAACAAAATCTTGAATATCGGTTTCACGATGCAAAGAGGTGCTGTATCACTGCGGGACCTACGGATCCATTCCGGGTAATATTTTCTGGATGGGATTCAGAAAAGGTTACATAATCTCTTTCGACTTAAAGCGGCCCGGATCCAAAACGGGATAGTTACAGAATAGGTGTCCAGGGCTGAACAGAACCGCGAAATCAAACAAAGCACCAACCTCCCAAATCACACTACCGCCTGTATCGCTAAGCCAACATAATCGGATGGCACAGATAACCAATTTACAATTTAAGTAATTATCTGTGCGAAGGGCTGTAAGACACATACGCTTACCACGAATCTTGCTTGTTAGGGGCATATGAACAGTAAACACTGGCATGTAGGCTTTGCAATTTTATGTATGCCTTATTGCTCTGGATAACAATGACTTTAATTACGTTGGTACTTACATTGTCGGGGACAGTTCTTTTGGCACAGCAACACGTTTCCGTTTTTTCTTTCGTTGTGCTTTTTTCGAGCGTTTTCTAGGTCGATTGCGGTTTGGCTTCTTATTCACCCCCATTACTTGAACGGTAACGGTACCGGTACTTTGTACGAAGTAATATAATAAAATATAAATAGTATGTAGAGTTACTCTGTACTGATTAGTCATTACACAGGACGTGCAGTTGGGACAATATTCCGGCTGAACTGTTCACAACGTCATCACTTCATATCTCCCGCCGAACACGCGCTAAAGCCACCGCTGGCAACCTGTACTGTGTCCAATTTGCGATGCCCCGTCACTCAACATTGTTTACAGTTCCCTCTGCTGCCGATGTATTGTAAACATGTAAACCTGTGTAAAACATCCGTCAATATATTGATGATGCAGTTATCAATGCACTAATCGGGTCATGAACACAGGAGTCACAAAGCACAATAAAGTGTCCAGCCCATGTATGCGTCCGATGCGTCCGTTTTTTCCGGTTCATCTAATCACAGCCCACATGCACTCACTCGACTTCGATGGCGAGTTGCTGGCTGTGATTGAATGAACCGAAAAAACGAACGCATCGGACGCATACATGGGCTGGACCGAGCAAAGGGTACCTATACGTCAAAAACCACAGACAATTTTCACTTTTTAAATATATCTCAAGATTGCAACACAAAATCGAAATCTGAATCAACAGCGCACTGTGCTTTGGTAAGCCCTGCAGACTGAATGGAATATTATAACCATTAGCGTAGTTATTTTGATTATTAAACCAAATACCGAGAGCATTCAGTATGTAGGGCTTACCAAACCACAGTGCGCTGTTGATTCAGATTTTCGATTTCGAAGTCCATTCTTGAGATATACATAATGTAAAAATGAAAATGTTAAGCGGTTTTTGACGTAGAGGTATCCTTCCCTGACAAGTATTATGGAAATGTCAGTGGCCACACAGTCACACGGTATATGAAATTAATAGTAAATAAAAACGAAGGTGTAATATGTACACACAATATTACCTCCCACGATAGTCGCTTTGGGTGGACGAATTAACTAAATTAAATTAAAATATATTTGCGGATACGACGGCGAGATTTTAAACAATCCGAACGTCCAGTCAATTTTACAGGTGTCGCCTGTACCAGAAAAAGTTACCATTTTTTTTCTAAATTGTTTTAATGTGTTTTAGAAGAATAAACGGTGCTTTGCTGGACGAGATACATTACAAACATTACACATACATACATTCACACATACATACAAAGTACATACATACATACATACATACATACATACATACATACATACATACATACATACATACATACATACATACATACATACATACATACATACATACATACATACATACATACATACATACAAAGTACATACATACATACATACATACATACATACATACATACACACATACATACATACATACATACATACACACATACATACATACATACATACATACATACATACATACATACATACATACATACATACATACATACATACATACATACATACATACATACATACATACATACATACATACATACATACATACATACATACATACATACATACATACATACATATTACATACATTCATACATACATTCATTCATACATACATACATACATACATACATACATACATACATACATACATACATACATACATGCATACTCATACAATTTCACCTACCTAGTGTTTCCTGACTAAGCAAATGAGTAATAAATACGTAAATGTATTTCATTTTTGAGTAAAATTTGATGGTTTGCAGAGTATTATCAAAGCTAGGATTTCTGGGGAGAGGGGGGGTCAACCCCCCCCCCCCCCCGCCCCGGATACGCCACTGCATAAGAGGATTGTGAGCCTTGGAAACAAACTCGTGCGACGTGTAGCAGGCCTACGTAACATTTTTTGTGATAATTGTCCTGAATTAAAATTTTGTGAAAGCCGTGTGCATAGCTTGCTTTGACCAAAGGTACATCAAAAGCATACACATACATAGACAAGGAAGGTAGCCGGTAATTAAAAAAAAAAAATGTTTTGTTTTTTAGGTAATCTTTGCCAGGTGGCCACAAAATATTGCCGGGCGGGCTGCCCGGCTGATCATTCACCATCCTCTCTCACCATCATTCACCACCTCTCGCCATTATTCACCCCTGTAGTCCAAGCCTGGGGAGAACACTGCCTAATATCCGACTGTATTACCTTCTAGAATTAGTACCACTTGCAAATAGTAAATAAATAAACCAAATGATAGATAAAACTCACGTATTTCGTCCGCCGGTGTCGACGATACCTTCTTGCTGCACTTCTAACTGACCATATTCACTTATTTGTTTCATTTGCAGTTTACGTTCACGTTTTATCTTGTTCATGTGTGTAGCATTGTACTTGCGCAATTTCGCCTTCGAGGGCCATTTCCGACTTTTGGGCATGACAGTACACCACAGCTGTGACAGTAGGCCTACTATCGAACAACGGGTTTTATCACACCAGACAACGTGCGCTCCCTCCCTTGCTGTCTTAAGCCAACCACGCATCTTCCGTACCACCCCTCCTTCCCATGCCCGCTGGAGACGCAGCGCAGCGTTGGTAGCTACAGAACTATGACGTAAAAATCCTACCTCGAACAGCAAGTTGCGCGAATAAACAAAGGACACCTGATGGTATAGGCCGCGTGATATAAACCTAAACATTGGTATTTGGGGTTAAACTTTATATAGAGAACAACTTGCTAAAGAGGTGAACGGGCACTTTAACAGCATCTAGTTTAGTGGCCACGAGTGTTGATTTAAAATTTCAGCCAAATCCGTCAAGCCGTTGACCTGTGCGCGACGAACAAAATTGTGTCCACAAACACACAGACAAAGAACCGATCGAGTTGAAATGAGAGATTCGCTTTGCTCATCTAATGTAGAATAAAATTTAGCCACAAAATGTATATTCCCCCCCCCCCCCCCCAAACTACATCGAGAATGATTTTACTTACTACTAAATTGTAAGATCCTTAAACCAATTCAGTGTATAACAGTCGCAAGAAAAAACATTTTCATTATATTTGTCATACCACTTCACTTAGATAAGATGTATAATTTCTTTCAATAACTCAAATAAATTAATGTGTTCATCTACACCTAATTTATATCTTTCGCTTGAACCAGTGAAAGTGAGGGTACCTATAAATAAAAATGCATTAATCTAATATTACAATATCACGGTCTGTGAATTAAAATTTAAATGTATGGCACATGTGACCACAATGTTTCACTTCATGTTGAGATTATATTGAACAACCATCTAGTGATGCGGACGATAATCGTATATCGATAAATATCGATAATATCGTATATCGATACGATACGATATGCGCCGTCGTATCGCGATATTCATGACGATATTATTTTGCACCCAGTATCATGATAAATTGTTAATACTTCATGGTATCGTCATAGTTTACAATTTCGCATGGCGGTTATTTGATTATTCTATTGATGTTAGCCGAGCATCCCTTGGCAAAGTTTGCATGCTGCTGTTCCCCCCCCCCCCCCCCCGCACGCAATGTTGGCGGTAACACAGTAGTCGTCATTCGTCAATGTGTAATTCAAGATCAGCAGAACGAAACTGACTCGCCATCATTAGCAGACAGACCGCCCGCTCTACACTAAAAAATAAAAATAGAACTCCACTTCGTGTGTCCATGAGCCGCTTGCTAAAGGAAGACGGACAATTTTTAGGCCTCGATTACCTGCACTCATTCATTGACTTCCTTCCGAAAAGTCTGCATTGTTTGACATCTTTCAAGATCCAAATCTACGTTTCACTGCTCCGCTGCCTCAACCCCCCCCCCCCCCCCATCCCGTCCTTCACCAGCCGACAAACCGGTTTGTTTGGCCGTCGGCTACAATCACAATGCGCTATTTATTTGCTATTATCGCGATAATATCGTATCGCGATATTTTTATATGCTCCGATATTATCACGATATATCGTGATATATTGTGGGAAAAAATGCGATTATCGATATGAATTTATTTATCATAACGCATCCCTACATAAAACATTAAAAACACAATTTCTATGCAATTCTTATTTAGAACTATAATTAATACCTACTGTAACACTGTAACTTCAATATAATACAAACAAACGAGTAGTGGATTTAATAGTATTCTTTGAGTTAAAAGGCACGAAATACTTATAGAAGAGAAAAAAATCTCCCCTTGCACTCCCCTTATCTCACTTTTCCCTAACTAGCCCCCCTCCCCCCCCCCCCAAATAATTCCTAGTTAGTTACGCCACTGACCACCACACAAATTATAGTGGTAGAGGGAAATATTTGGCCAAATGTGCTAATGCCTTATTGAAAGAACTACAGAACTATCGATATGTAGGCTAGTAATTATCTTTTTCTAGCTTACCTGACACTAGAGGTTGAAAGGTTGTTTTGAAAACTCAATTTTTGTTTCCTGATCTTGTGCGCCAACACCGCCACCTTTGCACGTTTGTTTCTTTTTCTTGGCCTGCAGGATTTTGAACGACGTTTCACCCATGGTTTCACTACTGCTTTGTCCATTTTCGTCCCAAGCTATATACGAGTGATAACACTGAACGGGCCTGGAGTAATGCGGAGTAATGGGGAGTAAATGAGCGAGGGGCCCCCACACGGGCGAACATGTCGCGAGAGATGCTCGTTCACCTGCGGTTCACCTGCGACTCACGAGCATCCTAAAGTCTGGTTACCGAATGAAATGCGTTACGTAATTTTCGGTCAAGTATTTCCGGTTGACTGTGTGTTCATACGCCACACAACCAAAGATGGCTGCTCTCAGGAACGAAGAAGAACATAACCTATAACCATCTAGGCTAAGCCTATTTGTGTACACTAGCCGTCACTAAACATTGAAGATTTTATTGCCAGCCTTACCTTTACGTGTGAGTTATGTTCTGTTATCCAGTTGATGTTGAAATAAGTGGACATAACACTAGAATATCAGATATACGAATGGACCATATCAACATTGAGCACGAGGGTTGGCTACCGGCTAACGTCCGGTCTTGGGACTACTTTCACGGGGAAACTTCAGTGTTGACTTTTGACAAAAACAAATTTCACTTGGCGTTTGAGATCATGTTTCGTTTAGCACTAACTAAAAATTTAAAAGTTGTGAAATAATATATAATACAACATGCAAAATACAATGCTTTCGCAAACATCAAGTTTTGAGAAAACTGGTTGAATGGAAAATTATTAAACAATCAGGTTCTAATATTGCAACGTTGGTTGCATTGCTTGCACAATCCGACAACTTCACAGGGCCGAATTTCGATGTTAAACGACCGTTTGCGTGCATATGGCGGGTATGTTAAGTTGTCAGCTTGACTATTACATAACGATATTCTTTTGGTAACCAGACTTTAGCCCCCACACGGGAGCACAACATGCTCGTAAATAACGCCCCTAAAATCCTAAAAACCGCCTCAGTTGCGATAGTTCCTCGTGCTCGGTCAGTGGCGTATCCAGGAATTGGGAAAGGGGGGGGGGTTTCAACCCATATTATAGAGAGTGGAGCCGAAACAATTGGGGTTCCGGGGGGGGGGGGGGGGCTTGCCCGAAAAAATTCTCGTCAAGGTAATTTTAGTGCAAATCTGTGCGTTTTACAGCGGCCAACTGAAACATGATTACTCAGTTTCTGGCAACACATTTTCTTCCTTAGCACCGCTAATAAAAGGAACCTCAATCAATAAAATGCATATTTTTCGTATTGCTTTTGCTTTTAATAATTACAACAATATACAATAGTAATTATAAAGTAAAACATCTAACTGTCTATTGAAATACTGTCTATTGAAATGTAAACGGTCATTTTCCATGTTTCCTTTGCAAAAGGGGGGGTTTTGTCCCCCCCCCCCTCCCCCCCCCCCCCGTGTATACGCCACTGTGCTCGGTAGCACGCACGCACTAGCAGCCTGATGCACAAAGCAACTTTTGACTTGCGTCCGACTCAATCAATGATTATTGCACGTATGCATGCATGCACAGCATTGCTACTTTTATTTTATCTGACACAAGAACCATTCATTTTTCTCTCGATTTTTCTATGGGTTAAAAATCGTGAACGCTTATTTCAAGTTATTTGTTACCAGGCTAATATGCAGCCGATTGGTCACAATACTTGTAAATACACTACCAGCCACTATCTTTGCCATGCCACTCAAGCTACATAATTAGCAATAATTTAGTTGTCTATTACGCCGATTTAAATAAATGAATAACTATAAGGAATATTTCAGTATCTATCAGTATCAAGTACATCCGACAGAGTATATCTTACTATTTTTTATTTTTGAGTTGAATTTTTGTTTAAAAGAAAAACGCATTTAGGACTGTGCACTGTGCAGCCCCCAAAATACAAATGCATATTACTTAGTGGGCGGAACAGTCAAAAATAGAGTAGTACAGTCTGTACAGATGTAAATGCCATTTTGCCTGAAGATAAGTATTAACACGTATTAATATTCAAGCCTTAAAACGGTAAAATCTCTTATTGTAGCCCCCCACTTCCCCCCGCCACAAACCACCAAAATTCCAATCGAATCTTCAACAGACCCCGACGTTTCAAATGTTCGTAACCGTCCCGCTTTTTTGGGGCTTCCCATCCTAATATCCACCATACATACATACACAGCCCGGTGTTGGACGACGTATTGACAGATATATATAGGTCATATGACACTGGCAAACCTACGCGTATGACTACTAAAGAATATTTTTAAAAAATTATTCTAAATTATTCTTTTTACATTACATGCAAAGTTAGAATAACCATATCCAGGGGCGTCGACTATGTGGGTGCTCAGGGTCTAAAGCACCCATCGGATTGTTAGGAGGGGTGCGCAGCTCCCCTGTAAATATCCAGACTAAAAGAAAAATTATACATATATATCCGAGTTTTGAGGTCTCAATTTAAAAAAAAAAAATGTTACGATAATGTTTCTATTTTCATCCTGGATACAATTTCAATGTGATTAAATTAATGTTTTTTTGGCATTATTATATATGTATACATATATTGAAAATGCATTATTTTGGCATTGCATTCAAGCCACTTTTTTTCTAGAACGCACCAAACAATCTAAAACGGAGTTTAAAAATTTTCGCCTGCGGCGCTATTATTGGGGGCTCTGCCCCCCGACCCCCGTGCTTAGTCCCTTTTCTGTTAAGTTGAGCACCCCTCGGAATTTGGAAAACCCGGCGCCCCTGACCATATCAACAGTAGTATTCCTGTATTACAATAGAATCATAATAAAAAACAGTGTAGAGCAGATGTTTTGTTACTTCAGAATAGATGGCTCATCTGAATTCTGAGCTGAAACTGAGCTGTGCTATTTGGTAGCTCTAGCAGAACTTGCCAGTACTAGCCAGTAAGAATTAGGGCACTTGTATGTTGAATTAATTTAATTCATGTACACTTGGATACAGTAACACGGCGTTGAAAGTGTCATGTCGCCCTGATGTGTAGATCTAGTTCTTTTTTTAATAAAGGGGGTTATTAAAAATAATTGCATGTTTGGTACTGTACTTACATTTCGTTTTTCTTTTCTTTTCGCCATTGATTAAGACTGCAAGCATCGCCTTTGATACCCTTTCTTCGTTTTCTCTTAGCATTCAAGTACAGGCGGGTTTTTTTCCCTCTGCGATTATTGCGCTTCGTGGGGGTCATCTTAAAATTGAAATTATATTATACTCCCACCATAACTCGAGTCATCAAGTTGACTTACTGCGGAGTCACTCACTTCGGCCGGCGCACGGTGTGTTGGGGCGGAGGCGTGGCTCAAACCGAGCAGCGGACAAAGGAAATGAATAGTCCCTGTAACTAGACTAGTCCGCAAAAAATCTTACAATTTTCAAGATACATGCTCCGAATTGTTCACTAATCACGTCTGAGCCACTAATTGGATATTAACCAAATTGCAGGACGTTCTTGTTGAAAGTGTGTTCAATGTGCTTAGTCTGCTACTTGTCTGTTTATAACATGTAATTTGCTGTACAAACTATTGAATTTGACCTAAGGTAAAATACGCGTTTTTTTGTGAAAACCAATATAACGAAAAAGTAATAGAGTAAATACACAAAAGCATCCTAGGACAATACGTACACAAAATTTCATCTCATTCATCATTATGGTAATACGTTCAGGTATAAGAATGTGATAATATGCAGACATAATATGCGATAATATGCAGACAGTACGAGTATGGCAGACAGGTAATCGACTGCAGAAGAAACAGTAACACCTTTGTCAGTTAATGATTTATAATTTAGACGTGATTTGGAATGAAGGGCGGCATTTTGTGCAGAGGAGAAAACGGATTCTACGTTATACTCAGTTGCTTAGTTTCCAGTAAAACAATCAAATTATTAGTTAAAATTTAGATTTTGTTCGCATCTTCAAATTTTCATTTCTTAAATAGCCTATTATTATTAATAAAAATAGAATTTATCATAGTACATGCTCCAAGAATACTCGGAAACAGTTCGGTGACGGAATAACAACCAACCCAATCAAACCTGAAAAAAATTAAGATGAAATTTACGTTGTGGAAAAATACTCGGTCACTTTAAAATGTGAATACGACTCGATATTATGGTTGATAATAATAAAGGAGAAATGTATGTTATTTGTTTTTCTTGTTTGTGTATATATAAACCGTGTAAACATGTTTTCTAATAATATATATATATATATTTTCGTGTTCACCCTTGGAAGGAACTAAAACGGAAATTATTTTATTGGGTGGGCTGGGCTTGGGCTGGGCTTGTCTGCCCGGTTCATTTAAAAATACTTACTAACAACATGGCACAAATCTGTGAAGCACGAGCTCGTTCATGGGCGCGGCCGGGTGGCGGGAGCACGAGGAAACCTGAGAAAACCCACCCTGAAAACATTTGTATTACCCTCAATTTCAATAGATTTCGAACTGGTAAGCTATTGTGACAACGCTGATGAACGTTTAGAAAGACCTAATCGAAAGGAACGTTTGTAAAACCACAGAAGAAGATTCATCTAGTCAGCCGGGCGTAGCTTATCTCATTCATTCATTCATTAGCTAGCCCACAGCACAGGCAAGCCTATGGCAGGCGCGAAACCACCATGAGACATTTGACAACACTGTCCGCCATAGTTTACTGTCCCAAACGAAATGTCACGATAAAAAAAAAAAACGTATAAAGGTATCGTAACTTTTTTAATTAAGTTTGTTTGATTAAGGTTGACAAACATTGATATTGTGTCCGCAAAAAGTGTTTTCCAAAAAATTACACTTTTAATGTTTACGTGTACCGATAGCTTCAAAAGTCTTTACGTTCAGTACAAACACCTCTAGACCATATTTGTCAAGTACACGAAAATGTAGTATGCTATAGGATGTTATCATAGGAATGATGGTATACAATTTTAAAACACAATTATGAGCCCAGTTTTTTGTAATGAATTTTTTCGTGTCCCGGTGAAAAGGCACTTGAGTATATGCTGTTTTTACTATTCCATAACTTATTTATGAAAAGAGTCACTTACAAGAAATAAAGTGTTTATCATGCGCTCGACCCTTATCTTTCTAAAATGCTTGCAGTCTCAAGCCTACGTCAAAAACGTTTCGAGTTTTGGTGAAATACGTTCACGGATGTAAAGCGCATCAGTTTGCTCGCGTCACAGTCCAGCCGTAACTACTTTACGGGTCTAGACAGGTAAATTGCGCAAAGAAAGTGGCTGGGATGTCCACGCGCCGTTCAACAGTAGTTGAGAACGCAAATGTACAGATGCAATCCAATTATTGGAGGGAAACATGACACCAAGTGAGCAGAGCGACAGCGTTGCCGGCCATGACCTTATTCTGACAAAAGTCTATGCTCGACAGAACGAAACGAAGCGCGCGCCGCGGAGGTCGGTCGGAGTTCTGGTAGTGAGGGGGGGGGGGGAGGAGGGGAACACTTCATGCGTCACACATACACATTTGCAAGTAATTCATAGCAAAAGTGTTTTTTAAAGGGAGGTAGATTCACCAACTCTGGATGCATATCGCATATAGGCAATTTGTATTCTGGATGATCTTATGGCAAAAAATCGGACAATTTAGGCGATTCGTCTTACCTTCCTATGTTGCTAGTTTGATTCGTGACTGATGGCGCACACGCACCGGTCAACTTTATGGATGGAACTGCATTTGGTTTTAGTATTTTAATAATCCTAGAACCCATTAATTCAACTTTTAGACGTGCAGAAATTTCAAAATCGTCATCATTGAAATGAATGGAACACAAGCGTGCATTTTTAGAAGGAACAAAGTTCTTCCGTTTTAGTTCATTTAACCACTGTTCATGGAGAACAGGAAATCGTGCCTTATCAGGAAAACCGTGCATAGATATGTTCGGATTGTTAGAGCGCGAATTATTACACCGAGAAACGCAACACTTGTTGAACATAATGAAAAAATAGCGTACACACACACAGATACACACACACAAATAAACTTACGAGCAAGCAAAAAACAAACGAACGAACTGACAGACACTTTTTGGTAGGAATACGAGCCGCGAATGGTTGACGAACATGTTTAAACTGTACGACTAAAAGTCGCAGTGGCTTGTTTCTCTGCCTGGCGTAGCGGTATGCGGGCGGAGTAGACCCCTCGTGACGTGAACATAGGCCACGTGCTGCTACAGTCGCGCGCGAGTATCTAAACTATTTTCCAGTATAAGAAACGTAGCGGCAAATGCAGATTTCAAAGCCATTGATGGTCTGTGGGGGTTGGACACGCGTCAGTCATAGCCACATGGGGTAGCCGGCTTGACTCATCCCGGACGGGTTCGACATCATTTTCTAATAGCCTAAACTTGTAACATATTGTATAGGGTGTGCGAAAATAACGCCATGTTTTGCTAATACTTGCAGTGTTGTGCGCAACACCACGATTATTAAGCACTTATCACTAATGACTATATGATAACAATAATATATAACTATGGGTAGGCTTACATGAGTAATTTACAGATTATTATAAAAAATACCGCGTTACACAGAACACAACAATGTAACCAAAAGCGTACACAACCCGTATCGCACGGTAGCTCCTGTCTGTCGTGAATACAGCAGCGAACTGGACCCAAGTTGCTGAGACAAATTGGCTGTGTTGTGACAGTCGATGCATCAGTGATTGGCGTGTCCACAAAGACGAGGCTATAATAACATGTCAACTCTCGGTCTTTGAATGCGCTTGAGGTCCGCTACGTTTCTTACACTGGAAAATACTTTAGAGACCGACTGACAGTACTAGCGGTATGCGGGCGGAGTAGACCCCTCGTGACGTGAACATAGGCCACGTGCTGCTACAGTCGCGCGCGAACGACTGACAGTATACAGCAGTGGCTTGTTTCTCTACTAGCGGTATGCGGGCGGAGTAGACCCCTCGTGACGTGAACATAGGCCACGTGCTGCTACAGTCGCGCGCGAACGACTGACAGTATACAGCAGTGGCTTGTTTCTCTACTAGCGGTATGCGGGCGGAGTAGACCCCTCGTGACGTGAACATAGGCCACGTGCTGCTACAGTCGCGCGCGAACGACTGACAGTATAAAGCAGTGGCTTGTTTCTCTACTAGCGGTATGCGGGCGGAGTGGACCCCTCGTGACGTGGACATAGGCCACGTGCTGCTACAGTCGCGCGCGAGTATCTAGAGACCGACTGACAGTATAAAGCAGTGGCTTGTTTCTCTACTAGCGGTATGCGGGCGGAGTGGACCCCTCGTGACGTGGACATAGGCCACGTGCTGCTACAGTCGCGCGCGAGTATCTAGAGACCGACTGACAGTATAAAGCAGTGGCTTGTTTCTCTACTAGCGGTATGCGGGAGGAGTAGACCCCTCGTGACGTGAACATAGGCCACGTGCTGCTACAGTCGCGCGCGAGTATCTAGAGACCGACTGACAGTATAAAGCAGTGGCTTGTTTCTCTACTAGCGGTATGCGGGCGGAGTAGACCCCTCGTGACGTGAACATAGGCCACGTGCTGCTACAGTCGCGCGCGAGTATCTAGAGACCGACTGACAGTATAAAGCAGTGGCTTGTTTCTCTACTAGCGGTATGCGGGCGGAGTAGACCCCTCGTGACGTGAACATAGGCCACGTGCTGCTACAGTCGCGCGCGAGTATATCTAGAGACCGACTGACAGTATAAAGCAGTGGCTTGTTTCTCTACTAGCGGTATGCGGGCGGAGTAGACCCCTCGTGACGTGGACATAGGCCACGTGCTGCTACAGTCGCGCGCGAGAATCTAGAGACCGACTGACAGTATAAAGCAGTGGCTTGTTTCTCTACTAGCGGTATGCGGGCGGAGTAGACCCCTCGTGACGCGAACATAGGCCACGTGCTGCTACAGTAGCGCGCGAGTATCTAGAGACCGACTGACAGTATAAAGCAGTGGCTTGTTTCTCTACTAGCGGTATGCGGGCGGAGTAGACCCCTCGTGACGTGAACATAGGCCACGTGCTGCTACAGTCGCGCGCGAGTATATCTAGAGACCGACTGACAGTATAAAGCAGTGGCTTGTTTCTCTACTAGCGGTATGCGGGCGGAGTAGACCCCTCGTGACGTGGACATAGGCCACGTGCTGCTACAGTCGCGCGCGAGTATCTAGAGACCGACTGACAGTATAAAGCAGTGGCTTGTTTCTCTACTAGCGGTATGCGGGCGGAGTAGACCCCTCGTGACGTGGACATAGGCCACGTGCTGCTACAGTCGCGCGCGAACGACTGACAGTATAAAGCAGTGGCTTGTTTCTCTACTAGCGGTATGCGGGCGGAGTAGACCCCTCGTGACGTGAACATAGGCCACGTGCTGCTACAGTCGCGCGCGAGTATCTAGAGACCGACTGACAGTATAAAGCAGTGGCTTGTTTCTCTACTAGCGGTATGCGGGCGGAGTAGACCCCTCGTGACGTGAACATAGGCCACGTGCTGCTACAGTCGCGCGTGAGTATCTAGAGACCGACTGACAGTATAAAGCAGTGGCTTGTTTCTCTACTAGCGGTATGCGGGCGGAGTAGACCCCTCGTGACGTGAACATAGGCCACGTGCTGCTACAGTCGCGCGCGAGTATCTAGAGACCGACTGACAGTATAAAGCAGTGGCTTGTTTCTCTACTAGCGGTATGCGGGCGGAGTAGACCCCTCGTGACGTGAACATAGGCCACGTGCTGCTACAGTCGCGCGCGAGTATCTAGAGACCGACTGACAGTATAAAGCAGTGGCTTGTTTCTCTACTAGCGGTATGCGGGCGGAGTGGACCCCTCGTGACGTGAACATAGGCCACGTGCTGCTACAGTCGCGCGCGAGTATCTAGAGACCGACTGACAGTATAAAGCAGTGGCTTGTTTCTCTACTAGCGGTATGCGGGCGGAGTAGACCCCTCGTGACGTGAACATAGGCCACGTGCTGCTACAGTCGCGCGCGAGTATCTAGAGACCGACTGACAGTATAAAGCAGTGGCTTGTTTCTCTACTAGCGGTATGCGGGCGGAGTAGACCCCTCGTGACGTGAACATAGGCCACGTGCTGCTACAGTCGCGCGTGAGTATCTAGAGACCGACTGACAGTATAAAGCAGTGGCTTGTTTCTCTACTAGCGGTATGCGGGCGGAGTAGACCCCTCGTGACGTGAACATAGGCCACGTGCTGCTACAGTCGCGCGTGAGTATCTAGAGACCGACTGACAGTATAAAGCAGTGGCTTGTTTCTCTACTAGCGGTATGCGGGCGGAGTAGACCCCTCGTGACGTGAACATAGGCCACGTGCTGCTACAGTCGCGCGCGAGAATCTAGAGACCGACTGACAGTATAAAGCAGTGGCTTGTTTCTCTACTAGCGGTATGCGGGCGGAGTAGACCCCTCGTGACGTGAACATAGGCCACGTGCTGCTACAGTAGCGCGCGAGTATCTAGAGACCGACTGACAGTATAAAGCAGTGGGTTGTTTCTCTACTAGCGGTATGCGGGCGGAGTAGACCCCTCGTGACGTGAACATAGGCCACGTGCTGCTACAGTCGCGCGCGAGTATCTAGAGACCGACTGACAGTATAAAGCAGTGGCTTGTTTCTCTACTAGCGGTATGCGGGCGGAGTAGACCCCTCGTGACGTGAACATAGGCCACGTGCTGCTACAGTCGCGCGTGAGTATCTAGAGACCGACTGACAGTATAAAGCAGTGGCTTGTTTCTCTACTAGCGGTATGCGGGCGGAGTAGACCCCTCGTGACGTGAACATAGGCCACGTGCTGCTACAGTCGCGCGTGAGTATCTAGAGACCGACTGACAGTATAAAGCAGTGGCTTGTTTCTCTACTAGCGGTATGCGGGCGGAGTAGACCCCTCGTGACGTGAACATAGGCCACGTGCTGCTACAGTCGCGCGTGAGTATCTAGAGACCGACTGACAGTATAAAGCAGTGGCTTGTTTCTCTACTAGCGGTATGCGGGCGGAGTAGACCCCTCGTGACGTGAACATAGGCCACGTGCTGCTACAGTCGCGCGCGAGAATCTAGAGACCGACTGACAGTATAAAGCAGTGGCTTGTTTCTCTACTAGCGGTATGCGGGCGGAGTAGACCCCTCGTGACGTGAACATAGGCCACGTGCTGCTACAGTCGCGCGCGAGTATCTAGAGACCGACTGACAGTATAAAGCAGTGGCTTGTTTCTCTACTAGCGGTATGCGGGCGGAGTAGACCCCTCGTGACGTGAACATAGGCCACGTGCTGCTACAGTCGCGCGCGAGTATCTAGAGACCGACTGACAGTATAAAGCAGTGGCTTGTTTCTCTACTAGCGGTATGCGGGCGGAGTAGACCCCTCGTGACGTGAACATAGGCCACGTGCTGCTACAGTCGCGCGCGAGTATCTAGAGACCGACTGACAGTATAAAGCAGTGGCTTGTTTCTCTACTAGCAGTATGCGGGCGGAGTAGACCCCTCGTGACGTGGACATAGGCCACGTGCTGCTACAGTCGCGCGCGAGTATCTAGAGACCGACTGACAGTATAAAGCAGTGACTTGTTTCTCTACTAGCGGTATGCGGGCGGAGAAGACCCCTCGTGACGTGAACATAGGCCACGTGCTGCTACAGTCGCGCGCGATTTTCGAGAGACCGAGCGGTCCGTTTTCGCTACAGTTTTGTGAGATACTCATAGCAATATTTATTATAAAAATAGGTTGTTCGAAACCCTTCCTGCGTTCAAATCAGCCTATTCCACAATTTTAGAGCTGGAGTGTGAAGGGTTGTAATATTTCTACGTACCGGAGGATCTGGGTTCGATCCCCGGTCGGAGCAAACTTCTAGAACGGTCGCTATCGCTTCATACACTAACCATAAAGCTGGTTTAGCTTTAAAAATCGTATTATTGTTTTATATATATAATATAGTACGAAAACATTTTAACGGTAAACCCAATCCAATGTTTTCGTACAATACCATTTGCAACCAACAAAATCTAAGAAATCATATATATTATATATATGTTAACTCGTTATATATATATAATATATATGATTTCTTAGATTTTGTTGGTTGCAAATGGTATTGTACGAAAACATTGGATTGGGTTTACCGTTAAAATGTATATTCTCGCCGATATATGTTATCTTGTACGCCAATGGTCAGCGAGACTTAGGGCCAGATCAGATCTGTCAAGTGAAGTATAAAATTTGTTGCTATGGAATGGTTTAATTATATGCTAATTTCCATAAGGCAAACACCATATAGGAACCATGAACAAATTTTAACAAAACATTAGGCCAAATGCAGACAAGTCAAGTATGGAATTTGTTTATGGTTGCTATGACGTGTGTTGTTCTTATGGAAAATATCGTGTAGTCAAACAATTGCATAGCAACAAATCCTACTTTTAACTACACTTGAGAGTATTTACCAGTCATTGAAAAGGACGCGAGCGCTCGAGTTCAGGTAGGTTCAGGAAAATAAGCCAATAATAATTTCTACAAGTGAGTTGGGCTTTATAGGAATAGCCTAATGGCAATCAAACATGATTTACTAATTGATTAATTAATCTCACGCCACCTACCTTTTTTCAGCCCAATATTTGGTGAAATTGTCCGTCGTCTTTCGCTTTTTTCTTTGTCGTGAAAGATACATTACCTGCTTTTTGCCAAAGCGGTAATCACGCTTGCCCTTAGAGGCAGGCTCCATAGTTCACGTTCTTCTGTCACCAATATTAGAAATACATCCACTCATCGGAAACAAAGACACTAGACTGAGCGCGCGTAGACGTGTGATAGCGACAAGAGACGGTATCAAGTTAGGTATTTCTAACTACCCTTGCTCATTACTTCCTGCCATTAGGCGTTCCAAGAACACAGATACGATCGCTCACCGATATTATTAAGATTCTACGTGAGAGCTCGTAATCGCTTTCTTTGTGTATAACTCATGTTTATTATCATCCACGTATTGTTTAACCGTTATTGTATTTCTACATAGTTGGTTGGTTACACTAACCATAACGCGGGTTTAGCTTTAAAAATCGTATCATTATGTTTTATATATATATTTATTGTTAAAATTATAAATACCACGGGTTGTTACGTCACGTTTACTGCACTTACTTGTCATATTAGTTGACGTTTCTGAGCAACGTATGTGCTCTGTCCTCAGGACACTATGTCACTGTGACACACAGTGACACCAACAGTACAAAAATTAGAGCATGTTACGATTGAAGAGCTGTGTAACATCATTGACAGTGAAAAGCCTACAAATACTGTCTGGTAAATACTCTTAACTTGCCAGTTATCTGTGCATATACCCTAACTTATAAATTAGGTTAACTTCTACACGCAAATAACAGTCGACGATAGTGTAATGTGGTATGCGTGTATATATAAATCATGAATGTGTTTTCTATACCTGGTGGTGGTGCCCTCCGCCCGCCAGCGTTTCCGTAAAGCCTCAGGAAGTCTTCTTTTTTTCCTTCTAGCCGTTAACTTGAGGCCTGATTTCCTTCCCATTATTAATTTCTCACTCACAGTTCACGCACTACACAACAACAATTGCATTTGCTTCATGCTTTGTTTGAAAACAAAGAACGAGAAAGGCGGGAATTCAAAAGATTGATTTTAGTATTTGATTTCTATTTATAATAATGATGTTTGACCTGCAGATAAAGCTGCTATGTAACTTTGGGGGACGCCTAAACACTGTAATTATGTAAACTCAGTAGAGAATTGCAACATTATAAAAAACTATCATTATTATTATTATCATTATTATTATTATTATTATCATTATTATTATTATTATTATTATTATTATTATTATTATTATTATTATTATTATTACTATTATTATTATTATTATTATTATTACTATTATTATTATTATTATTATTATTATTATTATTATTATTCATTCCGTGTTTAGCCATCGTAGTGTGCGGACGTGTCGGGCGACCTCTCCGTGGAGATAAGAGCAAGGACAGCTTTTCGATCGTGAAAGTTATGTCGCACAGTAAATGCGGAAAATGTGATCGTCAACTGCCAGAAGATGGTGATTTTGTGTCGTGTGATGGTTGTGAAGTTAATTATCACTACGAGTGTTCAATTAGGAAATCAACGTATACAGCTAAATCGTCTCAATTGAAGAAGGACTGGAGGTGTGCTGTGTGTAGAGGAGTGGGACAGCAAGATACGTCGGTTCAAGATACACTCAAGGTAATCATTGAAAAGCTTGATTCTGTAGGGGCTGATGTCAAATCATTAAAGGAGGAAGTGATGAACTGTAAAAAGAACTATGAAATTGTGATGCAATCTTTACAAAAAAGTGAAGAAACCGTGGAATGGCTGTCAAGAAAACTCGAAGATAGAGAAGAAGAAATCAGTGCACTAACTTATGAGGTCAACCAATTAAATCAGTACGGGAGGAAAAACAACATAGAGATATGCAACGTAATAGAACACGAAGACGAAAACGTTGAGCAAATTGTAATTAAGGTAGCGGCCGTATTACAAATTGATTTGCGAGAGGAAGAAATAGAATCGGCCCACAGGTTGCCATCGCGAAACTCAGAATACCCTAATACAATAATTGTTCAATTGGCTTCGAGGAAGATGCGAAACGCACTTGTGTCAAAGCGTCGCCAGTCAATTACAAACAAGCAATTATTTGGGAATCATTGTCGGTCGGAACTTAGCGTGAGAATAAGGGAAAATCTCTCGCCGTACTACAAGAATCTGCTGTGGAGAGCTAAGCAAAAATCAAGAGAAGTAGGATATAAGTTCGTGTGGTGGAGTAACGGAAAAATTTTAGCGAAAGAAAACGAATCTTCTCGTCGTGTGTTGACAATCAAGTCAGTTGCTGACCTTTGCAAGCTGAGAAACGAACAATTGCCAGTCACGTAAGTTGTCTGTCACACAAACACCTCATCTACGTCGATTAAGCTATTTTCATGGACATAACCGATTTGGACTCTGACCTACAGATAAGTTGTAATACCGTTGCTTGTTTTGATGACTGGGTTTGTGATGATTCTGGTTTAACATGTGTTCATTTAAATGTGCGATCGATAGCGGCTCACTGGGATGAGTTAAACATAGTTCTTAGTTCTTTTAATGGTAAATACGACTTGCTTCTTCTCAGCGAGACGTCTTTACCGGACAATCAACACAACTATCATTTAAATGGTTATGACTCCGTATGTAATTCTAGAATCGGAAGGAGAGGAGGAGGATTACTTTTATTTTTTAGATCTACTTTAAAATTAGAAAATATTAAGTTTGCTTTTGTTTCTTTTGAAGGTATCGCAGGTGTTATTACTTTAGATAATGTAACTAAGATTGACATGCTCTGCGTATATAGACCCCCTGATAACAATGCAAAAAATGATTTTATTGATGAAATAGACCGCCACATAAAGGGTAACCATAAAAACAAATTCGGGCTCTTCATGGGAGATATTAATTTAAATCTCCTCGACGTAAATAATCCGTATGTACAGTCTTATGAAAGTGTTTTAGCATTAAATGGATACTTAAAATGTATACACGTTCCGACAAGAGAAGAATTTGTCCGAGACGAATTAAAAGTTAGCTGTATTGATCACATCTATATTCGTGGAATAATAAAAGGAAAAGTTAAAGCTGCGGTAATAACATCGAAAATTTCAGATCACTATCTTACACTCGCATCACTTGGCGTTGGAACCTTAAGTAACAGAGACGATTTGTTGACAGAAAACATAACTGTACGTTTAAATGAACATAAACTATTAAAAGAATTGGAATATGTTAATTGGGTAAACTTGTTGCACATAAACCGCTGTGAAGAGCTTTATGATCGAATATGTAACGAATTTGACAGTTGTTACAAAAGGTCACAATATACTTCACATGTGCGTAGTAGAAATAAAACTCCAAAATCATGGTTAACACCCGCGTTACTCCAAAATATGAAAAACAGAGACAAATTATTTAATCAGTGGAAGAGCTGTAATCCATTAAATCCAAATAAAAGATTATATAGAGACAATTACAAAAAATCTAGGAACAAGGTCAATAAAAGTATACAAGTAGCTAAGGTGAATTATTATAGGGAAGAGATTAACAAAAGTAAAGATGATATAAAAGGAACCTGGAATATAATAAACAAAGTATCAGGACGGAAAACCAAAGATCCCGTTGATGTAGTAATAAACAAGTATTTAGGCAAAAAACATACTCACGAATATATAGCAAACCAGTTCGCTGACACTTTCGTACAGGAGGTGGAGGACGTAACGCATGACTGCTATTTATCTTGCGGGCCAGAAGATAGTATAAAAACTAATGTGCAATCAATGTGGTTGCCTCCAGTAGAAGTAAGCACAGTAGAGAAAATAATTGATAATTTAGATATTAATAAACAACCAGGTTTCGATGCAATTAGGGTGTTGGACATTAAAAACATAAAAAGTGAGATTTCTCCAGTTATTGCGCATTTGATTAACTTGTCAATCAAAGAGGGGAAGGTTCCACAAAAAATGAAAGTGGCCATAGTAAGGCCAATTTATAAAAAGAATGACCATATGTGCTTTTCAAATTATCGTCCAATTGCAATATTATCAGTAATAGAGAAAATCTTAGAACGTTATATAGCTGACCGTCTCATAAATTATTTAACTAAATTTAAAATAATAAATAATAAGCAGTTTGGGTATCAGAAAGGAAAAAGTACTGAGGAACTCCTGCTTCAATTCACAAATTTAATAAATACAAAGCTTAATGAAAACTTACATGTTATTGCAATGTTTGTTGATTTTACGAAAGCCTTTGACACCATAAGTCACGTAAAACTTTTGGAATCATTAGAAAAAATTGGAGTTAGAGGCAACGTTTTGAAATGGTTCAATAGTTATCTAAGCAACCGAACATTAACAGTGAAAATAGGGAAAACTTTTAGTAACATTAAAAACGTTCAATCAGGAGTTCCCCAAGGTTCTATTCTGGGACCACAGTTTTACATAATTTACGTAAATGAAATTGGGAATATAATTAAAAAGTGTGCAGCTTTTTTCTTTGCTGACGATTCAGCAATTGTTGCAGTGCACAGAGATCTCGCGACAGCTACAATCTATATTAATGATGATTTCCGTAACTTACAATGCTGGACACATGATAAATCTTTAGTTGTCAATTCGTCAAAAACTAAATTCGTGCATATTTGTATGCCACTTAATAAAGATAGGAAAACAGAAATAAAGATAAAGTTTCATTCAATAGATTGTATTCATAATATGGCACTAAAATCGAAATCTGGTAATATTTGCAATTGTCAAAAACAAATTGAATCGGTGCTTGAACATAAGTACCTAGGAGTTTTAGTAGACAAGGATTTTTCTTGGAAGTCTCATATTAATATGCTATGTAAAAAACTTCGTTCTTGTGCATACCAGTTATATAATTTAAAATCAATATTACCTTTTGGTTTGATCCGTGTCGTTTATATTGCTCTGGTGGAGGCAACCATATCGTATGCTATTCTGTCTTGGGGAAACGCGTCAAGGTATATTTTAAATAACTTGTTAAATTTACAGAAAAGTATACTCTTATTGATTTACCCCCGCAGTACATATGACATTCAACCAGACTTTCCGTTCATCTACAGTTTCTATTCTATTTTACCTGTTGATTTACAATATAATTACCGTTTAATAATTAAGCATTTCTTTGACTCAACCTACAAACGACCCTACATACATTCGAAAATCACCCGATCAGCGACAAAGGGACATTACATTGTGCCTTTGTCACACAATAAGTACGGCGATCGTCGTCTGCAGTCTGTGGTACCACGAGTATTTAATTCACTGCCAGGAGGTCTATTATACGCAGACAAATTGTCAACTATTAAACGGCAATGTAGATTATATTATTTGAATTATTTAGAGAATTAGTCATGGTAAATTTATATTTGTATATATAATTATGATTGAACGAACCACTTATTGTATTTATGCTATTTCTTGTATTTCACTACTCTCTTTGTATTTCTATTTAACCATAAATTATATTTAAATTACATAAACTATATATCATAAATTATATCTTTTGTGTGTCACGACCAGTCCGCATACTGCACTTTAATTATATGACTGTCCCACTGACAAACCACTATGTGGTTTAGTGGGAATTAAAACAATTTCTCATATTGTACGTATGTGTGAAACGATTTAATAAAAAAAAAAAAAAAAAAAAAAAAAAAAAAAAAAAAAAATTATTATTATTATTATTATTATTATTATTATTATTATTATTATTATTATTACTATATTATTAGCCTATTATTATTATTATTATTATTATTATTATTATTATTATTATTATTATTATTATTATTATTATTATTATTATTATTATTATTATTATTATTATTATTATTATTATTATTATTATTATTATTATTATTATTATTATTATCTTTATTATCATTATGAATTATTATTATTAAGTATATTTATATAATTATTAAGATGGTGAACACATGGGCATATTTGACTTTAAACCGATATTGTATGATTGTGACATTCAATAAAATAATATTAAAGTCTAGTGAGCCAGTGATAGCGTGAGCACACGTGGTCGTGCGCCAGTGGGCGTTTCACTTACCAAATATACAGATAATCCGTGACCGTGCGTAGATGATAAATAATAAGAGAACTGTTCGTACGTGAAAGTGCGTGATTGTAAAATGAAGTAACGTGGCGTATCGTAAAGTGAGTAAACAATGCACACACGACCTCCTATGCGGAACCCGAGCGTGATCTTCCGGAACGAGTATTGAAGGCCGATGTAGCATAGTTACAGGGGTGGCTCATCAATTGAGCGCTCAACTCCAATACCAGAGGTCGCCGCATCGATTCCAGGCTCAGGCATTCTACTTACGGAACATATAATGAGCAGAGGAGTGCTCCTGTCTATGTTTTGTTTGTAATATTACCACCTATACGCACAATTTCATATACATTGTGTAAATGAAGAATACGCGAATATATCCAAATGTGATAGTAAGATCTGAAATGTGGATGTGCGCTATAACACATCATATTGCCCACTCTTCTACTATAGACTGCAATATGTCTATTGTCTATACACAAAATGTAGGCCTAAGATGTGGTAAAATATGAAAATTGTAAGCACCCACGGCCAAAGGCTTGATTCAGACGGCTTTTCAAATCGTACGGATCGTGCTGTTTGCCCCCCCGCCCCCCCAAAAAACAATATAGGTGAGGTGTGTTTACTTACTCTACAGCAGGGGTCGGGAACCTGCGGCTCCGGAGCCGCATGCGGCTCCTGATTGGGTCTAGCGTGGCTCCATAATTTAGTAAGGAAAGTAGTCTCTAATATCCAAAAACAACTAATATTTTAAATATTGCGCGCTAAACCTCCCCTGCCCCCCCACAGCCTTGTCGGCTTGTTTTTTCTTCTTCTCTAAGTATTTCTGGAAAGTAAAAACTACAATGTTGATGTGCAAACGCTTCTAGAAAACCAAGCGTGGCTGCAACATTTATATTTTCTGACAGATATCACGCATCATCTGAATAACCTCAACGTGCATGCTTCAGGGTAAAGGCAACACAGCGCACTATCTTCTTGAGACCGTGTTTGGATTTGAAAATAAAGTGTCGATTTTCATTCGCGATGTTGATACCAGAAACTTCCGTCATTTCAAATACTTGAAATCGTCACAAGAAGATGATGTGGATAACATTGATGTGGATGTGAATGCTATTGTCGCCTCACTGAATTATGTTGCAGGTTCGTTATCTGCACGATTCCGTGATTTTCGTTCCTATCAATCAACACTGGAATTTTTAGTGGTGCCATTGAAAACCGACTGTACTAAACTAAAAATAACCGCCTTTTTTGGCATTGTTCTGGCTGAATTGCAAATGGAAATCGCCGAGGTATCAACGCAAACCATCTGGAATGAGAAGTTCGAGAAGATGACTGTAGAACTGGAAGATTTGGAACGGGACTCTGAGAATACATTGCCACGCCCCGAAGAAATAATTTTTCGAAATTTCAATGAGCTACCAACCAAATACAAAAACATCAGGAAAATGGCCTTCGGTCTCCTTGCAATATTAAATATTTGGTTCAACCTATTTGTGCGAACAGATATTTTCAAGCATGAGTTACATAAAGAATAAATATCGAAATCGTTTGAGTGACATAAGTCCTTCATCATCTCTTAAGTTAAAACTATCGTCATACAGACCAGATTTTCATTTACTTGCATCAAAAATTCAAACGCAAAAATCACATTGATTGAACTCTTCATTATACGTAAATACCTATTATTGAACTTTTAAAATATCTTGTGTAATACTAATTTGTAACATAAAAATAAAGGTTGATATTAGTGATGTAATTTGTGTTATGTTAATTTTACTGTGGCTCCGACTGGTAATCAATTAAAAATGTTATGTGAAATTGGCTCCTAAGGTCAAAAAGGTTACCGACCCCTGCTCTACAGGCTCAACAGTTGGGTCGCTCGTCGCTAGCTGTCGTTTTAGTCGCCATTGCGCTAAATGAAATCCTCTTTGTTTTTTTCTACGTGCAGAAAGCTTTAGTCCACTCTTTCTACAGCGATATCTAGAGTTGTGTGCGTGACAAGGGCATGCGTCTTGGCAAGGCATAATGTTGCCCACAATGTACACGACACGAGTGATATATTACACAGTTTTACACGGGTAATGTCGCAATACGCCAATACGATAGTCAAAGGGGCACAATCAAATATATCTTACGAACGTGAGTTTAGAAGAATACACTGCACGAATGAAAACACACATAATACACCACTGAAGAACGTAAATAAGTTTGTTTCCTTGAGGAATCTCCGCTCTAACATACGGTAAACCGAAGTGAAAAATCAAACTTGGTTCTAGAAAATAACACTGGGTTAGACACAGCACTCTCACGAAAATGTCTTATGTTTACACTAAAATTGTAACGTTCAGTCTCACTACACAAATACAAACACAACAACAAACTACAACACGTGGCCGCACAAATTCACGAGCCAAACATACATTATACTAATGACAATGGTGCACGCTAATTTACAAGACGAACACGTGGATAGTTTACTTAACCCTCCATTACTCGCGTGGTTTTTTTTAACGCCAGTACTCGCGTGGGGTATATATAACCCCAAATTGAATTACCTGTAGTTTGGAGTTGTGATGGAGTTTGGACGTAGGGTTCACATATTTTAGTTACTTGGAATGTATTCTACTACTGCTTTCAGATAACAACATCAATTAAGGAGTTTAAACGGCTGAAATTTTTATTTTTTGTAAACATTACATATTTTACTTTGAAATTACACTAATACATTTAATTGCCGAATTTCTATAGAAGGAACCTTTTTGGTCCAAATTTTTTCATTGTGTTTTGTTGACTTACTTTGGTTTATGCCTAATGCAAACATAATTTAGAAATTTAAGCATTAGATAATTACTAATTGTGAGTGCATAACTAAATACAAATTTATTGTTATAAGGTCAAAGGTAAAAGGGGGATTTATATAACTTAATATAAGGATATATAAATATGATGGAGATTACATACCAAACAGCATTCAAAACGCTTTTTACTGGAGAAACAACAAGCTTACACCTGCTTACACTCATTCCCGCCAACCGTCTGAAGCGGTCTGAAACTAGCGCCAGTCATCGCGTGGGATCATGGAAACCCCAACCATTTTCAATCATTAAACCTATTAAAACTAAAAACCCTGCTTAACATTTAGTTGTAGAAAAACATAAAAGATAGACTAACTTGAGAATACATAGAAGGAGAGAGCGGTAAGTTTGAATATTACTGAGAACCATTAGAGTTTGCAGCACTGGGGTAATATATACCCCACGCGAGTAATACAGGGTTAAAAGTAAAGAACGGTTTCGTGAACCGCCACTCAAGGTTTTAGCAAATCATGTCACTAAAGCACACGACACTATTTTAAATAGATACTTGAAACAAGCAACGACAGTATTGAGCTACCTATAAAATGCCTTTGTACCCCCCACCCTCCCCCCCCCCCCCCACACACACACATACGGTATACCTCTCCTCCTAATAGAACACTGTCCATTATGAGTAATTCATAACACTATATTACATATTATTATGATAGTCTCTGAATGCTTGTTTCGAAAAAAACATACATAAAGCCTGTCTATCTAGCAAAGACAAGACGATCGTGGGTTTATTTGAATCCGCGTAAGATTTCAGTGGCTTTCTTTCAAAGTCACATTTCAACTAAGCCTAATCCAAACACAGTGAAATGATGAAACAATATAAGAACGCTGTATTTATATTAAGGCCTACCTTTTTTTTTGATTTTGACCACTTCTTGAGGAGTTTTTCCGGGATCTTTCTTTTCTTCGTTTTACGAGATGGGTGCATTTGTGTCTTTTTGCCATACCGATAATTGGTTAGTTTTTTGGACTCGGTGTCACTCATTATTCATCACTCACTCACTCACTAAAACGCGCCTGTTAGTAAGAGCTCGCCAACCCCGACTGACGATCGGAAAGAAAGAAAGAAAGAAAGAAAGAAAGAAAGAAAGAAAGAAAGAAAGAAAGAAAGAAAGAAAGAAAGAAAGAAAGAAAGAAATATTGAAGAAAGAAAGAGAGAACGAAAGACATAATTCGACTCTTTATCTGCTCTGCCAGTGCCGCGACATTCCAGTCTGTTCCCGACTTTTTCTTTAGACAGCGGGATCACTTTGTGAGTACGCACGATAGTAAATATTCGAAAGTACAAACATGCCACTTCATGGAGAAACCACAAATACATTTCAATAACTTCAGAGACGTAACAACGGGGGAGCGATTGACCCCCCAAATCTACTCCCTGACCCACCACTCTGGGGCGCCGAGTATGTGGGTGCTCACGGCTGTTTGGTGGAGACTCTTTTAGGTTATGTACCGCATGATGTCATAACTTACCGCGTTATAAGATTCGTTATGACTTATGACATGATAAGTTATGACGTGCTCACATTTCGAGAACAGCCCCGCAGTTCAGGGGTAATATAGCTTTCTTCAGCACTTATAAGGATTTAGGAAAATCTATGCCAATCATGGCATATTTGAGGCAAGTTTGCAGGACTCAATCCCAATTCGCCTTAAATCAGTGAGGAGTCAACATGTATGAATATCTTCAATCGGAGTTTGCCGTAGGAAAGAAGCGTTGCGTACTACCGTAGCCCTTCCCCTTATTACATCCTTATAGGGTTTAATTTTTAAACGATTGAAGAAAATGTGTAATGTAATAGCTATGTAATAAGAAAACAATCGAACACTGATAACCCACTGCTTAGAACAAGCAATGAAGGTTCGAGAGCGACGTATTTGCAACAACAAAGACATATCAACAACAAACATAACATACAAGAGGTGCAAATCAAATGTCAACAAGTGTATCGAGTATGGACGATTAAAGCCTATCATCAGTATCACAAGGTGTCGATGACAACGGATCAGTTGAGACAATCGGTAACATTTTCCCACGCGCTCGTCACCGGGATGAACATTTTTTCAATTTGCGTATGATTTTATTTTTTATCTATATGTATTTATATTTGTTTATGTTTATTTTTATATGATATTCATTTTATCATCTTATTTATATTTTATCATATTATTTACATATTAAAAAACAAATCCAGACTTTTAAATGTTTGAGATTGAAAATTAAGATTTCATTCAACTACGTATCTATTTGGTAAATCCATTTGCGTTACGTTGCACAACTGATTTCCCCCCCCCCCCCCCTTCCGCACGCGAGTGTTTATTATTTATTCTCACTCACCTGTATATGTCGCTCCATCGCTTAACAAGCATTTTACGACAACGCGGTTTTCTGGTGCCGTGAGTCATCATTGTGGCGATTTCCTCGGCTGTTTTTGGTGGATGATTGTGCCTATCCAAGTTTTTAATTGTGTGAACTAGATCGTCGATCACTAACACGGTAGGACCGCGACAGTTTTTAACCTTGCATTTATATCGAACTTTACCGTGTAAACGATTATTCACAGTATATAAGAAGTTATTTACCACTAAACTCTTGCCTCTCTGCGTCTTGACGTACACTGCTGGCTCCATGGCTGAAGGATCGCACTACGCAACCGACACTTGACACTGTCGCGCTACAAGGGTTCGATTCCCGGTTCGGCCTAGGTTTTGTTTAACTCTGGATCCGTCATAACAGCAAAACACATGATAAATTGCATAATATTACCCACTGAAGATCAGTTATTAATACTGAGTGGGTAGATAATAAATGCAATTATTTATTTTAATCAATTATAATTTGTATTTAATTAATTTTAATGCATTTATTCCCTTATACGTCCGAACTCGAAACTATAGAAGAGAAGCAACCAACCAAATTAGCAGACTTCCAGAGTCACCCCATAGTCTAACGATATCCTTCCCCACAGGAACATGATTGTAATTGTATCATGACTCATGAGTCACCAAAAACAGAGGAAATCCCACAATGGTATTGATGGGCTTCAACGGTATTTTTTATCAACAACTCACTTTTGCATCTTCTCGTTTTCACATATCAATCGACTTATTATGATTTTCGAACCCTCCGGGCCAGTCGGCACAGATATACGTGTTGCTTGGCATATTTTAAACATACAAGAAGCAACCTTGTGGATGCTGACGTCATAGGTGTGTGACGTATTGGCCAACCAAATGACAGTATTTTAAAAAGCCACCCACTGATTCGCTCAGACTAGCTCAGCTATTACGTCAACATTCAAAAACTTTCCAGTACCCACTACCCAGTATAGTCACATCTTGATAAACATAGTAAGTTAGTAACCTTTCGCCCTGGCCCTCGCAAAGTAGAATATGTGGTAATTGTATAGGATACTAATGGCAATATATGTATTTCTATTATAACGGCGGTATCGTGATTGTAATCGTAATCCGGATCTTTACTTGGTTTCTTATGGCGCTGTTCACAACAAAATCGTAACGTCGTAATGGATTGTAACGTTAAATCATATATCTACAATTGCGATCCCGATCCAAAACCTTTACTTCGACTACGAAGTGTACCAGCCCTCAGATTCAGGTGTTGACGAGTACATACATGCGAAGTAAAACATGACAGTGGTATATGGTCAGAGTATTTCATTGTTAAAATCAGAATATGTCAGAAAAATACCAGACAATCATTTTGGACGTTTTTCAAACGTAATTAAAGTACCGGAGTTGGTGGTAAAGCAAAAATAAACCCGATCCCAAAGATGCTAAAATTTGGAATGCCCGTATAGTTTCCCAAAGGGAAAGTTCGTGCAGTTTAAAAAAACACACCCCGCATTCCAGACAGACAAATAGAACCCGATATTATTTATTGAAATTAAGGCCAGAGTAGGGCACAATGCCCTCTTTCGCCTGATGTGTGATGATTGATGAATGATAATGAGGAAGCGAGAAGGGGAAGCCTGGTACCGGCACGTAGCCTACTCCTGTCGAAAAGTACCAAGGGGACAATCGGCTTTACGTCCCATCCGAAAAGTCGGTGTAACTTTGACCAGTCATAAAGGTTCCTCCACTAACCTGGATGGTCGAGCAGTTGACGAGAGGAACGAAGCTGTTATAATATATTATACACAAGCTTTCGAAGCCTCCAATCTGCTCCAACCAACGGTAACTAGTGTTTCGAAGGAGAGCGGTCACCCACCCTCCTCCTGACCTAGCCCGAGGTTGCGTAACTTCGGTTTTCGCATGAAACCTGATATGAGCGTTGGAAAGAAATGCTCGTGTATTGCAAAAGATGATCGTTGCCAAATTGGCACTTTGGGTCGATTAGAAAAAAATGCCTTAGAATGGCGAGTAAAGGTACAGAGCAAAAAAAACGTACAGACAGACATAAACAATTAGTGTGTGAATATAAAGTGACGATTACCTTTTGGCTGCCCAATATTTTGCAAGGTTATCATTTGCCTTGCGCTTTTTCCTTGGACGCGAAAGGAAAGCTCTCGTCTTATTACCAAAACGGTAATCACGTTTGTTACCGAGGGTAGAAGCCATCGCGATCACCAAACTCAGCTATTCAAACACTAAGGAAACCATCGAGATCACCAAACTCAGCTATTCAAACACTACGGAAACTTCGATGTTGCCTGGCGAACACTTTGCATTGAAATACCGGCCGGAAGGTTGTTATGAGCGGGCATCACTGGTTTACAAACGACAGAAATATTTCCCTCGCTCCGTTTTACCACCCTATGCGAGACACAGACGTTGACCTTGAACAAATATAATGTAAGCCAATTCGCCTGTAAAAAGAAACAACACGTTCCAAGCGGACAAAACGAGAAGCGCTAGGGTGAGGTTGTTGCCAAGGTTCGCGGCGCGCTAGGAATGTTACACATCTTCACTTACCACGTTCTAGCCGTTATTGTATTGATTTTTATGGTTTAACTTATATGACATAATTATTTAGCTCGCATATCAGTTATTGTTGTAAAGATGGTGACAAGTTTAGTTTCCATCATATAAAAGTCGGTCAGTTTTTATCGTAGGTATTCGGCGAAAAAAGTGCAATTCATAATACAAGCTAAATATTTGAACCACATTATTCAATGTGTATAATCAAAAAAAAACAGAGTGTACTAAAAATAAGTCAAAGTTATCACAATAGATCTGAAAATAACAAAAACAGGTCATACAACCCAAATACGGTCAATAATATTGACCAGCTTCCCTTCTTTGGCTGATGGCTCTACCATACCCTTACCTATTTAGTCTTGGCTTTAGAGGGGGAAGGGGGGGGGGGGGGCTACAAAAGAGAGAATTAAAACTTGGAACTCAAGGCTATATGGACCGGCGTGAATTCATTATAGACGTTGAACTTTCATATTTTCTAGGACATTTGTATTCCCGCTTCCAATGCAGAACGTCCGGGGTTCGATTCTTAGTTCGGAGAAGTGTTTTTAGATTCTTGAATTGACTAATGGTCTGCACTGGTGTAGACGAAAACTGTGACTTTGGAGCAGCCATAGCAACGAGGCGCATAATAAAATATGGAATAATGTTCCCAGCGGAAAATAATTTCGAGTAATTCAAAGTGTATTTTATTTATTCAATCGATCAGATAATTCCTTATCAATAAAATTTCATGTATACTTAGTAGTACCTAGTTTCTAATCTTTGGTAGTACAAGTAGTATACTCTCTACATACACTTTTTACTTCGTACTTAAACATATTTAATAACCATATTTAATGTATAATTAACATAATTAACCTCACCAATCCACCATACACCATAATTAACAACTACTACTAATTATATACTACTATATTACTATTATATAATATATACTACTAACTAACTACTACTATTAACACACCATAATTAACCACAAAAACATGTAAACGTATTTAATGTTAAAATACTTGTAACTGCAAGTACCTACATAAAGTATCACAAACATAAGTAATCATTACCATCTTACTACGAGTATTATAAATATAAATATAAACGTAAACGCGAGCACAAAATATACCACACATAAACAAAATAGAAGATCAAAATAGCTGGGACGAAATTGGGCTACACTGATCGCTTATTTTATGGCAATGCCACGGTTCGTCTTTGCCGCGTTTCGGTGGTGAACGAGTTCGAACAACTGCCGCTGAGAGCCTGAGAGCGCGCGTTGTCGGGCGAAACTTTCTGTAAACTTCTGTCACACGTAGCTCAACAACGGTTAGTGATATCAAAGATTGGTGATGTAATAAAAAATGTAAGTGATTTTATTGCTACGAATGACAGTGAGAATAATTAGTTTTTAATTTGTATATGTCAAAATAATGACATTGTGTTTAAGTTTTTACATACATTATTTTTTTAGGACAATAAATGCATAAACATTAAAAAATCACCACATGTATGCATTAAAATTGATGTTCTGTTTAATTAACTTGGCAAAGTCGATTTTACAATAGCTCATTGAAAGTGACTTATTGAGCTATTGTTTCAGTCGAGAACTATAAATGATCCACAGATTGAAACCTGAATCTTTCTTCTACTCAAAAAGTCATCACCGTGTTCCTAAGTTTATTAATACGGAAGTTATGGCTAGTTTATTCCAAATAAGAGTAAACTAAGCTACTTCCCCCCCTTCCCCTCTACGAGCCTTAGTGCTCGCTGTAGAGTCACTCAACATAACGTGTTGATCACTCCCATTAAAAGGAAACTCCCAATTGTCATCAACACTTTTCTTTGCGTATTGTAGCGTACACTTCCGGCTTCCGATTTACACTATTAATGAACTATACCACTTGCCATTTATAAATCAATACTTTTACCAGTGTTAATAAAACTTTTCTAATGAAAAATTGAAATAAATGAATTCAGTTTAAATTCATTTTTTAACGTAGATATTTTAATTGTAGAATTGTTTGTAGAATAAGCGACAAATACATTATTTTCGGGCCCCTAAACGATTGCCCCCCCCCCCCCCCTGCAACGGTCATCAAGTTGCGCAATTGAGCACTTTACAGAGTAAAACAAATATAAATGAAATAAGTACGTAATCTAACCTTCTATTGAGGCTCCACTGCTTGAAGTAAGGTCCTCTCCGCTTTTTGCGCCGTGTACTGGGGTATAGCTTTCTCCTTTTTACATTCTGTTGTTGGGACGCCCTCATGGCTACTGACAGACTGACCGAAGGGTCCTCGTCTTCACTCTCCGGTTCTAATTTCAATTCGCCACTGGGGTCTAATTTAAATTCACCACCGCAAGTACTTCGTTCTTCGTCGCCGTCTTCGACGCGGTCATCAATGCGTGGGTCGAAGTCCGGTACGTTGTTCCGATATTCGGTAGTCTCGTTTAGTGACAACTCTCCTCGACGAGACACGCCATTGGATTGGGATGAGCTTTCAGCACGTGTTGACGAGCCAAACAACTCGCGACTTCTAGGACGTGATAATGTCTTGGTCTTTAAAACAGTAGGTTCCTTGCTTCGTTCCGAGAGGGAAGAATACGTGGGCGTGTTGGGTTTGGGCCCCAATGTTGACGGCTCGTCGTCGGAGGAGCAATCTGGAGAGCTCCATAGGGGGAGGCATAGTGTGGGAACAGCATCCTTCTTTAAGTAGAGAGGCAAATCGGTTTTGCGGTGATAGTTAGCGAGCGACTTCATCACATTCCTCCTCAGTAGCTGTTCCTCATCAAAAGCATCGTCAGCAAAGTGACGAGAGCAAATCCTGGGTACCTTTTTCTTGTTGACAGCGGCCTCAGTCTTCCCCGTGGCGGCAATGAAACGCTTATATCTAGAAAAACGAGAAAAGTTTTAGAAGGTGAAAAAACAAGAAATTATGTGAATACTCCAAGACCCATCCACACTGCAACTTTGACGTACGAATATTAAGTTAAGGTTATGGCTAGAGGTGTTTGTTTTTCGCAAACAGCGATAAAGCGAAATCATAAACCATTGTTTCTATTGAAAAAAAAACTTCAGATGTTTATGAGTTGGGTTATAGAGGTTTCGAATCTGTCTGCGAAATAAAGTCGAAATTTACGTAAACAGCTAAATTTTTGCGTACTTGCGAAATAAAGACGAATTTACCTTGATTGGGCAAAATTATGCTTTACATTAGTAATTTTCAAGAAATTTAAAAAGGTATTAGTAGTTTGTTGATAAAAAGCTTTCACATAAATTTGTCTTTAACCGAAAATGTTTCATCGCTCGAACCAATCCCAATACGACCCAATACCGACCAAGTAAATAGTGTAGAATTAAACTAGTCGGCTTAGTTTCGCGGTAAGCCAGACCCTTTGGTCTAAGCATAGTTATTATATAGTTGCGTCTAGGCATGATTATTATATAGTTACCTAATGCTAGCAGAGTTAAAAGTGACAACAGTTATGCTTGAACAACAATTTGTATAGTTGTCCCAAGACTACCTTCACATGCTCTCGTCACAGGCGACTGGTTCGTAGCCAATCAGCGATCGGCATTGGCGCAGGTGTGCCTCGGGCGGTTCGCTGGTTGGCTACGACTGCTCCGGATGTGACGAAAGCAGGTGTAAAGTAATCTTGGGTCCACTATATGTAGGCATGTGTATGTACATGTAAAATCTCAGTTGTTACAATAATAAATTATGGTATGACACATACATATCACTTAATTATAAACAGATCAGTAATTCATTAATTTATATATATATCTTGACCCCGTTTCCAACAGTCCTTAAAAAATTTGCAACTTAATATTTTCTATTAACGCAAAATGCGCCGAAAAAATAACATCGAAATTTTAAAATCATTGAGCTAAATTTAGGAAAAAATAAAACTATTTTCAAACACCTCTAATTATGGCGAAACATATTTCCGTTCACATTGACTAACGTTGACTTAAAGACGTACGCATAGGCTTGCAAGTTTGCTAACACCAAACCACAGATAACTAATTAACTTAACGTCCTAACGTCTCGTAATGTGGATGGGTCCTTATTATGTTGTATTTTATTTTATATTTGATTATATACTATTATTTTATGTATATATTTTTTATTTATTATACCTCCCGAATTAGAGTCTCGTATCTTACCACCGAGCCATATGAACAGGTGAATATTTGCTACATAGTATAAACAGGATAAAACAAACGAAAAACAATACAGACAGCATAACGCCGCCTTGGTCAGAGCACAACTACCTGGCATGCGGTTTACCTGGTTTAATATTTATTAACAACGGGACCATTATATTATTATTTGAAATCAATTTGTATAATAATATATGTGTTATTATATATATATATATATATTAATAATTTGTATAATAAAGTATCTCACCTCTGCGAGTCCTTCGGAAAATAAAACATTGATAAGTTCTCGGTGGTTCCGGGGTGGCGGCCGTCCCTTGTGGGGCAGCCCTCGACTTCACACTTCACCATGATGTGCTTGCTGTTCCTGTTCTGTTACACTCGCACTAAGAATTACCTAATCAGTCACAGTTGACCCTCTTTCCCGGAGGAATGTTAACGTGACTGTCTCACGTGAATTTCGAGATGCAGTTTCCTGCAGGTGTCCGATATGCACACGTGTCACCACCTGTCGTTACCTATCATTATTAGAGATCATTATCTTTTGTTGGTTGACATGTTTCACGGAAAACTTTCCTTCCTGGGTTACATTGGTTTTAGTAAGGAAGGACATGTTTCAGACAAAGGGCTACATAACTTGTAACTTAGTGATGTTCTTAAATAAATAAAAATAAATTTAAATAAATTCACATTTAGAGTCTACCCACTCAGTAACTAAATTGATTTGCAGTGAGGGACTTTAATCTTAAGTGACTAAACCAACCCTGTAGGCTTCGAGCACCATCGACGAGTGAGCGATAACCAATCAAAGATCGATATTTCAAATACGGAACATATATGAATCAGTGATTGGACAGTGCGAACACCTGCGGACAGATGCCAGAACCAACAAGGCTGATTCAGAACAACTTTGAATGTATTGAGTGCTTCGTTGCTAGGACGGCTCCAAAGTCACCGTTTACTTATTCCTAAGACAAGAAGTGATGGAATTGAATCCATACTAGAAGTTCTTGTTCTTGTGGTTGTGGTTGTAGGTGGAGGTGGTGGTGATGGTGGAGGGGAGGGGAGGGGGGGGGGGGGAGGGAAGGCGCCTACAGTTCGGCTAGACGTACGCTAAAAACAGCATATTATCGGGTACGTACTTCTTGCTCAGACGTGCATCATGAGTGGTCTAATTGGTACAAACGATGAGCTTATATATATTCATGGAAGATCAGCTGCTGCAAACTCAAGATTTTTTTTCTTTACAGGAAAAATTCTTGCACTCCGATACGGGGTGAGCAAAGTCTCTTCTATGGTGCTCGTGTGGAGCTTGTGGACAAATGGTAACTGTTATTGTTGCAACGAGAGTGACTTTATTGGTGAATTACAGGGACGTGAGTCGGTCCAGTGCATAACGCAACACAGTAATTTTATTATTACACGACACAAAGACTTTCTTAACGGCCCACTAAACCCAAACATACATGTCGAGTCATTAGACAGTACGCTTTTGCGTTAAGGGCAAAGGGTAGTCTCTACGTCAAAAACCGCAGAAAATGTTCATTTTTAAATAATTTCTCAAGATTGCAACAAGAAAGCGAAAATCTAAATCAGCAGCGAACTTTGCTTTGGTAAGCCCTACAGATTAAATTAAATATCATAACCATTAGCGTAGTATTTTGATTATAATTCGATAATTAGTAATAAAATTAATTATTTATAAAAAAACATACTGATTATAATATAAGTCACGATTTAGCGCATTCAATGTGTAGGGCTTACTAAACCACAGTGCGCTGTTGATTAAGATTTTTGATTTCGAAGCCCATTCTTGTGATATAAATTAAAAATGAAAATTTGTGGCGGTTTTTGACGTAGGTGTATCCTTCCCTGTTAAGTTGAATGAAAAGATCGCACCACTCCACAGGGCTTCGTACGGCCCACAGCGCAGGTTTCGTTCCGTATGTGACGTCACCAGTACGGGAATCCCCATGAAAAATAAACGCGCGATACAACGCCACACTTCCACGTCTCGTAGCTTACTCGATTGTAGCCCGATTTTCAAATGATTGACATCGACGTAATCTGTAAATCATTATGATTGTTTTGAGTTGTTGCTCTTGTCGATTCTAATATATGCGAGGTTTTTATGACGATGGAAACAAAACCTTGTGATCGCCCGCTCGCTAACAACATACGTGATTTCTCGCTACATTCGGCTCATTGCGACAACACGTTTCAAATAACACATCGCATTCGTAAGTAATTTGTTTGTAGGTACAAATAAAATCTGTTTCCATGATAAAAGCTGAAAGTTTGATACAGAATTAAGAACCAAATTCAATCGTCGTATTACAATTGCATAAGTCGTTTAAGCCTTATGCTACGTTTACAGCTACGCGTTGCGAGCGAAGCGAGGGCGCGAGCTCCAATCAGCGGCCGAGTTGAACGCAAAGAAGTTAATAGTTTCACGCAAACTCGGCCACTGATTGGAGCTCGCGCCTTCGCTTCGCTCGCAACGCGTAGCTGTAAATCGACTATAATGCGTGGTCACGGTAATTGACAATCGAAGCCAGTAATTTCCATCGAGATCATTCATGTTTGGTAAGTACTTCTCACTGTACTACGCAGGGCAGGCCTTATATTACCCACATATAAGCTTTCACGATGTTCGTAATTTCTAGCTTATATTATGCACTGACTCTTATATAGTAACCTCGTACGACAAGGCAAGTTACGCTGGACCTATTTTACCCCGGGCCAGACGGGAAAACGATAAATATAATAATCCCATTCCCATTCATACGAAATCATCACCAAACATCACTAATATAGAAATAAAGACACACAAGTAGGCCTACCTTGCAATAGACGTGTTATATGAGTGCGTGAGAGAAGCTGGAACGTCCAAGTAACGGAAGAGTGGCCTATTCGTCGACTGGTACGAAGGGGAAACATTATAGTCCTGACTAGGGGGAGGTACGTCACCGTCGTTTTCAGGGTACGCGCCCTCGTTGTACGCCCGAGGTACGGCGGTCTTTATCAGTATCCTGTTCACTATCTGGCTGGGATGAAAGTGCGCAGAACACACGCGCCGATTGGTCAGCTTCTTCGCCTCGAGTTGGCGGAAATCTTCTCGGCCCGAGTTACGAATCCATAACGAACATCTAGAAATTATCAAAACCAAATATTACTGATGTGAGGAAGATAGTTGGTTGAAATATCGATCTTTGATTGGTTATCGCTCACTCGTCGATGGTGTTCGAAGCCTACACGGTTGGTTTAATCACTTTAAATTAAAGTCCCCCAATGAAAATCAGTTTAGTTACTGAGTGGGTATGGACTCTAAATGTGAATTTATTTATTTATTTTATTTGTATTTAAAATGGGAAATAGTCAGCGCGTGTCTGAGCGAATTTCCTGAATATGGTACAAACTCATACCGCAAGAGCGCTCTTTTCCAAAAGTCTGAAACCGGGGAAGCATCTCGGCTACGCTCGGGCGTTTCACGAGATTACCCGACTGTGTCGACGCGGGACGCCACCCCTAGCCGACATATTAGTGATGTTACTATCATTATCATTATTATCAGAATTGCGAATTAATTAACACCCGTGTAATTATCAAGAGCGGACGTACTATTACTTACACACTTAAGGATGGAATTCACAGTCGGCACCTACACCTAGGGGCGCCCATTGTTACCAAGGCAACAGTTGCATGCATGTTATTTCCCATCAGCGAAACAAATCCATAGCAATAATGGATGCCCCTAGGTGTAGCGGCCGACTATGAAAATGCAAGGCAGTAGACCAAACATTTGAAAAATATTTTTGGAAAAACTAAATAGTTAAATACAACAAATAGATATTTGTTCGTCTAGAACTAAAACAATTACCTTAACGGCACATACATGTCAATAATAGACGCTCGTGTCTTCCAGATTTCTGAATGTCACCCACACCCCACCCCTCCCCCTTTGTAAATGTAAGATCCTAGGTGTCTGAGGTGGTTGTTAAAGCTGGGTTACGTAGATCATTTTGAACTTAGAATTTGTGTTACTAGCCCCAACGTAAGTATTCGCATACCAACTTTTCAATTCAACCATGTTTATTCCATGAAAATCAAAACTTCCTGGCGTTATTTCACAGATCGTAAATGCAGTCTTCGCTGACGAAGAGTGTACACGCCTGTTTGACCACGCCCATCGTTACAGGTAACCAATGGAAGGTTCAAACTTAAAATTATCCCATTAATGGATCGATTTCAATTAGATGGTAGGAACTAAATGAATCGAGAATGAAGTTGTTACCGTTGGAGTCGGCTATGTCGTAAGCATGGGAATACTTACGTTGGGGCAACTATAGAAACGGTTTCAAATGTATCCCGATTCCCGCCCGATTAAACGACGTTCGGGCGTGCAGAGCTAGCGCTCCTTGCGGCGAGACTTTATACTAGCGGTGGGACACATTTTCGACTAAACTCGTGCAGATATTTTAACACGGCGACGAGGTGTCTTCCATCCGTTAGTAATCTTTGCCAAGATCAAGACAAGAACTTGTACTTCCTGCACTTTTCATTTACTGCCATTATAGGCGATATTTTAGTTTCCTTCTTTTAGCAAGTGTGTATTATGACAATTTAATATTTCATTTTCTTTCTTGGACGTACCTCTTGTTTACTTATACACAATTTACTATGTCTTTCTCTAGTAATTGTTTTAGTAAAGTTGCACCAACACAGTATTCTCATGCTTTCGAAATAGCAGATTCCAATAGTGCCACCTTAACATTCTACTTCTCTAGTTTCTACAATCTACTTGAAACAGATTCATTAGGGATAATTTATGACCTTCGGTTGGATACCTGCAAACCACTTGTGTTATCAAAATATATAATTTGTCCGACTAGATCAGGCATATATAGAGATGGCAAAATTAAAAGAAAAAAAAGAAAAAGTAGTGTAAAACACTAGCTTACCTATCTTTCTCATGAACTGGGAAGCGAAAGAAATTGATTGGCGGTTGAATGTTTGAACTATTTCCTCTGGTATTCGCACAGTTCTTGAACGAACAAGATTCGCCACCCGACTTGCCCATAGAATCTATCCACAGCAACGCTGGTGTGTTGTACACACGCTGAAACTACTGAGCTGAGCCGACTATCCACGCTGTCTGTACCGACATGCCTTGAAGTGGGATAGCTAGCAGCGCTGCCCCGCGCTGGCCGCGCCAACTACGTGCTACGTGCCGAGCTGAGGAGGGGAAGGCTGCATCGATCAGGCAGCTACAAACCAGTAGTGGGGAGACTGGCCGCGTCATGCTAAAAGGCCAAAACAGAGTAGCTAGAAGGGGGGGGGGGGGGGGGGGGGCGCAGAAAGAAACAATACACGGCAAGAAAAGTCTTCTATGAATCTATGATCCAATGCGCAACGTATCAGCACGCTTACGAGATAGCAGAGTAAAATTAAATTTTCTACTTCTCTATAGTTCCTGCCATCGAATTGAAACATGTTTCTTAAACTTTGTCCCCAAGGCAAAGCTGAGAACGCCGCGCAGGGCGTTCACTGCACGTGTTTCACTGCATTTATAAGTTGTTTGTACACCCCGAGTGCGACCGCAGATTCCTTGAATTTGTTGGGGCCGAACTGTCAAAAAGTAATCAAATATAATCGTTTGTTTGCCCGAACAATGTGAACAATGCGTGCAACAGAAAAGAACCAGACTTCCCGATGTTTTTCGGCTCACGAGCTATTATTTATTATTATTATTATTATATTATTTGCAGTTTCGACGAACACCTAAACTGAATAATGAGGTGACTTACTGACTTACCTTTTGTCACCAAATCAATACTACAAAACGTCAATATTCATCAAAGTTGCACACATATGGGGCTTAAAACCCAAATAACATCATCATCATCATCAATTCATCGTCGTCAATATTATTGGTTTACGAAATAAATAAATAAGTTTATATTAATTTATTGATTAACCATTCAGTTACAAGAACCATCTACTGTTACTACTGTTACTGTTATACTGTTATGTATGAAGATGTGTTGGCCGCACACGGTTTTAGTAAATGCATTACTAAAAGTACACGCGAAGAGTATATTTCTGGTAGGTTTGTGTCATCTTGTATTGATCACATTTTTTTGCGTGGAAGTTTCTCGTCATGTGAATCCGCTATCCTTACCACTAAAGTCTCTGACCACTATATGGTGCTTACTTGTTTAGGGTTTATAGGAAAGTCTATCAACGTTAATACGCATAATAATCATTCTAATGACAATAATATCTCTGTCGCAATTACGCTTAACGAAAGAAAATTAAAGCATAACTTGTCTAATATTAACTGGAACTTAGCTTGTGATGCCGATGATCCAGAAGAAATATACACTATAATATCTAGACAGTTTACAGAAGCTTATGACAGTTCTATCTTCAGGGGGAATAAAATACCTAAGTCAAGAGATAGACCTCGCAAAATATGGGTGTCTGACGAACTTGTTATTATGACGAAAGTTAGAGATAGACTTTTTAAAGATTGGAAAAACTGTATCCTTGGTGAAAAGAAAACCCGTCTTAGAACGGAGTATAATGCGTACAGGAATAAAGTTACAAAAGCTATAAACAAAGCAAAGATAAAGTTTTATCGCGAGTTAATTCTAAACGCACGAGGGGACTTAAAAGAGACGTGGCAAATTATCAACCAGATCACTGGAAAAAAGAAACGAATGTCAGTTGATGACGTAATCAATAAATTTTTGTGTAAAGACGTAGATGTGAACCTAGTTGTAAACAATTTTGTGAATTCATTTGTTGACGAAATAAGTACGTTGAAACATGATTGTGACGTTGTTACATTGCAGCGAGCTCAGAATGTCAATATCCCAGTGAGTCAATCGTTTTTCATGAAACCAGTTACTCTTCCAACTGTTAGGGAAATGATCGACTCACTTAATGTAAATAAACAGCCAGGTGTAGATAAGATACGTGTTCAAGACCTGCAATTTGTCAAGGACTCTATTGCTCCTGTACTAGTCGTGTTAATAAACAAATCGATGGAGACCGGTATCATCCCTAAGCGCCTCAAAAAATCAATAATTAAACCAATATATAAGAAGGGTGACCATACGCTTTACTCTAATTACAGACCTATTGCAATATTGCCAAGTATTGAGAAACTTTTAGAAAGACATGTTGCTAACAACTTGATCGAATACTTAAATAAATACGGGATTATAAATAGTAAACAATTTGGTTTTCAAAAAGGAAAGAGTACCTCCACACTGTTATTAGAGTTCTCCAATTACGTCAATTCTAAACTTAACGACAATATGCAAGTTTTGGCATTATTTGTAGATTTCAGTAAAGCATTCGATACCCTCAACCATCAGAAACTATTACGAGCTTTAGAGTCAATTGGCATCCGTGGAATTGCGTTAGACTGGTTTAAAAATTATTTAACTAATAGATTTATGCAGGTTAAAGTAAACGGCCAATCAAGTGAAGAAAGACCTTGTGATTCTGGGGTCCCACAAGGGTCTATTTTGGGACCGACTCTATTTTTGATTTATGTTAATTTTATGTCCAAATGTCTTATTTTTTGCATTATTTTATCTTATGCTGACGATACTGTCTTACTTGCCGTGCATTCAGATATTCGTATTGCACAGGAAATGTTGCAAACTGATTTTAATAACCTTCTGCGTTGGAATCACGATAATGAATTAGTAATTAACTCGTCTAAAACTAAAGTTTTACATATTTCTTCTCCCCATAATCGTGAAAGAGACTTTCCTATAAATATCATTTATCATGATTTTAATTGCCTTCATAATGTGGATGAAGTGACATATTGTGATTGCAGTTTAAAAATAGAATGTGTGGACGAGTATGAGTACCTGGGCGTAATTGTTGATCGTAACTTTTCTTGGAGAAATCATATTGATAAACTATGTAATAAACTACGCTCATGCTCTTCTCGATTGTATGCACTTAAATATATTCTGCCCTTTACATTATTTAGAGCCGTTTATCAATCTATGGCCGAATCATTAATTTTATATGGCATTCTAGCTTGGGGCAATGCTTCGCGGTGCCATACGCAAAGGGTTGAAGACCTACAAGTTAGAATGCTAAAAATGGTAATATGCGACATCAAAATCGATACTACACTTTCTAGAAAACAAATATTTTCATTTTGTAATATACTGCCAATTTATTCTTTATTCGTATATAGATTTTTGTTGTACTTTTATTTTAAACCGGATTTTAAGATCCCTATGGACACCTGTAAGGAGACAAGGCTTAAAGTGGCGGGCACCTTACAAGTTCCTAATTATACTAACAAATATGGCCAACGCTCTTTGTCTTATTCTGTGCCAACTATATTTAATATGCTATCATCCTCACTCAAAACCCTGTCGTCTATTTCTAAAATTAAATCTGAACTAAAAACACATCTACTTTCTGACACCTTTTTACTGTGAATGTTCCGTTTATATTTTAATTACTGTAAACAAGTTAATTCTGCATTTGTATTGATTTTTGTAAAGTTCACTTTCTTAGTAGTTTCAAGTATTTAGTTCTATACATTATTTTGTTATTGTAAATACATGTTCCGTTTTCTGTTCTGTTCTGTCACTATGTATAATATTTTTTATTATGTACCACAGTTAAGCCAAGTCTTGGCTTTGTGGGTTCTTGGGAGTCATAAATAAAAAAAAAAAAAAAAAAAAAATCTATCTATGGGGGATCGTACATGATTTATATATCTGCCCCGTTGATATGACGGCTCCAAAGTCACAGTTTAGGCCTAGAAGTGTATCATACAGATAGCAAAGATTATAAAGGGTGTTAGCTAGTCGTAGTTCTGCTTCAGACTAATGGCCGGTTCTCACGGTGCGAGTTGGCGTGCGAGTTGATAGAGCCAGTAGCTGGGGGCCAGCTACTTGCTTCGTGTAAACAGGTAGGCCGAGTTACTGACTGTGCGAGTTGGTCAGTAGCTCGCCTGGCGAGCTACTTCAAATATTTTTGTTTCGACTGGCCACTGGCCTTCCCCCACCACGGGGATGTTTGGATCGGCCAGCCGCTGGCGCCATGTGAACGCACAGGTCAGTAACTGAGCGTCAGTAGACGGTAGAGCACGTTATTTTGTTTATGTTTTTCGTGCTGATATATTATTATTATTATTATTATTATCATCACAATTTTTGTTTTGGAATATGTCGGGAAGGTGGAGTGACGAACAGACGGCAAACTTTGTGCATTTGTACAGAGAACAAGAAAATTGGTGGAACGTTTTTGGACCTGGATATAAAAATAATAATTCCTCGTACAGTATCAACGAAAATGATCTTATTACTTTCCATGCTAGCACTCTATAATACGATCTTCAGACATTCTTGCAACTGACAGGGTCAGTTCAAGTCCCAGCAGAAGGCCAGCCGCTGGCTTACTGGCATGCCAGTAACTCGCACCGTGTAAACAACTAGGGCCAGTTGAGTCTCAGCCCAGTAGCTTGCCCCTCAGTTAGAGGGCCAGCCACTGGCTTACTGGCATGCCAGTAACTCGCACCGTGCGAACCGGCCATAACGACAGCGCTGGAGTCACATTTTTGGTTGCAGTTTGCCCCTCGCCCCTATCAAAAGTAGCAATAACCATGTTTCACATGTTTCATATGTCTCACTCACTCATGCTGCTTCTGCCATTTCCTATCTTTCTCTCACGATAGTCGCGAGTGTCGTGTTATCTGAGACTCCCCTACCTCCAAGCCTCGATCAAGCCTTCACCGACAGTGTTGCCACCAATTCGTCCCATTCATGTTATTTCTCCACGGATCTGTTGGCTGGCTGGCTCGGACGTTTTATTACGAGTTTCTTTTATTGATACATGGTCGCGTCTAGAGACAATCCTTGTGTTAACTATATAAGCAAGATAGTGTGATTGTTATCTAGTAAGGCTTTTTTTGTATTACCAATAATTGTCTACGTTATTTATTACTCATTTCGATGTCCAATACCAGGACGGACGGAAGGCTAATATTGCACTCTTGATCCATTAGATCAGTGGTGTAGGTGGGAAGGGGAAGGCCGGGGGCTGTTAGGAGGACTCAATCCTAACATTCGCCTTATGACTGAGGGAAACCTCGGTAAGGATTGCCAGCGGCGAGAAGTAAGTCTCGTTTACCAATGAGGAGCCGATTCAATCGGTGGTTGTCAAATGGGTACCAGCTTCGAGCTTTTATATCATCGAATTTATAAAATCCTACATTCGAGTACGTGTGGTTATCAAAATATGACGAGCAAGATTGATATGATTAACAGAAAGCAAGATGGATGTAATTTGTTTCCTTTTAGTATAAATATGTGCAAGTACTGTATTCAAGATTACGGCGGGCGATTTCCTTCATAGAGCAGTATCTGTCGGTATGACTCGATAGTTACATGTTTTGTACGTTGGCCAAGGACTTACCAAACTGCAATTAATTTCAATAAGTTAGAATTGCCAAAATAAATTATTACGTAACATTATATCATATGCAAGCGAACCAAAACACAGAAATAGATAGTTTGGCCTGCACATTCGTGTGTTCCTACTTCTTAATGGAATATATTTATAGTTTTTAAATTAAAAAATAAAATAGAAAATAGATTCGTATTTATAGGAGTCTACCACTCAGTAACAAGACTGATTTTCAGTGGGGGACTTTAATTTAAAGCGACTAAACCAACCCTGTAGGCTCCGAACACCATCGACGAGTGAGCGATAACCAACCAAAGATCTATATTTCATCAATAACAATACTTATCGGATCGCGTTGAAATTAACTTACTCGTGAAGGGACGGATTTACTATAGAATTTAAATTATGTTTTATTTTATTTTTTATTTACATACTTTCTATGAAATGGCACATATAGCGCGTTCGTATAGAAAATAAAGTTAAATTGTTAAGTTCCTGAAATCCAAGGGGGGGGGGGGGCAAGTTCCCCCCCCCCCTCTCGCGGCGCCCATGAGAAACAATATCTTGAATTACAAAAATAAAGAACAAAGCATATTATGTTTGTATAAAGTGAACTGTAATGAACAGTTGGTAAAGTTTTCCGAATGTTGTTTATTCACCTACCTGTCTTTGTCTCTTGTCGGAAATGAAAAGAATCGTACACGTGGTACCAGTCCTACACAGTTATTACTATTATTAACGCAATTTTTAAAACTGCACGCGTTTCCTCTCGACAGCGCCATCACGCCATTATAACTGTACGCAATCTAAGTCAGAATGAACACTAAAGTCTTCCACATACTCGCATGAAAGACTGCTCGCCCATCGGATTCGCCTGTACAGTGTTGCAAAGCAATCGTTCACCAAGGAAAGAGAAGGAACGATCGCAGCAGTGAGCGTGAGTGAGACACCGGAAACCTGGATACCGCTTGGCGAGACGGGAGGGAAGTTCTCACGCGAAGAAGAAAATCTGGCTAGCGCTCCCGGTGACCTGAAGCCGAACTACAAATCGCTTGTGGGCCAGGGGAAGCGGGGAGGGAAACCTCAAGCGTAGAAAATTTAACACAGGGAATAAATATCTATACAACCCTATATAATCTTTGCAGATAGCTTGAGTCAATATCCAAGTTTAAAAAAATCCCAGTCCGAATCGGAAATCGAACTATGGACCGTCTGCTCTTTGTTTTGATGTATCACAAGATTATAATCTTATTGTGGATTAATATTCTACCAGTGAATTGAGCTGAGGTATTTCGCTGAGACTGTCTGTCTCCTGTCTGTGACCTTCTCGGATCGTAAATTATACGTGTCTAGATTTCCTTTATTTGTACAGTAATTACTAATTACCCCCAGTAACACATAAACAATCATCAGATTCAATATTTATCACATTTTAACAAATTAGTTGGATTCTTGAATAAACACACACATTTCCACGTTTGAATCGTCCTTCAACAACTTCACAAGTATGTGACTTGACTTCACAAGTAACTTAACTTCTATGCAGTATGAAAAAAGAACATCATATGGTGTACAACACATTATTTGGATGTGAAAAGTTAGTATATATATCGCCTTTTTTTTTTTACATATAAATGAAAGAGTTAACTAGAATTATATAGCACTAGAAAGAATGAAATAACTAGACCCAAAACCTGAACTTGCATACCGCCGCCTTCAATGCACAATAGGCACGGATGTTCAATGCACAAGGCACAGGGCACAGGGCACAGGGATTGTTGATCTGTTGTAGATGGGGCGGTGAAGGGGGGGGGGGTAGTGGTGAATAGTTTTTTTGCGGCTACATCGAAGATAATCGTTGACATTCCTATAGTTATAAATATATGTTCCATATGTTATGAACGAGTTGTGCCTGATGGACCAGGTTCTGGAACCGATATAGATGGTTCATTGCGTATAGTACATGAGGCTCTGATTCGGGAGGCCGTCGGTTCCACACCAGCTACTGGCAATCCTGACTGAAGGTTTTCTCCGAGATGTTCCTCAGTCACAAAGGCTAATACTGGGATTGAGTCAAACTAACAGCCCTTGGATATTCCTCCACACCTAACAATATACCGAAATACCTAATAAGTCACTTGAGGAGGGACAATTTGTCCTTCCCTGGGCAAGTTTGGCGATTTTGTAAAGAGTAATTTTCAGAGTATATCACGTATCCGATAAATAATTATGAGGCGCATCAATGGAAATGGAATCGCTACTTTCTTCTGTGTAGGGGTATAAAGTTTGTAGTTTCCCTCACAATAATTATTACTATTTTAGTGTTCTTACACTCGTGAGGACTTTAGGTTGAAGTCAATATTATTCACTTACTTGCTTGTAGGAGTTGATGTATCCAGAATCAGTTGTTCTACAGCTTTACGTTTCCAAAACGCTCGTAACGCCTTTGATATCTTATTTCTCTTCCTAGCCTTACTATAAGGAATGCCTTTTCTTCCCATTTTGACACAAACCACTCACAGGCAAATATACTTGCAGGCACACAGCATTGTTCGAGGGTTGCGTTCACACTGTGCCGCTCTGCCCGTGTCGTAGAGGTTGGCCGTGTCGCCGCACGAACATAGGAGCGCTAGTCATCAGATAGATTTCCAAACAAGAAACCCTAGCAAATACTTTAATAGGCGCTATCGCTTAATACAGGAAACTGGGCCAGTTTAACATTGAGCCGCATGGCGACACAAGTTCACGTATAAAGTTGAACACCAAGCCGCTAGACAGCCGCTGGATCGCAAGCCAGTCGATAACAAAATTTGGCAGCTTTAGATGCAGCTAGTGAACTTCTTCGCGTCGATCATTCACCTAGTTTAACTCCAAGCCTCTAGGACAGCTGTCGCCAGAAATCGACGAGAGTTTCCTGTATTAAGCGATAGCACCTATTAAGGTATTTGACTCTAGCGCGAGCCGTTTTCTCGATAATTTGCGCGCGTGTATTCATTCGAGGAGTTCTCATGAACCAGTAACACGTTTTTAAAAGTTTTACCCGGCATTAGAAAGTAGAGTCTTCAACGGAGTACATGATTCATAGCTATTTTAATAGCACGTATTTTAAATCTGTTACGACAGTTATAAAATGTACTAAATCTACGTACAAACACACCTGTACAAAACAAAATTATAACTTGGTACCCCTTCACTAAAAAAAATATGAAAGTAGGCCTACCACATTGACTGAACAACATGTTCTTGAATATGTTGTGAAAAGATGAATGCGTAAAAGTGGACAAGTTTGTCTAAAATCTCGAATGAAATTTGCACAAATGGCAATCCCGATTTTTTTGTTTACATTTTTTTGTTCACTGACAACCTTATATAGTTGGGACAAGAATAGAAAGCAGATTTTTAGTCACGCGTTACGAATAGCCGGGGGTCCTATGAGTTCCAACTAAAAGGTATGTATTTTGACTACTAAAAGGAATGTATTTTGACTGCTAAAAGGTATGTATTTTGACTACTAAAAGGTACATATTTTGACTCGTAAAAGGTATGTATTTTGACTCCTAAAAGGTATGTATTTTGACTGTCACCTAGCTTAATTTCAAAGCTTGTGATTGGTGATTGCCATAGTGAAAACTCAATATTTTATTAATGGTATGTTCCATTTAGAATACATCTCATTATAAGTACGGCAGACCGACCGGTTGCAGGAGTGGCGGGTGGGCTATGAATACAGTCTTCTCATGGACAAAACAAAATACTCGTACGTTTTGATTTTTGAGTCATCGAAATACTCAAAAAAATATTCTTGTTGCTTTACGTCTGTACCACTGCTAATAAATGTGGGTCAGTCTGACGGACAATTTAAAACACGGTATTTATGCTATAGAATTAGATTCGAACCAACATACGGGGTCAGCCAACGTACGGGGGCGTTTTCGGGTGAATACGTAATGACAAGTGATTCGATCGTTTATAGTTTAACGATGTAATTATCAACGTCTTAGCTTAGACTATACACGATGCTAATCGAGACGATGTAAGTGGGTCATGCATGAATATGAAAAACGCCAGATGACATCCATCCATAACCAAATATCCATCCAAATACCTAATCCATAATATTATTATAAATAAAAATTCCTACTTTCTTCCTCTATAACGTCATAATAAAACCTGTTTTATAGAAGACCCCCTACCTGCAAGTAGTACACTTACTGGGGGTCAGTGATATTACATATTTGTTATCATGTACAGATCAATAAATCAATCAATGATTGTCAAACAACGAAATCCATTGCTGCGTCATTACAAGTAGAAAAATTATTAGAAATGTTACTAATAAAGAACTAGTTTTTTTCATCTACATTTACTTCTTTTGGATCTTGATAACAAAAACTTGAGACACAATATGAGCTGTTGAGAAGAGCTGTTGATGTAACTTCTTACCTTTTCCAGTACACGTTTCTTTTTCCTTTGGTACATTTTCTGTGTGCACTTAGCTTTTTATTCTTAGCTGAGCGTTTCCCGCTTCCCATGTTGCACTAAGGGTGATCTGGTACCAACTGAAGAAACAAACGCGCTGACGGTCAACTTTGTGTCCGTCTCAGCAACAAGAATACCAATACCTTACATTCTTCGCTAGATTGGTGGCTTTCTGCAGACATCTTTGCTTTTAGACTTGGGGGTAAGTGAACTAAACCTAATGTCTGTATGAATGGAGGATTTGAGCACCGAAGAATGCACTTCTAGGAACGAGTTAGACACGCTTCGCTTAGTGAGCACTATCTTTGCCGTTTATTTGTGGAGATACCATTATGATAACGAAAAGAGTGACATATTAATTTTAATTTTACTCATTCAGGACCACATGTGTATTTCTGCCCTGGTATATATACCATGCGACAAAAGTAAACCAACGATCGGACAGAACATGTTATAACCTATAACTAAATATTTTTCGATGAACGACAAAGTGAAAGTTTTGTATGTGTATTTGTTTGTTTTTTGTTTTGTTTTCCAAAATCAGACGAAATTATTTTTTGACAGCTTGTTGTTTGTCCATCGATTCAATTCATCTGTTTCATTGTTGTCTTTTGGTGTTGCTAGTGCCCTATTGACATAGATTGCAGTATTCTGCTGTTTATACAGGGAAAGCGTCCAACGCTTTTATTTTCCGAGCGAGGCAAAAATTTGTCGGGCGAAAATTTATTTTTTACTTTTTAGTGCATTTAAATATAGGCTAAGCGTTGTTTATTAAAAAAATATTTTTTTCATGTAATATAATTTTATACTTTTTAGTCTTAAAGAATCTTGCAATCGAAATCGAATATATGCTCACTGGACGTGTCCGAATTTAGAAGACTGCATATTTGTTTACTCGTACTTGTTAACTTCACTCGCAAACTAGCGTGCTAGCATTGCAAACTTGAATTTCGGACGGTTCCATTCATGCACGATCCAGTGATCGGCCAGCAATGCTTACGAAAAGTGGGGTTATGTGGCTATGGGAGAATTTGGCAAAGTAACTACTAACTAGGCCTATAGGCTACACATTCTATTAATAATGATCATAAACGCAATTTTTGTCAACATAAAAACATCTAGGCCTATTCAGTAGAAACATATCCGATGCTTTCGTCACAGATATTCGAGTCCCGAACAACCAGCAGTAATTCCGATGCCTGCATGTGGTTGGCCCATCCTCACTAGCTGTGACTTATTTCTAGGGATGCACACGATAATCGATATTATCGTTCGATATTCGATATGCAATAAAATTTCGATAATCGATAATACAAATATTATCGAATGGTCTGATTTCTAAAAAAGCGGGTTCGTAAAGCATTATTTCGTTCTTCTCGGACCTTTCTAGTATTGAAATACTCAAAGATACCGCCAAAATACTAGGCCTCGGGCCTCGTAAAATGTGATTATACTCTCAGAGTGTCACGTCAGATGTGTCCAAGTAATGTTGCCATATCGTTATGTGCTCGATTAGGCGACATATCACTGAAACTGTAAAAGATTGCTTCAATTTTGTAAATTTATTATCGTTCGATATTATCGATCGATAATGCAGTCATCTTTCGATTATCGATAGTTTTTATTTTATCGATGTGCATCCCTACTTATTTCCCATGTGAAGCTAATTGTTTAATTAATTAATTATGGTGGATTAATTAATTAATTAGTGAATCTGATAATTGATTCATATATTGTCATTTAGAATAATACAACATGAAAAAAAAAATTTTTTAAACGCTTATATTTAAATGCACTAAAAAGTAAAAAATAAATTTTCGCCCAACAAATTTTTGCCTCACTCGGAAAATAAAAGCGTTGGGCGCTTTCCCTGCATAAACAGCAGAATACTGCAATCTATGTCAATACCGAAAGCGCCCAACGCTTTTATTTTCCGAGTGAGGCAAAAATTTGTAAGGCAAAAATTTATTTTTTACTTTTTAGTGCATTTAAATATAAGCGTTGTTTTTTAAAAAAATATTTTTTTCATATAATATTATTTTATACTTATAAGTCATAATTAAAGAATCTTGCAATCGAAAATATGCTCACTGGACGTCAACCCTCGACAAATGTGTGTGTTGTCCACTCGCTAGGGAAAATTTGCACTCGCAAGTATGTTGCGTGGAATAGTGGCCGCCGGAGGCAAATTCGCCGAAGGCGAATTTTTTTTTGGGGCTTGCATTAGGTTTTCTGGCCTAAAAAGCGATTTCAGGCATAGCTGCATTATAAATGACGATGAAATAGCTCTCTACATGTGTATGGGATTCGATCCTCTGTCCGCGCAAAAGTAGGCCTAGGCCCTACGATCTAGGCCTAGCGCCGCGTAGCGCAAAAGTAGGCCTGTTGCAGTAAGAATTATGTTCCCGGCTTGCTTTCAGCACTGAGCGCCTGCCTCAACGCATAGCACACGACACTTATAAATTAAGGTTAGGCCCTTGTAGCCTATTGTACTGCCAATTAAACGCCGCCGTGCGATCGATAATCAAAAAAGTGAAGTCACATTGCTCGACAAGCGTGAACTTGTCACGACGCAATCATGCCCGTGAGCTCAGCAAACTGCGCAGGCGCTGGCCCGCTCGCCCCCCACCCAATCCCCGTGAATGTTCGGAATGGAGAATATCTTTTGAGAAGATCGAATTCAGAGATCGATAGTGGCGCAGCGCTCAATTCAAACGCTCGCAAAAACGATATTTTGACATTTTGAGGAAGTACAGCCGGGAAAGCTACTCGCAAGTACCAAATTGTCACTCGCAAAATGCGAGCGTGCGAGTGGGTTTGTCGAGGGTTGCTGGACGTGTCCGAATTTAGAAGACTGCATACTTGTGTACTTGTACTTTTTAACTTCACTCGCAAACTAGCGTGCTCGCATTGCAAACTTGAATTTCGGACAGTTCCGTTCATGCACGATCCAGCGATCGGCCAACAATGACATTCTTGCTGCATAGAAACATATCCGATGCTTTCGTCACGGATATTTGAGTCCCGAACAACCAGCGGTAATTCCGATGCCTGCATGTGGTTGGCCCATCCTCACTAGCTGTGACTAATTTCCCATATGAAGCTAATTGTTTGATTAATTAGTTATGGTGGATTAATTAATTAATTAGTGAATCTGTTAATTGATTCATATATTGTCATTTAGAAAATACGAATGTATGAAAATTTTCAGCTCGATCGGACGTAAGGGAAGTGGGTGAAATATCGATTCCCACATAAAACTTTGATTAATTAATTATGATTGCTTAATTGATTATTTAGTAAATATGACAATTGATTCATGTATTGTCTTAACTTACGTCTGTGTGAAAACTTTCAACTCGATTCAACATTGGGAAGTGGGTGAACCATCGATTTCCATATAAAACATTAATTAATTAATTATGATGAATTATTGGATTATTTAGTAAATATGACAATTGATGCGTGTATTGTCATTACGAATACGTCTGTGTGAAAACTTCCAACTCGATTCAACGTTAGGAAGTGGGTGAACCATCGATTTCCATATAAAACATTAATTAATTAATTATGATGAATTAATTGACTATTTAGTAAATATGACAATTGATGCGTGTATTGTCATTAAGAATACGTATGTGTGAAAAATTTCAGCTCGATCGGACATTTAGAAGTAAGTGAAATATTGATTATAAGATTCCGTCCAGACAGACAAACACATGAAGCTAATATAAGCGTTGTAAAATACGACTGTGTGAAAATTTTCAGCTCGATCGGACGTTGGGATGTGGGTGAAATATCGATTCCCACATAACATTGATTAATTAATTATGATGGCTTAATTGATTATTTAGTAAATTATGAAAATTGATTCGTGTATTGTCAAGAATACGTCTGTGTGAAAACTTTAAACTCGATTCGACGTTGGGCAGTGGGTGTAACATCGATTTCCATATAAAACATTAATTAATTAATTATGATGAATTAATTGACAATTTAGAAAATATGACAGTTGATTCATGTATTGTCATTAGGAATATGTCTGTGTGAAAAATTTCAGCTTGATCGGACATTTAAAAGTAGGTGATATATCGATTCAAAGATTCCTTCCAGACAGACAGACAGACAGACAAACAAAGCAAGCTAATAAAGCGTTGTAATAATAAAATACAAGTCCGATCTTTGCACTTTGCTGTTGTACCCTGGAAACAACACACGAAACAACCATGTTTGTAATTTACATTAAACGTATTTATTAAAATACATTTCCGAACATTATTCTCAGTGAAGATGCGACGAGTGAGGGTAAGAGTTTGCTTTGACATGACACGAACTGTCGGACGGCGCTGGCTGCAGGGGTTGTCGGGGCGAGCCGGCCTTGCCCCGCTTTGACGTAACGGCTAGTGACGTCACAAAAACTTAAAACAGCCTTCCTGCCCAAACGGTTCAACCATTCTCAATAAAATTTGCGCTCGGTTTTTTAATTTTTTGTCTGATTTATTGAAGGGCACTTTAACCAAACCAAAACTAGGGCTAAGAGGCCATTAACTTCAATTGTAGGCTAAGAAGATCTTGATTCTTGATGACGTGTAATAGTGAAACATCATACAAATACAATACATCGTCAACAATGGTGTGCATTGTGTAAAAAATACAAGTCAACCTAATGTACTCACCCAGCTTTCTTCGCTTCTCTCCATTTATTTAAATTATTTCGGGCACCTTTTAGAGGTTTTGGCCGCCTAAGATATGTATATTCCTTCTTCTTTCGTCCACGTCTCCAACCCATTGTGGAAAACTCAAGTCACACGTATTCGAATTTTCACACACAATGCACAATGTTATACGGACGTTCTGTGCTACTATGTAACATTGTACACATTCATTGTTATAATCTAGGACCAACTGTATCTTTTCGATTATCGATGATTTTCACTTTATCGTTGTGTATCCATAGTTCATATCATAGCTTTCAACACTCTAAGTGTTTTTAAAAAATGCATGTATTTATAGTGCCGTACTAAGGTGCAGATCACTTACTGATCAACAGTCGCTTCAAGTGCGGCCCTCCTTAATGTGTGCAGATTTCGATGCACTTTCGACCGTTTCGTGTTCTTTTTTGTACGAGGCTTCCTTCTTTGCCGGCTCCCCATTATCGCTTTACTCTAATGGAGTACAATCTTACTCACTTGTATCCTTTCAAATTGCACACATTGCTTGCACGTAATATACTGCATATAAATTAGGTCATAAATATTAAATACTTCACTAAATAATAATATTCAAGATTGCGAGATATTATTACTACTTTTAATAATAAATAATATTGATAGTTGTGCTTGTAATGTATGGCGGACCGTTTGACTGCCAGGCAAGTTTTCGCTGAGGTAAGGCTCATTTTCGATAAAAACTTAGTAGTAAACTTTAACTTAAACGTAGACGCTAGGTCTTCATAAACTCATTTAATAACGTTTCGTCAAATAAATTCTGAGCATGTTTCGGCTCCATTTTCGATTTAGCTAGCCTAGGCCTAGCGACTGGCGCTGATTGGTTCTTTCTAACTGTTAAGTTTATTTTTATTTTAAAGTTTGATCGTTCCAAACTTAACCGTAGCCCAAAAATAAGTTTAAGTTTTGGTCGTGAACAATCATGTGATCTTCCATAAGCTAAATCTTACTTTAAGTTGTAAGTTTACGGTTAAGTTTAATCGTAAATGGGCCTTTCCAACAGTAAAACCTGAACAGTTTTTGACGTAGCTGGCGACTGAAACCACTTACGGAAGATAAGGATTGAGCTCATTGGACATTATAGGCTGCTACTAGCCCCAACGTACGTATAAGCAATACGCATACCGACCGCAGTCCGCAGATCTTTATAATATTGCACTTTTCACGCACGCTAATTTAAAAAATTCAACAGATTCCTAGCTATTGTTTGATACATTCGTAAATGTAGTCTTCTGCTGAGACGAGTGCACAAGCCTATTTAGCCACGCCCACCGTTACAGGTAAGACGTAAGTAATCCCTAATTGACCTGTTTCAATTAGATGATACGAACTAGAGAAGTAGAACATTAAGTTGGTAGGTACCATTATGTCGTAAGCATGAGAATAATTACGTTGCTCCAACTTAATTCTTGTCGTCTCATACATAGGTTATGGAATAATAAACACATCATGAACTCAGGTGCCTATTTACGGAAACACGGAAAAATTTACTGCAAACAAAACACTGAGCAAATGATGTGTTTTAAAATGTTACATCGCACTTCATAACAACCAGACAGTCTGTGGCCTAGATTCTAGCCACTGTACAGACTATTGAAGCTATCAGTGGACGTAGAAAAAAAAAAGTTTTTAACATGTTTATAGACACAAACAACATCAACATTTAACAGCCGTGACCAATAAAATGTTATTTAAAAACGATATACGATATCTATAACAGAACAGTTATGTTTCAAAGACATTGGTTCAACATCATGAAATGCAGTCTGTAGGCCTACTGTGTTATGCATACAAGTACAATACAATACGAAGATACATACGCAAGCAACCCACCGCTCTGCATTGCAACATTGGAAACATTATTTATAAATTATCGCGTACATGTATAACGTATGTATGTTGTATGTACGCGAGCTACGCTAAAAAAATCTAGATAAAAAAAACAAAACAAGCAGTGCTACAAATGAAAACCTAACGACGATAATTTCTCGCATAAAACCGTAGTCATGGTAGGCCTATGATATTATTACTAAATATTAACAGGGGCCTTCATCCCAAGGCTACTTGAATGTGATGTTACAGAAATGCAAGTGGGAATACAAAGCAACATTTTTTCCTTGAGATATTCCAAAAACGGAATGCTCCTTCGTTCTAAATACTGGTGGTGAGTACAGAGGTGGACATAGTCCCACAACCCACTACCTCGCCCGTTTGCAACTGGCCGTAGGAATCAGTAATAAAAAACTAGCGGTTGGCATTGCTCTGTATAGAGCTCCAAGTTTGCTGTGCTGTGTTGCATTTGAGAGTAAGTAAAACTTAGCAAGGATACATGTCTTAGTATTTTTTTTTTTTTTGTATGTGTTAGTTGTAGTTGTATCATGATAATATTGCTAATAACAACCCCAAGATTGATTGATATCGCATGTCGTTATGTACCTAAGATGTTATAGAAAGAGCAGTCATACATACGACAAAATTCGCTGAACCGAGCTCCAAGTCACTCCAGACAACTTCTCGATGTCTTGAATGGTGCGTCGTGGATCTTCAAGCACAATTGCGCGAATTTTTTCTACGTTTTCGTCTGTTCGGGAAGTTGAGGGACGTCCAGAGCGAGGTTGGTCGTCAATAGACATTTCACCTTTTTTGAAACGTGAAAACCACGCGTACACTTGACTTTTCCCCATGGCAGCACTTTGGTAAACTGTTTTCAACGTCACCATAGTTTCTGAGACGTTTCTACCGAGTAGGAAGCTATTCCTCACGGCCGCGCGCTGTTCACGAAAGTCTGCCATGTCTAAAAACGAGAAGCAGGCGAAACAGCTTTCAAGAAAAAAAATTCACGAAGGCCAAAAACAACCTTCCCAAGCGCGCAGCTTGGCAGACTGACTCGGAAGGAGTCACTTTACATTTTTACGCCTCTCCTAGCGGGAGAATCGCGTACTACAGAAGCTGCGCCCACCGCAACGCGATTCCGGTTATTTCTGGGTACCCCCCTCACCTCCTATATGACAAGCGTGCAGCGGCGTTTGTAATATAAAAGGCCGGACGTACCGTAGCGCTCGGTGATCGAGCTGTGAATCACGCGAATGTTGAGACTCGATTCAAGGTCTATTGTCCGCCAAATAGACAGTGCGCGTTGAACCGGCAGGAAGATGTTTTAGATTTCTTAATTTATGTAATTATTTCAGATATCAGCATATTCTCCGTATTGCAGAATGTTTTTAATCGAAGCTCTATGACTATGACCAAAATTAAATTGACTTATTGAAACATTTCAAGGTGGGAAAAACAAAATAAACACACTTCATTGATAATTAAAAGCTTGGCGGATGAATTTGCATGTTCAGTTTTATTTTCCAAGTCCTGATATGTTCCTTAAATTTATTAAATTTATTTATATATATTATTTATTTATTATATATATTAAATATTATACGTAAGTTATTTATTATTATTATTAGGGCTGCCCAACGATAAAAAAGATCATATCGATATCGCGGGAAGAATTATCGATATCGTGTCGCGATATCGAACTTATCAAGAAACGTATCGATATCGGCGATATCGAAACTTTTCTCGTGTGTTTTTAGGATTTCCAGACCAGCCAGAGGCCACTTAAACAACATTACCGTAATACGTAAATAAATGTGTGAACTTTAAAATGTCTTATAATATATGTATGTTCATTTGTGTGTATACTATTCAGAATTTAAAATATCCACAAAAAACAGTGATATTGAGGTTGGCGTGACGTGACGTAATCGTTTTCTTTCTAAACAATTAGCTTATAAGGCGCAAGTTCGATATCGTGATATGTACGATATAATAATTCTATATCGATATCGAATTATTTTTCCATTATCGATATCGTATCGAATTATCGATATCGTTGGGCAGCCCTAATTATTATATATATTATATATTATATATATTATATATTATAAATTTATTAAATTTATTAAATATTAAATTGATTTTTAAGTTAATTAGCTTGATGAGTTAGTGCTATTATGTATTGGTTTATATAGTACGTAATATTAATAATGTATGACCCAAAGCCAAATTACAAATTCATCAGCCAAGCTTTTAATTATAAATAAAGTGTGTTCGTTTTGTTTTTCCCACCTCGAAATGTATTTAATTTTGTAATTGTTGTTTAAATATCAATTATTAAGTAATGTAAGCATTTACATTTGTTTATTTCATTAATTACTACATTTATATATTGGAAATAAAATAATTGGCTTGGCCACAATTTTAGTTATCACCCCTTTAAATGTTGAGCCTCTTTTGAAATTGGCGTATTTTGTAAGTGTGCCCTCTTTGGTTTGTAACGGTTGATCTTCTCCGTTTTGGGCTTGGCCTTTTTTTTGCAAATGTTTTGCATTTTTGTGTAATATTATTACTGAACACGAATTGGTAACTTTTTCGTCACGCAATAATGCAAGTCCGTCTTATGAACATCGCCGGCAATGTGTACAGCACACTCGTGGGCATACTACAAGTAATACTTGACGATTTTACTTTGAATGTACATTTCAGTACAAATGGCTGCAGGTATGAAGTAATTTCATTCCAATTCTTCTAATAAATACAAACATTACAAAGTTCATGCTCTATTTAATGGTTAATAAGCGTAATTTTTGCCTTGCCTTTACGGTGGGACCCAGGCCCGTTGGTAATTGTATTTAATAACAGTACATCTATTGACAATTCCCTCGACCAATTTTGTTCGTATCATGCCTATATGTATTTTGTAAGTTTTCTTTTCACCGAGAAGCCATTGCATGTATATAGGCTATTAGTAATGTTCTTGTGTGTTGATATTGTAGTACTTACTCTTGCCCGCAGAACAAAGCGTGAACCGGTTCCCTATTCACCCCCGCGGGTCTCATCGGCCGTTTTCTGGCGCCTTTTCTCACCGGTCTGCCCGGAGAAGACGCCACCGAAAGATGAAGGCTCGGCACACAACCGGGTCTTACTTTCCTCGATGTTATCGGCGAATAATTCAACATTACGTGTTGAAGATTCCAACTACGCAGATCACTATCCGGAAAGTGTATCGAACACACGCGGGCAGTGGCCACGTTGAACACATCTGCCCGTCCGCATTGTTTCACCCACTCCCTACAAACAGCCGGATCTTTGGGGAAACGGAAGAATTGTATTTTCGATCCCTTACTTTTGTTACAGCCCCTCGCATTGTTGTTGCAACCGTAGATCGAACACACGACCATCGTTGCGGAAAAACTGACTGGTGTAGATGGTTCAACAATGGATTGCTTTTAATATTGCAGGTACAAAATAATGAACACAAGAGCTTCGTTCGCCTGTCCTACACAGTACTGAATCGTTCTTTTGTACACGTGTATAAGGTAGTGTAAATAATAGGGTTGGGAGTTGACATCGATTATTTGATTCGACATCGATGTCGAAACCAAAATTGACATTCGATTCGACATCGATTTGCAATCTCAAATCGTAATAATCGTTCGACATCGAAACTTCCGTGCGGTATTTAATTTTCAAATATCCCGCGTTGAGAGCGCGGAAGTTGGTCAAACTGGCAACCTTGTACACAAAGCACAGGTTGATTCTAGCGAGTGCGCGCATGCGTAGGCGCCAGGCGGTGAACATGTTTCACCCTGTGGGCCTGTCCATCCTATGGTCCATCCAGTTCCAGCCTGCAACGCGGCCTTGAACGTTATGTTCCGTGTTGACTCATTACTCGAGAAACAAATCAATCGTATAATATATTCGTCTCTCCGCGGTTTGAGATGTCATCTTTGCCAGTAAGGCCTGTTTTAGTGACGCCGACGGGAAAGCGAAGTGATGTGTGGAAGTCATTTGGATTTGTGGCAAATATAGACGGCCAAATAACGAACGATGAACACGTGGTTTGTCGTCAGTGTTATACATCCGTGGGAAAAAATATCTTTTTTTTGGGGGGGGGGGGTTGATGTCGAAAATAGTTTCGATGTCGAAATAATTTCGATTTGATGTCGAAATTTTCGGTTTGACATCGATTACGAATTTATAATCAAATCCCAACCCTAGTAAATAATAAATATGTTTATGGCGTTCGCATGTAATTAAAACTTACACTAGTGTAACCAGCACAGGAGATTTTTACACTGGCTATTTAGCTCGTGTAAGACGCTTTGCTACACAGGTCAGTGCTAGTCCCGGTGTAAGACAAGCAAACGAAGCTTAGTTTTTAACGATCAGATCAATACTAAGCTCAGCATGCGGATGGACACACGGTCGAGAATCGAGTTGCGTAGGTACCAGATGACGTAGGAGGCAACACGTAACTCCGCCCCTCTGCGCATGGGCAGATGAGAAATACCATATATATGGAGTTGCATTATGTACTGCAGGCACCGTATTCAGTAAAGTATTCTTTTAATCAACTATGCTGGAGGTCTTCACGTGTGATAACATGTTTTATTATTATAATTATTATTATTAATATTTGTAAAAACGGCTACTTTATTTTGAAGTTGTTAATTTTATTTGAAATGATCGCCTAAAAGTAACGAAACAAGTGGTTCGGTGTTCTCGCCCCATCGCGAACACCCTCGCGTAATATGGACGTCCCCAGTGTGGACGGCTCGCAACGAACGACATCCCACTATATGCGTCGGGTAACCTTGGAGACGTCATACCACCGCAGAACATAACAAATAATATAAATACAAATAAATAATAAATATCCACCACTGAAATTGGAACCGAGTGGGTAGACTTAAACACGTATTTTATTTATTTTATTTTAAAACACAACACGAGAATCATCAGCTCAGCTGATTTTATTTTTGTAAAGATTACAGATTATCATAGGTCAATAAAATGTTACTATATCAAAGTAGAAAAAAATACGGCTCCAAAGTCCATACTTGGCTCCAATAAATACGATTACTGGTCGCTCGAGCCAGCCAAGTGAAGCTGTCCCTCTCAACACACGGTACACAACAATCAAAAGATCGAAAATGAAGTGCGCTCTACTTCTTCTGATTGCTTTCGTCTGTTTATCGGACGCGGTGGTCATCGTAACCGATCAGCTGGAGAATCCCGGTGAGTGGCGTTCCCAAAACGTTTTGGGGGAGTTTTATTATCATTTATCAACATCATTTGAATGGCAGACACTTCCAGCTTGTCTCAGTACAATGCACAACCAATTATATTAACGTATCTGTATCCTTGAATATACCCCTTTAATTTAAAACATGAATATTAGTTAGGCCTAATCCTTAATTGAGTAATCAATTAATTCATTACAATATACTTTGTCCTTATATTGACGTTCTAGCTTTTAAAAGTTTTCAGTTTAGAGTTTTAGTTTTTAGAGCTCCATAAAATTGGTGATCGCGAAATCTCCCGTTTTACACGAAATAACCACAAAATCTCGTAAAACTGACGTATGAATTCCCAATTAATAGTGAAAATTTTTTCCAAACTTGCACAAAAGGTCGTGTTCTCTTAAAATTAATAAATTTTGTTTAAAATGAAATAAATGTTAGACCATTTTTCCATAGCGGGGATAAGAATATTTATTTCGCCAACACGATTTACTTTGCGCAAAAGTGTGTAATAGGTCTAGCGCGTGTAGTTTGTCGATTGTATAGTACATTGTATCACTCTATAGTCTATACAGCTAAAAATAATAACATCGCTTGACACTGCGATCATGGATTTCTCAAATGAAATTTTTTAAAAGAAACATTTTTTCGGGGCTCAACAAATCTCGAACAGCTCAATGATTATTTTGTTTGTGTGTTTCCTAAAGTCTTGAAATAATGCGTGTGAGATAATGAGAACGGCTTCAAAAATATAATGCAAAGAAACATTTTTTCGGGGCTCAACAAATCTCGAACAGCTCAATGATTATTTTGTTTGTGTGTTTCCTAAAGTCTTGAAATAATGCGCGTGAGATAATGAGAATGGCTTCAAAAATATAATGCACAGCATTTCTTCCTGAGTTTGGATGATATCAGATCATACACTAGGACAGGGATGGCGAACCAATGGCAAGCGTGCCAGAAGTGGCACGCGAAGACTTTCTGGCGGCACGCAGAAATGTGTCAAAGATGTTGCATCAGGATGACATTGACTACACTTCACAGCCGTTTTCAATGAATTTATAGAATTTTGGGTACAAAAATTTCGTCTCCAGCGGGATTTTGCCTAAATGCTGCAGTACGTGGAACAATTACAACATTACAAACTGATAAAGTGGCTATTTGTTCCCTGCAAAGCACATTAATTATTCAAAAAGCTATAATACAAAATGTCATTAAAATTTGACTGTGCCTTTTTGGAGAAATTGGCACGCCTGGATAGTTTGTAGGCCTGAATTGGCACTCAAGCTCAAAAAGGTTCGCCATCCCTGCACTAGGAGATGTGTTATTGACATTCTAATTATTCAATGTCAATATATTCATTATTTATATGCAATATGTGCTATTACATTTACATTGGACATGTTGCACACACAGCTGCTATATCACTTGTTCAATGCTATCATCCACCAATGGCGATTAAACGGTGATTAATTTTTTTGACTATGAATTATAGACTATCGGTGTGACGCGTTGATAAGACGTCCACTCTATCCAAAAGTTCAAAGTTACCGGCGTTGTTGTTGTGCTTATCCTCCTAGCGGAGATTTGGTGAACTTCAATGTCAATTCAATGTCGAATTCCATGCCCTAAATCCCCTAAATACCCTAGTTGGGGTCTCATTGAATCGCGTCCGCGTTGTTGAAACGAGCAGAGAACTTCTTTATCGACTCAGGTACGAGTTACGATTTTTGTTGCCATGGTTACTCACTATATTTATAGATGTTTGTACCTCCAAAATGCAAATAATCCTTACCTCGTATACGTTGAATTAACTGCTGCACTCTCCACAAACACTTTCTTTCCCGTTATTCCGTGCCGCTTTTTAAAGTTCTGAAGCCACCCTGCTGACGCTTGAAATTCTGCCGTGACATTCAATCTAGCACTGATTTCTTTTGCCTTTTCAATAAGCAAAGGCCCATTTATTGGTACGTTTTGTGCCCTGGCCTGACTAAACCATTGGCTTAGGGCAGCCTCAACATCCGAGAACTTTCCTTCCCGCACACGTGCTTTTTTGTTACTTGAAGAACCGCACTTCAATGCATTTTTTTCAATTTCTACTCTATTTTTTAGAATTGTTTTCAATGTAGTGACAGGTATTGATAGTTTATTCGCTAACGAGACTTTTGACGCACCGGGATTCTCATCGCACTCTTTAATTATATCTAATTTATCGTTCAATGACAACGCTTTTCTCTTCGACATGTTGACTGAAATGACAACCAAACTAACTGTGCTGTGCGGTACGTCGAGTGCGGTTGTCAGGTTCCACCTGGCTCCACTGAAATGTGGCAGGGGTAGAGGGAGGAGAATACAATGCCGTCGAAGGGTGGACTCAACTACAAGTTGGGAATTCCGAGATCGTGTTCGGCTAGAAAATCCATGTAAAAACAGAAGTTTGCATGAAACACCGTTATAAAACTCGTCTTAGACCGAAAATAGGCGACGTAATATCGAATACGACGTTGTATCAAGTTCAAGATAATATTCTGTTATGGGAATTTCCCGGGACTTTTGTCAAATGGCGTGGTAATGCAAACGAGATTGTATCGAACGACGTTATAACAAGGTTATCAAATGACTGATCCTGCTTTGATCAAGACGTAAAGCAACAAGAATATTAACTAAGGCCTGGTCTGTCTTGCGAGGCCCAACTAAATCTCAGCAATATTGTTTTCACCAAGGCAACCTCCATTTAGAGGCTGGGGAATCAAGTAATCTGACACCAAAGTATTTAGTTACCAGGCATAAGCGAGCCAACATAGAAATTTAGGCATGTCTCAACTTATAACTCATCCAACCAACTCAGAAAAAAAACGATCAATCTCTCACAGCTCTCAGATTGATGTCAACTTTGAACTTGTTTATCAATAACCTCGAATTGCCCTACATTCGATTACGTAGTCGGCAGTGTTGAGGCGAGAACTTTTTAAAAGAACGCGTTCCCGAGAACACGTTCTTTTTTTGTGAACTTTCCAACGAACTTACTCTTTTTTCAAATGAGTGAACTTGAACTTTCAAAAGTTCTTTTTGAGAACGAACTTTTCAATTTTAGAAAGTTCTTTTGAAAGTTCATTCTGTTCGATGATTGAGCATCTGTCAACGCGCCGTCGAGGAACACACGAATCGTTTTCGGTTCTCCTTCAGCTGATTTTAAAAAGCTACCGGCCACCATTCATGGAGTAGAATTACATTCAAGTCTGGCCGTTCGAACTCTACCCACCACAAGATGTTAGATCACTCGGTCGAGATAAGTGGGTCTGCAAGTGCAAGTGCCCAAATACCAGAAGTAATGAGACACGATAATTGGGCGGGAGGAAACGACTCTACGTGGAACTCCATTCACTAATCAAAACGCAAGATTGAAACATTTCTAGAGCCAGTGTAAATTCTCAAGAGGAACAGATTTCTCGGTTGACTAATGGATTTGTTGTTATAGGGTGTTTGTGTCACAATTCTACTACCGTTTCACTTTATCCTAAAATATGGTGTTACTGATCATCAAATCAATCATCATCAATCATCAAATGATCAATCAACACATCAATAATAAAATACATAACAATTATTATCAACAATTTTTACCAACTAAAGGGGCCTACTAGTCTTTGTAAAATAAAACAATAATAGGACGGGCTTAGCCCTGGTAGTTTTAGTGAAGAACAGCACTTTTGTACATACATATACATACACTATCACTAATCGCTATCACTATCACTAATTAATCGATACACTAATCGCTATTTTCACATGTCTGTAATAATATAAACTGAAATAACAATACAATTATCCTTCCTTGAAGTTCTTAAGTTTTTTATTTCTACAATGGTAGGCGCCTATAGCCCTACATCAGACACCTAATGGCTAATGCCAGCATTCAATATCTTACCTTAACATGCATGTTTTTCTTCCTATTTAAGCCATACAAGGCAATCGATTATTCGCATGACTGTTAATACAATGTGGTGACACTTTTTCACAAAAGAACTTTTAAAAGAACTTAGGCCTAGTTCATATTTTAAACGAACTTGAACTTTTCAAAATTTTAGGTTTTGAAAAGAACTTGAACTTTATTAAAGTTCATTATTTGAGCTGTGAACTGAACTTCTAGAAAGTTCATTTAAAAAAAGAACTGCCCCAACACTGGTAGTCGGATGCCCAGATTATTGTCGTCGTTGTTATATTGTTATGCAATGCATTTCCAGTTTTTACACTTCCAAAGCAGCAATGCCCTAAAGCTAGTTTTATCTTTGATGAATATGGGTGGTGGTGGTGGCTAAAGTTAGTGCATTTAGGGCCGGTTTCACCAGCATTGACTTTTGTCGAGTTCAGCTTGAACCTGAATGTTACCAATTTGCCAAAAATAATAACTTGTACCTATTTAATTTCTCACATATCTCGCATTTTTGTTGTTTTGGATACTTTAGTTTTGTCACTGCATGTTTATTGTTTACAGAGAGATGGAAAGAATTTCTCAAAATGCCACTTATTGCCTTTTGTAATACCATCAAGTTTAAAATAATCCATGTAAAGATTGGTATACATGTTTGTTTACTCATGGTACAGATGTATTTTGATGTAAAAATGATTAAACAAAAACTGCAAATGCATTGTTGGATAGAACCCTCGATGCCCACCGTTCAGATTTGTGATGATAATCTCCAAAGCAGTTCTGTCACTGCCTTCTGTACGTACTATGCACAAGCAGAGTACAAGTTATCCAGTAGGCAATGGCTAAACAATTGACTGTACATATCTTTGACATTTATTACCAATCTGAGAAAATCTTTCTTCAATATCCTTCATATTTGCCATGAACAGGATACAATTGCATGCAAATGGGATTTAAATGTGTATTTTGTTTCACATAATTACTGAAACTATCTGTAAATCGACGTATAAAGCAACACATTATCAATAAACCATTTCACTCTTCATGCAGTGGATTTTTCAGTTCAAAGTTGGTGTTAGTGCCGTTCAACTGAACTTGGCCAAAGATGATCTTGGTGAAACCGGCCCTTAGGGCCAGTCTTACAATCTCCTAATAAGAAAGTTATTTGTAGCAATTAAGCTATTTGGAGGATTTCAAGGGTTTTGACTTTTGATTGGTTGTTGCCATGAGGCAATAAGCTATTCGACGGAAGAAATAGTTATTGGGATATTGTAAGGCTGGACCTTACGAGTTTTAATATTTAATTCCATTTTTGACTGACAACTGTCGATTACACGGTGTATAAAGCTCGCAACGTATATAGGCTACACGATCCGAAATACATATTATACAAATCAAGGATAGTAAAGATAATATCTACTTTATCGACACCTCGCCGGGATACTTTGGATTCCTATAGCACTGTCGGTGTTCATTAGGAGAGCGGGTTGTCTACGGCCCAGGCCTTGCGTACATGTCAAACTAAAAATAACATGCGCTTGCTGGGGAAGTTCTAGACTAGAAATAAGCCTGCACTAAAAAGTTCATATGCCAAAGTTCCTCTTCATGTAGGAGTAAGTATATAAAAGTTTCAGTAATAAAATAGGCAGAACGATTAGTCATACGAACACCAATGAGCACCGATGCTATTGCGGCCTTTTGTAATGATCTGCTATACGAGTAAAACTGAAGCACCACGCACAAATTCCCTCTAAAAAACTTCAAGTGTTGAAAATATAATTTGATCAAAAATTACTTTCTCCATACTGACAGGTGGCTTCATTTGCCTCTCCGGCATAAGCACAGATGCATTTAGCAGATAACTTTAGTTCAGTCTGCCTTCTTTCATTAGTCACCATATTGGGCCTCATGAAAATTCACAACTGACTTGTTAGAAAGTCCAATTGGTTGTGAGAAAAGATAACTTGGTGAAGGCTATAACCTTGATTTATATATGTATGCTACTGTACATACTTAAGATTATATACACATTCCTTTCCATGCACCTTTACTGCTATCGATGAAAGATTGTATACCCTAATAGGTTGAAATAAATATATTATAAAGATCACCTGTTTTGCAGATGTTTTACTAATATGTTTTATTTTATGACAATGCAGCAAGCTGGAACACTTCAAATAACGTGGTTATGTCTTGTGTGTCCTAGACCGGACCTCGGACAGTGCTATAACAGCGCCTCTAGGACTGGTACACGATTGGTGCCAAGTGGCAGCCAGCCGGAGAGTGTGTGCAGAACACCTGTAACCGTGGGACAGCTGATAACGTGGTTATGTCTTGTGTGTCCTAGACCACCCCGGACAGTGCTATGACAGCGCCTCTAGGACCTGGTACACGATTGGTGCCAAGTGGCAGCCAGCCGGAGAGTGTGTGCAGAACACCTGTAACCGTGGGACAGCTGCTCGCACCATGACTATCCGCGGAGTCTCGTAAGGATTGCTATTACTACTTATATTGTTCTAACATAGAGGCATGTTTTGCACATGTACTACAACAGGTACTGCAATAATTATGATTTGTTATTTCCTTGTTGAATCATTATGTACCTACTTCAAAAATCAAACATACCTATACATACATGACCCATAACTAGCCTAAAAGTAGCCTTTTAGTAGTACTAGTTATGATTGTTGTTATTATGTTGATGTTATAATTGTTTGAATTGTTATGTTATTAAAAGCGACACCTGCCGATTAGAAAAGGGTAACTACTAGCAGTAAAAAACTGCAAAAGAACTCAAAATAATTTAATATTAGGTAGGTAGGATATACCAACTAAATATAGCATTATGTATTAGGCTAATATTAAATAAAGGGGCATCGATATGATCAAAATGCAAGTCTAAATTATGTTCGCAGCATATTTGAGTGTAAAAAGAGCATAGCACGAATCCACGATAGACTATGTTTTAAAGTAGACATTTCAATTAATATCTGAGGCTATAGGCTATATCTGAAATGAGAAACTTGATCAAACTAATTAATAAAAATAATCAACACATATAGGAGGCCTATAAACGGCAAACGTAGAACATATTGAAATCTTATGGCAATAATTCCGTATAACTTCGAAATAGCTCAGGCGCTGTAGAGCGGGTTGAAAACAATAGCACACGTTTATATAGACCACTAGACAACAACAGAATCCAATAAATTAGGTTACGAGAATTTTGTGTATTCCTGTTAATATCATTTTCGGTCATAGTAAAAGACGAAACGATTGAGGAACAATAAACTAATATTATAATAATAATAATAAGAAGAATAATAATAAATAATAATATTATTTAATTATTATTTAGGCCTACTATTAGCATAATATAATGATTTAAATCTGTATATCATTACAAACTACCAAAGAAAGCTTTTTGTTAAGAGCAAAAGGTAGCTTTAGGTTATAAAACCGCAAACAAATTACATTTGTAAATTAAACTGAAGAATGGACCTCAAAATAGAAAATCTGAAACAGCAGCTGACTGTGATTTGGTAAGCCCTACATACTGAATGCTCTAAATGTGTTTAACATTATAACCAGTGTGGTTGTTATTTTCATTTTATTACTAATTATGGATTTAATAATCAAAATGTAACTATCCTGATTATAAAATTTCATTCAACCTGTAGGGCTTACCAAACCAGAGTCCGCTGTTTATTCCGATTTTCGATTTCGAGTAGCATTCTTGAGATATAATTCAAAAATTAAAACGTTGTGGGGTTTTTAACGTAAAGCTACCTTTTGCTCTGAAATACCACAACCCTAAACCTTAACAGATTTCATCATATGTAATTAGTTCAAATTTTGCTCATAGCACGGTTCTTAATGCCACAGTCGATGCAAATACTAAAAGCGCACGTTTAAAGTACAGTACATAATATATATATATAATAAAGGGTCAATGAATGCTTTCAACTCGATGCTTCCAGATGCGGACAAGTCGGAGCCCTTCCGAAGCCAGAGTGCCACTTTTCACCAGCTAACCCGGCTCGCAACTACCCTGAGTGCTGCCCCAAGCCAGTGTGCCCGAAGTAAATCAGCAGTGTATCGACCACCGATAGCTCTTTTACGTGTTTACAACCAGTCACCAGTTGGCAAAACATATTTCCAATAGCTTGATACTGCTACAATTATAGATGCAACATATCGAGTATCACTATACAAATATATTAGCGGATCTTCATAGATTCCATTCTAATTACATAGGCCTACTTCGATAGATACTGTAGGCTACTAAAAATATATGTTTGATATTAGAAGTATGGAATTTTAACACAAAAGTTGCTAAAAATGTCTTTACCACTACCAGAATCACAGTCAATCTACCTAGATGTTAAAACATAGTAATAAATAAAATAGTTATGCATTAAAAATTGTTTCCACTACCGGTATATTTATTTACAACGCATCTTCCAATGTATGATGATTGATACGACATCCCCCCGATTGATATGAAAGTGAAATACCCAGCTGTTAGTACATAGGTTATCACCATCGGTTGAAGGTAGTGCAGTGAACACTTGGAAAGTCCAATCGAACAGTAAACTAATCAGTCAGTAAACTAAACAGTACAGTAAACTACACTTATCATTAGGGGTGTGCAAAGCTTCGAAATTATCGAATCAAGATCGAATCATTTATTATTCGAATTCGATTTGTCAATCGAATCCAAAATTCTAATATATTCGAAGAAATAGAGTATTCGAAGTAATTCGAATCCTGCACCGAACAAGATGACAAACCTCGCAATTATGTAGAATGGTCCATTTCCGAACTACAACTTGACTAACGTGACCACCGTCTACGTTGCGAAAGCTACTGCTGGGTTGGATACGACACTCTCGTTAAACAATAGCCTTCATCTTGGCTAACATTATTTTAAAGGTTCTACATATACAAAACTCTAAGCCAACAATATAGTACAAAATATATACTAATTTAATTTATCTGTGATAGTTAAGATGGTTTGGGGGGTTAAAGAATATTTTGATTCGGATTCAAGGATATTCTACCTCAGGATACGAGATTCGGACTCGAAATCAGAAAATAGGATTTGCACGCTCCTACTAATCATCAATCATTTTAAAGAGTGAACAATTTTTTGAAAACCCCCGATGGTCTGCACCAACCTAGCTAGAGGTTTTATGACAATAGGGAAGGCTCACACATTTTTTTTATTTGCTTACTGGATACCTCAAGTTAAAATAAGCGGGAACTAATTGGTTTCGGCTCGAAAGGTGCATTAACATCGCTTTAACAGCAAGTCAAAGATATTGCTGTCAAAACACGCTCAGAAACGGACCTGCGCCATCTTGCTCGTGATTTAAAGGTTCTGACGTCATAACTGTGTAAACAATCATTTTATATCATACAAATAGTACTGAAATCCCACAATTTAGTAGATTATTGCTCTCATAAGACTTTAACTGAATCAACGTTTATTTCTAGTTAGTAAATGAACACTGCTCAACATTAATTAACCACGATATGTTAAATAATTGCATTATTTTAAACACGTTTTGGTAAATACTGTATCAAAATGTATTTTCTGAAGAAAAAAGTGGCATAAAAGACATTGTTGTAAAGTCACTGCATCCTAGATAATGTAAAATGTCCAACTTAATATCCTTGATATTATTAAGAATACTTCAAGGAGGCAGTTGTTGACAAGAGTTATGATGTCACGAGCCGTTTTTCAATTACGGAGCGGGTAGTTCCAAATTTCAAACTTAAAATGCTAATAGAATTGAAAATATACACTTCTCAGATATAAAAATTATATAGTCTGTATTTTTAGATAATGGCCTTTCGTTTTTAGGTACTTCGAGGAATATTTATTTTTCATGAGCCTTCCCTATTACTGATACTACCTTATGAAGTTGTTCAAGTTTATAAAGCCGGATTTACATGAATCACTACTACATACATCTTTCTCTTACATACCTTTACAACTTGTTTATATTATACCTACTGGTATTTGTCAACTTGGGTTGGACAGAAGTTCAGTTAACACATGCACGTTTAAACTAACTTTAACCAAGTAACCACTTGAAGGTGGTAGTTTCCAACCTTTACACAAAGCGCTGCACAACACATGCATTCTTGAAGGTTGTCATTGCCATTTACATGGTTACAGTTTTTAAATTTTGACTGTATTTCAGTTCGGGTTGGCCAAATATCGTCAGAAAGAAGCAATGTGCTTTCGTCATAGCGTAGTGCGTGGTAAAGGATACTCGAGTAACCTGGACTACCGCGGGAGTTAAAAGTTCAACCATCGTAGCAACATGCGGTTGTCCACATGGCAAATTAAATTAACCAATGTAACACATCAACCAGTGTCAAACGCTCGAGTCTTACAGACGTGCACAGATCGAAAATACGTTCTCCCGCCACAACCGCAAAGGTGAAACTCAACCTGCACTCGCAACCGAATTTTTTTAAAAAACCTTATCCGCACCCATGAGATCAAACGTGCACTTGCAACGGGACATAAATAATGTTAGCTTTCTTTGATTTCTGTAATGTTTACAAAAACAATCTTCTAATGAATTTGTATTCATGTCATCACCTACTGATATTTTTATACTTCATGATCATACTTAGGCCTAGATGCTGCTTCAAATTAGAATCAATAAAAAATGTGTGAAACAGCATTACTTTAGATTTAAGGACCCAAACCTTTTTTTTTTTTTTTTTATTGTGACAAGTTCTGATTTTCATCGACCAGCCCCCACACTTTACAGTCGCAAAGTGAGCAGTACGCAACCGACCACCAACTGCAACTTTAAACGTATCCTCACTACCTAACATCCCATACAACATTATTTAGACTCGTGTATTTGCTGACTGGCTATTTCCCAACCTGTGTGTAGGCCTACATAGTAGCTAATTTAATTAAAGCCATGATCCACTTAATGACTTCCAATGGATTAACAGGAAATGATTTTAAATGTTAACTCCACAGTAAATTCAAGATTAGTGTGATTGGTAATTGTTTAGTATCACTGATCGCGTTTCGTACTCACTTTTTTTCTGTATTCCTTTGCGATATTGATCATATGCGCAGTACATAATTGTTATTTCATGATTTATCTGTAAGCTCCAGTGATTTTCAATACAAATAGTCTCTTCTTTCATATTAAATTATCGTTTTGAAGTTGCATCGATTTGACAACACAATCACGTTAAATATGGCAATATGGCGGACGTGCGAGGGCGCAGCTGTTCGGAGCACACATAAAGTGTGGTCTACCAACGTAAGTACATGAAAAAACCCTACCTCTTGCGCCCGAAAGTGACTTTGCCCGAGGTTAGGGGGTGGTTTTGGATAGTTTGCCAGAGGTTAGGGGGGGGTTTTGGATGTACGTGCAAACTAGGCCCCTACGATTAAATACCCCTTCTTCAAATTATGCAATTATGCAGATTTGTGCCCGAAAGTGACTTTGCCCGAGGTTAGGGGGTGGTTTTGGATAGTTTGCCATTGGCAGCACTGCACCGGACACAAGCAGGAAACAAGGAAGAAGACGTCAACTTTTCATATAAAAACTTCAAACAATCATTTATTACTCTTAAAAACTAACTACAATATTATGATAAGCATCAAAAGAAAGACAATTAAACATTGTTCAATAAAAATAACACTTTAAACAAGACTTTGGCGTTTTTCATTAAAAAAAAGTGAGTAAGAAGCGCGATCAGTGATACTAAACAAATACCGTATGATTTTGTTAGAGTACCGGTAGTATGCAGAAGGGACCATTTGTGTAGGTTAACAATTTGCTGTAAGTTGATATTTCCATTCGACCCTATGCACTCAACCTTAGGCATATGTTTCCTACTTAAATTTAGATTGTATTGACCGAGTTAAGTATTCATGAGTCATGACCTATCCAAGTTATTGACCTATCCCAGTTATACCAGCTAGAGATCACAATCACAATCCACAATGGTGATGCTTTGCAATTAATTGGGCAGGCCATAGCCTAGAAATAATAAGCTTTTACTCACACTGTGCTAGGTAAGGTAAGGGTGGTCAGATGCAGAGGCATGAAGGAAAGACAACAAGGAATTAACATAGGCCTAGACCACCCAAGGGGTATCCCTACACAAAGGCCCTAGGAGAACCAAAGTATTTGTCCAGCCCTATCTTATGAGTCAAGCACGTGTACTAGGCCTAGGTAGGCTGGGCCTAGGCTAGGGTTAAGGCCAAGTCATTAATCAATAGAGAGGGAGGTTTGATGAAAAAATGTCAAAACATAGGCCTAGCCTACCGGTCGCACAGCCTACATGCCATTGCCAACAATCAGTTGTAAAAAGAACGTAAAAAAAATATGACCACCCTAGACCTGTAACGGGCACAATCGTAGGCTAGGCCTAGCCCTAGGGCCAGATATAGTGTCGATAGCCTTGGGCATGAAAAATCATTGAACAGCAAGGTGTCAACACTGATCCATCATGTCCACAGGGCCCCTAAGGATAATGCTTGAACTCTCCCACTCTAGCGGTCTAGGCTTACATCTAGGTCTAGCCTGTGAACGAGGTTGGAGCTTGATGTGTTAAGAGTTTAGGTAGGCCTAAGCATAAGCCTAGGCTCTAGGCTTACACCTAGGCCTAACCTAGAATTTAGCCTAGCCTAAGCCTAGGCCCTAGGCCTACATGCCGGTAGTTCGCGGCAGGTGGGAGTACTGTCGAGCCTAGCAATAAAGAATATTTACCAGGTTATTCGCAAATACGGTATAACACACGCAATTAGTTCGAAAAATAAGATAAAAAGCACACGAACAACTCACAAAAACGTTCAAAATCCCGACAAAATAACGAATGAAACAACGGAAATTCACGCGGTAAAACGAAACTTCACCTCGCCGACGGGCTACCGCGACGAACGAACAGAAACTACAACGGGTGTGTTCTTTGAAACGATCTGTTGATCGAGTGGAGCTTGCGCGGTCACGTGACCGAATTGTCAGAGCATTGCAATGATAAAAGAACGTTGGAATGAACACACCGCTTGTGTGTTTGGTTTGGAACATCTAGAGATGAAAAATAACTTTATTTAGAACTTGATCCGACCACTTTATCTAAAGTTTCTCAACCATCAAGCGGTGTCTGCCCTATGATAGCTAAATAAAGGGTGGTAAACATTCTACTGGCATTAGCTATGGCCTAGCCATGCCTGGGTCTCCTAACCTCAAAACAGCTCAAAACATGGGCCTTCCCGCCAAAATCATTAATGAATGTTTTAACTTACGACTAAATTTGTATTAATCACTTACTTTTTACTGCATGTTGGCCCAGCATGTGGGCACCCACATATCCACGATATTTACATTTATAAAAAATAGTACAAGAAGTATCAAGCATGCACATTGCACAAAAAGTGAATCAAGAAGGTTATGCATCTGTGAAATCTCATCCCCAGATCCGAGTATGTGGAGCGCGCTCTGAGCGCTCCACTCGGGATTACAAGAACGATGCGGAGCGTGCTCTGATCAAATAAATCGAGTATAGAGCACTCTGATTGCTCAGATCGTTTCAAAGAACACACCCAACAAGTCGACCGCAGCGCGACATCGATCGGTCGAGCGAAGAGCTACGCCTCGTTACGAAGCGAGAAGGCGGTGAGTGAGAGGAACGAAATTTGAAATGCATTTCGTACGTGACAAGTTTCCCGATTGAACCACAGTACCAGCGCAAACTATGTAAATATCAAATTCCTTTCCTTGGAACCAAACGAAACAGTATACACTTATACACTACTATACAAGACGTAGTTTACTAGCTTATTAGCTTATTTTATTCATTCTTTTGGGAAATGTATGGATGGATGCGATTATTGAGCCGACTCAACCATAAGCCGAACTTCATTTAAAACAACTCATATTATAAAACTTACGTATCTGGAGATTCGCTTTACAGGCAAATAAAACTCCTATATTTCTCATGCGAGATGATAATGCGAGTTTAGTTTCGAATAATGTATAATTCATGTGACTTGCAGAAGACATGTCCATTGTCATGTAAATTATACATATTTGCCATGTATACGTAAACCATCAAATCGAAGTGATGAGAAAATTATGAATCCAACCCTTTTTCGGACCGATACTTCGATAATTTCTCCGGGAACTTCCATTTTTTTGTTTTCCTCGAGGCGTGGATCCGTTTCTTCTTACCATAGCGGTAATCGTTTACATTCGTAGAGTCACTCATTGCACACTAATCAATGAAAAACAACATTGGTAGCTGGTGAAAAAAAAACGTGAGGTACTGTGTGAACGACCCAGCTCGACTGCGGGTCAAATCCGTTCCGGGGACATCTCCGATACATATTAAATATATAATTGTTAAAACTATCATTTAGGGTAGTATTATATTGGGGGGGAATATCCCCTTTAATAATACAGGCTAGTTTGAACACGAAACACGACTGTTCAATAGAGAATGCATTTTATAATATTTGAATTTACCGCGTGTGCTTATTTTACGTGGTGTAGCATGGGCTTCTTGAGCAGGTAAGTGCGCAGGTAGATGGGGCTTCAGGTAGTGGGGTATCGGAGAGTGGGGCATCGGAGAGCGCCCCATCCGTTCCCGCCCACGAAAATTGCAAAACTACAAATGCAAGGGCGGTATGCAGTTACCATGTTATTCCCAGAAAAATGCAAGATCGGAGAGTGGGGTTATTGATAATTCGAAAAACTAAGTTTTCGATAACATAACCATAAATTCCTTTCCGAAAATTCCAGGTAGTTATTGTAGGTCAAAATAATCTGATCATGTATTTCCTTCCTTCTTTCTTTCTTTCTTTCTTTCTTTCTTTCTTTCTTTCTTTCTTTCTTTCTTTCTTTCTTTCTGTCGCCTTATTGTCTGGAGATGCGGACTGAACTTCGCGCGTGGGTTTCTTATAATGTAAAATAGATTAACATTGATCAATCAAAAGATCGTCTCGATTAACTAAATTATTATGCACTAACAAACACAACCACAACTCGAAAAAAAAAAAGACAAACTATGAAACGAAATGCAGACGAACACCTGCGAGCTGCAACCAAACTCGACAAGTCGTCTTCTTTCAGCAACAAACAATAACCCCGCCCGTCCGGCGCCAAGCTTCTTTCTTTCCAACTCCAAGCAGTTGAGTTTCTAGCCAAACGAAGCGCTAGTAGTATTCACTGTTGAAACCAAATATCGGCGTTTTTCATAAGAATATTTCTTCATGAGTTTTGATATAAATGGTCAGTTTATTCACAACTGTGTTAAGCATTACATAATCTGTGTTAGAGCATTGGTAAAAAATGCATACTCGGTTGCATTGTGTTATTCAGCCATTCCTATTTAACAAGTTCGGTATTTTTTTACACAGCTCACATAATAAGAATTAACAATAGTTTGATGCTTAAACACAGATCATACAAAATAGTAGTCTGTTGAATTTTTTCAACGCGCTAGCATGAAAACCGAAGTAACAAAATTATGATGACTGAGTCGCTGCGCATAGCAAAGAAAAGCATGTCTGGTGAGAGAGACTCCTACCATTCAACACGTGTTTTTTTTTTGTACTAGTCGTTTACTTCTCCCCCTCAAAATAGAGCTGTACCTAAAATCGCAGTTGTCTGTGGTGAATGCATAGAGCGGACTCACATAGTGCTACTGACAAAGCAAAACGACATACCTTTTACTGTTGGCTGAGGTAATTGGTCCACCATATTCATTTCCTTTCAATATATTTGCGTTGGCGCCGTGTTTTGTGCCCCAACTGAACCAAAGAAAATCAGAAATTAGTCACAATAAGCAACTCAAAGTGTCCCTTTATTTGTAAATCTTGTTTACGTTTAGGCATAGCTTTCCTTGTACTCACCGCTTTTCATTAAGCTTTCTAATGTTGATTTTGCGATGTTTTGTTTTTCTTCTCTGTAGGAGGGTCAACCTAGTTTTACTCGTTTTCCTACCCATCACTTTAACCGCAAACGCGTTAACAAGTTTCAAGTAGGCTAGTGTTAGTATCTGGTGCTTTTCGGCCAGTGGCGTAACTCCCTATAGTGCAAGGTATGCGCTGCTTACGGGCGTAAAAGGTTTGATATAATTATCGCTTGATGGTGGCCCCTAGGTCCCCGCGACCTAGGGGCCACCATCGAGCGATAATAATATCCAACTTTTTAATTTAAAATATCTACTACCTTTTAGAATTTTGAGGACAGTTTACTGTGCGATAGTAGAATCGCTTTTGCTGTATGTTTTTTTTTGTGGGGACGTGCATCAAAATGCCATTTAAAAATCACTAATGGCATTGCAGAATCGAATCATTAAATCTATAACACCCAATCTAAACCTTTTCATTCTAAAGCGTTATCAACTTTCTGGTGTGCTCCCAGTCTCGTCTTTACTTACTTTCTTTTAGATTGTTGCTTGCTTATTATTTCAATGATAAATATAAAGTTATAAATGATGTCAGTAGGGTAAATCTCCGTCATAGAAATAGATATTTAGTACCCTCCTATATATGCAAGTATGGAATGAGAACTTTAAGATTTATAATTCTTAATGAATTAACAAGTTGCCATCAAATTTAAGTGAGTTTAGTTAAAATTAAATTCTAAGAGTTTTTTTTTTTTTAATTAACGTAGAGTAACTAATAGGGTAATATGTAACGTAGAGTAATATGCATTGCGTGTTTTTGCTAATTTATTTTGTGTTTTTATTTAAATTGTATATATATATGGTCAAGAATCGGTAATACAATGCTCATGTATAAACTACGGATAACAAAACTGGAGGAATGATGATCGCAGGTGCGTTTAATAGAGCCCAAGGTTTTGAAGGCACGCTTCAATACATAATCAATGTGAGCGTTAAAATTAAGATCTTTAGCGATAACAACGCCAAGGTCGCACACACTGTCAACACGGCTAAGTAAAACACCATCCGTTGTGTAGTTGAACATTATAACTTTCTGTTTATTAGTGAATGATATCACCTGACATTTAAGAAAAACGAAACTTTTATTATTCGCGTTTCCTTCTTTTAGTATATAATACTTGAATCCTTGCACTTAAATAGCAGATTAAGCCATATTTTGTACTTAAATATCAGACTACGCATTTTGTTGCAGCAATAGTTTCACGAAGAAGAATCAGAAATGGAACACATAATATTTTGATGCCCACCATCTTAAAAACAAGCGTTTTCGTTCCAAAATTACAAGTCAGCGCAGTAAGTATGACGTCATTTTCCGCTTATCTAATGCCTCTTCTAAACTAAGTGATTATCGCATGTAGTAATTACAATCTCCAGTTAACTCTCAGTGTAGAAGTGATCCACCAACGATGATCTAATTACAGGGTAGGACCCCAAGTTAAGTGATGCACTGCCTTTCAAACATGTACTACTCGTTGCGTCCTCAAGACGATTTCCCACCAAATTCGTAGTTGAGGTTATGTTTAAACTTTCAGGTTCAATAACAGTAACGTTCGTACACTAGTGACCTTTACCTGTAGAGTTAACATTACTTAAACACCTGATAAGAAAGTTCTGCGAAGTACAATATGAAGCCATTGGGTTTGAAATATCCCAATGATGAAGCTGCTACGAGAATTTGTTTACTTTCGTTGTTACAAAAGTTACTATTAGAGTAGAGGTCGCATAATCGATATTATCGGTGCAGTGTAGAAGTGCACGACGATCATCAGCCTCCAGGTAACTGCATATGATTATCACTGTCTGAGTGTAGAAGGAGCATAAGCGAACTCAGCAGCTAAATTCTGGCACGCGACTTATATTCTAGTGGAACATTCGCTACGCTCATCCAAAAATCATCAGTCAACGGTTTTAAAAGCCAACAAACAAATAAACATATGCATGTACTTACCGTTTCTCATTTAATTTTCGAATATTGTCCTTACGATATTTCACTTTTCTTTTCTGGGATAATTTCAGCCTTCGTCTGTTTTTTTCCCCATCCATCACACACACCCCGTGCTCACACCGTTTTAAACAACACTTTTGGTTAAAACATCGAACATCGAGTAAAATAGCTAATTAATGAGTTCTTTATTCTTCATTATGGCGAAACGGAATAATAAATCCTAACTGCAATAGCACATTGTCAAAGGCAGATACAAAATACGTAGCAACCACACATTTCAAATCTCGCTTTCGCGGCGCGCGAGTCTACGAGCCACTGAATGGAGGGTTCCCCTCGTCCCGCGTGAAGACCGAGTAGTCTCAACCTGTTTGGACTAGTAGGCGTAAATTGCAATAACATCTACGTTCCCGCTAAAGAAAGAATATTATGGCGTTGGCATGGTTGTGCATAGCATGTGTTGTGATACATCAAATTAAAGGTGAAAGTGAGCTCTAAATGATGGTGGTATTGTATTTGTGTGTTCGTGTGTATTTAAAATGTAAAATGTGTTCAAAAGTACAAAACTTGAAATGCGTGTTAGCTAGCGCCGCATTTAATATTTTCTTCGTACATTAAAGTGTTAACTATGTGGATCGTGTTTGGATCGTGTTAAACAGTCGTACATCGAACCTCTACATTGTGCAGTTATCGAAATGGAAATATATTGAACAGGTGAGACACAATCTTTACCGTTTTAGTATTGAGCATAGAACATGCCTTTGTAAGTTCAATATTTAATATTTACTTTGCGAATAATACAAGAGTAATTGTGCATCATGTTAATGGTTTGAGCCACAATTATAAAATGTTTGCAAAAAACCAAATCAAATTATCTCAAACCATTCAGGAGTTATCGATGCCATTAATTACGAAGTGTAAGATTAGGGTTATTAGTCATGACGTCATTGACTGAGCAGGCCCCTTAACGCATAAATGAAATTAATATGTGACTCATTCGTGAGGTAAACAACGCTGTTTATAAATGAATTTCTACACATATTGAAAAACAAAATTAATTAATCGTAAATTTCCTGAAGCATTGAAGCATGAATTGCCCACGAAACATTATTATATTAATTACATAATTGTTGACGGTGGAATGAAAACTGTTGAGGCAGAATATATGAAACAGAAGTAAAAATACTGGAAGTAGGAAATATGCAGATCTATCAAGAAATCCACTTTCGTATAATCATTAATGAACAGTGTTTTGTATTTTACAGTTATGTTTTCCTCCATTGCGATGAGAAGGTGGTCTATATAGTGGTGGCAGGCGCACTAACTTACATCAAAGATTTGCTTACATCGCCAGAAGAAGTTCAAAGATTATGCCGCGTTTTAGTGTTTTCGAAGTGTAGCAGTCGCGAGCTGTACATCATCAACGAATAGATTGGAGTAATTAAAATCATGAAGTGTGTCTGGCCGTGCAGTCGCCCCCCCCCCCCCCACATCGTACGTCTAGCCGCTAACTGCGTTTACAACTCGCTGTCGTGCTGTCGGGATGTTTGAGCGATTTGAATCCGATTTGACGGTTTGTTTAATTGGCAGCTTCTCAACTTGAGCACAGTCAAGCCAGAAGAAAATAGATACGAGTTCATTAGGCTAGTTCGAGAATGGTAGAAATATTGAACAGAGCATGTCATGATTATTGAGAAAGTAAGTAGGCCTACTAGTGTGTATTAGTGACCTGCAATATTAATTATTATGATGTGATCTAATTTGATCAACCATTTACAATCATACTTAATAAAAAATAAAAAAATGTAAATAACCAAAACGAAAACTTACTTTCTCCGTAAGGACAAATTACTTTTTTCCCCTTTCTTACACTTTTTTGCTTTTGATAGTCGTTTCTGCGTTTTACTTTCCGTCGAGTATCCATGACGAATTGTCACTCCACAAAAATGTCTTGTATGATTGTCTTCGAGCAGCCGGATGTCTTCTGGTATAATCAGTCAACACTACCCCAACCCCCACCCCTTACCCCTGATACCCCTTCCCCTTCAACCACAACAAGAGCGTCAATAAGTTCTCCGGTCCTTCTTATTCATAGATTAGCTCAGTGAATAGAATACCAGACATTGTGTCTGTAAGGTTGAAAGAATTAGAATAACAAACAGTGCAGGACTGGTGCAAGTTGGCCTATGCACTTTTCAGAAAAATCGTACCAAGTAACATTGGCCATCTTCAGGACTGAAAATGGCCAATGTTACTTGGCCGAAACGTTGACTCAAGGAAGAGCGCGGCAGTCAACCCGAAAAATCGCAACTATCACATCCATTGGTCCGCGAAAACCTACGAGTAAATAGATATATATCTATATATCGGTGAGTGTACACGTAATCGTAGACCTCATAGTAATTTGAAATATTCCACTAATGTCATTCATAACTGTTACTAACGTATTGAATGGAGGTGCTACATTTGGAATGACACGATCATTGTGTTGAACACAAAATGTTCCTGAGGAAGATAGTACCGATTCATTCACAAGATTCCCTTTACCTTCGTCCAATGGCCAGAAACAGAACACGGGGTTGGGATCACGACAGGGCCACCGGGCTCACCGGGCAAAATCTCGATGACCATGACCTAACTAAATGACTGCCACCGAAATGGCTTACTGATCAAGCACGTTTATGAATTGTATAGACTATTGACGTAATGTCGGCTCTAGAATAGACGGAGTAAATATGGAAGTGTCGTGTCGGCTGTACCACTGTCTTCGTCTTCAATATATTCAGTCCCACAACACCAGGCTAGTCTAGGATGTTGGTTCCCTTACAAGTAGCCGAACGATGGTAAATTCAAAATATATAATTTGAAATTTCCAATGTGCTATACGTGTGTTACATCCTATTTGAATAACACATTTATTTGTTATAATGCGTTACAATTAATACACTTACCTTGCATTCTTTCGACTTTCTCTCCATTTTACAAGAGGGTTTTCACTACCCTTGGGGTATACACGCTTTTTTCTGCGTGCGTTCAATGCTAAACGAGCTTTCCGTCTTTGTGTTCTTATTCTGCCGTTTATAGGCGCCATGACATTTCTCGACACTTATCACACGGTTATACTACACTTTCTAAATCAGCACTCGAAGTGGAAATAAAAAGGTGACGGGATGGTGAATTACCGCCGGAAGTTCATTGTGTCAGGGGGGGCAAATGAAAAGCTGTCGAATCGCGGGGGGTTTGGGGGGCAAGGCTCCCCAACAGACAGCCCTGCATGGATTTTTTTAGTGGGGGGGGGGGGGGGGGTTGAAGGCGGTTTTTCCGTTTTGCTTGCTTTGAAAGTTGGAACAAACAGCAATCAACATAATCGAATTAATTTCGAATGATACAGTCGGTCGTTTTAAAAAGCTATCTAGTGGTTTGTTTCCGCTCAGACATGGTTATAATTATGTGTATACACACTACATTTAAAACATGCACGCAACTACAGGTCTTTCTCCGAGCCCCCTCGAAAAAGAATGTGTGGACAAAACAAAAGGGTAGTAAGATTGTTTTACAGATGACCATGGCCATCCGTTGGTGGAATGAAGGGTGAGTGATGCCATTAGCGACATGAGACTTCGACAATTATTCGTTCCGCAATCATCTCCCCCACGTATATCCTGTTTAGGGATGAGTTGCACTGATTTTGGGGTGTATTCCCAATTTTAACCATTCCGGCATTATTTCCGGCCTATATTTCAAACCCAATGATTCCGGTTGTTATTATCGTAAATAATAAGTGCAAGAATGGTAATAGGCCTTGTTGAGAAGTGGCGGGACAGTTTCCGGGATAGGGCAACTTGCTATACTGGACACCATCAGTCCAGGGACCCCTTCTCTTTTCAGCGGGGGTTTTACGGTATTTTTAATAGGTGACGAGAGAAATAAGGACAAGTAAGGAAGTAAGTAAATAAGTAAGTAAGTAAGTAAGTAAGTAAGTAAGTAAGTAAGTAAGTAAGTAAGTAAGTAAGTAAGTAAGTAAGTAAGTAAGTAAGTAAGTAAGTAAGGGGAGAAACAGAGAGAGAGAGAGAGAGAGAGAGATTGATTGATTCATTGATTAAAGTCTTTTATTAAAAGGCGGGATTAAGGCTAGCGAGAGAGATAGATAGATAGATAGATAGATGGTCTTTATTGAAGGCGGGATTAAGGCCAGTTGGGCCTTCTCTTACATCCAACCTACTTATACACTAACAAAAATCCACGTCTCATTCATCCATCCCATTCACTCTATTTATTTTCCATTGACATTATTAAGGGAAGCATGGTCACATTACAACTACCAACGAGTACATTCTGCCATAATTGGTATTTAAAATAAGTGTTAATTTTTATTAAAATAGTGATTGTGAGTTTTGAATCGAAATAACCCTAAATTGTCATGATAAACATCCCTTATCTCTGCAGGTAGAGCATTCCAGGTGCGTATAGCATGTATTATGAAGGAATTATCTAAAATATTAGTTCTGTGGATAGGAAAAGCTAGTATAGTGCCGGATCTTGATCTGGTGTTGAAAGAGTGATTTGAATGAAGATAATGGAAGTTTGACGCGAGATAACTAGGTGAAGAAGTAGAGAGAATACGGTGGGTAAGACAAACAGAATGAAGGTTACGACGGTCTTTTAAGCGGATCCAGGATAACTGTTTGAAGCCAGGAGTAATGTGGTCATATTTTCTTATTCCTAAGATAAACCTAACGCACGAGTTTTGGGCACGTTGAAGACGGATGGCTAGGTCTTCTGTTAGGTCGTTGTAAACGACGTCACAGTAGGTCGTTCAAAGTTATTTTATGGACATTTGAAATGTTTATTTTATTCAACAATTTATGATATCCAATTATTATAGATTGGGATTTAAGTGGGTTTATTAGCAACCCATGTTTGGTTGCCCAGGTAGTCAGATTTTCCAAGTCATTATTAATCAAATCTATAGCGGCGTCGAGTTTCAGTGGGGAGGCATGCAAGTATATTTGCAGATCGTCAGCATAGAGGTGGTGATGACAATACTTTAATGCTTTTGAAATACTATTTATGTAGAGAGAAAACAATAGAGGTCCGAGGACACTTCCTTGAGGAACACCAGCTCTTAATGTCTGCCATTGAGATTGACAATCAAGTGATATTATACTTTGCTTACGATCACGAAAGTATGACTCGAACCATTGTATCACCGGCGCAGAAAAGTTTATGGTTTTCAGTTTTGCAATTAGTATATCTATATCGACCGAGTCAAAGGCCTTGCTAAAGTCGAGTAATGTTAGGATAGTCAATTGTCTATGGTCCATTTTAGATCTAATGTCGTCAGTAACTTTTATAAGAGCTGTACATGTGCTGTGGTTGACCCGAAACCCTGATTGATGTTGGTCTAAAATGTCGTTTTGTGTCAGGTATTCAGACACTTGAGTATGAACGATGTATTCGAGAACTTTTGATAGTGCTGGTAATATGCTAATTGGTCTGTAGTCTCCTGCCGTTTCAGGCTTTACTTTTTTCGCAAGAGGACGAACTAATGCGTGTGTCCACATATGAGGATAGGAAGAACTAGTAAGGGAGAAGTTAAGTAAATAAGTAATATGTTCAATTAAAAATGGGGAATGTTTGATCATGTGTTTAATAAGTTCTATAGGGATATTATCTACTCCTTGGGCATTGGACTGGATACGATTTATAGCACGTAGAGCAGTTTGAGGCGTCACGTGTGAGAAATAGAACTTCTCATAAGGTTGTATATATTTCTATTGTTTGATAATTCGTTTAAAAATTCTTTTTTAATTGTGGGGTCGATTTCTTGCACTGGCTGGATAAAATGCGAGTTAAGAGAGAGAGAGAGGGAGAGAGATTGATTGATTGATTGATTGATTGATTGATTGATTGATTGATTGATTGATTAAGGTATTTTATTAAAAGGCGGGATTAAGGCTAGCGAGAGAGAGAGAGAGAGAGAGAGATTGTCGAATCTTGTCGGCCAAGTTCCCCTCAAACACGTGCGATGTAGCGACTCCGCGCTCGCAATGCCAGTTGGAGAAACTGGTCAACGCTGTAGAACTGTAGTTATAATGCGAAAATTAAGGATTTTCTATCTGTTTCGCAAGAGAGACCAACGGACGGTTCCAGTAACACGAAATTTGGATATCTGATTTAGACAAATATTTATAGGCCCTATAATCACAAACTTGAAAAAAAAAATTAATCAAAAATCGGTATTATTAGGTACATTTATAATTTATTAGTAACATTACGCAAAAAAATATTGTCTCAAAAACTGCAACATTGGCAACGATTCTTCTGAAGGTCTGCAAGCCCACATCCTCTTTTAAACACGCACGAAATGTGATCTTAATTTTGCAAAATTCAAAAGTCCCTGCGGGGCTATCCTGTGGGGCTCTAGGCCCCAGACCCCCTACGCGCCTATCGTCCCTTAGTAGCCTAGGTCACCCTATAGCTCTACCCAAAACCCAATGTGGCTGGCGCTTCGCTCTCGCCACATTCCATTTTACTTCCTAATCGACCCCCCCCCCCCCACAAAATTTCGCGACTGAGGTTGACAGTCCAAATTTATCTAATTCCAGAGATTGTTGCTACATTTCATATTTACCAGTACATTATAATGTTATTGAATGAACGTGTTTTCATAAAGTACGACTGTGTGTTCAATTAATTTTATTCACAACCCACGTCGCAAAATCGGATAAAAAGGGTTCCCGGAAAACTGGAAAATATCCTGGCAACGCCCATGCTTGATCCCCCTTGAAAAGAGAATGTGTACACACGTAACGTGTCATCCCGACTAATAGATTAATTTTTCTCAGCCGTATGCTAGGATCGAGTCCTATTTGTTTCCTGGGCTTTCGCCTTTGGAAATTGCAGGCTGCCACGAACCAATATTGCTTCTCGAATACATCAATATATCACTTATTCGATGCTAGCCATCATCAATCCGAACTAAATACGTCCGATATTCATTAGGCCGAGTCAACCAATAGCGGCCTTTACGTAACTCTTGCGCGCACGCTTGCATGTCGCGTTCTTGCGCGAAGGAAAGACCGCGCGCAAAACCGTGGGTTGGAGCGCCGCGCAAGAGTGTGGTGTCTAAAACTGCATCACACTCTTGCGCGCACGCTCCGCAGGGAAACGAAAGCGCGCGTTCAAGAGTGTGCGTGTAAATGCCAATCCCTTCGTCTTAACACTTTTTTGTGTGGCGCGTGGAGTGTTCGGAGTGTTCAGATGATTCACGACGTTCTTTCCCTTGCAAGGCATTTGCTTTTGCACGGACAGTTTTACCTGCACTCTTGCACGCGCGCAACCCTCAGATGATTCGCGACGTTCTTTCCCTTGCAAGGCATTTGCTTTTACACGGACAGTTTTACCCGCAGGAAAGAACGTGCGACAACGAATCCCGCGCGCAAGAGTGTACGCGTAAAGGCCGCTAATGACTGAGAGTAGCATTCCATGAAAGAGGGTGGAAGTTGGCCTGAGAGCCGACCTGCAGCGAAATTGTGCTTTGCAGTTTGCGAATAGATAAGATAAGATAAGATAAGATATTTATTTATTCTTCATGACATACATGGTAATTGTACAAAGTCTAAATCTATGACGAGATGTGCGAAGTGTGGTCTGCGTGTGCACGCAGCACAGACATGACGGGTGTTTCCATTACAACACAAGTAGTAAAATTAATTATACACACAATTAAATACATGAACAGCATGAGCTTTGTTTTGACTTTGAATTCTTGTAATAAAGGATTCATTACTAGTATAATATAGCTATCGTTACCACAGCATAATTACGTATTTAGCACAATAGTATTTAAAGTTGAAATATCTAGCCTGTAATAGGAACTTTCGCTTTGATGCATTATGCATCCTTTGTGCATCCACAATTGAATATATTAAACACAATAACATTTAAAGTTGAAGTAATTAGCCTTTAATAAGGACTTTGTTTTGAACTATTGTACATAATAAAGAAATCCTATAGTACATTAACAGTCTCAGTAACACTACATTAAGTAAATGGAGATAATAGTTCCACAGCACATTTAAATGAAAACACTATACTGTAGGAACTTTTCTTTGAACTCTTGTACAGAATAACAGGATTCATCGATTAACATATTTTTAGCCTCAATTTGAATAATGATAAGCTAGTGCAGTCTTTTATTCCATATGGTAGTGCATTGTAGAGTAAGGTTCCCTGGTAAAATGGACTCTTATGGCGCTGTGTTAGTTAGTTGTTCAAGACACCTTTATACAGCTACTACACAACTCTGTCCACCCCGCTACACGTAACGGAGTCCAATCACTTATCCGGATAGGCCTACACATGCAGTATCAGTGTATCACCCACTTTTCATAATGTCTATCATCTATTTGTAGAGATTTTCTTCATTTAGGGAAATAATGAAAATATGAATATACCTTTGCGAATCAGAGTGTTCAGACGGAACTAACTCAGTTTGTTCCAACTGATATTGTATGCCAGACGTGCACGGTGTCGATGGACTAGGGGCTGGTTCATGCATCTCTCTGTAATTGAAATAATAAACGTATTATTGTTATGCCATACACACGTGCCTGTGGAACATTAGTGTACATCAATGAACGTAGTTCTCTTACCTTGGAGGTGAATATTGCGGTTCCATGGCTTCTTTTTCACGCTCTTCTTTTTTTCTTTTAAAGCGTTTCACTGCCGCTTTGGCGTGCTTACTCCTTTTCCTTGGCCGACCTGGATTGACCTTCTTATTCCTCCCCATGTTGATCTTACCGCCTGCACGCACCCGACTTGCAGAAACCGTGGCTGCAACGCAAAGGGAAGATCGTACTTCGCGGGTCGAGTCGCGTTGACCAGCCCGCAAACAGTTCCCGGTTTCGCCACTCGCGTCGCTACCGCCCGCGTTGAAACATTGCGAACACGAACGCCGCAGGAAGGTTTTTCCAGAGATTTACATAGCTTCACTAGACACAACGTTTCTCACTCAATTTTGGCCAGATTTTCACGATTTAAGGTTCCTCTAAAAGCTGAGGGTTCTGTGCATCAGCTTAACAAAAGGTATGGCGTAATGTATAAGTGTAAATTATTTACGTTTAACTGAACATGACCGATTTTGAAAACATTTTGAACGGTACATTAAAAAAATCACAGAAATAAAAATATTGAATTAATTAAAATAAAAATCCTTCAGCACATTAAGGAAATATCAGTTAGTATGGGATTTTATTTTCAGCTTCCTGGAATTTGCCATTCGGGCTAAAAACTGTGGCCAGTTTTGACTATTCAAATTACCGGGACTGCCCGAAAAAAATTAATAAAAATTAAGTTCGATTTTTTGTACATAAAACATGTTATAAATAATCATTCTGTAACAATATTTATCAAATAAAAAAATAAAAGAATGTGTGACAGATTCCCCTTAATAGACGCAAAGCTACGGGTATCAGCATCATCGGGAAGTTCAGAAAACATCCCGAGATAGAAACGAAATAATGTTCTCATCTCGGGGCGTTTTCTGACGATCGGCTGGAATTCATAGTTTCCGATGTTTTCTTCTTACGAGAGAAAGACCATAGCTATGTTTACATGGCGGACCGTACTGAGTACCAGACTGAGAAGTGAGAACTTTCATGGCAGCTTGCGTTTATATGAAGGTGTACCATCATTTAATCAATCAATCATTTACCATCTTATTCACCTACAAACAGCGTTCGTTCAAAGTTCCAGTTCTTCAGTCGGTACGTTCTACCCGTTTACATGATAGGACTGAGTCGGTCTTTCGGTACGGTCTAGCTTTTTTGGCGGACCGGACCCAGTCGGTTCGGTCCCATTTTCTAGGTGTTTACATGGCCTGGACCGTACTCAGTACCGGACTCAGTCCGTCATGTAAACAGGGTAATTATTTCCAAGAGATAATTACATACACTAGTGCAACTGCAAATTTAGTCAATCACAATGCCTGAGGCATAGGGTGCGAGTTGATGGCCTGACAGAGGGGGGGATGCCCAAGTATAGTATCTGCGTGGGTAGTAAGGGGTCTGGGGCAAAGCCCCAGCCGCCGGAGTCAAACATTTTTTGGGGGTATTATTGCCCTCAAGATGGCCTTAGAAGCGATCTGAGAGTTCATTGGTTTGGTTGTACAAGTACTTCTTGGCTAGGAATATATCTGTAAATTGACCCAACGGTACGAGATAAAGTCACTTGATGGGGATATGAGATGGGTATCCAGAGGTGGGGATTTAGCCATCCCCGGCGGGGATACCTTCCAGTAAAACAGAGCCAGGGATGGAATTTCCAGTGGGAGGGGGAGGGGGCGGAAGAAATCCCCCATCCCCCCGTCAATTCGCACCCTGCTGAGGCATGATAACGAGATGCAACTAGATTTACGTTGGTAGTTGTAAAAAGCGTCAATCCCCTATTAAAAAGTCCGTGAAAACAACACCTTGCAAGTTAATTTAACGTGACTACAACAGTGTACCCAACAGCTATATAACCTATCTGTTACAATTTTGCTACTGGCTGATATAAATGCACACGGTGGCTTTAGAGTAATGCACATAATAAAATGGAGTAATGTCGCCCACTGACAATTATAAGTAACCGTGTGGGTATACATATACACGTAATAGGCTAACTACAACTAAATAGGCCTATAAGCTATTTATTTATTTATTTACTCACATCCATCTCCATATATTGTTTTTCTTTCCCTTTCTCGACCTTCTTCTCGCATTTAGTGTCAAATTTCCACTGCTTCTAGGCGCGTTTACCCCCATGACATTTCTCTGTGATCTCTCCAAACTGCCAGTAAGTCAGTGCATCAGTTTGAAATCGTAATTTTATGTTTATGTGCACGGTAGGATTCGTCACTATTCATTGATACGGAATAGGCGTAAGTGGGGTACTACACATGTTTTCAATGTTTCGTTGATTGATTTTTCATTGATTGATTGATCATTCATGTTTTCAATTCTCAGCAAGAAGAACAAAATTGTTTATGCAATCCAATATAACTGAGAACAACTAACACGAGAGGTCAAAGACCGTCCGGGATAGAATAGGCCCAAAATGACTCTGCTAGTCGTAGGAGGCGACGAAAGGAGACCCTGTCACTTTCCCACTGAATATTTCCCCTCCCACTTGGCCCTGCCCTCCCTTGCTGGACTCCCCTTATGATGTGCCCCCGCGATGTGTATAATGAAACCGTTTCGTACATCATTTTTTCATCTTCATAATTCACCCACTCATCGTCTCGACTCTCGATTAGCCAAGTTGCAAAAATATGGGACGTAAAAGTAAACCCAAATATAAGCCCATGGTGCAAAGGCTCAACCACAGACGACTCGAGGTAGTAACACCCCATCTAACAAACGGGTTACTCTCGCTGGTGGGGGGGATATGGAAAGGATCCCGCATTATTACGATGAAATATTATGAAAGAAATTGCCTGCGTGATTGCTGTGGGGGGGGGGGGGAGGGGGACAGATTTGAATTGAAAAAATAATATTTTCTGCCTGATACAATATCTATGGAGATATTTCTTTAATTCGTTACCACATAATATTACATATTAAAGTAAGTTCCACAGCAACGTTGTGGATCCTGACGTCATAGATGAGTAAGGCTTGGCAAATAAAATGATGTCAGTATTAGCAAACGTTATTTATCTATAACGTTTGCATTCACATAATAAAAGTAGTTACTGTGGTGGAACGATTTTACAATCTGTTAGCTTGTTTGAATTCAGACTTACAATATACACTGTCCATAACATAGTTAGATTTTGTGTACGGCCTTTTGTTTTCAGTCTGAGTCCGTAATAAGAATATTAAACCTAAAGAAGAATTAGAATAGTGCATAGATTATTAGCCTACATAATGAAGGATCACGCCAGTAATTATTTAACAATACACTGATACATTTCTAATTTATAACAGAAAAATTCGTGAATCAAAACACAAACCTTTGATTGGCTCTCCACGCTGCTAAGTTAGCAGAGCCTTTATTCTTTTTGCGCTTTGCAGAAAGAAACAACGCGGTTTTTGTACCAAATCGACTGTCCCGCACTCTTCCCATTACGCTGCGACCTTCAATGCACTATACAAGTACAGACACAACACTGACGTATACACCACACACGCACAGACCCACTGATTTATATTAGCACGATTGTCCACTACCCTAACTACTAACACCGATAGAGGTGGCTCAGCGGTAAGACGCGATACTCTAATTCGGGAGGTCGCCGGTTCGATTCCGGCCACCGGCAGTCCTGACTGAAGGTTTTTTCCGAGGTTTTTATCAGTCGGAGAAGCAAATGCTGGGATTAAGACCTCCTAGCAGCCCTCGGACATTCCTCCCCAGCTATCCTAACACCCTAATAACCTAGTTAGTCACCTGAAGAGGGGCACATCAGGTAAAGCTAGTGTGCACCCTATAACGGGTATTCCTACGAACAATTAAATTATTAACTACTTACACTGTTCATTCTGAGATTGTGTATACTGTTATATACCGTGGTAGGGTATACCCTTGGTCAACAAACTGAACTCTTCGAACATAACCGACCGAATGTAGGTGTGTGGGGGGGGGGGGGCACCCGAAGATTCCTTATTATACTTCATAATCAAAAACATGTATGCATACATCAACAAACTAACAATACGATAGATTGTAAAATGTCATCTCTATCTCTCAATCTGTTATTGCGCAAGCCGGAGCAGAGACCTTAGTTCGATTCCAAATCGAGCCAGAAGAGTAAAATAAAAGTGGCTCTGCAGGCAATCGAACCCCGGTCTCCCACTTGCAATGCGGGTATTCCGACCCGGGTAACAAATGGGTAACCTATCTGGCTCCTTGTATTCTTTGGTCACTCGGCCGTAGGGATGGGATAGTGTACACGCATGGACCACCCAACAGCGTCGACAGACAGCGCCGCTGAACCAATATCGCACACAAAATGCACGTGTACACTGCAATTCACGTGCAAAATCTATTGGGTAAGCAGGCTCACGCACAACCGTGTCCACGCCTTTCACAGAGGGAGGTTATTACAGGTTTACTGAAATACACGTTTTTTTGCCCATCCCTACTCGGCCGTTCACCAAATGCGCCGCGAGCCCCGAAACGGGCGAACATGTCTCGCGACATGCTCGTGAACTTCGTGCTCGCGAGCATGTGTGAGCGTGTGGGGGGCTGTTACGAATAGCTCACACGTCATGCTGTACCTTGTCGTGGAATTGACATCAACAAGTTTTGATATTTTACCGATGCTCGTGAACATGTGTGAGCGTGTGGGGGGCTGCACACACTTGCTTGTCAACATCTGACCATTTCCAAGACACAAGTATTGGGATATGAATGAAATTATCCTCATTTCACGCAGTTTTTATGTCCCATTAAACGTAATATGATGCGTGCTGTTAAAATACAAAATTATAATATTTTAATGCTATGTCCTATTGACAAAGGCTAACAATGTAAAATGATGTTCTGCGCCAGACTAGATGCTAGAATGTTTTCACACAAAAAAAAACTAATATTAATAAAACGATTCTAACGTATAGCAGACTATTCACACGCAACACTGACAATGAAGTTCTCTAAACAATCATAGTCTTCTAGCAAGATGGTTTTCCCAGCATGAAAGTCGCGTCCTATGTGTTTTATGTTGTTTTGTACCCTTGACTTTACGATCCAATTCTTTCTGAAATTCAGGGTTGTTTCTCCATACATACAGCAGCGAAAGCGTATGTTGACCTCATTGGCTTTGTGGGGTTGGGGCTAAACATACCATCAAGGGCAAATAGGAACACTTACTAAAACGTAAAATGGAAGCACCCCTATTTGTCCTCCAGTTTCCAAAGTTCTTTTCAAAACGGAGGACGCTGTCGTACGTGGTATTCAATTTATTCAATATTTTATTTGTTAATATTGCCAATCTCTCGGTGACCGTAATGGCAGGTCTCATGATTATGTTATTTATTTCGATAAGTGACCGCACAAGCTCTTCCAACTCATCAAAATGCCAATTATCCATCCTTAAATAGTTTTTAAAATCCTCTGGCGCAAATGCTCTTAACTCGTTGATTAATGCAATATACGAATGCGATTATCGCTTTTTTAACCATTCTTTAACCCACATTTTTCGAGATCGCTTTTTTTCTTCTGTTTATTTATATGTAAAATAATAATACTAGCACAAGCAATTGCATGTTTCGATAGCACTGGAGCCATAGTGCGTGCGTGCTACCGAGCACGAGGAACTATCGCAACTGAGGCGGTTTTTAGTGTTTTAGGGGCGTTGTTCACAAGCATCTTGTCATTGACTACGTTTATCAGGCGAGCTGAGCTCGGACTACTACCCCGGTAAAATAGCAATTTTACCCGGAATTAATTGGTACAGAATTTTTTTTTATCAGAAGTTGTTTGCTATATATACCTACATATGCCGAAGAAAGTTTACCGCCGTCCGACCCCCCTAATTAACGTAATTAATTAAAATGCTTTTATTAATTAATGCTTATATAATCGTTATTTTCAAAGATTTGTCTGATATTGTATATTAAATACATTAAGTAAAGCCTTTTGTAATAAGAAAAACATTGAAAACCTGTGTATAAATATTTCGGCAAGCATTAATGAATTAATATCAATATAATAACATTTTTAATAAAATGGTTCCCGTGTATAATTCGTATAATGAAATATATGGCTAATAGTTGTAAATATATAAGTAGTAACATATAAAACTACTGTAGAAAGTTTACCGAAATAAAAGTAATATTCGTATGATAAATCAGCATAATTAATTATACATTAATTACCGATGTTTAAAAGGAATACATATTTGAATGTATGCATTATGGGTATCAAAAGAAAGCTGCCGATACGTGGGTTTCAATATCGGGTATCTCTAGGCGAAGTAAAAAAAAAAAAATCCTGGGGGGGGGGGGGGGAATGCTCTGCAGATGTTTCGTTAAACGTATCAATCGAAAGATATTAATACGTCGTTGTTTTTAGGAAAAGTACTTCAAAAGGGCGATAAAAGAAAATGTACCCTAGTACTTGGCTAATATATTGTAGAGGGGGGGGGGGGGGGGGGGCGGGGGGTTAAGTAAAAGAGCGCCTTGTAAACTCAATTTCAATGTTTACCAAATTTAATTGATGTGACTTCATAGATATGAGGTTCGATTACTCCGATACAAAAGACCCGTCACGGCCTGGGTTAGAATAAGCCCAGAGTGACCCTGCTGGTCGGAAGAGGTGACGAAAGGAGACCCAGTGATATTCCTCCACCTCCACTATCCCACTGATGATTTATTCGCCCACTTGTCCCTGCCCTCCCTTGCTGGACTCACTTTATGACGATTGACGACCTCGCGATGTAGATGGACCTGATTCGGAAGACGTCATATGACCTAAGGGGTCGAGTACGTCGTTAAACACCGCCAATAATATAATCCGATACAAAACTCTAGGCCCGTCTTCCATGATTCACTTTGCAGTGATTCACCATGCAATGAGGGTAGAATTCTCATGATTAGCTGACTCTACGTGCGGCATCATCTTGTGCTTGAATTAAGTAGTGTTATGAACTTATGATAGATTATTGTCTTGACCCGATGTAGGAAGCTTAGTGAATCATGATTTGTTAATTACACACCAATAATATGGCCACTTGATTGGGTTGGTGAGAAAATTTTGTTTGCTGCTCAAGCAAAAACAACAAGCAAACAGTCATGTTTGGCTCAACTGGATTGTAGTGCGTTTATTACCATGCCACTCCGTTTAAAATGATTTTTTTTTATTTTGCTATTGTTGATAGCCCATTATAGTCGCCATCAACTACTACAGTAGTATTTTAGTATTTGCTTTTGATGTACTAAGCATGCATATTGCATAGCAGCTCTTCATAAGATTTGTCTCTAGACCAAAGTATAAACGATGCAGTCAGTCCCTCCATAAAATACAAAGCAATTGTTATTTATTTTTTCATATTCCATATTCTCGTATTCATATTCATATTCGTGATCATAATCGGGATCGGGATGGATCGTTACCGTACATTTTCTCATGCTAAATCATTACGACAAGATTTTATTGTGAACAGCGCCATAAGAACCATGTAGGCCCACTCTTCCATGATTTCTTAATTGCGATTGCAATACCGATACCGACAATTGCGGTTGGGGCTTTATATTCCAAACAGTATGCAAAAGAGAAGAATTTTGATCTTGCCTTGGAACACTCAAATAGTAAAATAATCTGAAGGTAGTGAAATTACTATTCTGTTGTTGAAGTGTGTCAGTGATACTTGTTCGTTTAGCTAAATTTGAGTTTATTTCACATCGGGTCTATTTGACTATATTTTGAAATGTTATTTATATCTGGTATTTTAAAACATACGAAACAAGTTAGTTATTGCTAGAATTTGATATATATACATACAAAGTAAGTAAGCTCTGGTATTCAAATAAGTACCAGTACGGCGCTGCGAAAGCGACTTTTTTATTTACCCCCCCCCCCCCCCCCCCCCCCGCCAACCGCCCTCCTCCCCAATATATAAGCCAAGCACTAAGGTACATTTTTTTAATCGCCCTGTTAAAGTACTTTTCCTAAAAGCAAGGTATTAGCTTTTATTTGATACGTTTGACGAAATACCTGCATACCTAAAAAAATAAAATACCTGCCCCCCCCCCCCCCCCCCCCCCCCCCCCCAAAAGGAAAATGTAGTTTTTTTGTTTTACTTCACCCGGAGATACCGTCATTAAAACCTACGTATCGGCAGCTTTCTTTTGATACCCATAATGCATACATTCAAATATGTATTCCTTTTAAACAATCGGTAATTAATGTATTAATTAATTATGCTGATTTATCATACGAATATTACTTTTATTTCGGTAAACTTTCTACAGTAGTTTCATATGTTATTACTTATGTATTTACAACTATCAACAATATATTCCATTATACCAATTATACACGGGAACCATTTTATTAAAAATGTTATTATATTGATATTAATTAATTAATGCTTGCAGAAATATCTAAATACAGGTTTTCAATGTTGTTTTTATTACAGAAGTCCTTACTTAATGTATTTAAAATACAATATCAGAAAAATCTTTGAAAATAACGATTATATAAGCATTAATTAAATTTAGCAATTTAATTAATAACGTTAATTAGGGGGGTCGGACGGCGGTAAACTTTCTTCGGTGTATGAAGGTATATATAGCAAACAACTTCTGATAAAAAAAATTCTGTACCAATTAATTCCGGGTCAAGCCTATTTCAGCTTCTATATTACCGGGGTATACTCAGATCGAGCTAGTTCAGTACACGCATAATTTATTTGCTAAACACGCCAGTCTTGTTGAGGTGCGAACCCATTTCAGCTCGCCAACAAAGCCGTGCCAGCTCACTTGATACGATCCGAAAAGTGTGTGATAAATCCAATCGAGCCGGATTTAGTCACGTGATAGAACCCACCGCCTTAAAAAGTAAACATTTCTAGGCCTGCTAAAGGGTCCAATCAGCTGTTTCGCGCCTACTCTGCTTCCCGCTTCGCGCTGTATCAAAAGTGTCTAATCTTTGTCAGAATGTCATGTTCCAAGTTCGACGCAGAAGAAAAGAAAATGGAAAGTCGTGCTGTACGGAGCACGGCAGAAACAACAACAACAACAACTACATCCCAAGCGAGCTGAACGGGAACTGGGGGGTGCGATCTGAAAGTGCCTGATAAACACGTACCATACTACTGTGCTCGATCTGAGTAGTCCGAGCTCAGCTCGCCTGATAAACGTAGTCATTGGGTTTAAAATATCTTGTGTTCCCGTGTGGGGGCTAACACGCCTTTACGGCTCGGGCTACGTCATGCGACCTTCAGTTGCTGCGCAATATGAGTCAAGTAAATAATAGAAGTACCAACACAAACAACAAATCAGACTTTAAAAAACGTTTGCTTACATCAATTTTAATATATTGTTTACCTTCCCTCTTTTTGATTTTCTCCTAGCACTTGGGTACAAACGTTTGCTTCTTCCTTCAGTTTGTCTAGCCATGCCATATAGCAACGCCAAAAGTGGTATACTGACCAGTCTGTGGTAGGAAGTATGCTAATGAACACATTTTATGAACACATTTTATGTAAATCAAGCATTTGTCGAGCCGTGGTACTGTTGTTGTGTTGGTACATACGTTAGATGGGATCCTGCGCGAAAAGTTCCGAATGTTGCGTTGTTGAAAAAGTTGCAAACTAATCAACTAGCATGCCAAATGATTCTACAACGGTACCAAAATGGTCCTATAACAAAATTGTTGTGGAAATGAGTACTTTTATTCGTACCTCCCCCTCCCCCACCACATAAAACAATGTTGTTATGCGCCAGTCTGCTTTAACCCTATACAGACCATATAAGACCATATAAGAATATCACATTAGGTTCTGAACTGACAATAGGAAATGCTCATACGATTTTTTTAATTGATTTTTAAATACGTCGTCGCATATCTAATAAAAATATGTTTTTAAATTTTGAAAATCGGATCAGCCTTTGCCTTAAAATAATTGATTTAGTAACCTCACATAAAAGCGCGCGCCAGTCGACAGTCCGTGCGGTGAGCCATAGGCGGAGCGCGTACACAAGTACAAACCCCTGACGTCACAACTGCCTCTAGCCAATCACGGGGCGTTTCTACCAAATTCAAATAATCGCAACCTAAAGTCCAATATTAAACCTATTTTAACAAAAAAATTTTAGTTGTGACTTTCATTAATATACTTTGTGTACCATATTATATTAAATTAAGTGTTTGGTTTAGCAAAAAAAATCGTATGAGCATTCCGTAACCTTAGATTCGAGCTTATGATTGGAGGCGCATGCGCAGTAGCTCAGTTGGGCCAGTGTACGATTGCAATCTTTTTATAGACCGAGCTCTAAAGATTGTGAATCGTAGATCCGAGTCATGTGAACCAATCAGAACGATTAATTACCTATTGAGCACTGTCACAGCATAACCTCAAGCAACAACCACTTTAATGGAAACAAAGAGCCAATAACTGTAATTATATATTTGTTTGTGATTAAGGCTTGTCTTATTAGTTATTATTATTGAATTTATTTCCTAGTTGCACGGTTTTAGGATTTTCAGCTAGTCAAGTGTGATTGGAGAATTTGTAGATTGCGATTGCAATTGGCGACTCCAATAGGCCTACGGGTCTATTTTTTCTTAGAACTGTCCAAAGTAACCCCAGTTGACGGAAGTGTGATATGGGCTATAAAGAATATAGCAACAAAGATTACTGACGTGGTTTTTCTGTAAATAAGGTGGGTACCGGTATACATGTACTTGTGAATGTCAGTGAGTGACGGTAGTAGATATAATATATTCAATGCTAAGTAGATTTAAATGATGTAGCTGTCCGGACTAGCCCCCCCCCCCCCCCATCATATGGCAAATGCGATGTGTTGGCGTTTGTTCGTTTCAAAGCAATGTCATTTACCGGTAGAACATTTTTCAAGACTCTTTGTCTCATCTCATACAACTGACCTTGCCGTGGAAGCAAAAATAATTATCGTGCACTAAAACTATCGTGCAAACGGCTTAATTTCAAGAAAGTGTAACGGTAAAATCGTCAATAGTTTTAAAACAACACGAACACGATTGGTGTTCCGTTGTTGGTATGTATCATTTAAATGTTACCGCTCTCTCGATGCCAACGTCTAAACTTTAGTAGGCTTCGAAAATAATCCATTTTGATTGATCACATTCCGTTATTCTATAATCATGTGAATTCATGTCGATTTAAACAAATTTGAAAAAAATTCCATTCCTGCGTAAGGTTTTTTATGACTATTTTTTGGTGAGCGCTTGTTTTATTTTCACCTAGTGTATTTTTGTTCGTACAGTTGGTCATCATGCAACGACAACCGGTGCTGCTGTCATCCACGCCACAGCAAGGTTAGGTTACTTTTACGAGACAAAGTGTCTAAAAATGATCAATGAGCCTACGTTATCGTTATGGACCAATATATGATAGAAAAACCTATTATAAAATGCCGTCGCTATTTATGTTATTTATGGGGACCTTTCTCACTCACGATTTAAACCGTATCCGTTATTTTTGTGGACCACTCGATGGTTTTAGTTTTGTTGGTCAACGCACACGAAAACCCACTTGCCACTTCACTCGCAGTGTTTACATATTTTACGCGATGTGGCTTAATGACAACATTAGCCACAGACCGTCTGCCGACCGAATATTTAACGAACACGGTGACAAGGTCTGCAAGTAAGAACTGTTCACGAGAGAAATCACAGACACACATCAAGGACGCCCGCACACGACACAACTGCTGCTATCCTATGGTGAGCGCGCGAAACTGATTTCGTTCGTGCAATCGTACTCGGCGATGTCCGTTCGGCAGTTTCCGACTACCGCCGACCGAGGGTGAACGAGTGGGGCAAATACAAATGAGAGGAGGGCTGTGCATTGTTTGTTTTTTTGGACACCGTGGTGGCCAAAGATAGTAAGATATACACTGTCGGGTGGTGGTGGCCAAAGATGTGGTGGCCATCGGGGAAGCATGGATCTCATAACAATATACATAATATGGTACACGAACTGGACACCGTGGCGGCCTTACATCCCATCGGGGAAGCATGGATCTCATAACAATATACATAATATGGTACACGAACTGGACACCGTGGCGGCCTTACATCCCATCGGGGAAGCATGGATCTCATAACAATATACATAATATGGTACACGAACTGGACACCGTGGCGGCCTTACATCCCATCGGGGAAGCATGGATCTCATAACAATATACATAATATGGTACACGAACTGGACACCGTGGCGGCCTTACATCCCATCGGGGAAGCATGGATCTCATAACAATATACATAATATGGTACACGAACTGGACACCGTGGCGGCCTTACATCCTATCGGGGAAGCATGGATCTCATAACAATATACATAATTGTTTGCTATCCCAGTATTACTAAAGAGTAAAGCCGAGCCTTGGTAAAGAATAAAGATATACCATGACACCTGGTCGAGCCGGCGCCCCGCTACTAAATCTGAAGCCAGGGCAGCGTGTGCAGGAGGGTCCCATGGGGGCCAAAAACAAAACCCCGTCATAAGTTACTATTTATTGTCTCCCCCCCCCCCCCCGGGAAAAATCAATATATGGATATTTGTGTACTCTTTTTTTACAATACAAAATAATGATATTAACTCAGTATAAAAAAAGTTACTTCTTATTGCCCCCCCCCCCCCCCCCCCCATCCCCGGGAAAAACCAATATATGGATTTGTGTGTACTCATTTTTTTACAATACAAAATAATGATATTAACTTAGTATAAAAAAATAAGATCATTTGTGATGTAAATCTATAAATTAGATTTATAAAATGACTTAATAAAACACTGAACAATGACTTAATAAACAAAATCTATACATTAGATTGATAAAATGACTTAATAAAACAAAACAAATTCTCTTTGCGAATTTGCCTCCGGCGGGCTTTGAGCGGGGCGTCGTAGCATAAGAAGCTATAAGTATGCCCCCTCCCTGATTTTCAACCTATAGGCGCGGGTGCCCGTACCCGTTGCTCTACTGCCAAGGGAACTCATAATAATTTATAGTAATTTAATTACTTACTTAGTAGCAGGAATCATGTCGTTTGAAGTATCCTCATGGTGTACTTCAGTTTCAATGCGATCACTAACTTCACTGTCACTAATTATTGCACTGCTTTTCAGATTCGATTGTTTTAGCTTCTTTTTAGCATTCATGTTTTTAGCCAACGTCTTGCGTGATCTTGCCCGCGAGGGCCATTTTCTTGCTTTAGGCATAGCACTATGAGAACCAGCTCGGAACGCACTAGTCGGCTACCGTACTCAAACAATATACCAGCAAATACATAACGGTGTGATCTCTGGCTCAGCTCGGAAACAACTAGTTCGACAATATTAGCTAGCACTGTACCAACTTGGGACGTCGGAATCTTTGCTTGGGACTGTGGGAGGACAAAACGGGTGTAAAATGGTGCGGCTTGTCTCAGAGAGTTGAAGTGATATTTGGGGTTTTATAAGTACCATATTTTTGCAACGAGGCTATATATTATATTATATGGACATGCTATAATTCATACGAAGCACTAAATAGCTTCCCGAAATGGGTTCTGGCAAAATAGTCGCCATGCATTTTTCAATAAGCTTATAACGGGAAGATGTTATATAGTTAGAATAAGTATTTCAACACAGATCCCTGTGGAATTGGTGAAGGGCTTCATCGGCTCTATAGACCTTATTCGAACAAGTTAGTTGACGAGATATTAGGGCTGTCAATGTAAGCAAATATAAAAGAGGGATCGAACCCATGACTGTTTGTGGAAATATAAATTATGTTCATCTACCATGTATGGTGACTATAGAGCCAGTGGAAGAAAACAGCAGTGATTGATTGAATAACGAATTACGTAGGTAACTAAACGTGTTTTATAACATTTATTTTATTTATATAAACGCTAATGCTACGTTTACAGCTACGCGTTGCGAGCGAAGCGAGGGCGCGAGCTCCAATCAGCGGCCGAGTTTCATGCAAAGAAGTTACAAACTCGGCCGCTGATTGGAGCTCGCGCCCTCGCTTCGCTCGCGACGCGTAGCTGTAAACGTAGCATAACGGTTCTGGGCCTTGATTCTCTATGGTCAACGATAAGGTGATCATCGGTTTTGGTCGTTATGAGACGGCTGTGACCCAATCACAGCCATCCATTCGCCTTCCGTAACGTCAGAAACCGGTGAGAAATTTACCACAGATTTAGAGAATCGGGCTCCTGGTATGCATAGTCTCTGTGGTTCGGGCACTGCAAGTGCAATCCAAACATAGCTTGAAGGGCTTGTTACTGCATTACAAGGGTATTTCAATGTATAGCAAATGAGAGGGAAGAGGGAAAGACTGCAGTGATGATTTCAGGCATATCCCGGGGGGGGCGGAGCCCCCCCCGGCAGTTGTAAATGCCCCCCCCCCTAGCAGATTGAAAAAATCACATGAAGTAATGTAAATTTGCAAAAAAAATGCAAAATACAAGAAAATGAGGTATATTTTTCCACCTCATATAGGACTAGGAAATAAATCGATTTCCACGAAAAACTCAACTACATAAATGTTGCAACATTTTATTTTCTTTTGAAACGATGTTAGGTAAAGGTAAGAATGGCAAATAGGAATCACCTCATATTCGAAAACTGAAAGGATGGCATCAACAGAGACCGTAAAGGTGCATTCACAATCTTTACTAGTACTATGGTTTAATGATTAAGACTAAGCCACAGGCTTCTTTCATTGGCTGGGAGGGAGAATACTGCGCTCTGATTGGCTGTGACTAAGGTCTTAATCATTAAACCATAGTACTAGTAAAGATTGTGAATGCACCTTAACCCCCTCCACCCCTGCCTTTTGTCACGGCGCATCCCTTCTTCCTCTTATATATATAATACCTTACAGAAAGGATCCAACATGTTGAACTCAAATCCACAGATAAATCTAATAGTGAGAAATGCTACTTATCCGAAGCCATACAAGTTAAGTGCGGAGTCCCACAAGGCTCCATATTGGGGCCTTTATTATTTATCATATTTATAAATGATCTTACTAAAATTCTAAATAATGTAGGTATTGAATTGTTTGCCGACGATACTAGTATTCTGATCCGAAGTAAAGTACATGAAAATTTATTAGAAATCAGTAGGGAAATACTTGCTGCAGTGACTAAATGGTTCCAAAATAACAAGCTTCTACTTAACTCTAATAAAACTAATTTTATTGAGTTCTGTCCTAAAAAAACAAACAGTGATAACAACAATAGGCCTATAGCAGTCATAAAAAATGTGGTGGATGATACTGAGATAAACAAAGTTAACACAACAGAATTCCTAGGCATATATATAGATGAAAAATTGAACTGGCACAGACATTGTGAAATGCTGGCCAATAAATTAAGTTCTGCATGCTACTCATTAAAAACAATACATTTAATTACTAACATAAAAACAGCAAAAATAGCTTACTATGCAAATTTTGAATCCCACATGAGATATGGAATTGAAATATGGGGCAAATCAACAAAAGCAGATACAATATTTAAACTTCAAAAACGAGCACTTCGAAATATTCTAGGACTCAAACAAAAGAAAGACACATATGTCAAACCTCATTGTAAGCCACATTTTATCAAACACAAAATACTCACCTTCTATAGTCTATACATATATCAATCAATCTTAAATATAAAAAAAACAATGTTCAATCAGGAAAGTAACAAAAACATACATAATCATAACACAAGGCAAGCCAACAACATACATGCAAAATATTACAAAAGAACCATATCACAAGTCAACTCATTTTATATTAATTCGAAACTCTATAACAAGCTCCCAACAAGTCTAAAGAACATTTCTAGTAGCAGTATCTTCAAAAATAAACTTAAACAAATCTTATGCAACAAAGCTTACTACTCGATTGAAGAATTCCTGCAAGATAAAGAACTTTAAAATCATGTTACTAATCACAGCTATCATTCTTTTTGTAATTATATTCTCATAATCATTTAATTATGTCCACCGCCTTCCAAACACCCTAAATAACAAGGTTTGTTTTTTAACTACCTTAAGGGTCAAGGCAAAATGTGTATTTACTATGTATATGTATGTGTACTATAGGTACTATTACTATGTATGTGTATATTCTGTATGCATTTTGTGTTGGAAATAAACTTACTTACTTACTTACTTACTTACTTACTTGTCAACCAAGTTTAGGATAATTACGCTCGGAAGAAACCCCGTAGAATCCGACTGCTCTAAACTGTGTAAGTAAATACCTGGGCCCGGATTCACAAGTGGTCCTAAGTCTTTTTTGCTCTTATCTCAAAAAACCGACCTAACATTGAATCGCTTGTGGGTCCAGAGGCAAAATCTTAAAACAGATTCTAAAACATTATTATAATTGGCATTGTGTCTTTGTTCCCACCTGGAATTAGTAATTTCTTCAGGTGACCTGGGTCTGGTTTTACAAGAGGTCGAAAGTTATGTCGTTCTTAGAGTTAAGACCAGAAAACGACTTAGGACCTTTGTGAATCCGGACCCTGGTATTTAAAAAATAAATAGAATTGTTGATTTTATGATTATTTACACAACTATAATATGGCGCTAGATTTCACAATTCGTGTGTATCAGGCTCCCCACTGGTTTTAGTATAAACATCACCCATTTTGTGCATCTTGTATCCCACACACAGGAAGAAAATTTGTTTCTAAACCCTAAGCCATAAAATGAGTTACTAATTTAGCAACACCCCAGATTTTTATCAGCCCCCCCTAGGAAAAATGTCTGAAATCATCACTGGGAAAGAGAGAGAGGGGGGGGGGGCGCGGAAGACGTGCGTTGTTTCATGCGTTGCTCTGATGGTCATCACGACGTTAGTCAAGCCCCCGCATAACCACACCCCCCCGGCACCTCACTTTCAATTTTGTCTGACAGGTGTAGCCGATCCCTTTTCACAATGTCTGTCTTTCTCGAGTCTAGACCAATGAAACCTTTCTTTGTATTGCCCCCCCCCCCCCCCCGCTATCGGAGCTGAAATTTTGAACGGGAAATATCATTCGAAACAAACGGTCAACAAAACAATTCCTCACCCGAAAGTCTAAATCATTAATAGCAAGTTTAATTGATAGAATTCTACCACCTTGTGCCCAAACAACTAAAAGGCATTCATCATATTATCATATATATATTTTTACAAGAAATACTCTTGTCGTGATGGTGGTGGTGAAATTCCAGAAATAAAAAAACAACCCCGAATGGGAATCGTACCCAGGTCTCCCTTTTGCCGGGTGGGCGCCATAACCCCTAATCATCGGGACCGGTAATTCAACGTGGGGAGGGAAGAGTGGTGGCAAGATAAGAGGAGATAGATGGAGAGGTTTCCTTTTATTCAATGCCGACCCAACGCAAGATCTTGATGAACATTAGTGGTGCAGCGTTTGTCATCATCATCATCTGTTGCCACGTCCAACTCTGCGTTGGATCGGCATTGAAGATAAGCCTCTCCATCTTCTTCTATCCTGCCACCACTCTTCCCCCTCAACTACATTCCAGTCCCCTCCTCGCATTTCCACATCCGTAAAAAAATAAATACAAAAATAGAAAACATGTAATCTACCCGATGGTACATGTATCGGAATAATACATATATATATTTTAACAATATACATGTTGACTCGTAGGTTTTCGCGGACCGATGAATGTTTCTGTTGCACGTTTTCGGGTTGACTGCCGCGCTCTTTCTTGAGACAACGTTAGCCCCGCATTGTCCTGACGATAATGAAGAGAAAGGTATTGTCGGATAGCGTACAAGCACAACACCTTAGCTCCACATTGTGCTGACGATGCATGAAGAGAAAGGTATTGTCGGATAGCGTACAAGCACAACACGTTAGCCCCACATTGTGAGACGATGCTGAAGAGAAAGGTATTGTCGGATAGCGTACAAGCACAACACGTTAGCCCCGCATTGTGCTGACGATGCTGAAGAGAAAGGTATTGTCGGATAGCGTACAAGCACAACACGTTAGCCCCGCATTGTGCTGACGATGCTGAAGAGAAAGGTATTGTCGGATAGCGTACAAGCACAACACGTTAGCCCGCATTGTGCTGACGACGCTGAAGAGAAAGGTATTGTCAGATAGCGTACAAGCACAACACGTTAGCTCCGCATTGTGCTGACGATGCTGAAGAGAAAGGTATTGTCGGATAGCGTACAAGCACAACACGTTAGCCCGCATTGTGCTGACGACGCTGAAGAGAAAGGTATTGTCAGATAGCGTACAAGCACAACACGTTAGCTCCGCATTGTGCTGACGATGCTGAAGAGAAAGGTATTGTCGGATAGCGTACAAGCACAACACGTTAGCCACACATTGTGAGACGATGCTGAAGAGAAGGGTATTGTCGGATAGCGTACAAGCACAACACGTTAGCCTCGCATTGTGCTGACGATGCTGAAGAGAAAGGTATTGTCGGATAGCGTACAAGCACAACACGTTAGCCCCGCATTGTGCTGACGATGCTGAAGAGAAAGGTATTGTCGGATAGCGTACAAGCACAACACGTTAGCCCCGCATTGTGCTGACGATGCTGACGAGAAAGGTATTGTCCGATAGCGTACAAGCACAACACGTTAGCCCCGCATTGTGCTGACGATGCTGAAGAGAAAGGTATTGTCGGATAGCGTACAAGCACAACACGTTAGCCCTGCATTGTGCTGACGATGCTGAAGAGAAAGGTATTGTCGGATAGTGTACAAGCACAACACGTTAGCCCCGCATTGTGCTGACGATGCTGAAGAGAAAGGTATTGTCGGATAGCGTACAAGCACAACACGTTAGCCCTGCATTGTGCTGACGATGCTGAAGAGAAAGGTATTGTCGGATAGTGTACAAGCACAACACGTTAGCCCCGCATTGTGCTGACGATGCTGAAGAGAAAGGTATTGTCGGATAGCGTACAAGCACAACACGTTAGCCCCGCATTGTGCTGACGATGCTGAAGAGAAAGGTATTGTCGGATAGCGTACAAGCACAACACGTTAGCCCTGCATTGTGCTGACGATGCTGAAGAGAAAGGTATTGTCCGATAGCGTACAAGCACAACACGTTAGCCCTGCATTGTGCTGACGATGCTGAAGAGAAAGGTATTGTCGGATAGCGTACAAGCACAACACGTTAGCCTCGCATTGTGCTGACGATGCTGAAGAGAAAGGTATTGTCGGATAGCGTACAAGCACAACACGTTAGCCCTGCATTGTGCTGACGATGCTGAAGAGAAAGGTATTGTCCGATAGCGTACAAGCACAACACGTTAGCCCTGCATTGTGCTGACGATGCTGAAGAGAAAGGTATTGTCGGATAGCGTACCAGCACAACACGTTAGCCCTGCATTGTGAGACGATGCTGAAGAGAAAGGTATTGTCGGATAGCGTACAAGCACAACACGTTAGCCCTGCATTGTGAGACGATGCTGAAGAGAAAGGTATTGTCGGATAGCGTACAAGCACAACACGTAAGGCCCGCATTGTCCTGACGATGCTGAAGAGAAAGGTATTGTCGGATAGCGTACAAGCACAACACGTTAGCCTCGCATTGTGCTGACGATGCTGAAGAGAAAGGTATTGTCGGATAGCGTACAAGCACAACACGTTAGCCCTGCATTGTGCTGACGATGCTGAAGAGAAAGGTATTGTCCGATAGCGTACAAGCACAACACGTTAGCCCTGCATTGTGCTGACGATGCTGAAGAGAAAGGTATTGTCGGATAGCGTACCAGCACAACACGTTAGCCCTGCATTGTGAGACGATGCTGAAGAGAAAGGTATTGTCGGATAGCGTACAAGCACAACACGTAAGCCCTGCATTGTGCTGACGATGCTGAAGAGAAAGGTATTGTCGGATAGCGTACAAGCACAATACGTTAGCCCCGCATTGTGCTGACGATGCTGAAGAGAAAGGTATTGTCGGATAGCGTACAAGCACAATACGTTAGCCCCGCATTGTGCTGACGATGCTGAAGAGAAAGGTATTGTCGGATAGTGTACAAGCACAACACGTTAGCCCTGCATTGTGCTGACGATGCTGAAGAGAAAGGTATTGTCGGATAGCGTACAAGCACAACACGTTAGCCCCGCATTGTGCTGACGATGCTGAAGAGAAAGGTATTGTCGGATAGCGTACAAGCACAACACGTTAGCCCGCATTGTGCTGACGATGCTGAAGAGAAAGGTATTGTCGGATAGCGTACAAGCACAACACGTTAGCCCGGTATTGTGAGACGATGCTGAAGAGAAAGGTATTGTCGGATAGCGTACAAGCACAACACGTTAGCCCCGCATTGTGCTGACGATGCTGAAGAGAAAGGTATTGTCGGATAGCGTACCAGCACAACACGTTAGCCCCGCATTGTGCTGACGATGCTGAAGAGAAAGGTATTGTCGGATAGCGTACAAGCACAACACGTTAGCCCAGCATTGTGAGACGATGCTGAAGAGAAAGGTATTGTCGGATAGCGTACAAGCACAACACGTTAGCCCGCATTGTGCTGACGATGCTGAAAAGAAAGGTATTGTCGGATAGCGTACCAGCACAACACGTTAGCCCCGCATTGTGCTGACGATGCTGAAGAGAAAGGTATTGTCGGATAGCGTACAAGCAAAACACGTTAGCCCGGCATTGTGAGACGATGCTGAAGAGAAAGGTATTGTCGGATAGCGTACAAGCACAACACGTTAGCCCGGCGTTGTGAGACGATGCTGAAGAGAAAGGTATTGTCGGATAGCGTACCAGCACAACACGTTAGCCCCGCATTGTGCTGACGATGCTGAAGAGAAAGGTATTGTCGGATAGCGTACCAGCACAACACGTTACCCCCGCATTGTGCTGACGATGCTGAAGAGAAGGTATTATCGGATAGCGTACAAGCACAACACGTTAAGCCGTGGTTTTTAAGGACCACGCACGCGTCATTGCGTCAGCGTAATGCGTCGCGCGGAAGTCAAAGCTAAGTTTTTAAATGGAAGTGGTTTTTAATGCGTGCGTGCGTGAGTGCCTCGCAACGTCATTTCGAGGGTGCCGTTGCGTTGTGCGTGTGCGGGTTCCGGACCTAGACTTCTGCGTGATCACGCAGCACTCCCCTCACAACAGGTTGGTGTTTTGCCCCGAACAGGTTGTTGTTTTCTATCCTGCGTTCGTCATGAGTTCTCAAGAGGATATTGCTGGCCATCGATTGCTGCTTGGAGTTGTAATGTCCTCCTTTATTTCTCTCAGGATAAAGTGGTAAATATCCCTTGACACTCGGAAAAATTCCCGGAATTTCGTCTCATTATCCATCAAATGCCGTCCAATCAAATTGTAGTGACACCCTTCCTCTGCTCGCTTCTTAAAAATTTCGCTCGTATCCTCACTCGTACAGTAAGCTAATAGCAAATCGTCATCCTCTTCTTCCTCAAGCGCAATTGCCACAACGAGATCCTCCATGTTTCGCAGTACTCGAGTGACTGAGCACGCAACTTTAAAAACCACTACAAACTAGCGCGGCACGCACACTTATTGCTGCGGGACTCATGACGCTCACGCATTGACGCGTGCGGCATTGTGAGACGATGCTGAAGAGAAAGGTATTGTCGGATAGCGTACAAGCACAACACGTTAGCCCAGCATTGTGAGACGATGCTGAAGAGAAAGTATTGTCGGATAGCGTACAAGCACAACACGTAAGGCCCGCATTGTCCTGACGATGCTGAAGAGAAAGGTATTGTCGGATAGCGTACAAGCACAACACGTTAGCCTCGCATTGTGAGACGATGCTGAAGAGAAAGGTATTGTCGGATAGCGTACAAGCACAACACGTTTGCCCCGCATTGTCCTGACGATGCTGAAGAGAAAGGTATTATCGGATAGCGTACAAGCACAACACGTTAGCCCGGCATTGTGAGACGATGCTGAAGAGAAAGGTATTGTCCGATAGCGTACAAGCACAACACGTAAGGCCCGCATTGTGCTGACGATGCTGAAGAGAAGGGTATTGTCGGATAGCGTACCAGCACAACACGTTAGCCCCGCATTGTGCTGACGATGCTGAAGAGAAAGGTATTGTCGGATAGCGTACAAGCACAACACGTTAGCCCGGCATTGTGAGACGATGCTGAAGAGAAAGGTATTGTCGGATAGCGTACAAGCACAACACGTAAGGCCCGCATTGTGCTGACGATGCTGAAGAGAAAGGTATTGTCGGATAGCGTACAAGCACAACACGTTAGCCCCGCATTGTGCTGACGATGCTGAAGAGAAAGGTATTGTCGGATAGCGTACAAGCACAACACGCTAGCCCCGCATTGTGCTGACGATGCTGAAGAGAAAGGTATTGTCGGATAGCGTACAAGCACAACACGTTAGCCCCGCATTGTCCTGACGATGCTGAAGAGAAAGGTATTGTCGGATAGCGTACCAGCACAACACGTTAGCCCCGCATTGTGCTGACGATGCTGAAGAGAAAGGTATTGTCGGATAGCGTACAAGCACAACACGTAAGCCCCGCATTGTGCTGACGATGCTGAAGAGAAAGGTATTGTCGGATAGCGTACAAGCACAACACGTTAGCCCCGCATTGTGCTGACGATGCTGAAGAGAAAGGTATTGTCGGATAGCGTACAAGCACAACACGTAAGCCCTGCATTGTGAGACGATGCTGAAGAGAAAGGTATTGTCGGATAGCGTACCAGCACAACACGTTAGCCCCGCATTGTGCTGACGATGCTGAAGAGAAAGGTATTGTCGGATAGCGTACAAGCACAACACGTAAGCCCCGCATTGTGCTGACGATGCTGAAGAGAAAGGTATTGTCGGATAGCGTACAAGCACAACACCTTAGCTCCACATTGTGCTGACGATGCTGAAGAGAAAGGTATTGTCGGATAGCGTACAAGCACAACACGTTAGCCCCGCATTGTGCTGACGATGCTGAAGAGAAAGGTATTGTCGGATAGCGTACAAGCACAACACGTTAGCCCCGCATTGTGCTGACGATGCTGAAGAGAAAGGTATTGTCGGATAGCGTACAAGCACAACACGTTAGCCCGGCATTGTGAGACGATGCTGAAGAGAAAGGTATTGTCGGATAGCGTACAAGCACAACACGTTAGCCCGGCATTGTGAGACGATGCTGAAGAGAAAGGTATTGTCGGATAGCGTACAAGCACAACACGTTAGCCCGGCATTGTGAGACGATGCTGAAGAGAAAGGTATTGTCGGATAGCGTACAAGCACAACACGTTAGCCCGGCATTGTGAGACGATGCTGAAGAGAAAGGTATTGTCGGATAGCGTACAAGCACAACACGTTAGCCCGGCATTGTGAGACGATGCTGAAGAGAAAGGTATTGTCCGATAGCGTACAAGCACAACACGTAAGGCCCGCATTGTGCTGACGATGCTGAAGAGAAGGGTATTGTCGGATAGCGTACCAGCACAACACGTTAGCCCCGCATTGTGCTGACGATGCTGAAGAGAAAGGTATTGTCGGATAGCGTACAAGCACAACACGTAAGCCCCGCATTGTGCTGACGATGCTGAAGAGAAAGGTATTGTCGGATAGCGTACAAGCACAACACCTTAGCTCCACATTGTGCTGACGATGCTGAAGAGAAAGGTATTGTCGGATAGCGTACAAGCACAACACGTTAGCCCCGCATTGTGCTGACGATGCTGAAGAGAAAGGTATTGTCGGATAGCGTACAAGCACAACACGTTAGCCCGGCATTGTGAGACGATGCTGAAGAGAAAGGTATTGTCGGATAGCGTACAAGCACAACACGTTAGCCCCGCATTGTGCTGACGATGCTGAAGAGAAAGGTATTGTCGGATAGCGTACAAGCACAACACGTTAGCCCGGCATTGTGAGACGATGCTGAAGAGAAAGGTATTGTCGGATAGCGTACAAGCACAACACGTTAGCCCGGCATTGTGAGACGATGCTGAAGAGAAAGGTATTGTCGGATAGCGTACAAGCACAACACGTTAGCCCGGCATTGTGAGACGATGCTGAAGAGAAAGGTATTGTCGGATAGCGTACAAGCACAACACGTTAGCCCGGCATTGTGAGACGATGCTGAAGAGAAAGGTATTGTCGGATAGCGTACAAGCACAACACGTTAGCCCGGCATTGTGAGACGATGCTGAAGAGAAAGGTATTGTCCGATAGCGTACAAGCACAACACGTAAGGCCCGCATTGTGCTGACGATGCTGAAGAGAAGGGTATTGTCGGATAGCGTACCAGCACAACACGTTAGCCCCGCATTGTGCTGACGATGCTGAAGAGAAAGGTATTGTCGGATAGCGTACAAGCACAACACGTTAGCCCGGCATTGTGCTGACGATGTTGAAGAGAAAGGTATTGTCGGATAGCGTACAAGCACAACACCTTAGCCCCGCATTGTGCTGACGATGCTGAAGAGAAAGGTATTGTCGGATAGCGTACCAGCACAACACGTTAGCCCGGCATTGTGAGACGATGCTGAAGAGAAAGGTATTGTCGGATAGCGTACAAGCACAACACGTTAGCCCCGCATTGTGCTGACGATGCTGAAGAGAAAGGTATTGTCGGATAGCGTACAAGCACAACACGTTAGCCCCGCATTGTGCTGACGATGCTGAAGAGAAAGGTATTGTCGGATAGCGTACAAGCACAACACGTTAGCCCGGTATTGTGAGACGATGCTGAAGAGAAGGGTATTGTCGGATAGCGTACCAGCACAACACGTTAGCCCCGCATTGTGCTGACGATGCTGAAGAGAAAGGTATTGTCGGATAGCGTACAAGCACAACACGTTAGCCCGGCATTGTGCTGACGATGCTGAAGAGAAAGGTATTGTCGGATAGCGTACAAGCACAACACGTTAGCTCCGCATTGTGCTGACGATGCTGAAGAGAAAGGTATTGTCGGATAGCGTACAAGCACAACACGTTAGCCCCGCATTGTGCTGACGATGCTGAAGAGAAAGGTATTGTCGGATAGCGTACAAGCACAACACGTTAGCTCCGCATTGTGCTGACGATGCTGAAGAGAAAGGTATTGTCGGATAGCGTACAAGCACAACACGTTAGCCCCGCATTGTGCTGACGATGCTGAAGAGAAAGGTATTGTCGGATAGCGTACAAGCACAACACCTTAGCCCCGCATTGTGCTGACGATGCTGAAGAGAAAGGTATTGTCGGATAGCGTACAAGCACAACACGTTAGCTCCGCATTGTGCTGACGATGCTGAAGAGAAAGGTATTGTCGGATAGCGTACAAGCACAACACGTTAGCCCCGCATTGTGCTGACGATGCTGAAGAGAAAGGTATTGTCCGATAGCGTACAAGCACAACACGTTAGCCCCGCATTGTGCTGACGATGCTGAAGAGAAAGGTATTGTCGGATAGCGTACAAGCACAGCACGTTAGCCACACATCAACACAACTGAACCCCTCACCAAAATCCTCAGCGTTAACGTCAGTATCATTTTTCGGAATTCTTTTTGCACAAGAAAATAAGTCACCATCAAACGTTGAATGAGTGTAGTACAATACTCCAATCAATTGGAGACTCCAATTGAAGAATGGTTGAATTCATAGTTCCCACGTGACGTCACAGCGGCCATGATTGCGACACAATTGATGCTAACCAATCCTAGATCATTCGCAAATACTATTGAAATTTAATAAATAAGCCTAATTCAACACTTAAAAAGTAAACATAAGTAATAAACAAATAAAATATTTACACACATACCAATTGTATCTGAAAAACAGACTGAATTTTAAAGAACTAAGAATGTATGTGTTCTACCACAACAGCCTTCAATTGTTTCTCCATGGCAACGTAAAAGTTTGATCACAAATGTGGCCGCTACGCGCAAAGATGTGACGTACGTGCAACCTATGAATTAAGTCATCTGTACGAGAGCCACATTTATGAAATTGGATCAATCTGTCTTTACCCGTTGAAATCTATACATTCTTTAGAAAAAAATTATTTAGTATGGAACATTTCAATATCGGAAGGGTTAGTGGCGTTGCAACGCCCCAAGGCCAACCAATGCCTGAATGTCACGTACGCACTTCTGTCAATTAAATAACTATAAGCTTATTATTTCTTCTAGGTAGAGCCATGAAATTCACTGTACTTAGCTCGTATGGTTATGATTGTTTACATAAACATAGTAAAAAACAAAAGAAATATTGATAAATACTCCGTTTCGTAAAACAAATAGGCAGCCTCAGCGAGAATTCTAGCAATATGAAGACTTTGGTTACCCCTGAGAGCTATATTTATGAAATTGGATTGATGGTTTTTAACTTTTGAAATCAATGTATTATCTTATTTCATTATTTGGTATGGAATATGTCAATATCGGAAGGGATTGTGGCGTCGCAACGCCCCAAAGTTAAACATCGTCAGAATTTCGCGTACGCACTGTGTCTATGAATTAACTGTACCTTGTTATTGATTCTAGGAAGAGCCATAAAGTTAACTGTTATTAACTAGTAAGGTTAAGACTGTTTGCAGAACAAAATTTAAAATCAAAATAAATGTTGATAAGTACTCCGTTTCATAAAATAATAGACCACGGTTTGGAATAATTTTTAACAATCTCGGTAATTTGGTTACCCCTGAGAGCCAGATTGATGAATTTAGTTATCAATGTCTTCTACCATTGGATTCGTCACACTCTGAGCAAATTATTATATAAAGCATATTTGTAATAATCCCAGGCAAAAAGCTTAAAAGAAGAGATTGAGCCCACCCACCAGCCTAGGGACTGCTACGTCCTTCTTGACACTTTCCTCCAAATACACCCGTCGTCATATGATCTTCGTTGTCGATTACGTCGTTAAACCAAAATAAATTTTAAAAAAAAATTAGCCCACCCACATAGTTCACTCTTCCTTCAATAAGAAGCCCACTGGAGCAAAAGTTTGTACATTTGAGTACAGATTGACATGCAAGAAATTAAAATTCTACGTAACAATTAAGTTCTATAAAAATACGTGAATATCATATTTGTGTAGAATTCTAAGAGGAATCATTCTTGTTATATTCTATTTTGTCATGAAACTTGGCATTATGGAGATAAATGGGAAAAACACTTGCAGTGGCGACCATTTTGTTTTTTACGTACAGCTCGTGAATCTCTAAAATTTGAGACCGTACATAGCATCCACAGTTCGGATTGGACAAAATAATGTGGACAATGATATATTAAGTAGTTCTAAGTAGATTTTAATAAGGTAAACACATGGAAATACTTGACATTTGTGTCCGTACAACATGTTTATGCCGGTTTTGACCGAGTTTGTATGTATTGCAACAATAAAATAATAATAATAATAATAATAATAATAATAATAATAATAATAATAATAATAAAAATGATAATGATGATGATGCTAATGATAATGATAATGATAATGATAATGATGATAATGATAATGATAATGATAATAATGTTAATGTATATGTAATGGATGACTATAATCTACCTACTTACAAATACAGAGACAAATTGGAGCTTGTTTACCTCGAAATGTGGAAATGTGGAACCCCGGGCCCCGGTACCGCGAGCAAGCCACTGTCTGCGCTACGGTCTGGCTGTTTTGCACGGTTTCGAATGCTGCGCAACATGAGTCAAGTAAATAATGTTTACAAATTTAAAGTAAAACCAACAGTAAAGAATTTCAAATCAGATGAACAATGTTTACTTACTACCATTTGTAGATATTGCTTCTCTTTCCTCTTCGTGACTTTCTGCGCTCATTTACGCGCAACTTTTGCGATCCTTCTCCCTTGCGTCTTGCCATGGCAGCGCCAAGAGTGGCAATGACGGGTCTGTGGTAGGAACTGAACGTGGCGTGCGCAGAGGGTGATCAATGTGGGGCACAATGAATTCCCCGCCAAAAACTTCCCGGTGGCGCCACGGGGGGGGGGGGGGTCTGGGGGTATGCCCCCGTCACAAAAAAGCGGCGTACGCGATTTTTTATAAACATGCGTTTTTTTTTTGTTTTTTTTTGCGTATTAGCAGGAGTACAGGTTGTCTGTTGAATGGGTTAATTTCACAAAATTCTTTGTGGATATCAGTGATACTGATATCATTGTACATGCAAAGTGATGGAAATGGTCAATCACGAAGCCAAAATCTTGGCGGTACAAATGAGGGCACTGGGTCAAAAACAAGATAAGTCCACTTTTGGAAAAAAAAAGTTATGGCTGGTGAAAATTTGTATTATAAGTAAGCTTTCTTTTGGTGCAAAAACGAGATAAGTCCGGACTTGAATGGCTATGTTACATCCATTCTAATCCTAAAATAACCTCCATCGGTAGCAAAAACCAGACAAGTCCCTGGACTTGTCTGGTTTATGAGCCAAAACATTCAATCGAGATGGCGGTGCTTGCCAGCTGGGAACTGTCATTTCATGTGACATTAGAGGTTAGGTAGTCGTTGTTTGGTCGTAATGATGAACTCTTCTAAGAGAAAAAGCCAGAAAAAATCTATCTGATTTATTTTGCATTAAAATTTTGTTTGGTGCAAAAACAAGACAAGTCACATCAAATATAAAATTCATAATATGACTAATTATGAATATTTTTTTTTTTTTTATCTTGATTTTACTTAAAAACACCCGTAGGTTTAAGTTATGCTTCATAAATCAGCAATTACATGAACAGATATATATGTTAGGAATTTTCAAACTTTGTTTTTCGATTTACTCAGAACTTACTTATGTGGACTTATCTAGTTTTTGCCCCAAGGCCCTCAAATGTTAAACGTGCGAGTGTAGCCGAGCGGCAAACTGTGACAGAACACACATGATGCAACCGCGAGCAGAAGTCGAGATAGAGAAATTTCTACATTGTTGTGACTTGTGAGTAAGACGCTACCAAAGCTATTAAATAAGCACACCTACCCTAATACGGGGGGGGGAGGGGCAAATTCCCTTCTCATGCCCCCTCCCCCCCCCCCCCCCCCCCCCTGCGTACGCCTATGGAACTGAACTCAAAATGAATTCTGCAAGGGCTTCCTTTCTCTGAAGCTAATAAATTCCATGTGTCCAAATCTAGCAGTATATTGTGCTATCTTTCTATAAGGCCCCCACTCTCGCCCAGAACAAACTCAATACTAAGACAGCTTATTATCTTCCACTAAGGTTGTTGGTGTTATTTTTCTTCAAACTACAGACATAGAATCTACATCTTCAATTCTATTGATAAATGAAAAAAAATGTTCGCAAAAATGATTTTATCGGCAATAGTCACAATTACACGCCTCCGCATGTGGTAAATAAAGGGGGGGGGGGGGAGGTCCTATACCATTCGGGTTATACAAATTATGCGGACTTCCCTGACAGATCCCTTCCTAGCTGTCTGTGTGTCCCGTACGTTGGGGCGGGACGCCAGTCCTAAGCGTGTCGGCCACCTAGAGACGTGGGTTCGAATCCCAATTGTAATTGTAATTGTAATTGTTACTTGTTATCACTGTGTATAATCTCTATGAAGATCTCTATGGTAATCTCTCGAATATCATGATTGTAATAATAGATACCTAAAGCAACAATAATCAATATGTATCATTATCTTCACGAATCTCCCAACCCCTTCGATATTTGTTCTTGTACAGCATAAAACGAATAGCAACAAACTTCCAACAAACTTCGAATGTACGTCTACTGTTTGGCATTTGAACAAGCCCATGAGCATGAATGGAAGGAATGTGTTGTTTTGTTTGGGGAGCGGCTACAGCCAGCCAGCCAGCCAGCCAGCCAGGCGCCCGACCCACAGTTTCCACCCCACTCAAACGGCATCTAGAAAACATCATTGTGACATTTCAGTTGACCTCACTTCCAGCGAACGATCGAATTTAGGTTTTATGGCCTGTTTTCGTACGTTTCACATCTGTTGTGTTCAGCTTCACTTATTTTTAGTATACTATTTTTTTTTAGTTACACAAATTAAATGAAGTGGTTGAAATATTTAGCTTCTATTATCAATTGCACTTTTTTCGCCGAGTCGCTACGATAAAACCTGACCGAGTTGTTGATTTTAGAAGTTTGTACAGTACTCAGAAAATAGGCCTACAACAATATTTTCTTCTCGTCACTGCTCGGCAGTCCAGGTTAGTAGAGGAACCTATATGACTGGTCAAAGTTACATCGTCCTTCTCGTCACTGCTCGGCAGTCCAGGTTAGTGGAGGAACCTATATGACTGGTCAAAGTTACATCGTCCTTTCGGATGGGACGTAAAGCCGATGGTCCCCTTGATACTTTTCGACAGGAGTAGGTTACGTGACGGTACCGGCGGTGAGTGAGAAATGTACCGGGTTTCCCCGGGTTCCGGGTCCGGGTTTCCATAAGATCCCAACGCTTTAGAGGGACTGACTTGCACCCCTATCAATGAAAATACTCCCCATTGCCATAATATGTTCGATATAAATTATTATAAGTTATTATTCCGTAGTAAAACTAAGTATGCCTACAACAACTATTCGGTGATTGACTAGCCACAATAAGTAATAAAATACACAACCAAAATTAATGTTATCTAATACAGCCTACAGGCTATAATAAACCAACTATAAGAAATAATAATAACACTAACGAACGTCAATGTCGTGTGAAATATGAATGGTAACTGGCCCGTCTGGCCGTGATAAAATGCATATTTAAATGCAATATAAGCCCAAAAAAGGAAGGAAATTGTAAAAATAAAAAGTATAACTAAGCTACGTAGCTATCGAGCACAGGACGAGTGGTGCTGGGGCCGCGAGGTGGCGTGGTCATATTGCCCCCGCTCGGAACAGTCAGTCAGTGGTGCTTTTTGTATTTACAAACTTTATATGAAATGGCACATATAGCGCGTATCGTATAGATAGCCAATTACAATTTTAAAATCCTGAAATCCAGGGGGGGGGGGGGGGGGCAAGTCCCCCCCAACGCGGCGCCCATGGCTGGTCGTGTACTGACTCACGTTTCAACAACCCTAGCACGTGGAGGGTAACTATTGAGCAAGAGTGTGGAATGTGGCTCCTTTGTTTGGCTACTGTTCTGGCCAACTGGATGTAGGGGAAATCGCTTATAACGAGTTCTTTTTTTTTAGAGACGACCTGCACCGAAACACAAAAAGCGAACGTTTACTTTTCGCATTTGTGGCTTACCTAATAAAGACATCTTATTTGCATTTTAGAGCATTTGCATAAAAAAAATCGCATTGAGATAAGGGTAATAGTCTATGAGAATATATAACGTTTTACCCAAGACACTGTAATTAAGCCATGGTGTCCCTAAAAATCGAGAACTTTGAACCGAGTTATCTCAAAAACCAGTTCAGGGCAGAGGCTACGTTTTCTTCATATTGTAGTGAAGCTTTATAGATGACTAAAACTTTGGCCATTTTAGCTTGTGGTCTTATAATGGTATGGCGTTCCTAAATTCTTGGTACCTACTACCTACATTCAAATATTATAAGCGTAGCAGTATTAATTTATTGGTAGACTTATACCTAATTTACTATATAGTAATTTAGTAAATAGTAATATAAATAATTTATAAATATATCTAATATATAAATAAAAATAAAATATAAAAATAAAATATAACATTTAAAATAAAAATAAATATAATTATAAATATATATATATATATATATATATAAATAATATCATAAATAAAATAATAAGTAAATTTGCATTCTCAGTTTTATTTTCCAAGTCCTGAAATGTTGAGCCTCTTTTAAAATTGGCGTTTTTTGTACGTGTGCCCTCTTTGGTTTGTAACGGTTTGTCTTCTCCGTTTTGGGCTTGGCCTCTTTTTTGCAAATTTTTTTGCATTTTTGTTTGGTATTTATTATACAGACTTCATACGCATGCCGAATAAGTGACTATACGAACCTTGAATTGAGCCTGTCAGCCCAGAGAGAACACCCTGGTTCTGAGGGGGGCCCTTGAGGACCAGGCGTGGTCGACTGCGGCTCTGGTCCGGTCACTTCCGGTTCTTTCTTCAGTAATTGCGATCTGCATTATTATGATCGGAATAAACTATGTCAAGCATTCACATTATTGGTATAAAATCAATAACAATTCAAATAGCCAAAACAAAATATAGCCACAACATACCTTCTCCATTTAGCAAAATTATTTCTATTTCCTCTTCTTGATTTCCTCCTCGTTGACAACCGTATTTTTCCAACGCCTTTCGTGGAGTAGCCGTACGGCCTGTCCATGTTGCAGCGTGGCTCGATATCTTGTGCAGAGGGAGGCCGTCGTCAAAGCACAATCCAAACTGCTCTTACCCCTGGCAATGACAATACGTGTTCCGGTCCATTCTGAGAAAGGGGGTCTGTGGGGGTCGCGGCCCACTTGTCAATATAGTTATAAACACATAAACTCACACAAATGTGTTCCTCTGTAGCTGTAGCCCGGCCGACAAGTGGGAGACCCAGCGAGGCTATTCTCGAAATAAGAGCACGTCATATTACATCACCTCAAAAATCACGTGATATTTGTACCATTTCATAACTTACGGTACGGGTCTTATATAACCTAAAACTTCGCGATAAATTCGAACGGGATTGAACGGGAAATGATTGTGATTGTAATACCTTCTTGCTATCTTGCTAAGTGTGGTGTGTGTATATAAATTAAATTTATCCAACAATTTGGAACACATTTTTACTAAATTAATTATATACGCTTTGAGGCCGAACGGCGTAGTTTTGAGAAAGTGATAAAAGTTATGATTCATAATAACGCATCGCGTGGTAAAAATTCGTCATAACTCGATCACTTGCTCACTGCTCACATTTCGAGAATAGCCCCGCTGGGTTCGATTCCCAGCACGGTCGGTTTTTTGCTTTGTGTCTTGTCACATAAAATATATATGTATATGTGTGAACTAAGACAGCAAGTTAAAAATTCCAACCCCGCTTGAAATCGAACCCAGGTCTCTTACTTGCCGACGTGGGAGTCCTGGATTCGATTCCCAGCGGGGTCGGATTTTTAACTTTCTGTCGTAGTTCACATAATATAAAACCCACAGTGGCTTACTATAAAAACCAGATTTTATATATATTATATACGATTTTTTATATTTTGTTGGTTGCAGAATTTATTAAAGGATTGGTTTGATCTGTACAAAAGTTTTCTTATAATATATATAATATCGATATTTTTTTAAGAGACACTTGTCTTGATGGTGGTGGTGAAAATCCAGAAAGTAAAAAACCAACCCCAACTGGGAATCGAAGTCAGGTATCCGGAGCACTTGCCGGGTGGGCGCCATGATGTCATAATGCACACAATCCAGCCGTTGAACCGGTCTCGGTGGTGTAAAGGTTATGGAGCCCACCCGGCAAGTGGTAGACCTGGGTTCGGTTCCCAGCTGGATCTCTTCTGGATCTCTCCAATATATATATATATGCATTGGATATTCTCGCACCAATACTGAGTTTGTAAATTGACATGAGTAAGGGGTAAAACTTGACTCCACTTTGTATAATATAGGCTACCTACATATAATTATAAACAATATTTTGGGGATTTCTTATCATGACTGTATCATTTATAAATAAAATGTATAAAGAATACTTTTGTGTATTTGTATTTACACGAAGTAATAGATTTGTGAACATCGTGAACATCGTCCAAGTTTTCCGAATCAAAATCTTCTGACTCAAGTGTCCTGTTAGTGGTCGACCGACCGTGCTCCTTTCAAATGCATTTCAAATGTATTTACAGCAGATATTTACAAGCCAGCCAGCCAGGCGGCAATCCGACCGGCCGGCGGCTGGCTTTTGTTGTTGAAAGAAGGGTCGTCTATGGCTATGCATCTCTCTCTCAAACGAGCTTCCACTCGCGCAAAACCTCCCCTCCAAGAATCTTGCAGTCGGAGTGTTGTGGTTCGGAGACATTTCTATGGAGGGCAGCAAATTGTAGCTTGCCTAATCAAAAGATGCCGTTCCTAAATTCTTAGGACATTCTAATTATAAGCGGAGACCTTATATATTATGATGTGTTGGTTTTAGATTTTCTCTATATAGTTCAATTGAAAAGTCAACTTTAAAAAATATTTGCGGATACGACGGCGAGAATTTAAAAAATCCGAACCCACGCACAACTTGTACAGGAGTTGTCTGTACGAGGAAAAATGTTCATGAATATTGATTCATTGGTTTACGAGTTTTACCTAATTTACTGTACCACTGCAAAATTAAGACTCATTCTTAGGGGCATTGACATTGTCATACTGGGCCTCGTTCAGAGATCTATGAAGTGTGAATGTTAGAAATGACGACAACACGCCTATTTAGTACATATTATCAATATCAAGTATCAGTATAAATAAATATACGTTGAATGATTATTTACAGTTTTCGCCGATTATTGAATGCAATTTGTAAACAAGCATTAAAACATTGTTTGCGTTTTAAACAACAACCATCAGACAACGATCAGTAAATTCTATTATGAAGATAAAATGTTGTCCTCATTTGTTATACACACTCCATACGCATGCGGCATGCCGAATAAGTGACTAGCTATACGAACCTTGAATTGAGCCTGTCAGCCCAGTGAGAACACCCTGGTTCTGAGGGGGGCCCTTGAGGACCAGGCGTCGTCGACTGCGGCTCTGGTCCGGTCACTTCTTTCTTCAGTAATTGCGATCTGCAATATTATGATCGAAATTAATTATGTCAAGCATTCATAATTCACATTATTGGTATAAAATCAATAACAATTCATATAGCCAAAACAAAATATAGCCACAACATACCTTCTCCATTTAGCAGAATTACTTCTTTTACCCCTTCTTGATTTTCTCCTCGTAGATAATTGTACGTTTCTAACGCCTTTCGTGGAGTAGCCGTGCGGCCTGTCCATGTCCCAGCGTGGCTCGATATCTTATGCCGAGGGAGGCCGTCGTCAAAGAACAAGCCAGACCAGTGGCGTAGGAACCGGGGGGGAAGGGGGGCAATGCCCCCCCCCCCCCCCCCCCAAGTTTGATCCAGGGGGGGGGGGGGGCAGGGGGGGCAATGCTCGGCCCCCAGTGCCAAAAATTAGTTTTCTATCGATATTTTCGGAGAAAAACTGTCAATAAAGAGCACTAGGCATACACTTATGAAGGAGCCTATAATCATAGGATTTCACCTGACAGCTAGAATGTTCAGTCAACTAGGGTGAAGAAACTTGTGCTTCTTGAAAAGTCCAACCATTTCTTTGTAAAATCACCCTATCAATGCGTGGGTTGCAAAACCGTTCGTTTAGCCAGACCACGGATTTATAGGATCTCGTAACGTTAATAAATAATTCGTCATTTTACACATATTATATTCTTAGCAATGAAGTGTTTGTGATAGACGATTACAAAATTAATTTACATAGTAGGTTTCAACTACAAAACAATGTTGATGATAGATTAAAATACGAGAATAAAATATCTTAATACTAGATATTTTAATCTTCCTTTTCCAAAAAATACCTCAGATCGCTTCTAAGGCCATCTTGGTGGCAATAGTACTTCCAAAAAAAATTGCCTCCGGCGGCTGGGCCTTTGCCCCAGACCCCAGACTTCCCACGCAAATACTGTTGATCGTAGGTTGAGCCCCCACCAAGGAAAGCCGAAACTCAGCGCCTATGGACACAACAGAGACTCAACAATCTATGTATCTGTAAAGCCTACCAAGATCATTTAGACCGTCTCGACATAAATCATGTTATTGAAGGTTCAGCATATAGGCGTGATGTTTCTAGATTTGGTAAAATTGCAACGAGCAAGTTAATAATATTTACTACAGAATCAAAACACACCTTATTTTAGATAGTAAGCTTATGCCTATTTGTTATTTTATTCGTAGGAATACGTTTTATTTAATATTCTCATTTTTTTTAATATCCATATTTTATTTTTTTATTTTAGGGAGTTTTATTTTCAACTTTGATAAAGTGTTTTTTTTTTTACTTGCATGCGAATGATGCAGTAATGAATATTTAACTTACTCCCGCGCTTACTTTATTGATTACTGAATGATACTTACATGATGAATGCCCTCTCCCCCCCCCCCCCCCCCACATGTTGAGACAGGAGAGAGTCCTCATAAATTTGCCCCCCCCCCCCCCCAACTTTCAAAACGTTCCTACGCGCCTGAGCCAGACTGCGTTTCCACTAGCAGGACATGTCCGGTGAGCTTTGTCCGATGAACATTTGTCCCGAGACATTTGTCCCAGGACATTGTCCACCGGACATATACGTTTCCACTTGTAGGCGGACATTTTACAGCAACAGTGGCATGTTTGCCTTCTAGGATGGAGGATGATACTGTTGGGCTGGTTTTATTGGGTATAACTGCATCTTTTATTTCAATTAGTGAGTCTCTTCAAAAAAAGAAACGAAAACGTCCAAAACAGTACTGCCACAAAAAAGCTTACATAGCTCGTCAAGAGCGTCTTTTCTTTTTTTTTTATTTTTATAATGAGGATTGTTTACATTCTACAACACTTGTCTTTTCTCTAGTTCTTCAATGAAATTCAGAATAATGTCCTTAATCCTTATCCCATTCCAATTGAATGGGGAGCGTCTTCGGTAGTGGGTATTGTGAGCGCGTCAAGCATGTCATCTGGTAATGGGTCCGAGCTGGCATGCAACTCGTCCTGTACGGCAACTAACAAACATTGACCGGAGTCCATGGAATCTTCCATAGAGAAAGGAATCTTCTATGCTAGTGAACATGCGGAAACACTGAATTGATCTATCATTATTTTTAAAGTGAGTTTGGCATAATGTTTCGAAGGTAATTAAAAGCGGCTATGTACATTGTCGGTTTATGTATAACCTGCACTCCAACAGCATCTGCATGAGCCATAATGGACGGGAAAAACAAATCGTAACCAATAATCAGAAGCTAAACATTCGGGCTACCAGATCAGATTTTTGGTTTTAGGTTTGGGGGGGGGGGGGGGGGAATTTCTTATCATTTTCGGCAGGTGTACAACCAGCTTTAATCATAAAGCTTATGTTCCACTTTGCGTGCGAGGCGAGCGTCGAAATATTCTTTGAAAATGTCGTCGATTACATTTCTACAACACTGTTATTTTTTACGACCAAATGCAAAGTAATAGGTGCCAATGGTTCCTTCCATGCACTAACTACACCCGACAAAATGTTTGTCATATTATAATTAGCATAAGACATTCTGCGTTCACCTGTTCCACTGTCGACTAATGTTAGTTAGTCGCACTGTAAGACGGTTTGAACCGAGTCGAAGCCTATTACTCGATGACACGCTTGACGCGCTCACAATACCCTGGTCATGGTATGTGGTTTAGGGGTGGAGCTACAAGGGTTTGCGCGTGCGCAGTACGAAATGTCCTGCAGACACCCCGGCCAAGCTTACGACCAGGTCGCAAGAGTGTGTTGCACAGGTTCTTATGAGGGTGGCCATGCCAGGTATTTTAAACTCAATGGCCATGCTGCGCTGCGACCTGCGACAGCGACAAAAACGCCCGAGTGAGCGTTTTCTTGTCGTGGCGACAGAAACGCTCACCATTATAACTTACGGGGCCGGCCAAGCTTGCGACCTGGTCCCAGGCTGTCGCCGGCGCGCATGCGCGTTCTTTCTTTCCTCGCGAGTACCGACAGCCTTTATTTGGCTGCTGAGCAGGGGCGTTTTAACAAGTTTGGCGCCCATAGGCCCAAACTTCTACGGCGCCCCCCCCCCCCCCCCCTCTGCTCCCCATACCCCCACCATGATAGCATTAAATAGTGGTTTGCATTGGATTTAAATCATATTTATCTGCCCAGGACTTCTAATTAGTTTTGTATACGATAATATTACTCACCCAATCACCAATAATTGCATCAAAGTCGACTCTCGGCGTTGGTATTTTTTATAAAGGCTTCTTGTGAGTTTTTTTTTCGCAAACTCCTTTATGATACGGTCAAAGGAAATCTTCTCTGTCATGTCACTTTCTATTGCAAGTATTGATAGTGCATTCAACGCTTCTGGCCCATCGTCGATCTGCAGTAGTTTTTGACACGTTGCAGTGTTGAAAACGAACGTTCGCCTGAACAGTTAGCACTCGCCATAGATGTAAACATCCTTACTGCGATGTGTATATTAGGGTAAAGGTAAACGGACTGGAGTTTGTGTTCAACTATTAATTTGCCAATGCGAATAGCATTCACAGATTCGATTAGGTCGAAACTCTTAAGGCAACCTTTGAAATGGAGACATTCTTCGGGAAAAGTGTTTTCCAAATCATGACTATAGGTATCCTTAAGGGTTGACGCACTTTTTATTATGTCCGCAGAATCCATTTTAACAAGCTTTGTCAGAAATCCAAATTTATTGTTAAGTTCACAGTGTGCTGTCTTCCTCTTTTTCAGTTCTGTTCATAAGGAATCGATTATTACAATAAATGTATTTATTCTATAATTTTCTTTCCCTGTCATTACAACGTCGTCTGACGATTCCAACTCTCCGAACTGGACTACACGTTTAGGTTTACGCTTGCTGTCAAATGCGTAATCCTTTAGCCTGACATTTCAAACGCCTTTTGTTCAAGCACATCATAACTATCGCGGACTTCTTTCAAATATTCTTCGAGAGTTTCATACAGCAATACAACAGATCCAATATCTATGTCAACAGACTGTAAAGTTTTACTCGTAGTATTGAATCTGTCCATTACATTGTTCCAAAATGTAGTTATGATAGCAGTTTCCAGCAGTCTTAGCTCTAATGCAATATTCTCTGCTTCTTTCCTCGCAGCTAACTTTTCTGTGGCATCTTGGCAAATTTCCTCTTATGCAGCAACAATTTCTGAGTAGGCACTAGCTAGAGCTTTCCAGGCTTCGGCACGAGCTGACCATCGTGTAAGAGACTGTTTGCCTGTTAGCTTTTTATGAAGTATTTCCCATCTATCAGTAGAGCACGAAAAGAAATTGTAGATGCGTTGGACAAGGGAGAAAAATGATTCAGCTGCATCACAACATTCGGCTGCACACGTTCCGACGAGATTTAGGGAATGAGCAGAACAAGGCACCCTTACTGCGAGTGGATTATGTTGTACAATTCTTGCTTGTAGCCCACTGTATGCACCGGACATATTGCTGGCATTGTCATAGCTTTGACCGCGACAATCGTCTATGTTGATATCGTACGTTTTCAGTGTGCTCAAAACCGTGTTCTCCAGTAGTTCGGATTTATGACCCGAGTTTGGTATGAATTTGAGAAATCTTTCCACTGGTGTGCCATCAGGTTGAACATATCAAACTATAAAAGTCAATTGGTCGACATGTGAGACATCGGGTGTTGAGTCTACACTAATCGAATAGTATTTTGCGATTTTTATTTATTTTATGATTTCGCTACTAACCATTTCCCCCATTATTGTAACGAACTCGTCACAGATTGTAGCTTTTATATAATTTTATACTATCATGTCATAATAACTACATAATCATAATGTATGCGTATAATAGAATCGAATCGCGGCAAAAAAATAATTAAATAAAATAAATTTTAGAATTTCCCAGCGTTTTGAATATTGTAGTAAATTAATCAGGGGTCAGGGGGCGCCGTGCGGCGCCCCCTGACGATCCGGCGCCCTAGGCCCGGGCCTACCGGGCCTATGCGTTAAAACGCCCCTGCTGCTGAGGGTTCTGCGGTGAAGTCCGGTGCAATATGTTTGATACAGAATTATTTATTAACGAAGCGAATACCAGACCACCGCGGAGACAACAAATCTAAGTTGTGGATTGAAGTATTTCATTTCATTAAATTTAGTTTTTGCCTAGAAAATACAATATTAACTTTATTTTTTGTTTGTAACTTTACAGCTATCAATGAAGTAGGGTGGATGCTTATAACAATATAGGAATACTAATTTACACAATTTGTGGTTTCCGTTGAGTAAGAAGAAGACTGGGGTCTGAGGTCCGAGAATTAGGTCCCCTGGACACGTTTGTTTATGGACGGATTCAATGTAAGCAAACAATTCGTACCACACAATGCCCGCCGAGTGACGTCTATTCAATGCACCATTATAATAAATAGTTTAAAAAAAATAGCAACGCAAAAAAAACCAGCGGGGTCGGATTTTTAACTTTCTGTCTTAGTTCACATCATATAAAACCCATAGTGGCTTACTATGAAAACCAGATTTCATAAATATTATTTACGATTTTTTATATTTTGTTGGTTGCAAAATGTATTCTAAGGATTGGTTGGTGGTGATTGGTGACCGGTATACGTTACGGAGGGATCTCATCTAACATATCATATACTACTAGTATCATGGTCATGCCAGTGCCACCTGAACGCCCACCCACCAAATCTCTCCCCCCCCCCCCCCCCCCTTTCTCTAAAACTAATTCCTTTTTTGAGCCGTATTTTGAGTTGATACCAGTGGCTGGATCTACCTATCAAGGGCACTGGTTCCCGTTATGTGGGCTCTCCCATGTTAGCTTCATCTCGATTCACAAAATATCCCCTATTGCTTCGGTCTCGGTTACGAATGCGGTCCAGATGGGTTCTTCCTCGTGGTGACCGATGCCTGAAAGTGCAAAGACGGCTCTCGTCTCGTGCACCATCATCTCTAACCAACCGTATAGTTTTCCCATTTTCCCATTTCCATTTTCCCAGTCTCGCTCCTACATTCTCTTTGTGCTTTCATTACTTGTTTCTTCGTACTCGTGGACCTTTTTAGTCTTTACGATCCAAAGTAGTAGTAGTAGTAGTATCTTTATTATTAGCATAAATGCTATTTTTCATTTACATAAGTACATAAATATACAAGAACAGACATAGTTACATTATTTTACATTTACATTCTTTAATCCAGGTCCAACATTCTCTTCTAAATTTATAACTATCCTTAATATCCCTTATGTTTTGTGGTACACAATTAAATATATTTATACCTCTTATAAAAATTGATTTTTTCTCCAAATCCACTGTTTATTCTTTTTACAAAAATATTTGTTTTATTTCGTAGGTTATATTTTTGTATTTCAGAGTTCAAAATCAATTTCTTACTTAAGTAATTTGGTGCCTTTCCATGAGATATTTTATTTATGAGGCATAATGTATTTAGCAGTATTCGCTCCTTTATTGTTTGCCAACATAGTGCTTCACACATCTTGGTTATAGATGTTTCTCTGTTTACTCGCAGAATACTTCTCATAGCTTTGTTTTGAATTTTCTGAAGTATCTCTATCTCATTTTTATTTAACATAAATAGTATGGAACTGCAATAATCTATGATAGGAGCAACAATTGCTTGATAGATCTGGATTTTTGACTTTAGGGGCACATTATTATGTATGCGACAAAATAGTCCTACCTTTCTTGCCATTTTTTTTTGCAATGTAATTTCCGTGTGCTTTAAAATTTAAGTTTTCATCTAAAATTGCCCCTAAGTATTGTATATCATTAACAATTTCTACTCTTTCTTTGTCCAGTGTAATCCGAAGTTCTAATAATTCTTCTTTTATTTTATTTCTGATTTTATTTAAGCACAAAACCATTGCTTTGGTTTTCGAGACGTTTATTTTTAGCCTGTTAATTCGTAACCATTGTTCAATTAGTTTTAGATCATACTTTAGGTTATTTATTACTTCTTGTAATGTGGTTCCTGTACATACAATTAGTGCATCATCTGCATAAAGGAAGATTTTACAATATTTTAGTATGTTTCCAATGTCATTTATATAAATTAAATAGTAAGGGACCCAACACAGTCCCTTGAGGGACTCCCTGAGTATTTTCTTTGTAATCTGATGAATTGTTTCCTATTTTTACTTTTTGTACTCTTGTCTTCAGATATGAGATTACCCATTGTAAAGCTTTACCTACTATTCCATATTTTTCTAGTTTTTTTATTAGAATAGATCGATCTATTGTCTCGAATGCTCTTCTTAAGTCAATTGATACTACAATACTAATTTTTTCTTGTTGCATGTTATTTTTCAATTCCTCAACTACATACTGAATTGCTGTTTCACAGTTATGCTGGTTTCTAAAACCTGATTGGCTTTCTGTAAGAATTCCATTTTCACTTATATATGTATTCAATTGCTCCTTAATGACATATTCTAAAATTTTCTCAGTCGTTTGCAGAATGTTTATTGGCCTAAAAAGTTCACCATCTATTGGTTTTACAGTTTTAGGTACCCTACTGGTGTTATGATACTTTTTTTAAACACTCTGGCACTACTCCTATCGTAAGTGATTTATTTACAATATTTGTTAAATGTACTTTAATAATAGGAACTAGGACCTTTAGGACTTTTTCGGTAATGCCATCTTCGCCTGGTGCTGACGTTTTTAAGTTCTTAATTATATTTACTATTTTTTCAACCCCTACGCTTTGAAACATTTCAAGTCTATTTGGGCCATCATATTCTTTTACTGCAAGAAGTGCCTGCGGTATATTTACACTTCCCTCTATATTGTCAGTTATGTCTTCAATACTTTTTATAAAATATTCACTAAATGCCTTTGCTATGTTTTTTTCTCCCTTAACTTTCTTATCATAAAAATAGAGTTCCTTATAATCAGCTGTTGGTTTACCTTGGTACAAGCATTTCAAAATTTGCCACATTTCCTTTGGTCTATTTTTTGAATCACTAATCTTTTGTGAATAATAAGCTCTCTTTTTATTTTTTATAAGGGTTACCAATTGATTTCTGCCATCAGCATAATTTTTCCAATTTTCTCCATTGTTTCCCGATATGGCCACACGGAAGAGAAAATTTCTGTTTTGCTGTGCTCTCTTTATCTCTGCATCAAACCATTTATTGTCCTTATACTTATCCTTAATATAAATGTTTTTTTCTGGAATGAGATTGTCCATCGAATCCTTAACATTTGTTACAAATTCTTGAGACATTTCTTCTAGGTTTTCTCCCACCTCTGATTTAGTCCATTTTTTATTTCTTACAATCTCTTGAAAATGCCTTTGGTTTATTTTTAAATCTAAATCTGCATATTTCCTATACTTTATTAATTTCTTAGGCCTTTTTTCCATGCCTGTATGACTCGCTAATCTACCATTATTTGCTTTGTAGTATTTGATTCTAATCAGTCTATGATCTGAAATCGCGTTATCTTCCACATCTACTGTATATATATTTTTATCTTCATACCCTACTATTACATAATCTATGAGTGTTCTAGAGATCCTTAAGGTACCATCTTTACCCACCAAGGGAGCTATCCGGGTAAAATCATCTACCAGTTGTGTTACCCCTTGCAAATCTAACATATTTTTCATTTGTGTCGAGTACGGGGATTTCTTACTTAAATCTATGTTTATGTCTCCCATTAAAATAATGTTTCGATTTAAATCTTGTAGGGCTTCCAATTTACTTTGCATTGTACTGACAACATCAGACTTTTTCATTTTTGGGGACACATAGATCACACAAATAACCGTGTTTGACAATTCTCCCGTTAGGACAAGAACACTAATCTCCCACCATGATTTTCCTGTACTTTCTTTACTGATAACTCTGTATTCTATACCTTCCTCTATATATACTATAACTCCCCCAGTGTGCCTACTAAAGGAATCAATTCTAATTGTATTATACCATTTAATATCTACCTCCCAGTTATTCACATCTTCTGATAGATGGGTTTCTGCAATGCCAACTATTAATGGTTTTGACTGCTCTACTAACTGTTCTATTTGATCGAGTTTGTTATTCAGACTTTGAGTGTTTAAGAACAAAACTTCTGTATTCGGTTTACATTGCATAGTGGCATTAGGCCTATGTCTAATTGGTAGCAGTCTCATGTCGTTTACTTTCAAAATATCATCATTACCTAATATAGTTAACAGTGAGTTGCTTACCATATTATTTTTTTCACCTATATGTGAGTGTGAGTGAAGTAAGCCTACTTTTTGTTTTTGTTGTTGTTGGTCACTTCCTATGTAAACCAACCCACTCGATTCTGGAATTAGTTTTCCGCATTTTTTACTATACCTAGAAATACATTTGTCATTACACTATGTCCCTTATAGTTAAGATGCAAGCCATCCTTACCCAGACAGTCAGTTAGTAGCCATATGTTTGGGTCTACAAAAATACCACCTAGTTTATTGGTAACCCATTCAATATCATCATTGATCATATTTATTTCCCTGTTATCAAAATCAGATCTGTGAATTATACCTGTTATGGCTATATCTGCCCCTGTAAACTTGTTTTTTAGTTCTCTTACTAGGGCCCAAGTGTCACTTATAGCATTACCATTTTTTCTCCATCCCCTAATGCTGTTAGTCCCTACATGTGCTATGACAATCGGCTTTGGATCATTGATCTGACATTGTGAAAAAACCCACTAAAAACTTGCCCAATCACGGGCGTTGGAACGTTTTTGTTAAAAGAGGGGGGGGGGCAATTCCAGAGTCAATAGATGATAATAGTACACAAAACGGGATAAAACAAGCTGGTTTGTATAAACCCTCCTAAAATCCACTTGCAAGTTGCGTAGTTTAATTTGTACTCGCAACGAGGTGGGTGATGTAGCTGGGGTCAGGGGCTAAATCCCTGCTGCCGGACGCAATTTTGCCGTAGGCGCAAACAAAAATAGGCCCTGCATTATGTTTGATGGTCTAAAACGCGTTTTGAGGTAACACCTTGTCATAAAAACAATACAGCGGATTAACATTTCTTCTTTTGTGTTGTTGGGTTGCTTCTTCCTGGAAATGAATTGTGGACAGTTGACACAATCATCCGACGTTACTTTCCCAGTAAGTAGAAAACTTGACTTTTCGGGCACGTAACCAAGGACCACATACATATAATATTCAAATCTAAAATCTGACCCCCTATGCCCCCATCCATGGTATGAAGTAAGGGGGCAATGCCCCCCTTGCCCCTCCTGTTCCGACGTCACTGTGCCCAATGCCCACCCCCCAATAGACAAGGAACGTGGATTTCTGAATTTTACAATAATGGCGAAATGTATATTTACATGAATTATAAATTGATATAATAATACATAAAATAATAAATAAATACACTTTTAAACATATTTATTGATTAATCAGTTCAATAATTAATTACAATGTCAATGCTAAAATGTAAACTTAAACAACGAAACACAACCAATTAAAATACAATACGTATAATTATTTTTAAGGACACAATAATTATTATTACAAACTTGTTTTGAAATGTTATATCAAGATCCATTGAGGTAGGAATACAAGATGATACATTTTATGAAGATTTAGAGGACCGTAATGTTTAAAATGAAAAAAACAAACATATGTCATCATAGTCAAGTATAACAACCGCTTGGAGTTCGAAAAGCACAGCCCATACAAACTGTAAATGCGCCGAAGACTACACACTATAAACTCATGCTTTTCATCCCGGTATAAATCTGCACGTTTATGCATGCAGAATGCAGATTACAGCAAAGTAAATATATTTTAATGTTAAAATATATTTTCCGGTTTTAAACCCCCTCCCCCCCCCCCCCTCACCCTTTTAGGCTTTACTAGCCGCTCATGTAAGCAGTAAGCATTTGCTTTTTACTTGTTTTTATTGTCCTGTCAAAAACCAAGCACATAGACTGATTTTAGCATGGAACCAAATATCTGCATTCTACGATAATGATAGATCAGTTTTCAGGCATAAATGCACAAGACATACAACAGACGACAAGACACTTTAGATCTTTTTTTAATCTTTATTTTTAAGCATAATAAAATATAAAACTTTAATGCAAATATAATGAGAAATTGCAAAGGGAGGCTAAAGTTTCCCCAACCTAACTTCATACACGAACTTCAGACCATTAGGTATTGGGAATGGGATAAATATTTTCATCTGGAAGTTGCTAACATAGAGGGCGTTACTAACGAGGCTGTGCATTCCTTTACGAGTGTCTGAAAGAACCCCAGGAATCTGTTCATTTTCGTTGAACCAGTGCGCATTGACAGGATCTGAGGTCGGTATGGGACAAGCTACGTTGGGGCTATAGTCTTATATATTGCGGTGTTGAATTATTGTCTCTTGTCTTTGATTTGTTTAGGGTTGTCCATGAAGATGCGATAGTTGATAGACGTGGCGAGTGCGAGCCAGGCGAGGTAGGGGACCATCAGAAGACCGGCTGTCTCGTTCACTTGATAGAAGGAGACAGCGCACGCGGCGGCGGTGCCTGTCATCAACACGATGTTGACTAGACTCTGCAACACAAAGTATATCATACTTTTAAACAAAAACAACTATTGCATAGCGCTCAATACTTTGCTTTCTTCTGACAGTCTGTTTATAAATTAATTTCTGTCTCATCGGTTCATCAAACTCTATAACACAGTGAGTGGTTCCACAGCAACGTTGTGAATGCTGACGTCATAGATGACTGAGTGAGTGGGAGCCAATCAGCGGGTGGCTGTTTCAAATGACGTCAGCACTCAGCATCCACAAGGTAGTGTGAAACTACTATATAAAACAATCTTTCTTCACATGCACTTTCAATCTCCTCACTTCACTTGTATGTATCAAAACGATCTTCTGCTATCGCGTTGTGTTTCTGCAGTACCAGTTTACTTGTTGCCAATTTAATTACTATTCTTTGCTGTATTACTAAATTGAAAGGGGTTGTTATTGGGCAAACAGACAGACCGACACACTCTTCAATACACTGAACACAAAACAGATCTATATACATGGATTAATGTGTCATTTATAGGTAGTAGAAACACCTGCTTTGTTTGAGAATACTTTATTCAAGACGGGACAACGAGAGCGTGATTGTCACTTGAGCACTACATGCCATATACAAAGGTTTCTAAATACCTCAAAAATAAAGGAAAAAGTACCAGTTTCAAGTTGTGACAGCCGAAGAAGATGGGGGTCCATGCCCAGTTGATGGCAAGCTGTGTCGCGTAGAGCGTCAGAGGCAAAGCCGCCCTCCCTCCCAGCTCCCTGCCACAGTCCCTCCACACGAGGTAGGACGCGTAGCCCATCCCGGTGTAGAGGGACGTCCACACGGGCCCGAACACGCAGTCGGGCGGCGTCCAGCTGGGCTTTTTCAGGGTCTAAATAAACATGACGTCAATACATGTATTCCAGCTGGGCTTCTTCAGGGTCTAAATAAACATGACGTCAATACATGTATTCCAGCTGGGCTTCTTCAGCGATTAAATAAACATGACGTCAATACATGTATTCCAGCTGGGCTTCTTCAGGGTCTAAATAAACATGACGTCAAAACATGTATTCCAGCTGGACTTCTTCAGGGTCTAAATAAACATGACGTCAATAGATGTATTCCAGCTGGGCTTCTTCAGCGTCTAGATAAACATGACGTCAATACATGTATTCCAGCTGGGCTTCTTCAGCGTCTAAATAAACATGACGTCAATACATGTATTCCAGCTGGGCTTCTTCAGCGTCTAAATAAACATGACGTCAATACATGTATTCCAGCTGGGCTTCTTCAGCGTCTAAATAAACATGACGTCAATACATGTATTCCAGCTGGGCTTCTTCAGCGTCTAAATAAACATGACGTCAATACATGTATTCCAGCTGGGCTTCTTCAGGGTCTAAATAAACATGACGTCAATACATGTATTCCAGCTGGGCTTCTTCAGCGTCTAAATAAACATGACGTCAATACATGTATTCCAGCTGGGCTTCTTCAGGGTCTAAATAAACATGACGTCAAAACATGTATTCCAGCTGGACTTCTTCAGGGTCTAAATAAACATGACGTCAATAGATGTATTCCAGCTGGGCTTCTTCAGCGTCTAAATAAACATGACGTCAATACATGCATTCCAGCTGGGCTTCTTCAGCGTCTAAATAAACATGACGTCAATACATGTATTCCAGCTGGGCTTCTTCAGCGTCTAAATAAACATGACGTCAATACATGTATTCCAGCTGGGCTTCTTCAGCGTCTAAATAAACATGACGTCAATACATGTATTCCAGCTGGGCTTCTTCAGCGTCTAAATAAACATGACGTCAATACATGTATTCCAGCTGGGCTTCTTCAGCGCCTAAATAAACATGACGTCAATACATGTATTCCAGCTGGGCTTCTTCAGCGCCTAAATAAACATGACGTCAATACATGTATTCCAGCTGGGCTTCTTCAGCGTCTAAATAAAAAATAAAAATAGATATGACGTCAAAAATTCGTCTATCATCGGCGTCGCTAGGATATTTTCCGGGGTGTGGGAGACATAAGCCTCCGGGCGGGGGGGGGGGGGGGGGAGTGTTTTGACCGTTTTTAATTTTATTTTTGTATTATTTGTTGGTTAACGACGTACTCGACAACTATGATACGACGTCCGGGGGTATTTGGAGAAAAGGGACCAGTAGTACGTAAAGGTGAGGACGTGGATTGCCTTTCGTCTGGCTTCTCCACCTCGACCTGTCAGGCTACGGTGGCTCTACTGGTTTTTAATAAAATAAATTGAGAAGTACGTATATTATTATATCTGTGTTAGGTAGTTGATTTTAATTTTTTTGCCATAATGCAATGGGGGAAAGTGCACCCTCTTGCCCCCCACCCCCCTTGGACCGTTGACACCCTTATGGGGAACCGCCAAACTCCAGCCACACCATTGCGCAACATTATTGAATGGGTGAACTTTATGACACTTTTCATTTTACGGTTTTTAGGGCAGACATTTTTATGTCGAAACATTCAAATTTAGTAATTCCAGCCTTCGTCAATCTTCGATATTTTATGTTACTGACGTGTAATTTTTTGTATAGGCCTAGCCGACAGGGTATATATCTTACTATCTTTGGGCCTAAATGGTGTAAGCAAACAAACAAAAACAAAAGAAGTGAAGTACGGACTTCGATGAAAACGTGATCTTAGACAAAAAATGTCATCGATTATGCTTCAAACGATTAAAAAGTCCGTATTGAAAATGAAATTTCCTTGCTAAACGTAACACAGTGATAGGATAGTGTAGGCCTACTTTAAAATCACTAGATAGTTGAATCAACTCGTACAAGGTCACGGTGTTACTTGATAAATACTTACAGGATACCAGGTTTTGATTTCCTTCTTAGTCACGAATCCGCTCACCCAACCACCCACATTGGGCAAAACACTTGCACCGATTGCTGCCCAATTGACAATCATCGTCAAAATATCAACTGTCAACAGTCGCGTCTACCTTACCACTGAACTGGCTTACGCTTACGCAACCGGCTGCTGTTATGTAAGTAGGAGACGCGGTAGGACGTGACGCAATAACATGTTAGACCAACCAATTATGCGGTTGGAGCCACCGTCCCAAGCCGTGTGGCAGCAACAGTCTGGGGTTCAAGGGGGGGGGGGGGGGGGGGCAGTTTGTTTTGTGTCCTTGACAAGGTATCAAGGAGGTTGGTTGATGTGTGTCAGTGACCTAGTAAGTGTTGTAACTGATAACGCTACATTTTTTATCAAGTGTCGGGAAAGATAGTTACAACAAACTAAAATGTGTGTTGGAGATATGAATTGTTTACAAAGTTTGGAAACTAAGTAGGCCTAATCGGGACATGAATTAAAATTTGAAATGGGAGGAGAGGTTTTGAATTTGGTAGGTACGAAAGGCGTTATATATAGTGTGGGTGGAGCCCAGACGTACAATGTTTTATCGACATTGGTAAAACATTTCCAGTATTTTGTGTTTGGTTGGTGTAAATAGTATGTTTTGCTAAATTCTTTAAAAAGGAATTCGAGCACAAATGGTTTTGATAAGAATCGAGTACCCACTACCCGGGTACTCGAATGTCATTGTCTCTACTTTGGATTCAAATTTCAACTCGTTTTTGGTTAATCATCAAATAATAATAAAAAAATTAAATAATTTATGCAATATAGTAACTACGAAGAGCACGAAAACTTTTCATATAATTTTCCTCTGACCTACCTCACCTTGCGAAAGTAATTCTAACTCAGTGCATTACGAACAATAAAATTATGAATTCACCACTCAAACTCAAGTTTATCGTACGTGAGATGTGAACATCTTCAATAATTACATTAAAAAATGTATTTACTAATTACTCAATGATTAGTATTATAGTCGTCGTACAACAACTTCGGTAATGCTTTCGTCACGGGTGTTGAGCGGTAACCAACCAGCGGCCGTGGCTAATTCAAATACCTTCTCTTCTCGGGTTGGCCGAGACCGTAAACACGTCGATTGATGACGAAAGCATTACCGAAGTTGTTGGAAGACGGCTTTACTAAATTCGTAAATGCTATTTATGTTTAATTTCATATGTTAATCTTTTGCTATTTAAAAAAAAATATATAAGTGAATATAAATTTTTTGAAAAAAGTGAGTAGAATAGCCGATCCGCTGTTAGCAAGAAATACCTCAAAAGGATAGGGGGAGTGTTGACCTTGAACCACAATAACAGCAGATCAGTTGTTCGCAAGCTTTACCAAAATTATTTATAATTAAAAAAAAATCGTTTTTGTAAACGATCAGTTTCTAACCTAACACAAATCTGCATTATTATAATGAACATTCGAAATAGCCGCGTTAGAAATGTGTTTGAATGTTGGTAGATCTGTGGTTGGCAGTGTTGTGTTGCTTCACCTGCGACTGCGAGGTCGCTCGCGTGAACGTGACAGCTGACAAGACACTTGTTGAACACATGGTTTTTAAAAATGGCGGGAGGCACGCTGCGGATTGTCTGGACTTGCATGTTGTCTTTGCTAGTACTTGTTACCGGAGCAGAATATTTACATCCCTATAGTTTAGGTAAGTATCTAAAACTTATCTATCCTCTTTGCAATAAGGTCCATACACAATTTAATATTGTTTGGAAGATAATGGGGTATTGTTTCTATATGGGGCTGCCTGCAGGGCTGCGTGGCGGTTGACCCTAGAAGTCTAAAAGGTCGTTCGATAAGAATTGGCATGCGGAAAAGATGAAGAACTGGGTACATTTGTCGATCTGCGCGCCTAGCTCCACTGTTGCTAGGCCGCTAGCGCGCAGATCGACATGTCTTGCATGTTAGCGAGAACGGCAACCATTGGGCACTCAATGTACCCCCCACCCATTGCAAACCCAATGCAGCAACCCGGCCGGCCTACATTTTTTATGGATAGGCCTACGCTTGACGATACGCCTACCTAGACCTACATGAATGGTTTTGGCCTGATGGTGGTATGGTATTTGGGTTTTTGCTCTCATTGGATTTGAACCATTGGTGGATTTGGTGCTGTACGCCTAGGGCCAGGGCATAGTGCTCAGTTGGACACTGCACAATGGAAAAACTCATTTGCATAGCTGTTGATAATTCGTCTGTCAATGGGGAATCGGTAAATCATTTTTTTACTAGGTGTCATTCTATTAAATTGAATTAGAGACCACGCTCTGCCGAACGCGTTCTTATGGCGCGTTCCCATGCTCGCGAAAATGTACCCGCTGCAACGCTTGACGCTGAGTGCTATAATCTTGGCAGTTCCCACCGCCGTGACGTGCAAGGGATTTGATTGTTCTTTGCCACATTTAAAAATGGCACACATGAAAAAGTGGCATATGATACCAAGACATAAAATCCTGCATAGGCCTAGGCCTAGGCCATGAAGCTAGAATTAAATATGGTAATAACTAATAATACAAAAATGCAAAAGTGAAGGTCTAGGCTAGGACCATTGCCAGGGCTATGCCTAGCTAACCTAGGTATTTAGCCTACGCTAAGTAATTATCTGTATGTATCTAGGCCTACTATAAATCCGAGTTTTTATAGTCCGAGTGTACGTTGGTGCATCAACATACACTCGGACTATAAAAACTCCCTACAAACATTTGATCATGTTCAACTTTGTAACACAAAATGTCCAAAAAAACCTCCGATGTGCTCCGATAGCAGTTTCCTTGTTCTGCTAGGTTAAGAAACACACTGGCGCCATGTATTATTTCTCTATGCTGCCGCTAAGAAGCAGTGTTGTTAAGTAACGCGCTACAAGTAACGCGCTACTTGCAGCATGTTACTTTTTTGGGTAGCGAGACTGGTAGCGCGCTACATTTGAAAATGCAGTAAAGTAGCGAGTAGCAAGCTACTATATACGAGTATTTGTAGCGAAAAGTCGCCGCTACTCTATTTTTGCAATAAACAAACACACGTTTTGTTTCGCCCGCCAAAATTCCCACCGTCACAGGTTCGGAATGACGACTGACATTGGCTTTCTTGCTTTATAGTCCGAAACCCGCCTCCCCAGCACTGAGTTTCCTGTTTCACCCCGTCAGCTGTGATATAAGTATGACTCACCTCCGGACTGTACCGCCGTTTCAATAAATAGTAGCCTACGTACTCTTCGTCCTTTATAAAAAATGAAAGTAGCTGTAAAGTAGCGTCACTAGTTTTTTTGGGTAGCTGTACAAGTAGCAAGCTACTTGACAAAATACAGTAGCTAAAAAGTAGCTAAGTTACTTTCAAAGATCAAGTAGCTGTAGCTGTAACAGTGCTACTTTTAAAAAGTAGCTTTAACAACACTGCTAAGAAGTGACGGCTTTAATAATAAATGTTTAAAATGTCCACTCTAGATGGCTGTGCCGCTCATGGGGTCACACCGCGGCCCAACGCGGCACTGTAAATTGAAATTGAACTCATTTTTTTCACGGCATAGCACCGCGATAACTACAGCTGGTGCTAAGCTCCCTGGTTGGCTACCACCACGCGAAAAAAGCCAAGCATTGACCATGAGAACGCGCCATTAAGGAATTAAAGGATACTTTTCATAAAAAACTATTAAAATGTCCCTCAAAAAACGCACGGACTTTGGTCTCTTGACCGGACTAATAGGTAGGCTAGTTAATAATTTGTTTGTTTTCCTCAGTTGGCAAGAAAAGTGCATCTCCGGACTTCGAGCGGTACACAATCATCAAACCAAAGATTTACCATGGCAGAGACAAACGAGAAATATCATCAACGAAAGAAAACGTACGAGTCTTTTGGTCCCATGATCTGTGATTATCGATTTATAACCAGTGCTTGTTTAAGCACAGAATTCATGCTGGTATTTCAGAAAGGGTAAAAGATGGGTTGGGACCAAACCTGCTTTTATCTTGACATGCAAATTCAACTAGGCATTCAAACAGTGACGTGCAGGTCTACTCATAAGCTCCAAAAGCTCTCCACTTCTCTTTTGGTCTTCCTACCTATTTTGGTGATGTCAGTAATTGTATTTGTACTTCTTACAATACAATGGAACCAAATAAGCCTATCACTAATATCTTCAATAGATTTGGGTGAAATCATCACCTTCAGCAGACAACCTGTACTCTAAAAAATGTCTTCTTTTTCTTCTAAAATGCTCACATTGGCTATTATGCCATCATCCTGGCCGGATCTGTTAACCAGTAGATACACTCTTCTTTTCCACCCTCTTCATGCCGCTCGGCATTGCGTCACGTTCACCTGCCAGTTCTGTACATATAAATAGGCGACTCCTATCTTGTTCCCTATTCACACACACACACTCTAAAAATGTATGAGACCACATAAAAACCATTCTAACAAATATTTTCCCTTTGTCTTTTTGTAGGGTTCCTCCCCCACATCCCCCATTGTTTCAAGCATAAAGCTGGTTTTGTTACTATGGTTAGAGATGTGTGCGGGTCAGAAATATGTTATCAGCAACCGTCAAACTAAAACTCAACCTGCACTCGCAACTCTCAATTTTTTAAGAACCTTATCCGCATCCGCACCTGCATCAGCGAGATCAAAACTGTACCCTCAACTCGCCATACTTTCTGGGTTTTCTATAATTTGTGTGTGTAAATGTGAGATGTAAACAATATACGTAGGGAAATCACGCTGTAATCTTCTAATGAGTTTGTATGCATCTCGTCAAATAACAATATTCTTATATTTCATGATCATACTTTTATTTTCAGAAAACCAGTGAATATTACATATTGGCATTTTTTGAAATTGTGACAAATTCCGATTTTCATCAACCCGCGACTGCAAAGACAACCGTAATTTAAAACATACTTTACTCGCAACCCGCGGATGTCCACGGATATGCAGGTCTCTAACTATAGTACCCATACATTACTTTATCTCATGATAATTACACCAGCTCCAAAATGTATTCCTGGCTGTGCTACTGAAAGTTACCTTCAATTTTAAGGGTGGACTGTGTCTATAAAAAATACAGCTAAGAGCACATCAAAGCTTGTATTTTTCACACATTTTTTAAATTTCAATCAAGGGGAAAAGCTTTTGGCCATTCTGCCAAATTGACCTTCCATTTTCTTTATTTTTAATTAAACTTATGTTTAAAAAAAAGTGAACATGGATAAAATGTTCTCGAATGAAAACAATCTTTCAATAACTAGAAGATGGACATAAACAGATTGACACACATGTTTTGTTTTTGTACATATTTCACATCCGCAGGTTGAGGGGGGCCACATCCACGATCTCACGATCGGCTACGACGTAAACGGCACCGGCTACGATCTGGACCTGCGGCTCAACCGGGAACTGATCACGCGAGAGTTCTTCACGCGTTACCAACACGACGGTCGTCACGTGGTGACCCGACCAAGTGTCAAGGATGTCCAACTGTGTCAGTATCAAGGTCGGGTTAGAGGTCGGGAGGATTCCTGGGCGGCTATTTCCACCTGCAATGGACTCAGGTTGGCATGCACTGACAGTTTTACCATTTCAATTTCAAATGATGAGTGATACTCTGAACTAGGGTGACCAGACGTCACGAAGGATACGGGACGGTTCCGAATTCGACCCAAGTGTCCTGCGTCCCGAAATGTTTCATTTCGGGACGCCTTTTGTCCCGAAATTGATAAATTCAAGATTTTCTGTGATTTGCGTTTCAAAAATTACACCCTCAACGACAACTGGAGGCAATTAACAGAAGAGAAGCAGTCACTGGTAAATTTATAATTTTGGCGCTGCCACAACTGGCAGACTGTTGCGTAAATACGTTTATTCGCTTGCGCTCCCCTAGCAGCTATTTATTTATTTATTTATTTATTTATTTATTTATTTATTTATTTATTTATTTATTTATTTATTTATTTATTTATTTATTTATTTATTTATTTATTTATTTATTTATTTATTTATTTACAGTACATGGACACTACATCATTTTATGCCAATAGGCGTGACCACCAAACAAAACCAAAAACAACATTAACACAATAACAATATACACATAACAATTCAGATTCATATATCTGCAATACAATTGCTTTGTCAGGTAATAAAAATTAAATTAAAAATCAAGCAGCAATAATCGGCACGGCCACATCGAATAAAAATCTAATAAATCAATCTAAATATAGAGTAAGAAAATTTAAATATAACCACTGCCGCCGTTTCACTTTCAGCGAACATAGTGATTACACCTGCATTGGGTTAGAGAAAAAAAGTGTCCCAAAATTCAGTCTAGACCATCTGGTCACCCTACTCTGAACTGGTAATCAAAATTTTTAATTTCCAAGAAATAATTAGATGAGCGTAGCGAAGCGGAGTGAATCTTTCCATACAACTCGATCGGCGCTTTGTCTGTGTGTACGTATGTATGTATGTCTGTATGTATGTATGTGCGCTAAATTTTGTTCGTCGCGCACAGGTCAAACGGCTTGACGTATTTGGCTGAAATTTTCGGGCAACGTTTGTGACTACTCAACTCGATGCTGTTAACATAACCAACAAAATTCGTCAAGATGCCAACTTACAAAAAATTAATTACTGAAAAATATAATTTGTTTATTTATTTAATGAAATGAAAACTTACAAACGGATTTTAATGATGTTTCACTTGTAGGTTCACATCAACGGTCCCAACACTTGACAACAGTTTCAAAATTGTAAGTTTATCCGCCATGTTATAAAAAAATATTGTTTATTTACGACAATACTTTCTTCATTTTTACAGTGTTCCACCGATATGATTCGCAATTGCGGACTATTGCAGTTTGCACGTAGCATACACCAAACATAGCGTACGTAACCATACCTATGCATTTTTATTTGGAATTTCGATAGATGTCATAGAATGGCTACAATGACGTAAGATGCCAACCTACAAAAAATTAAAAACTGAAACACATGTTTTGTTATTTATTTAATTAAATTAAAACATACACACCGATATAAATATTTTTTTATATGTAAGTCCACATCAATAGTACCAACACTCGACAACAGTTTCAAAATTGCAGCTTTAACCGCCATGTTGTAAAAAAATATTGTTTATTTTCAGCTATATCTGTCTTCAATTTTACAGTGTTTCACCGATATGATTCGCATTTGCGGACCATTGAAGTTAGATGCACTAAGTATGCTGCCGAAATGGCTTACGCAGTCAGACCTTTCTCACTATGTATTTGGAATTTTGATAGCTATCATAGAATGGCTACAATGACGTGTTATGTTTTATGACTTTCACGGCAAACATGCAGAAAATAACAACAAACTTGGTCGACAAATAAAAAAGCTATTATTATAGTTTAAATGCGAGTTATTGTATAATTAAACAATATTACATTTTAGATATAGTCTGTATCTACATTATAGAATTTTCCATACACTGATAGGTTTAATAGTTTATGAATAAGAGCCTATTGAGTAGACCACGGTCGAATGAAATTTTGCGGAAATCCATCAACTTGAAGGTTTTAATTTCTTTAAAGAAAACTTCTTAACGGATTTATATAATATTTCGTGCATTTATTAGCAACATATCAAGAAATAATAAACTTAAGTAATAAGGTTGTAACTTGATCCGCCATCTTGTAAAAAATCCATATGTTTATTATAAAGGTATTTTTTTTTTAAAAAGAGTAATATGATATGCAAATGATTTATTTGATTTGATACATTGAAAAAATCGCTCATCTGTCAACGCGGAGCGTTTTCCTAGTATAAATAAATATATTATGTGATTCTGTAGTGTTTGGAGGAATGGATGAAATGGTTCTATAGTAATTTTCTCTAAGATTTGCAAAAAAGGAGTGGGGTGATGTAACTTTGGGAAAATTCAAAATATAGCTTTGAGAGTGGAGGATGTGATGGGTCGAGTGAGGGATGGGAGTTAAAACATTAATTATGTTGAAGTACCAGTATAGGCTTATTAGGATCCAAGAAAAGTGGAGGTGTGTATGTCGATGATCTAGCTACCGGTACTGAACAAAATAATAGTTAGAAATACTGAATGAATTGTGAGAGGAACTAAATTAACCAACAATGTGAACATGAAATTACTCCTGGCTGTCTGGTCTCAGGGTCCTTCACCTCATATGTCTTGTTGCAGTGGCATGATCTTTGACGGGGAGGAGTTGCATTACTTGGAGCCTGGTGCGGAAGACGAACACTTTTTGTACAAACATTCTGATATCACAGTGAATCAAACTTGTGGTAAGTAACACCCAGCTAATTATTCTCCATATCACACTTGATACGGGTTTAACCTGCTGGGGTTGAGAAAACTTAAGGGATGGGGTCTGTGGGAAGGGTGAAATGATCTTGTCACCTAATTGTCAATAGATATGTATAGATTTTTGTAAATGTATAGACAAATGTTTAACGTAATATTGAACTGTAGCGGCTCAGGAGACATTATTTAAAATATATTACTGTATGTCCAAAGTAATGCTTAGCACTTGCTGCTGCTGTGTGAACTGATGTTTTATTGTAATTTTCAATAAAGAATGTTAATTGCAATACACATTTTTTAAGAGCATTTGCAAAACTTCATAAGTTTGTATTTATTCAAATTTAGTAGGTACCGTAATCATGATATTACAAGTAGGCAGTAAACTAGCGTTGTTAAAATTATGCATTCTCAGAAGTTATGGTCAAGTAAACTCCCGGGGGTTGCCCTTAAAAGTTAAAGCATGTATTGGTGCCCTAATAAATGCTTTATAACTTTTAAGGGCAACCTCTCAAATCCAACTCAAAATCAATTTTGAAATTGATAAAGAATAAATAGCGTTTTCCACGGGGTCCGCCCCCGTTTATGGGGTATATACAGTATAATACAGTATTCACTTTGAAGGCGAGAAATGATCAACAAGCAAGAATGGAAACAATAGTGATACATCAGTCACAAACTGCAGATACTACTGTATCGTGATTCAGTCCCAACAGTTGTGAATATACATTTTGACAATAATTTGTCTTCAATATGGTGCTATTGTTTGAACAGTAGTGAATGTTTTTATTACAGGTTACTCGGGTACTCCACATCATATTCTAGAAAACAATGACTTCAATAGAATACTTCGGGTAAGCGTAAAGTAAAACATATATTTTGTGCAGTAGATACTATGCTAAATAACTACATACGTAATTGCATTTAGTGAAAGTGCTTCAAAGTTCTAAATCAGGAATGCAGTATTATGTTGTAAATGGCAATTTCAGCTATTAGTATACATTACACAAGATGCTAAATGTTCACTATTTGCAAAAATTATTCAACAAAATCAAGTACATTCAATTTTGGCAGAAACATAGAGATTACTTTTTGTAACATGTAAACTTGTTGTACTGTGTACTGGAAATAAAAGCACTACTTCTAAGCTTTTTTTGCTTTCAAAGTTTGATTAGAAAGCACCACAGTACTCACACAGGTACTACAGTATAAAAATGTACAGTATATAGGTAGTAGCGGACCTTCAATAGCAGACTTATTGAACAACTTGTGCATGGCTGCTTCCCTTGTGACACCAATGCAGTGTCGTGGGCAAATAGTTGACACGTTGTTCACCATTATAAAGCCACTCAAGCTATAGTCCTACTTTATCAACTATTGACTATACCCACAGCCTTAAGGCATAAGACCTGCATCGCATGTGTATGCAGCAAGAAAATTAGTTGAGTTTTGCTATTGTATACATTCTTATAGTGGGATGAGACTATGCACATCACATGTATTATACAATTTCAAAATATTTGGAAAATCAAAATTCCAAGAACCATGGAAAATTAAATACTGTATAGATGGGGCTACAAAGTGTTATGTTAAGTTTATTTAAAGGGCTTAATTTCTAACTTGAATTGGTATACTTTTTGTTTTTTAGGGATGCAGTAGGCCTGCGATTTGAAAATTAAAAATTGATAATTGGAAGATTAGAAAACAATTGACGTGATAAATTCCAATGATGTTTAATTTGTTTCTGATTTTCCAATTTTGCTTATTATTTTGAACGATTGACAGAAAAATCACGATTTTGGGGATCAAACTAATATGAAACTAAATCGTTCGATTCATCGATTTCAAATTGATTAACGATACTCGGCCACAATTCTACTGTTTTATCACACTTCTAATTGTGTGTCTCATGGCTATGCTACTGTAATAATGGTAAATAGAGTGGTGTCGTGGAATCATTTAAGTGTGCCCAAAAATATGTATACACATTTTCGCACCCTGTGACATAATGGCAGTGGACAGTTGCACACAAAAGGTGGAGGGTATAATCACAGTATAAGGAGGTATACAGTAGCGAAACATGGGTTATATTATATGCCTTCGGCAAACTCCTGCGCGCGCAGCTACAGTCGCCCTGGTGGCGAGTTATACAAGTTAGCTCATATTGGTGGCGAGGAGGTATCCCTCTCCCCTCCCCAGGTCTCATCCATGGTCTCGTTGAGTTTGGTCTAACTCTCCTCTACGAACGCCACCCGCTTCCGTGCCGCAAGTCGTCTGCTGTGCCACGCACAGCGCTTTCGCTGCTGTATACCTCCTTAAACTGTGCTATAATCAACACTGATTGTACTGTATTAAATTATAAAACAAACATATTAATGATGCATTTACTCGTTCACCCATGTTATTTCGTTAACTTTTTTATATAAAAATTCAAACTTAATTTTTTAAAAACCATTTTGTGAATAAATAAATAAATCCATATTTAGAGTAGGCCTATACCCCCTAGTCACATACCTGATTTTCAGTGGGAGACTTTAATTTTAAAGCGACTAAGCTTTAAAATTGGAGGGATGTTGTGTTTAACTTTAAACGTGAAAATTTCGGAAAAATAAACATTAACAAAATTAAACATTGTCTCTCAGCCCTATTGGGAAGCCTACTTGAGGTAATGATGTGCTTTATGTCTGCAGTATAAACGTAGTTCGGGAGCCGTCCGTGGGCCATACAACGCAAATAATGAGTCTCGATATTTGGAGCTGGTGCTAGTCGTCGATAACAAGCAGTACAAAGAACTTGGTGAGAGCATCGCTAATGTGAACAGTCATTGCAAAGAGATTGCAAACATTGTCAATGCAGTAAGTGTCTGTTAAGAATACAGGAAATGTTTCATAAACTTATATTTTAAGAAGAAACTATACTAGTTTGAACCTTAATTTTATGCTGATCTGATCTGTATTTACTCTCAGTTTTACGATTTGAATTTTGGTTTTTTAGTTGTACCAACCTCTGAATATCTTTGTGGCATTGGTCGGGGTTGTGGTATGGACGGAACGAGATGAAATATTATTTTCCAATAACGGTGATACAACTCTGACAAACTTCCTACATTATCGGAAGGAAAGTTTATCAAAGAAGCATCCAAATGACAATGCTCAGTTACTTACGTGAGTACTGAAGAATGGCAGAAGCACAGAGCTGGGCATAATAGGTACTCGAAAATTTGTACGTTAGGCACAACACTAAAATAAATGTATATTTTAGATTCAATTCAAATCACAAAATACTTTTGAAGACATGCATTTTCGTTAAAAAATGTATTTTTTTATTTAATAATATATTTTATGCCTAGAAGTGCAAAGAGGTAAGTGGTGGGAAAAGTAAAAATTATGGAGAGAACTGGTGGAGAGTCTGGAAGAAGATTGCAAGGAAGGAGGGGGAGAAAAAGAAGAAGAAGATTGAAGAAGAGATGTCAGTGGGACAAGGAAATAAAAGGGGTGAAGCGTCGGGCGTGGCTAGCTGACTCACGTAGACCTGAGGCCCAGTGAAAGTGGGAACCTCCCACCCCCTACCCGACTCTTAAGTTGGTACAGAGACAGATATTGATTGATTTAATAAAAAATACTCAAAATAATATATATATTTGACTACTGTATGATTAATGATTATATACTAATTCTATTACGACTTCTATTCTGTAATTAGAACATGGCTTAGATAGCAGATAATTGGTAAGAAAGGTGTTCTTGGGGAACAACAAACTTAAATTTTCCACTGAAAACTTTGTGCACACTAATTTTTTTTTATAAAATCAGAGAAAAAATTAAAAAAAAACTTTTGATTGTTTTCAATTAGGCCTTACTCTTTTTCAATTCAGTCAAGGTCTTGAATAATTGAGAAATCAGACCAAGGTCTAACATGGTACAATATAATTCTATTTTAACTTAACATGCAAGGGTAGCATCACGTTAAAACTAGGGGTGTGCGAGATCTCGAAATTTCGAGAACGAGATCGAGAAATCGATTTCTCGTTCTCGATCCCGAGAATTTTTTCTTCCCGAAAATAATGGAGATAACGTAAAATCTCGGGAAATTTGAATTCCCGCCTTATTAGTTAGAGAACAGTTGGCCCGATTCCCGCTAGATGGCAGCGCTACTACAGAGTCGGTATAGAAGTAAAACTTCTTTATCGACGATTTAGCGCACCGCATCGTGACGCACTCTGCCGGCGACTTTGCGCACTGCGTCGTGATCATTCTCGTTCAATAATAATCGATCTTTTGCGTGGCCCGCATCATCAAAATGCTGTATCTACATACAAATGAACATTTAACAACATTTATTTTGATTTTTGAATATTATCATGTGATATATAGAGATCTTTTATAAGTTAATATTTTGAACATTCATGGCTTTAAAGTTAAACTTTTGTCTTCAACTTCTTAACTAATCATTCATTTTACTAGAATACTAACTAGCAGTTAGTAATAAGTCCCTAATTATTAGTATCAATAACCTTTATTTGCATAAATAACAGCCTAATTTAAATCATTTAAAGGAATACAATTGTGGTCTTAGTTGCATTCAAAGTCAATGAAGTTGTCTAATTATATATTAATGTGATTTCTACACATTACACAATGTAAGAATTTTATTCACCCGAAAATTTCTCGATCTCGTCTCGATTCTCGAATTTAATGTAAGCAAATTCTCGTTCTCGTCTCGAGCCTGAAAAATCCCTTCTCGCACACCCCTAGTTAAAACCCACACAAAACTTTCATGTTTTAGGCCTAATTATATCTCAAGAATGCACTTTGAAAATCTGAGTCAACAGCAGACTGTGGTTTGATACCCTACAGACTGAATGCTAAATGTAGACCTATCTAACATTATAATCCCACAATGGTTGAATTATTTGTATTTAATATGTATTACTTATTATTATGGATTTAATAAAGAAATAACTACCATACTGCTTTTAATATTTGATATATTTTATATTTGTTTATTTTATTTCACCAAACGATTTGTACAAAGTACAAATATTGGTACAAACTACAAATATAGATTGATCCTACTATACATAAATTTTAAATTTTGTGGTTTTTTCAGTTTGTATTACATTAACACTTGTGGAGTTTAAATACTCTGTTGTAAATAAAGGCTTTATCATAAAATATACATACAAAACTACATCCAGTCTGTACGGGTTTACAACGACTGTGTGTTGCTGACTCAGATTTTCGATTTCGAGTAGCAAATTCTTGATTTAGTATAATTTAAAAATTAAAATGTTGTGCAGTATTAAGCGTGATGCTACCATTCTTTCTTAATGTGCAGACGCCAGCAGTTTCTAGGAGGAGTCATTAGCAAGGCGCTGAAAGGACCGATCTGCACCTTTGAGTTCTCTGGCGGTGTGACCTCGTATCATAGTTCCGTGGTGGGGCTTGTTGCAACCAGTGTGGCCCATGCGATGGGACACAACCTGGGCATGGAACACGACACTGCTTGGTGTGACTGTCCCAATGAGAGGTACGTGTCCTGCGTAGCATAGCGTTACCTCAAGTGAGGTTCTCAACCGGTGAGCCGTGGCACACTAGTGTACTATGGTGTGCCACACTAGATTATTTCAATTTAGTTTCTTGCTTTCAACTTTTGAACTACCAAACTTGTGACTAAATTATATCTTGTTTTGTTTTATTTAATTCATGATCATTTTTTGATGGTAATGACTAATAAATAATTTATTTCTCCATCAATTCGAGCACTTCGGGATCAGTTCCCGGTTTAGCTCCAGGTTCAGCATATAGTCTGTATCACAGATAATAAATTAAACTACCCATGTATAGTGTAATTTATTATTTGTGTCTGTACCGTTCACGTCGTAGGCGATCGTGAGGTCGTGGATGTGGCCCCCCTCAACCTGGGAACGTGAGAGATGGAATGAGTAACTGATTCGTGGACTTTTTGTTCACCATGTCTCAGTACCTTGTGGAGGAAATTTTCATGTTTTAAGATGCAACTAACAATGGTGTCATGTGTGTACCTAGTAGCACAGATTTGTAACTTGGCTTATACCTATCAACATTGAAGTATGTTTCTGTACTACACAATTCTTTTCCTAGCACTAGTTTGCTTTTATTTTTAATCACCTAACAGTTAAATTTTGGTTAGTCTATTATTTAGTTATAGTTTGTAAATTGCCATTGTAAAGAGCAAAAGCCATTTTGGCCAATAAAGCGATATTGATCTATAGTCAATGATAAAGAAGAATAGGCCTAAGCAATGTGATTACAAAGTGTAATTATTGTTACACCCTGTTACAGGTGCATCATGTCTCCTTCCTATAGCTCTGTCTCTCCTACTCAGTGGTCAAACTGCTCAGTTGATAACCTGCTGTCTGCCTTCAACCATGGCATGGACTACTGCCTGAGAAACAAACCTGTCAGGTGAGCAAGGTCTCACAATTTCTTTGGTAATAATTTTGTAATAAACTCAAATCTTGAACTCTTTTACCAACTAAGTAATGGCAAGTGATTTGTCAATATGTTTTTTTTTTATTTTTTTTTTACAGAATTGATTCCTCGTGTTATCAATCGTTGGGTCGTTTTGAAATATCTTTCTACTCTGCTCTCTTTTTTATCATTTTCACGTATCTGCTACATCGTATACCCTGGAATATCTGTTGAAAAGACCAAGTTTTTATCCTAGCTAATTTCTCCATTTAATTCACTTTACTTTCAAAGACATTCTCTCATGTGGTTGAAATAGGTAGTTAATAAATATTAAATTAAAAGATTGTTTTCCTTGCAGCCTGTTTGTGGCAATGTGGCAATGGGTTCGAGGAGTCCGGGGACCGGGGAATAGTGTTATTGTGGCCTGAAGGACCGATGCAACAGTCCTTGCTGTAACGCATGAATGCTGTAACTCAACGGCGTCCTGTTTTCCTTGCAGCCTGTTTGACAGCCCGGTGTGTGGCAATGGGTTCGTGGAGGCCGGTGAACAGTGTGACTGTGGCTTGAAGGACCGATGCAACAATCCGTGCTGTAACGCTACGTCGTGTATGCTCTACTCCAATGCGTCCTGTGCTACGGGGGAGTGTTGCGATCTCACGGTACGTTGTGTATAAAGCAGGATGGAACCATCAATATACCAAAAACACATTTGAATTTGTATTTCAGAAAGGGCATAAGTCACAGTTTGAAAAACAATTGTTCAAATTAGTTTCTATAAACCACCCATCTATCTATAAATATAGTAGGGCTGCCCAACGATATCGATAATTCGATACGATATCGATAACGGAAAAATAATTCGATATCGATATAGAATTATTATATCGTACATATCGCGATATCGAACTTGCGCCTAATAAGCTAATTGTTTAGAAAGAAAACGAATACGTTACGTCACGCCAACCTCAATATCACTGTTTTTTGTGGATATTTTAAATACTGAATAGTATACACACAAATGAACATATATTATAAGACATTTTAAAGTTCAAACATTCATTTACGTATTACGGTAATGTTGTTTATAATAAGTGGCCTCTGGCTGGTCTGGAAATCCTAAAAACACACGAGAAAAGTTTCGATATCGCCGATATCGATACGTTTCTTGATAAGTTCGATATCGCGACACGATATCGATAATTCTTCCCGCGATATCGATAGGCCTATGATCTTTTTTATCGTTGGGCAGCCCTAAAATATAGACAGTAATTTGGTGCAGAAAATTCTTCTCTTTGCTATGATACAGATTTGATGATAATGTTCCAATGATTTGCAGAATGGTGAGATTCTGAGACATAATAATAATTTTTTCATTTAACTCAATCTCTGCTCAGTGGACTTAGCTCTTCCTGAAATACACAATTCATTTATGTATTCTGTTGTTAATATTACAGGCTCTAACACTTTTAACTGCAAATGAAGTGTAAATGCATGTTTGTGTTGCTCAGACGTGCCGGCCAAAGAACGCGGGTAGCGAGTGCCGGTCTGCCTACCACGAGTGTGACCTGCCAGAGTTCTGCACGGGCCAGGGTGAGTACTGCCCAGACGACGTCTTCAAGATGGACGGAGAGACTTGTGACCGGGGCAAGGCCTTCTGCTATCAGGGCTCGTGTCGAACACACACGGACCAGTGCAAGCTACTGTGGGGAGTGACTGGCGAGAGTGCCAACAATCTCTGCTACCAGAAGAACACCAATGGAACGAGGCACGGGAACTGCGGTTACGACAAACTCAACCAATCGTACATCAAGTGCAATCAAGAGTGAGTTTAATGTCTGAATTAAAGTAGTTAGAAAAATAACTTTCTACATTTTTTTAATTTATTGGTGGTATAGAGTAATATTGTGTAGTAAAGTCAAATTGTGTTGTAACAACTTCAGAGATAATTTTTTCCTAAACTTCTTAATATAAATAGAGGTGAGTTATAACACTACATAAAAAGATTCAGCCTTCACACTTAGTTTTTGGTTCCAGAAGTTGTAACACAATTTGACGTTGTAACTCAATATCGAAAGTAACAGTAAAAGTCAAATTAAAAGTAAATTGGTTTTACGATCTCTACAAGTTTAGGCCTGTATGTGTGGATATTGAAGAAAATGAAATCTGAATCGGTTTGCACGTTAAATGCTTAATTTATTTTTAATTTGTATTTTAGTGTTATAGCAATGTAATCTTAAAACAATAAATAAGCATTCCTGAACTTTAGCCAATCATTGAGCAAAAAAAAATGGTGCTGTGTTATAATATGGTTATTTTCGAGTAGAAAGGAAACTTTAGCGAGTGCATCATTGCAGGGACATCTACTGCGGCATGCTGCACTGTGATCACCGCAACGAGCAGCTCGAGTTCGGGATGGAATCGGTGTCGCTATTGTCACACTTGTTCATCAACTTTGAAGGAACCATCATCCGGTGTCGCACGGCCATCGTTGACCTTGGGCTCAATGACGTAGATCCCGGCTTGGTTCCCGACGGAGCCAAGTGTGGAGACGGGAAGGCAAGTCCTACAGAACCAGTCCTAGTGGTTGGAAACTGATTTATTAGAACACAACAAGTCAGAATAATAATTAACTGGAGAGATGGGCTTCTGGGCCTCTCATCTATATCTGTGTCTGTATTTTCTAGAGTATTTCTACAAAGACTTTTGATAAGCAAGGGTTTGGAAGTACCTTATTAAACAAATACAGTGCAGTACAGCATCTGAAACTGGTTAATCAATCATTCACAAATGCAGCTAGGCTTTCATTTCAGTTAATTTATTTATTTAGTTCATCTCATCTTCCACCAATTCAAATCTTAATAAGGTATTTTTTTTTCATTTGCCCACGTCTATGGATTATCAGGCGAACATTTTCTGGTTTTCCTGCAGAGACAGGACTCTTTCTTGTCATAATTCATGCCAGAAGGAATCTCCCTATTTTGGTTTTCACTCCCACGGAGACTGCAAGTGCCAATATATAGATGTTTTCCAAGTACTATGGATCATGTCCCGTCTGAAGTCTGAACTGTGCAGTAGCTGTTCTCTATTTGTGTGTATGTTGAAATTTCCTGACGTTAAGTCTTGCCATAGTTAGTCTTTCCCTTCACTGATCCACTCCTGTCACACTTTCCTTCTTGGTTGCTGTGCTAAAATGTGGCTTTACTGTGATCGATTCTTGGCTACCTGCGGCATTTTGCTCTCCGTCGTCGCCAGATAGTCTGCCTTCTCATGACCATACACTTCACAGTGTGCTGGGATCCACAGTAGAACCACCTCCTTTGACTCGTACAGCCCAAGCAGCAACATCTTACAATATCACACCTCACAGTCCACCTTCTCCTTGCCAGAAGTGGCCTGAATTGTTGTCTTTGAGTCGGACATTACTACTTCTGGATGTTCTCTCACTTTCTCCAAAGCTAACTTTATGATTACCAGGCAGTAACATTTTGAGTGAAATCAATGGTTTAAGAGGGAATGAATACAATCCCTCCTCCCCTTCCCTCATCTTAGGAGGCACTGTTCATAATTCCATTTCTGTCAAGTTTGTACCCTATACCAACACTGATGTTCGAATGCATAGTTCACACTCAAGCCCTCCTCAACTCAGCCTCTCCTCAGCCTCACCTAGCCACCAATCACAGAGCCGTCCGCATGGCAATGCTGTTCTGTGATTGGTGGTTAGGGGAGGCTGAGGAGAGGCTGAGTTGAGGAAGGCTTGAGTCTGGACTATGCATTCGGACCTAACAAGTTTTTAAACAATTCAATTTTGTCTCCATTTACTCAAGTCATTTAAGTTATTGCTTTTATTTCATTGAGGGATTTATTTAATTTTAACTCTAGTAATAAATCCTATTATTATTTATTATAAGGTATATCCTACTAAAACGTTGCAGTACAATGTGTTATGTTGCAGCTAATTCTGTGTTCTGCATCTAGATGTGTGTGAACCAGAAATGCATGGCAGTGGGCTCACTGCGCCACCAGACCGGAGCTTGTCCCATGGATTGCAACGGGAATGGAGTGTGCAACAGTAAGGGTCACTGCCATTGTAAGGTTGGATTCTCTCCGCCTCACTGTGATTACCCCGGTACCGGAGGATCGCAAGACTCGGGCCCGGCGTCCGATCCCAACGGTGAGTTTGTTGGATTATATTGTGCCAAGGTTTTAAATTTGTTTTCTTTCTTTTAATCATTGTTCATAGAGGCCCCTCCTTAGTAATTATGTAGTCCCTAGTACCTAAAAAAAAAAATACAATTAATACAATACAATACAATACCTAGACATTTTGAGGAATACTGTTTGCACTCTTAAGTTGTGTGTTTGCTCTCTTATGATAATTATGTTTGTACTTGTGCATCTTACATTGTCCCAGATTTTTGGAGAAGTACTCCCATCCCATTTGTATCTTCTGTATGATATTTTGTAACATAATAGCATACATGTTCCATACATTTGTAAATGTCTCACAATACTTGAGATTAATAGTACTGTATCTACTAACATGCTTACATTTTGAAATACCAACTAAATGAATACCTTAGTCACAGACAACTGATTTAGTAATACTTGTTTTGTTCTCTCTGCTTGCAGTGGAGTCAAGCAGTGAAAGTACTGAGAATCTGGTGGTGATGGCTCAGTCCCAGTTCCTAGACCAGCCCCCTAAAGAAAGTTAAGCTTCAATCTTAAAGAAAGTATTGGAGCAAGAGGGATCGTCATTCAGATTTGGGGATAGTGTGGGGACAAACAAACAATAGGTCAAGTAAAGAAAAAAAAAATTTAAAGCTAGAAATATGCAAGACTCTAACTAAAGAGAACTATAGTGAACTACATATCTAATAATGGACAAAATGGACAATTTTTCAATATCTATGACTGAGCAAAGATCGAAATAGAAAAATATATACCTAGTATAGGATAGGGTGTATTCACATAATGTGCATGGCAGCCACACTTAGGTTGGAATTCATAGTCGGCCCCTACACCTAGGGGCGCCCATTGTTACCAAGGTAACAATTGTTTGCATGTTATTTCCCATAAACAAAATAAATCCATAGCAACAATGGGTGCCCCTAGGTGTAGGTGCCGACTATGAATTCCCACCTAAGTGCCACAATGGCATTTGCTTGGTAGTTCTTTGTTACAATGTTTCAGATGGTAGCTTTGTGATTGAAGTTCAACTGTTCCCTACTTTGGTTTGCTATTAATCAACAATCAACATGAATAATCTCGCCTGTCCTGACCACACTTTTTATCGTTTACAATAGCGTTATAATCATTTTTGTAAAGTCTATCAGAGTTTATGCTAACTCTCATGTTATGTGGTAAGCATATTATTTGTCTTCTGTTGACAGCTCAGATGTTGACATACATTTAATATGGTCCTTCTGACGTCACGTTAATACTCCCAATAATATAAGTGGTATTTCACTTAGGTCTGTTAAGTCTAGTTTTTAATTTTTTTGTGGTTAGCAAATTAATCTATACAATGGTCAATATTATTTTGTCTCTGACTTACATTTTATGAATGAACTTGTATTTTATTACAATTCTATAGTAATACTGTTATATTTTTAAATAAATCTATGCTACGATATTGTAACATGTTGAATTAATAAAGTTTGTTTGAATAAAATACTGAATCTTATTTTTAGCTACTGTATACAAAACTGGCAAGACATGAGGAGGAAGGTGTCTTTGACATAACAAGATGAGGATATTGCTTACAGCATTAAGACTAGAAGTGAAAAAGTACATAATATGTATATAATAAATAGAACTTTTATTGGTCTCTGATGCCAAAGCTGTTGCCAATTGACACAGAATAACAACACACAAAAAACGAAAGTCAAAACAATGAATAAAACTTAGATAAAAGCAAGACAAAATTTGGTATACAAATAGTGCCTAAATATAAATATAGACTAGCCGCTAGTCTATATACGAGTGTTACGCTAGTCACTAGCGTAACACTCGTGTATATCTTCAGTGAGGTTTGAAGTCAACTGGAATTTTAATACTTCGAAAAACCCGGGGATTGTCTGTTTTTAATTTTAATTCCAAGGGCCTCTAATAACCACAATTTTTTTATTTACAAAATTTTGAATTAAAAGTACATTCCAACCTAAGCCTTATTTGCTAATAGACTATTGCTGCCATAATACAAAGAACCTAGTATGGTAAACCATTGGCAACCCAGCCGACATATTTAATATTAATTGAAATTCTGCAGCTAAGAAAAAAAAAAAGTTCAATGTTCCCAGAGAATAGAACACAATTTGAAGTGTCACTTATATTAGAAAATGCCATTCATACCAAGTGATCCTTATTTTCGCCACATTTCACATAAACAAAATACAAAAATAAAAATTGACCCAGTCAGGTGATCAGAGTTCTGAAAGTGGTAATATCCTCGCACAGTGTTGCACCTGAACCGCCGTGCAGGCCGCCCGGCAAAGATAACCTCGTAAAAATAAAATAAATTAAAATAAATAGTCGCCTTCATTGTTGATCATTGTTGTTTGGGAACCTATTTAGATGACTACAAAGCATTGAGACATGGCCTCAGTCCCAACGCATGATTATAGGCATGTAATTTGTGTGTTGTGTTAAGATATTTTTAGAGCTATAATTTTATTCAATATTAGAATGATTACCAAAATAAATAATTGTATCAAACTCAACAGTATTTCAAGTTGTCATTGTAAACCTATAAATCCTAAAATAACAGAACCATGCGCATGAAATATTATCTGCACCAATGTTATTATCACAACATATTTTAAAGTTGTCGGCCTAATCATTGTAGCAAGCAATAGGCCTACGTACAAAAATAACAAATAATGTTTGATTTCGATTTAATAACAAATGCTCTTACCACAAAAGCAACATTATAAAGTTACCTTGAAAGAGCTTTAGCACTACTGGCTCTACTCTACCACTCTCTAAGCCTACGTCTAAAACTCACCAAAAAAATCTATGACCCAAAAGTTTTTCAGGGGGCAAGCCCCCGGGCCCCCATTTTTTATGGCTATCCTGGAAATACACTATCCGACAATGATTTTGAAACAGCATTGAACTTTTTTTATGGAGATAACACTGTCCTTACTCATGGTTTACTTATAGGTTGTTGTATGATAAAAAAAACAATGCAGCTACAAGTATCATTTAAAAAATAAATATTTTTGAAAGACTTTCTTGGTGCTGCCTTAAAAATCTCTACTAGTATATTTTCAGTACTCATAAAAATGTTCGAAACCTGTGATTAGTGCCAAGGTTTGATGGAGGCTCGTCAAACAGTGAGGTTTACCTATCAGACCTAAGCTAGGGGATTTACAGACTAGAGCTTTATTCGCCATTTCTACACTTGACACTAGTGTAAGTAATTAGGTGCTAAATCGTTTTTTTGTATCCAAGTAAGTCAGTGTAACTGTAAATATTTTTATGGCATTCGCATGTAATTAAAACTTCACTAGTGCAGTCAGTGCAGCACATTTTTTACACTGGATATATAGCTCGTGTAAGACGCTTGGCTAGTGGCTACAATGGTCAGTGTAGGACCCAGTGTAAGACATGCGAACGAAGCTCTTTGGCGGTGGTGCGAAACGAGAACGTTTTCGAATATTTAAAATAACCGCGTCGAAACTTCTTGTTTGTGTGGTTGGTAGTTCGTACTAGCAGTTCTCAACAGTGCCGCTAGGTCGCTACTTGTTGCTCGAAAATTCAAATCAATTTTCAGCTAGCGCTCGTCAATGTAAGCGGCAACCAGTCATACTTTTCACAATCACAATCAGTTTGTTTAGAAAGATGGCGAGGGACAGTAAGTGGAGTGTTTGGTGTTGCGTGTTTTTTGTGATATTACGTGTTATCAGGACAGAATTATTACACTCTGATAGTATAGGTAAGTCTCCTAAGTTTTATTATCAGCTTTGCATAAAGACTTTTGCAAATTTCTTTATCGTTATAAGAATAATTAGTATTTGTGTACACTGTTCACGGCTGGCCTAGACAAGGTCATTCACTGCAAGATTGTTTTTAAATCCATATTTCACAAACCAGTTTCTCGCAAATAGAGCGGGAAGGTGTTATATAATCGATGCAGATCCAATCTGTCACATGAGTGAAATAAGAGACAACCTGTACTTACTGACTTGCATGGTATGGAATCAATGGATAGATTTGCATCGGGCCTAGACCTGATATTTTTATCTTGGGATAGGCAAGGGTTTAGCTAGCGAAATTGAAAGAAAGTTCCCTAGCCTACCTCGCCTCACATGGGCATATTGTTCAATGTCAGGTAGGCCTAGGCCAGTGTTATGGCTACACGGACGTAATAATTCGAAATACCATTGCCTGTCATTTTGCTTGTAGTCCATATTTTTTACTGATGCCTCAAGATATTAGCGAGTCAAATAAACGAATCACACAACTGTAAAAATATATAATTTTGATAAATTATAGAAGGTGGGTAAGCCTACCGCACCGCGTAGTTGAACAGAAAATCGCATAAACGAACGCTCCAACCATATGTTCGTTATTCTCCTATCACTCTGCATGGATAAATTTGTGTTTATATATTTTTTTTAAATGTCCGCATTCTTTATTTTTTAGACTTCAAATTGTAGTGAACACGTAGATTTTGTCACATAGTCTTAAAATTCTTAACAAAATAATTCATTTTGCTTCACATTGTTTAGTGCCGATTTGTGCTCATAGAATTTCTTGTGAGGCCTAGTTAGTTTGAATCAGTTATGTACTCGCGATGGCTATTATTGGATTGCCGTCGTGACTGTCTCAGTCACACCTTACCAGTACCGTTATTGCCCGTAGGCATTAATTATTGACATGTAATAACATTTACTGGCTGGACTGATGCTTATACATGCGTAACAAGTAGAGCAGGTGTTAGTTCATTCCGTATGATGGCACTGGTTTAATTTTTTTCGCTTGGTTACTCGTAGATTTTTGTATAAGTAATATTCAAATTTGTAAGTGTAAAATTACGTTGAGATTGAGCATTGTACAGAACGTGCAATGCCAGCACTCAGCAGCTATGAAAAAATGAAAAAATTCTTTGGAAACCGGAACAGGCTAAAAACAATGACATGTTTTACCTTCACTTACCCGTTCATTGGTCCTCAATCTTGATACTCATATTACTAGGGTTGCCAATTTAACGGAAATGGAATTTAGTACATCTTGGGTAACCGTAATTTAAAAATTGTAAACCGGGCAAGTTCCAGGTTTTAGAATATCTTGGACTTGTGTGCTCCATAAGGGGTCTGGAGCAGAGCGTCCGCCGCTGGAGGCAAACATAAAAAAAAATTGGATTCGCCAAAATGGCGTTCAGAGTGATATGACCAATAAGTACACCTAATTACTTACAGGAATAATTATTGGAATGTGATTAACTTATAGGCGAAATGATGTTTTGAGTCAGAGAATATTCAAGCTCTTGTAGTAGTGAAAGTAGGATAATATCAATAATTCAGTACACTATGCTATCTATAGGCCTACTAATTAAGATACTTCGATCATTAGTACAAACAAAGTTGTCAACACAGCAAATGAGCTTTCGATGAAACTTGAAATAGCTTGAAGGGGTAGGATACACACCAATCAATGGACAAAAATATGGTAGACCTGCCTTAATACTTATCTGCCAGTACCAAAACTTGAAATAGCTTGTTAAAGGGTAGGGTACACACCAATCAATGGACAAAAATATGGTAGACCTGCCTTAATACTTATCTGCCAGTGCCACTTCCACGCAACTTTGATCATAGCTCTCGAAACTCCAGAGAAAACAGTAGCAACCCAGTAGGTTTCTAAGGCAAATCAAATACCGGCCACGGCATGAACATAAATAAGTAGGTAGGTCTCCAAATCTGTTGATATCATTGGACAAGCATCTTACACAGTGGCGGCTCGTGGGGGTTATGGGAGGTGGAGCTGTAATACAACATGTGAATTTCTTCTTCAGAGACACAAAGACGTACACGCCCCCCCCCCCCCCGAAACGAAAACGAATGACACTTTTGACTAAATAATATCAAAGATATTATCGAGCTGCATAACGTTTGTTATGTGTTTTTTAGAACCGTCATGTACCGTAATTTTATTTAATATGGGGCTTAGCTCCGTTACACCTGTTTTCGTCCACGATGGCTTCTCCCCAAAAAGAATGCATGGAAAACAGAACACTGCATTCTTTACACTGTAACCACACACCCAATCAAACATAGTATAATAACAGTTTTTGAATTTATGTTCCTACTGCTTGCTGTTACTTTTACTGGCCTGTTTTATAGTGAGTTCTGGGGTTTGGCGACCGAGTTTTTTAATCTCCAACTTTTCTTCAAGTCTACGAGAAGCAAAAGGTCTGTCCAATAATGCAGCTACAGAATTCATTTTGATCTGATTAATATTAAGTATTACATTTCAGTCAATTACTCGATATCGAATACCGTGCTCCGCGCCATACATAAAACGGAACATGGTACACAGATGCTAGGCCATGTGCTTCGCAACACATAATGTTAGTTTAATGTTTGCTATTAAATTACTCACCGATGTAATGCGGAATAACACACGCAAAGAACACCACGCAATATAATAACGTCAACACGATCATACGAAGCACTATTTTACATTGGTTATGAGGCACAACAGGCTATTCAAAACACAAAACACAACACCGAACCGAAACTATTTGCAAAGAACTGTAACAGCAGCCGACAGGTTGACGACACAATGTAATCTCAAAGGCTGATAATAAAATGAATGAATGGACTCGCTGTGAGACGGTAACCAATCACGGCTGTGGGTGATAAGGTGGACTCGCTCTATAGCTTGGCAAGGGAAGCTCGTCGGCTGGACATTGCATATCGCTGTTTGAAACACAGAGCACCCGCGCCGTAAATGTGTGGATAGAAAACTCCTTCGCGGAGTGAAGGGAAACGCGCGGGAATAGCTAGATCGAGCAGAACCGCTCACAGCGCGCAGTGCAGAATACACATACTGCCGCCACGGACGACATTGGGGATACACGTAATCGTGCCGTACGTGCAAATAAAATGCATCAAAAACCACACATCAAACGAGGTCTTGTCAGTATATCTTAGCCATTTGGTCAATATTGGGGAAATACATAGATAAGTGAAGTTTCTCTCAAATTTAGGTGGCGCTGCAGCGCCACAGCGCCTTAGGTAGAGCCGCCACTGATCTTACAGAAAACAAGTACATCTACGGTAATGCACACTACGGTTGTTAATTTGTATGAAAAGTCCACAAGCAAGTAATCTTCTATTTGTCTTTAAAAAAACTTACATCATAGTCAGGTCAGGTATCCTTATTAATATTATCCTAGACATGATTGAGTGAACTCTTATTAGGAGTTAAGAACACAAATAACGAATACCGCGAACTTTCATTACTCATTAGTCATTATTATTAATGTGCGGTGTGATCGATTGACAATTCCAGCCACATATCTCTGGTCGGGAAACGGAAATGTAGGCAATGATTGTTCGCAATAGTACAATGGAAACAGGAGGGGTTTCATTTCCAAGACGAACTCAGTTAGCTTCTTGGCTCTAGCCGGAAGGATACGTGACGCATTGTTGAGCTTACATTACATCTTACGGTACCGGTACTGTTTTGTAAAAGCGAAGGCTGCTTCATTGTTCCGAGACTGACTAAGATAAAGATGAGGATTTAGTAATGAGCTTGAAATTTCGCGTTTTAGTATCCACGACTTGTGAACTATAAGAGTTCCATCGAGATGGGGTCTGGTCTTCTACACTAGCCCTAGATGTAGTATTGAATGAGCATATGTATTAACATTCGAGTACTCGCACCTCACTTTAGCTTAGGTGATAGTACTAAGTACCTTCATAACGACTACTAAGTACGTAGACTAGAAATAAGGAGCTATTCGTGCGTAGGGTTCACTCGTCATTCAGCAATGTGGATTATAAACGGGCGATGCCGTAAATGTGTGTCATCCGTAGGGAGGAGGGTAGTTTTCCATTTTGTTGGGCTACCTTCTCACACTAAAACCCTAAGTCCCCAATCAATCGTGGACGTTTTAATCGGAGTTGTCCACTCATCTTCTCCACACATGAATGGGCTATTCATGTGTGGCCCAGTTGTGTTAGAGACGTATCCATTGCAACAGGTACAGTAACGGCACTACGTAGAATAACGTTACGTCACTTTACAAATCAAGATACAACTTTTTATAGTGGCTTAATACTTTTTAAATATGAAATCAGTGTGACTTTTAGCGAATCTCCGTCATATTGTTGAAGTGTATTTAGCCCTCCCTCACCCTCGTCGTTGACTGACCAATCGCGTTGCTAGTTGATTAAAACTGCACACCCCTTACACTTTGTCGAGAGAAAACAAATACAAACTTGCGTCTCACAAGCGTCAGCAAGTTTCTAATTGTCTCCTGAATGAAGATTCCACGAACCGCTTCTTTCACGGTTCCGGTCGCCCCCCCCCCCCCCCAACCCCCTACACACTGCAGAGCTTGGCCTGTGATCTATCCTTCCTTTCTTCCTTCTACGCCAAGATTTGCAGGAAATTCCAAGCGAATTTCGTTTGTTCAATGTTACGCAAACCCTTGAATTCCGACATTCCACATCCACCTATCTTGCCCAGGCCATTACCATTCTGCGAATTCTCAGGGAATCGAATCTTGAAGGAACTGTACGCCGCAATGCCTTTGAACTTCTTGTTTCACTTACAAGATTCTGTAGAACCACCGTGGTCGAGTTATTTATCCACTAAAGGGAAACATGCGAACACCGAGTATGTAGGCCTAATGGCTGGCACGCGCGTGATCAAAACTGCAATACATAATTATATATGTGCCTGTAGGCAATGGGGCATGCATGCTTCTATAATCTGCCGTTTAATAAAGTAGTTACACTCTTCTCAATACTATTAACTGTTCTGAAACAGTTTTTAATATGTTTTGTTAAAATGGTGCATGTACATGCTACTACACGTTTCCTCCATCGCGCCCAAGGCATTTACATAAACACTCCTAAGAGGGTTTAAAGTAGAGATATGGGATATGCCTTCATGTTCTTGAATATTCAGGTCGCCTAACATAACAGTTACCCTTCCCTTGGATCGGGTCGGGGTTTTTACACCGAAAACCCTTTGCACAGAATCTACTTTGCAACGCATCTACTTTTGACCGAAAAATATTAGTGTAGTTGGACAGACAGTCGGACCGAAAACCTCTTTGGATATGATCTACTTTCGGCATAACATTTTATGTCGAGTGAACCCCTCTTTAAGAACCTGGTAATAGTTTGTTTACACACAATCATATGAATGTGCGTCGACAGTTTACTAGAAATCACGCAAGAAAACTTCGGATATGGATTCTATGACGATAAACGTAGACACACGTAGACAAACGTAGAGGGATTGAAAAAACTCTCGTTATAAAAACTGGATAGCATTTCAAACATCTATAGCCTGGGATCAATAAAAATGATTTCCTCTTTTTTCATTGTTAACATAATTTAATGAATAGTTGATCCATTATTAGTGATTGTATTGTTACTACAGGGATAGCAGCGTGATCTGTTTTGAGATTTCTTATCGACAAAACGCGTTGTGACCTCGATGATCGATTAGCTAGCCTAATCGATTAGGGGTAATTTTGGTTAAATATGTTCAAAGTTTAGGTCTGTTTGACCTTTAGATCCTTACTTGATCTAACAGTTGATCGTATCTAAACATTGAAGCCGTTTGTTTTGTGTGACCTCTGTGCTGTAATTGCATTCCACAAAACGTCCGTCGTTGCCAACGTGACCAATGCAGTGTTGCGTATGTGTGGGACGGTCCCGACGTCGTTGTACGATAGAGCGATATAGCGACGCGTGAGACGAAGCCCATAATAACAAACAGTCTGGCACAATTTTTAGCCTAGTTTTTCGCGAGATTGTATAACGTCTATTAATAACATCGTGTTTTTTGTGAGGCGCCGCTCTTCTATACCGCCTGCCCATGGAACTGTCTCTCCTCAACAGCTTCCTGCCTGCTGTCATGTCCTACTCTCTCGTGATGGGCATGCTAACGAAGTGAATCTCGTGCACTACTGGGGTGTGTTTGTGCGCGTATGTTGGCTGCCCTGGACGGGAGCCCATACTAAAACCAACCCGTCTGCTTGAGATGTTTATAAAACCTTCTAAAGTCTGCGTAAACGTAAAACAATCCTTGCAAGTTGATATTAAGGACTCTGTCATCCGGTGAGGGGAAGTCACGTTCTCATGTGTCATTCCAATCCATTCAGTCCAACCCCTCCTTGCCCTGGCTCTAGCTTCGGTCGGTAATCACTGGTAAAATTACCGATACGTTCTAAAGATGAGATTCTTCATCGGATTCTTTACATTACAAATAGACATGTTCTCATTGAACTATCAGTACGTTATCAATCTTACGCCTAGGTTTATAATATCAAATTACATATAATATTTCGATATCAGCATTGCTTCATATATGCTATACTTATTTGTAAAAACATTTCTCTACTTATGGGTTTTCTTTTTGTCGGTGACAGTTTGTTGACTTCTTGCGTTTACTGCCATATTAGAACTTTCAAGCTTGCGACACTTACATAGGTAACATTGTTGTTTTTGAAGGGCTACGTAACTGTGACGTCATAGGCCTACTCGAGAAAAGCTTTGGCTAGACTGTCTTTCCTCCCTGTCCCGAACAAGAGCAGTATGCAAATAACATTAAATAATCCCGATGCGTTTTTTGTGCATCTTGAAAGCTCACCACGTGTAATGACACAGATAAAGTTAACGTATTGTGGAACGGTTTGTAACTTTCAGACGTATTTATTGATTGTTTAGAATGCATAGCTTCATAGTGCTCACACATAAACCCATCCGACCGCATTCCTTTGCCACCGAATGTGCTTTGTAATAATACTATTGTGTCATTGGTGGCGAGGAGATTGTTTACTTCCTGACTGCAAGCGTTCGTTGTGTGCTAACGACACTCAATAGTTTCGATTCGAGTAGTTTAACCACTATCGCGTCACGTGACTCGATCTCCCATCACTTCACACAATGAACTCTTTGATTGGGTATATACACACGCACAAGCACACACACATGGACATTTGATGTGTAGCCAGCCGGTGCGCAGACTGTATAATATACCGAAAGTGAAAGGGTATACTCGGTGATCAACAATGTGGATAATTATTATTCATGGAATTTCTTGTAGTGGAACGAAATGAAATTACACAGAGAATTGTGATTGATTACGATAATTTTCTTAGCACAATGTCGTATCATATCGACCGTGACAGATTGGTGCTTTGGCGTTGCTCACTATACGACAGAGAGCACAGTAGTGGTTGGTTTTGTCTAATAAAACATATGTCTAACCAAAATAGAGATTGTTTGATTAGTTAATTAGTTATCTGTGATTAGGGTATAGGTCAGGTAAGGTCTATATGAAAAAATTAATCCGCGGAGACGGAGTAGTAGCTTTGATCGTCTGTATTTCCAGGTTTCCCCAACACTATCAGTAGGGAACTCACGTGGAAAATGAGATACTGTGTGTGAAAGCTTGGAGAACATTAGGTGCCTTTTCGATTTTGTGTGGGAAAAATGTGGACATATTACATAGTTTTACTAATTTCCGTTGGGGAAATGTCAGCATTGGCAATAAATGAGAGTGAGCTTTTTCCCATCTACTGAAGATAAATATCAACTAGAAGACCTGTATAAGATCTCACGATAATGCGCATAATACAGTAGTGTGATGTAAATTTACTGCCTCTGGACACTGGTCATGTTAATTTCTGTCTTCCATTGTTCATGTCATAAATTAAGGTACCTAGCTATAATAATGTGAATTATCATGATAATTGCAATTATTATTAAATGAGAAGAAAGATTGGACCACTCCATCACACTTACATTTCTTTGGCATCCATATTGGCACCACATATGAGGAAAATTAGTTATGTATTGTTATGTTTCTATCAAGATTCAAGACAGCCTAGATGTCAAAGTAATGTGTCTTACTGCCATGCAGATGCTTGTCTTTGTTTTCACGCCAAGTATCACCCTAAACATGTGTTGCTCGCTATGTGTGAAGTGTAGACATGGTCTAAAGCATGTGGTGCTCGCAATGTGTGAAGTGTAGACATGGTCTAAGCACGTGGAGGAAAGTGAATGTTACACCGTCAGTGTAAGTGGTTCCACAACAACCTTGTGAATGCTGACGTCATATATGAGTGAGTCGGAGCCAATCAGCGGGTGGCTGTTTCAAATGGTTAGCCAATGCCTCACGCACTCACGCGTCAGCATCCACAAGTTTGCTGTGGAACGACTTGAGCACAACCGAGGCTCTTCCACACAATGATGCACTCGACTACGGTTCAATCTGTGCGTCCACTTTTATCTTTAGGCGCCAGCTGACCTAGACTGTTGGTCTTGGGCCGGTCGAGTGCGGTGGTATGGATCACTTTGCTGCTCAAACCACCATTGATCTAGACTTGTGTAATGGATAAAGTCTGTTCTCTCAGTACCATGGTCCATTTGTTGTGATTTGTTTAGCTGTCTTCAAATGGTTTGATAGCCTACAATTAAGTCAATCAATTAAGTTGAACAATTTGTTACCCCAAACAAATGACTTAATACTAGTTTGTAAGCTTCATTGTCAGCTACCCTATACAAATCTTGTTAATTGCTAGAGACGCTCGCCGGACGTATTTCTTCTCGTGAGCGTTTAGAACGGTTTACTGCTCTCCGACAATCCAGCCTTTGTGCTGGACAGGATGAATGCGTTTAATCAATAAAAAAACAACACATTTCAAGTATCACCACTTTGAATGCCAACAGCATTTAACTGTCGTGACTTGGAGCTTGGCTGTGGCTTATTTGTATGTCTTGGGTTGGCGTTGCCTTTTGGTGTAATTCGCACAATATACGTTTTAACATTTTTTGTTATTATATTAGTTATATATTAGAATATATTCAATTCTTACGTGGATGGATTAACAATGAGCGAGCCAAAAGTTGAAGCATCGCTGAGCAAAACGCTCAAAATTGAGTTTGCAAAATATATTGTACTAGCTTTCTAAATAGCCTTCAATATATGTATTCAATTCCGTACTTTGCATTTAAAAATGCATCCAGGTTGCAAGTTGCAATTCTAACATTACATTATACGCACAGCACAGGTAGAGTCGGTCACACATTGCCGAGAGCGTTGTTGCAACATCTTGACATGTGCAATGAAATTGTATTCGACAAGTATAAAATCCAAATTTTTTAACAATCCCGTTAATTTAAATGTTTCTTTCTTTTATGTTTGAGGAAGTTGTAAGTTCTTTTAACACATGAACTTTGTGAGAGTTTAATAACAAACAACATTTTTATTATGATAGATATACTCAGAAATTTTCATTTTCCAAGAGTTTTATTTCACAATGTTTGTCTACTATTTTAAAGTGTTTTCGTCTCGAATCGTTTGCAGAGAAACAACCACAAAGAAAAGTCTTATTGTTGGTTTAGCTCATGGCTCACAGTTTATCTTGTACGCTTTTAAATAGTTTCTGGCTACTGAACCTTCTAGTGTTGGAAAATTTCATGAAATTTATGTTTTTGAAAGTTTCGTTGAAAGTTTCATGAAATATTGAAATTTTGTGAAAGATTGATTTTCATGAAAATTTGACACATTACCATGAATTTAATGCATTTTATTAGGTTGGTATAAAATAGGCTATGTATAAAAATAAAGAAAGGACAGATACCAAAACTATACTTCTCTTAGTTTTATTAAAGAAATCTGAATATCCGTTTACCACACGAACCAAGTCCGTACTTAGTTGTACTATACGTACTCGACAATCAGCTCCAGTTTATGTTTACTTTACCACGGATTGTGAGATTGTACATTGCCTCAATTTAGTAAATATTACTGATCGGCAGAGCGGTATACTTTCAGGCTTGGATACTCGGATACAGGCTCGGATACTTTCTCGGTACATACCAACATGTTTACCAGGAAAATCTCGTACGAATGCAGTTTGTATGTACCGAATCATACAGATTCGGCTCGCGTAGTAAACATAGTATATTTCTCTTTTACTCGGACTCTGGAGTCTACTCTGTAAAGTTAGGCTCAACTTCACTGTCACTGCCTATGTGACCAACCAATAATACACTGTATTCTGAATAACTTTAAAAGTAATAAATACTTAACTAGTAACAATGTAGCTATAAAATATCAATCTTTCACGTTTTTTTGAAAGTTTCACTTGATGCCTTGAAAGTTTCAATTTGAAAGTTTCAAATTGAAACTTTCAAGTTGAAACTTTCAAGACTTCCAACACTAGAACCTTCCATCCAAGTGCTTTGAACTTTGAAAGTTATCTCCGGATCGGATGTTTGCGTTGCAACTTGTCGATCACCGGAAGAGGGCGCAATGTCCGAAGACGATCGAGTCAACCAACCAACCTTTCGAGGAATCGATAGATAGTACGAGTGTTTTGTAACTTGTGATTTATCATCTTCCCGCGCTTTACAAAGTTAACCGGAAACGGATATGCACCACGAAACGAGTTCAACGTCCATTGCATCGAGCACACATGACTCAGGCCGTGGTCATACCCATGTGTTTCTGTGAAGTGAGTATTGCACGTTGTGGTCAAGCCAAGGTCGAGCGAGGTTGGTCATTGCTAATTACTCCATCATTGTACAACGCCTTGTGCTCGTTAGGTTCTCAATGGGTACGTTGTAGATATCGCGCAAGCGCATGTGGCCGACATTGATAAGATTAGATCTTTCCACTCTCGGTTGAGAAACTGGTTATACTACAACGAAATTGTGGAGAAACAGTCGACGTTTGATCTCCGTGCACAAATCAATAATATAATTATTCGCGGAAATAGCGGGTAACATGACTTATTACGAGCCACAACGTAGTGAATACCCTCATACCGACCTCAGATTCATTTCGTCGAAAATCAACAGATTCCTGTCGTTCTTGCACAGTTCACACAGTCTCCGTTGGCGTTTAGTATAGAGTGATGCACGCTGTGTTAGAAATGTCCAGATATCCAACCCAAAGTCGTAAACCGTCCCTAATGGACCTGTTTCAAGGGTAGATGGTAGCGTTGAGTGAGTAATGGTAGCGTTGAGTGAGTAATATAGATATAGTAATATACTCACTCATGACTCAACGATGGTAGGAACTAGAGAAATTGGTGGACGCGGCTATTTCGTAAGCAAGAGAGTACTCGCGTTGCCAGGGCAACTATTTGATTGGCGCAAGGGGGGTGAGGGGTAGCGATCGCGTGGGTGTTGTAAGTGTATATACGTTTCTATTAGACCGACACGAAGAGTGACTACTATACTCAGACCCTGGTCGGTAACGTTCAAGATAGACAGACTGACAATCACTCTCACTCACACAGTCACAATATCTAATCAAATAACGGAAGAAAACTAGAGAGCGACGCCCACGTTCTAATAAAACAGACAATGATTGTCTTGCCTTGGGACTGGGTGTGTGTTGTGTTGTAAGGGGATCATTGCGCCAGTGTATGGGGGGGGGGGGGGACGCCCCGTAGTTGAAACGTCGTCACGCTACGACCGCGCATTTGACCCCAACCGCGGCCGTGTATCGAAGGGATGCAAGTCTTTTGCCTCCCGGTCCCACCCCCCTTGGGTTGATTTGATTACTTGGTGTTGAACGACGTACTCGACAACTAGGTCATACGACGTCGGTGGTGATTGGAGGCAAGTGACTAGTAGGAGGTTTTAAAAAAAAAAGAGTTTAGAATAGGGAAGGAGAGGACCTGTTTTCTTGCCTCTTACGACTAGCAGAGCCACTCGGGGCTAAATTATAAGCCCAGACGGGGATCCCCTCTCAGGAAATTTTGTCCGCGTTTTTAAATTACCGAATTCAGAAGATAAAATTGGGAACATGCAGAGCAGGTGACTTTGGGCAGTCACCGAAATGTGTGTCTTTACAGGCAGAAATCAGAAGTGCAAGCTTTTTGTACAATGACGGGGTCTGGACCCTGGAGCACACGTGGTTCCGGTTAGTTTTTGATTTTTCCGGTAGGGAGTTAAAGCATTGTCAAAAACTACATACAAAACTATATACAAGTTGTATATTCGTTCTTGATGTATGTATGAATGGTACTTCTTATTCCAAAACTATAAACGAACGGATGTAGCCGTGGGTCCGTGACGAGAAAATATTAGGCGGGCCTAGACCAACGAATGTACAGCTATAAATCTCGAACTGCAAATCTCGAACGCGGGTTTCGTCGGAATCATTGCGATAAGTGTTCGCGAGCGCCTTTGGGCATGGAAACCAGTTTACACCTGTTGCTAATGTTCACCTAGCTTCTTATCACTCACGATCATGATATCGTATCGGTAAGAGCAGCATGGGAAGTGTCTCAAGTGTGCATTACCCTTGTTCAGACGCTGCTGAAATAATGAGAATTTAACCAGTTTTCTTCGTTTTTTTAATTATGGTGGGCTAGATATCATCGACTTACATAGGTCTACTTACATTAAAATATATTTTAAAAATGTTTAAAATTTGATGAAATATAACATTTTCAATACTTCCTCAAAACGCGCCACGGCCGATCGATGTGGGTGGGTCCGTCCCCGTGGTGACCGGTGCCCGCAAAGAGGGCTCTCGTGCATCTGTTGTCATTTGTTTATTCATCTCATCATTTTGCCTTCTCATACTTTCTCACTTCTACATAGATAGCTTGCCTGCTCGCTTTGTGATATAAACTCTCACCAACCCCCAAGGGCCAAACCCCCGTATTTTTCCCTTACGATCCCGGCGATGTACAGTAGTTTGATTCTGCCGACGTCATGTGACCCGGCTGTCTAAGTACGTCGTAAAACACCAAACACTATAGTACACTAAGGGCCGGTCTTACAATCTCCTGATAAGGAAGTGATTTTTTAGCAATTAAGCGATTTGGAGGATTTCAAAGGTTTTGATTGGTCGTCGCCATGGAGACAACAAGCTATTTGACGAATAAGTAGTTATTGAGACATTGTAAGAGTGGACCTAATTATCGTTCACTCCACCCGTCATTGTTCACCTCCACCCTTGAAACCTTCCTGTCTCTATTGTAGCTCTGTGTCTGTATCGAACACTCGGACGTGCGTCTCCGAGTGAAAACGATTGTGTCATCTAATGGTTTCCGATGAGCTAAGGCAGGTGTAATAGTGGGAATTCGCGAGGTATTTCTCCCAGAGACGTGAGTGAGCGAGAGAGTGAGTTGAGTCAGCGCGAGTCATTGTTATTGTCTGCGTGCGGTGTCCGTTGTGTCACTCTTCCCCCCCCCCGCAGGCCTTGTAGGTCACGTGAATAGTGAGCGTGCGCTTCCTCTGCAGAGGCTTTCGAGCACCCCCCCCCCCTCCCCTTTTGTAGTTTCCCGGACAAACCCTTTGGATACTTTAGTTTACTAGAGGGGTGCCCAAATCATTAGCGGTACCCACTCAAAAATATGAATGCAGATGTAAGTCTATATCATTCGTAAATTATAGTGATTTATTAAACAAAAAAAGGTATGTCTCAAGGGTATATCGTCAGTCCTATTTAGTTTTGCTTTACGAGAAAAATTGTTCTCACTCTGAAAGAGAGTGAGTGAGAGAGAGGAGGGAGAGAAGTCGTACCACCTACCGAATAATGAATGAACAGTATAATGTCGTAATGAAAGACCCCAGCGCGTTCTGTATCAGTCGTTACTCATTATACGTTTCTGTTTGATGAAACCGTCCGTGTCACGGTCCAACGATATCCCCCGCCCCCCTCCCCCCTTTCCAAACACATCCGTGAATAATATTGACATTGTCTACCGTCATGTCTGTGGCCCGTGCTCCTCATTAGTTCTCTGTGAACTAAGAGGCTCGCTTACTGATTCACTCACACCTCGGTGCGAAGTCCGCCTCCGTCACACTCACACACGTGTGTACATAGTGAACGGTGCTCAAAGGTGTATTATCCACAGCTAGCTCGGGAACGTGTCCTTGTTCGTGACATTGTCCGTTGGTCAATGAGGGGGGGGGGGGGGGGGGCGTTGGTCACGCGACGCTGGCCGGCCTGATAGGGGTGTGATTAATGAGGGGTAGGGGAGCGGTTAGGCCTGCCACTCGCAGGTAGCGTACTCCTTTTGAAACATGGGGCGGACTATTTCTCTCAAAAGTATGAAAGTGGATATGGAGAGATTGATTGATTGATTGACGACGAATAGATAAAAACAATGATTGAACTACTGATAATTTACTGATCGGTCGTAACAGTTTGTGCACTCGCATGCGTCTTGGGTTTTAAATCTGTCTTTAGTTGATAATTGCTGTGTCATTTCTGTCAACTCACCTTCAGGGCAAGGAAAGAAACTTTGCATATTCGGACGCTCGAGGTCAATCACGTCTCATGGGGATAATATCAGGTGCACTAGTTGGCATCAACACACCTGCCGATCTGTTATGTTTGCCTTCATGAAAACATTGGACGACGTCTAATGACCCAGCTAACTGTCGAGTACGTCGTAAAACAGCAAATAACAAGAAAATGATGACATAAAGTGTTCTTTGTTTTTCCACTTTGCACGTACCTTCAGCATTATTGAACTATTGTGATCGGCATGTACATGCATACGCAGATTATCAGGAAGAATGGAAACGTGCTACTCGATGGCAGTGATCGAGTAAGTAAAGAAAAGTAAAGAAAAACGTGATGTTGTAACAACTAGTTTTATATCTCTATTTTTCTCAATAATATTAATTAACATGGTTGAAATATGTTTTGATATCATTTTTTTGATGTATGGAACAATATGCTTTTACAACAATTATTTATCTGTGATTTCACTACTTTTTGTCTCAAATGTTTCGCTTTCCATGGAAGTAGTCGCAAATATTCCGCGATCATTCTCTTCCTGCTGTCCTTGTCGCAATCAAGCTATACTTCCTTGTTTCGTTTCCATGGTGATGCCACTGCGGTCATGTCGTTCACACATCTCTAGTCTGTCTGTCTGTCTGTCTGTCTGTCTGTCTGACTGTCTGTCTGTCTGTCTGTCTGTCTGTCTGTCTGTCTGTCTGTCTGTCTGTCTGCCTGTCTGTCTGCGGTGATGACGATCCATCCATTGAGTGGGAGGCTCTCTTGGGGTGGGGACCGATGTGAAGGAAACTTTGCTCCCGTCATCCTCGCTAAACAATAAACGTACTGCAACACTATACAAAACAAAAGCACAGACAACCCTCCCAACTCATCCCACCACTCCTTTCTGTAGCTCTTCGAATTGAATCTTGGTGGACAAATTGAAAGATGGGTTGCCATTTAATTATTATTTATGTTCTGAATGTATTTTCAATGACATGACATCGTACAATTGATACATATTAGTCCATGTATAATGCACATACTGTATATAGGGTCCTACAAACACTACCTTCTTGCTTGTAGGACTATTATACGAGTGAGCACACCCTATTCTGGCCAACATTACTAACTCGAAAACTCTGTCCATCCAACTATTGTCTCGAGTCCAAACTTTCCTCACCTTTGGCGTCTATTTATTATTACTTAGAACTTATTTTTAATTCTCTAGGCATACATCCTTCCTTGTATTCTATCCCAATCATTTTAATTTAATATATTATCTCGATTTTTATGCATCAATTTTGTGTCTTCAGTTTATTCAACCACATTTCTCATCATATCCATAATGTTTCTGTTACTCAGCCACTCCCACATAGTCGGTTTCCGTCCCTTGTGTATTAAAACTACCCCTTCATTCAGCACGGCCATCCCCTCCGTCTCAACCGACGGCGACAAGTGGTTTTACACACATAAACATTCGCTTGTTTGGAGACAATCCTGTAAATAAATGTGTTCAGTTCAGCCATCAATCAATCATTCATTTCATGCAACGTTGTACTGGGCCTACATGGGGTACAATGCCGGCCGGCCTGTAAAACAACGGCCATACCATGACTATAGGACTCGTTTTGTTTTATGCGGGACTTAATTATAGTATTTAGACGTGAAAGTATGTATATATAACAACGGCTAATTGATAATTATAAACGCGGGTATGTCTAAACACTTTCCACTTAGCGTTATATACAACGTTGTAAACTAGACGTAATCGCATCGGAATCTTTTCTTTCAAGACGAGCGCAGTCTAAATGCAGTTAAATCTAACACCCTCAATCTTGTAGTTTATAGCATTCGGAGTGATTTATTTTATCCACGAATTATGGAATTAGTGGAGGTGAACTGGCTTTATAATCCGGGTATTTATCAATTAACGTACATGTAAAGCTTATAAGAGTTGCTTTAATTGCCTCTTCCATCCAATAGGGAAGGCTCATAAAAAATAAATATTCCTCAAAGTACCTTAAAACAGAAGGCCATTATCAAAAAGTACGGGCTATATAATTTTTATATCTGAGAAGTGTATACTTCCAATTCTATTAGCTTTTAAAATTTGAAATTTGGAACTTACCGCTCCGTAATCGAAAAACGGCTCGTGACGTCATAACTCTTGTCAACAACTGCCTCCTTGAAGTATTCTTAATAATATCAAAGATATTAAGTTGGACATTTTACAATATCTAGGATGCAGTGACTTTACAACAATGTCTTTTATACCACTGTTTTCTTCAGAAAATACATTTTGATACAGTATTTACCAAAACGTGTTTAAAATAATGCAATTATTTAACATATTGTTGTAAATTAATGTTGAGCAGTGTTCATTTACTAACTAGAAATAAACGTTGATTCAGTATAAGTCTTATGAGAGCAATAATCTATTTAATTGTGGGATTTCAGTACTATTTGTATGATATAAAATGATTGTTTCCAGAGTTATGACGTCAGAACCTTCTAATCACGAGCAAGATGGCGCAGGTCCGTTTCTGAGCCTGTTTTGACAGCAATATCTTTGACTTGCTGTTAAAGCGATGTTAATGCACCTTTCGAGCCGAAACCAATTAGTTCCCGTTTATTTTAACTTGAGGTAACCAGTAAGCAAATAAAAAAAATGTGTGAGCCTTCCCTATTAACGCTAGCAAATTAATTGCAATACGTTTGGAGAGAGATAATTCCAAAATACGAGTGGATTAAAACAGTAAATAATTATACTTAAATGTGAATAACATTTATTTATATATATATATATATATATATATATATATATATATATATATATATACATATAAATGAATGTTTGTTTGTCCCGTGTGCGTTCCTATACCATTCATCCGATTGGGGTACAATTTTGGTGAGTTCTTGTGCGCACGTCCGCGAAGGTTTCTGAATGAGTTCAACCCCCCCCCCCCCTCCCCCCTCCCTTCGTGTACCCACCATACAGAGAACAAAAAATATTATGTATCAAAAAGCACTTCAATAAACAGAAGTAAAACACAAACTCTTTCAGTGGCTCACTAAACTTGGCTTTCGGGTATAGCCGCGTCGATTATTGCTTAAAAGCCAAGTTTAGTGATTGACTCGGGCCGCGAAAGCCTACGTGAGTGTCTTTCAGTGGCATTGCAACGCATGCCGGGTACTCGCTGGGAGTAGCAAGTAGATAATAATACAACATTGAGTCCCACTGCCGCACAGTTGCTAGATTAGAGGCTGTTCGTGGCGGCTCATGCGGTTCTGGGGGCTCAGATCCTAAGCGTATGCCAGCTATAGGAACGTGTGGGTTCGAATCCCGCATAAGACGTGGATGATTGTTAGTATTCTTTTATCATTCCACATCGTCTCCAATATAGTATGATTGCAATAATAGCGACAAGAATTGTCATTGTCCGAGATGTGTGGCTTTTCATACAATAAACAAGTGGCTACAGTCCACACATTATAATTGTTCCGTTGGTGGATCAATAACTTCTTTACACCCATTACCCACATTATATAAAATAAAACCACTTATTAGCCGGATCAAAATAAAAAAACAAACAAAATGATATATTTTACAAATGTTTATTGGAGAAACACTCGTGGGTGGATTGGATTTGTTATGAAATGCATATATAGATGGTATCCAGACATTATATTGCCGGTACCGGTGGTCTAAGGTTCAAGGCGCCCACCCGGCAAGTGGGAGACCTGGGTTCGATGCCCAGTTGGTGTTTGTTTGTTAATTTCTTCATTTCACAACAAATATTCTTTCCAGCTGACCCAACTGCATTGCCGGGAATCGATCGAAATCTTAACTCGGAAGTAAATACAAGCCGTGACTCCTAGACCGACTGATTCATCGGAAACGGAAACGAAACCTCGGACGTAATTTCGGGTTTTTAGTTTGCTTTGCTTGTCATTGTTGCCCGTCCTGAGGGTGATTAATTAGTGGCCACGATGCAAATTACAATTGAACGGGCAGATGGCAACAGTCCAAGAGTTCTTTGCTCCCTCCCTCCCTCGCTTGACTCGACTGTTCGTTCACAAGGGCTGCGGTCTTATCGACCTAGTCCACATCCTGTCTTCTGTCTGTCTGTCAGACTCACTGTTTGACATTGAAAATGCGCAAAACATTTTTTTGTTTCCCTGGGGTTTTTTTTGTTCCTCTCCCTCGAACGAACCTTTGCTCGATTTTCCGTGGATGAGAGGTTTATAGCTGTGACCCACGTGTAGACGCGGGGAACCTGGGGAGGTCCGCGAAATGTTCATAATCTGCATAGACGTATATTTAACAGAACATTTAATTTAGTTTTAAAACTACATTTTTTGTAACTTTGTTAATTAGTCAACTCTATAACGTAATTGGATAGGCAATAAATACAATACGGAGACTACATTTTCAACCAAGTTTCCTTAATCATTCAATTAATTTGTTTAGATAGTATGTCTGTAGTAACTTCTGTATTGTAGTATGTACAGCAGTTTTAGGAGGTTTTGCATATCCATTCTTGTAATGCTCACAGTATAATAATACTAGTAGTAATTATAATCGTTGAAAATCAATGGCGTTTCGGTTTAGCTGAGTGTTATGGTGTGGAGTAAGCCGGGGGGGGGGGGGGGGGGGAGGGGGCAATAATGCAATAATAATGTTAGCGAGGTTATTATACGTACATTGCTTTAAATCGTGTCGTGGTTCACTAAACTTGTCGGCAAGTGCCAGCGGGCCCACACCACAGTTCACACAAGTTTCGAAACGAGTACACGTGCACCCAAACCCCTAGTTCGCCTATCAATTTTCATGTCTCGAACATTGACAAAGCGCGTGTGCGGCTGTTTTCTCATACTAAATAATACATCACGATTGATTCATGTGAAGGGCGGCTGCTGTGTAATTTATTTGACCCAGCGGCGATCTTCCTGGAAAAAAATAACTCCTCTAGGCTATTGTTTGATGTTATTTATGTATCGAATAAAGTTGATTTATCTACTGTGTACACTCCGTATGTTAGTGGGTTAGCAGTTATCATCAAGACGTCAATACGTGATACAGAGCGATGTGGTTGATTGATTGATCAGATCCTTGGACGAATGACGTATCGCTGTAACACACTCGGCCTTGGCAACTGCCTATCTACGAGGGGTGTAGAAAGAAACTGTTGATAAAGTTGGCCCAACGTAAGTATTCTCATCCTTACGACATAGCCGGGGTTAATCGAGCTGTGATGGGGAAAAGTGAAGAATGAAACGAGTTTAATTTACTATGTGACAAATATTACTAGGAAAACGCTCCGCGTTGCCAGATGAGCGATTTTTTTTAGTGAATCAAACAAATCATTTGCATATGATATTACTCTTACTTAAAAAACAATACATATATGATAAACATATGATTGTTTTACAAGATGGAGGTTCAAGTTACAACCTTAGAATTTGTGTATATTATTTCTTAATATGTTGCTAATAATTACATGAAATATTATTTAAATCCGTTAAGAAGTTTTCTTTAAATAAATTAAAACCTCCAAGTTGATTTTTCAATGGATTACCGCATAATTTCATTCAACCGTGCTCTTCTAAATAGGCTCTAATTTATAAACTATTTAACTTATTTGTGTAAAGTTGCTTTATGTAGATACAAGCTTTACCTAAAACGTGGTATTATTAAATCATACAATAATTGCATTTAAACCATAATAAAAGCTATTTAAATCGTCAAGAAAGTTCGTTGTTAAATTTTGGAGGTTTGCCGTAAAAGTCATCAAACATGCCACGCCATTGTTGCCGTTCTATTAACGTTATCGAAATTCCAAAATAAGTTTTAGAAAGATCTCTTTGTACACGCCATTCGCCATGCATAGTATGTGCATCTAACTTCAATGGTCCTCAAATGAGAATCGTATAAGTGGAGCACTGTAAGGAAACCAATCTAAATTCCCGTAAATAGAAACTAAATATGTTTCTGCTACATGGCGGTTAACGTTATAATTCCAAAACTTTTATCCAGTGTCGACATTGTTAGTGTGGATATAAATGTAAAACATTATTTAAATCTGTACATAAGTTTTAATTAAAAAAAAAATAAAACTGGATTTTTTTCACTAATTATTTTTTTGTAGGTTGGCATCTTGACGGATTTTGCTGATGATGTTAACAGCATCCAGTTTAGTAGTCACGGGTGTTGACTTAAAATTTCAGCCAAATCCGTTTAGCCATTTGACCTGTGCGCGACGAACAAAATTTGGCGCACACACAGACAAAGCGCCGATCGAGTTGTATGGAGAGATTCACTCCGCTTCGCTGCGCTCATCTAATCAGGCCTGGTATTTCTTTAATTTACTCTTGTTATGAACTAACTTTAAAATATAAAAACCATTCTAATGGTATATGACCATTAAAAAAAAACAAAACTGTAGCCTGGTTTTCATTCTTTGGATGTGAAGTAAATTATACGTATGTAGCTCGGTCCGCTGAAGGATCGTTGTATAAAATGGGAATGTTTTTTGTGTGTGTTTATATGCAAACTCTGAACACTTTGGAATCAATAGAGAGAGAGTGAGAGAGATTTTGTCCGTCGTGCACATCCTTGGCCTCGAGGTTGCGTGACGACCGGGCGACGACGTTCTTTGTTACGACGAATGAACTTCAACTTGAGACTACTTGTGTGTTGTGTGACGCATCGATCGCGCTCGTGCAATTAGGCCTATCCACCACACTCACCGCAGACAAACCTGGTTCTGCAATCCATTCTTGCTTGACGTCTTCCGGCTTACGATTACCCGGCTGAATCAAGATGTCTCTGCGTCGTGAGTCACTACACTTTAGAAAAAATTAAAAATATTGGAGTTTCTGAGGCATGAGACCCGTCTATAGTTCGGATAAGAAACAGGATGTGTGACTAGAGTAGTAGGCAATGTTTATTTAACTAAAAATGTTGGTTTGACTTGTTCTTGACCAATCACAATAATGGTAGGAAGAACTAATTATGCACCGATTGTTAAAAACCGTTCAATGCACAAGGTATGGTTATTTTTTTTGTATTTTATACCTTTGAGATATTACCACCTATTAAAATTGTAAAAAACCAACAAAAAAACATGCTTCAAGCTCCCCCTCCCCCCTCCCCGCTACGGCCACGCCACTCTCTTCCCCCCCTGTGTTTCCTATAATTGGATTACAAGAGTTTGAAAAATATGCTAGTGTAAATAGCACAGTATATTTTGTTTTCGCTTTCATCTGTTCCAAGCAAATGTTTTCAGTGTATTCGATCCCATTAGGAATGTTTATCTGCACAGTAGTGTATTTTTAAAGTGTAGCACATCAGTTCTACCTACGCACACATAGACGTAAAGTACATGCCTTAAATAACGAATAAAAGTTTGATTCCCCCACAAAGTCGTGCATGTGTAAATATTGAAAACGCAATCAAGTTTTATCACCATAATAATTATTTGACGAGATTCATTGCTCTGGCATGCGAACTTTTATAGAAGATCGTAAATTAAACATTCATGCTCCGAGTATGTGTGACTAAAAGTCGTGATTTCTGGTTTTAGTGTGCGATTGTTTTCCGCGTTGACGCGGTAAAGTAATTTCGCACAGGTGACGCGAACATTCCTTCCAAAGCACTTGCAAAGATACTTGGCTGTAATCGTGAACATTCATGCATGATTCATCGACGCTATAAAATACAGGTTGCAGAGTTAATTAATTAACTATTGTATTGATAAATACAAATTAAGTCAGGTTGAGATTCTATTTGTCTGAAGGTCATCGTGCATTACAGGCGTGTTGAATGAAATGTTGAATCTGTGGGACGTGTGAGCTGTTTATAATTTTATATTCACATTTCCTAGCTTCTGTTTCTCATTAGTCGTAACTCGTAACCTTAGCATAACTGAATACATTTGCATTCGTTGGTGATTGATGTGGATCTGTCATTCACCGCTAATTAAATGTGATGGATTATATCATTATTTTTATTTTGACATCTTTGAAGTCTTGCTTCAATGAATAATATGTGTTATTATATGGTACGTATTGTAACTGATTGTAATTATTGTTTATTGTAGTGCGTTTAATCTATGTTTGTAATTAGTGTGTCGTACGTGAAAATAGCCGAGTTGATAATATAATTAGTAGCTTTTGCCTCGGCTTTTGCTTTCAACTGTATATGCCCTTCCATCCCATCCCACCCTATCCCATTCAATCCAATTGGTTTTCTTTGAAGTAAAAAATAAAAATAAAATGTCGTGTGGAACAACATTGCTTTGAATAAAAAGTCGTTCATCATCCGTTTTGGAACAAGTTATTGCTTTTTATCGGATAAAGGCACCAAGTATTGAAGTCACACGTAAACTAATGCAAACAAATGTGTTTTATTTACAATTGACTCGTATTTTCACGGCGTACTTGCAGTGAGTTCACTCACTGTGACACCAGATAACCTGTTTACAACCTTGACGATCTATCTTTTTTTTTCAACTTCAATTCAAGTTGTGCGAATTATTTTTACTTTTACGAGCGAGTAAACTTGTTGAACGTGGCCCATTCACTCGACTCTTGGCCGGCATCACGGACACCCCAAGCCTGAACCGAGAATTGAACCCTGGCTGGACACGTCACTAATTAGCTTTAACTAGAGCCTCTCCGCGTGGCAGCGCTGTTTTATGTCACCGCATTTGTAATGCTAAACTCTCGCAGTTTCCGGTAGGCTACTAATATAGAGTCAACGTCAATGGGGCGAGTCTGTTCTGCTGTTAACTGGTTCGATTGGTCAGTGTCGTTTGCAATTTGCGTACATTTAAATGTGCGTTCTGTGTTTTCGATAACGACTGGGCGAGTAAGCTGCTAATGTCTACATGCGTGCGAGTAATCTTATAAAGTTACGTACGTACGTGCGTGCGAGCAAGCTGTCAATGTATTGTTTACATCCGTGCGAGTAACCTGTTGATGTTTACATGCCCGTGAGTAACTTGTTAATGTTTACATGTGTGCGAGTAATCTTATAATGTTACGTACGTGCGTGCGTGCGAGCAGGCTGTCAATGTATTGTTTACATCCGTGCGAGTAAGCTGTTGATGTATACATGCCCGTGAGTAACTAATGTTTACATGCGTGCGAGTAATCTCATTCTCGTGCACGTGCGAGTAGGCTGTCAATGTATTGTTTACATCCGTGCGAGTAAGCTGTTGATGTATACATGCGTGCGAGTAATCTTATTCTCGTGCGCGTGCGAGTAGGCTGTCAATGTATTGTTTACATCCGTGCGAGTAAGCTGTTGATGTTTACATGCCCGTGAGTAACTGTTAATGTTTACATGCGTGCGAGTAATCTTATTCTCGTGCGCGTGCGAGTAGGCTGTCAATGTATTGTTTACATCCGTGCGAGTAAGCTGTTGATGTTAACATGCGTGCGAGTAATCTTATTCTCGTGCGCGTGCGAGTAGGCTGTCAATGTATTGTTTACATCCGTGCGAGTAAGCTGTTGATGTTTACATGCCCTGGAGTAACTGTTAATTTTTACAACGTGCGAGTAATCTTATAATGTTACGTACGTGCGTGCGAGCAGGCTGGCAATGTATTGTTTACATCCGTGCGAGTAAGCTGTTGATGTTTACATGCCCGTGAGTAAGCTGCTAATGTTTACATGCGTGTGAGTAATCTTATAATGTTACGTGTACGTGCGTGCGAGCAGGCTGGCAATGTATTGTTTACATCCGTGCGAGTAAGCTGTTGATGTTTACATGCCCGTGAGTAACTGTTAATTTTTACAACGTGCGAGTAATCTTATAATGTTACGTACGTGCGTGCGAGCAGGCTGGCAATGTATTGTTTACATCCGTGCGAGTAAGCTGTTGATGTTTACATGCCCGTGAGTAACTGTTAATGTTTACATGTGTGCGAGTAATCTTATAATGTTACGTACGTGCGTGCGAGCAGGCTGGCAATGTATTGTTTACATCCGTGCAAGTAAGCTGTTGATGTTTACATGCCCGTGAGTAACTGTTAATGTTTACATGTGTGCGAGTAATATTATAATGCTACGTACGTGCGTGCGAGCAGGCTGGCAATGTATTGTTTACATCCGTGCAAGTAAGCTGTTGATGTTAACATGCCCGTGAGTAACTGTTAATGTTCACATGCGTGCGAGTAATCTTATAATGCTACGTACGTGCGTGCGAGCAGGCTGGCAATGTATTGTTTACATCCGTGCAAGTAAGCTGTTGATGTTTACATGCCCGTGAGTAACTGTTAATGTTCACATGCGTGCGAGTAATCTTATAATGCTACGTACGTGCGTGCGAGCAGGCTGTCAATGTATTGTTTACATCCGTGCGAGTAAGCTGTTGATGTTTACATGCCCGTGAGTAACTGTTGATGTTTACATGCGTGCGAGTAAGCTGTTGATGTTTACATGCCCGTGAGTAACTGTTGATGTTTACATCCGTGCGAGTAAGCTGTTGATGTTCACATGCCCGTGAGTAACTGTTAATGTTTACATGCCCGTGAGTAACTGTTGATGTTTACATGCGTGCGAGTAAGCTGTTGATGTTTACATGCCCGTGAGTAACTGTTGATGTTTACATCCGTGCGAGTAAGCTGTTGATGTTTACATGCCCGTGAGTAACTGTTAATGTTTACATGCCCGTGAGTAACTGTTAATGTTACATCCGTGCGAGTAAGCTGTTGATGTTTACATGCCCGTGAGTAACTGTTAATGTTTACATCCGTGCGAGTAAGCTGTTGATGTTTACATGCCCGTGAGTAACTGTTAATGTTTACATGCCCGTGAGTAACTGTTAATGTTGACATCCGTGCAAGTAAGCTGTTGATGTTTACATGCCCGTGAGTAACTGTTAATGTTTACATGCGTTAGTGTCGCGTCTCAATACTCGTCTTCAACCTATTAATAGTTTTATCGTCGAGTGTGTTTGTGATCGTGTTGTCACTTCTAAGCGAATATCCAACGAGCTGCGACTTTAGTTGTCTGGTAGTCATAAAATTAATGTCAACATTCTTTAAGGTGTTTTTTTTCCTCTAATACGTTTCCACTTTCCACACACAAATACATCTAGTTTTAGTTAAGTAATCGATATTTTTCAAAATGTATGAATTTTGACGGAATTGGGGGGGGGGGGGCGTCGAATTTGGGTAACAGCGTACGCGCTTCCCTCTCCATATTCTCAAATGTATATTTCTTTCCCCGTCCCCTCCATATTTTAAAACGACGTCTGGAAACCAAGCAAGCTCGTTTCTTGGAGTGTTACAGTCTAATAAATCATGAATGGGATGTGATTTTAACTGTTTTAACAACAAAATACTTAGTTGACTACAAATATAAGCATAAGCATGCAATAATACAAACAAAAGATGTACCTACTTATAGCAGTAACATCATATTTCCGGCTAACTAATACCTTTTCACCCCCCTCCCCCCATCCCTCAACACTAAAAACAATTATTTCCCATACCACCGCGAGTAACAATTAAAGTTCACTTTGAGAGCAAACGATAAAATGTTATTCAAAACAGATGAATGTGTTGTGACATCTGGCGGATGTTCCCAGAGGAATCAAGTCACCTCAGCTGAACACAACAAAAACACAGTTTAGCATAAAAAGTGCCGCCTGCTCTGCTCTCTTCTCTTGTCTTGTCTCCGTGCCTGCGTACACAGCGTAAAGACGTGCGTAATGCTTTCTAGAGATGAGCTAAATTATGTTTTTTTTTTTACGGCGACGATTTGCGTCGCAACCCGGAACTATTTTCCTTTCGGTTTATGTTTTTAGTTTTGGTACTGCTCAGCGATAACGACGTAGTATGGGTTCGAATACTGTGTGAGAAATGGGTTCTTCTTATTGATGATGTGTATATGGATTGGATTTGTTTGTTGTTTTTATATTACACTATTTGATTATAGTTAATTTACTGTCAATGTAAGTAGTCGTGTATAAGTAGTCATCGTATTATCAGATACTATGCACTTACATTTTAAAGTTACGTATTTGTGTAAAAATTGTTTATTTTTGTTGACGGTGTAATTTTAAACGTTACTTCCGTGTAGATTTTTAATCAAATATGATAATATAGTTTTGTAAACTCATTAAAAAAACGTATTCTACACATATTTAAATAGCTTTACCTTAAAAATTTGAATTGCATAATGTGCTATAATAAATAATACCAGTCACTTTTGTGAATTTTAACTCTGTATTATACACTGTTGCTGTTTGAGCCACGGTAAAAACCCAACACCCTATGTGTTTGTATTATTTTCTTTAATGTCGTTTCGTGTTATTGATGAATTGCGGGTCGATTCGTCCATTCAACGGGCCATATGATCGTTCCAAGAAATACATCTCGGAAATATAAACAAATAGCTTCATTTCCCAGGATGCCGTTATTTAAATCCGGGTGTACACCATGCACACACACAGTACATTTCTATTTTGAATAATGAATACAAATTGTGGGTTTGAATTAATTCCACATCCATCTATCTCTGTTTGCTCGGTTTCTACGTGATATCTCCGTTCCATATCAATTGAATACACGTTAGACCTTCGCCTTGGCGTGCAGGGCTGGCCCGATCACACCACGCTTACTAATAATTAGTTATTGATCTGGTCGTCCAATGTCCCGAGACCTTGTGTATACAATACATACCGATATATTTCAATTACACGCGAATGGGATGGACCATGGCTGTGTAATTTACACGCTCCAATAAGCAGCAGACCGCTTCACAGTTACGGTGCATAGCATTGATTATTGGCTTACGATCGCGCCGAATCGAGTACATGAGGGCAGATGTACACGGTATAAGGTAACGGCAGTCGACGCGGTGATGGATGAGCGAGCAGTGGTACCACTGACATTCTCAGATAGGCTCGATTAACTGCTGTCACTTTACTACCGTGTAGACGGGATGCAAACCGATCAAGTCGATACCTGTAATTGTGCTAATTTTAAATTCGGGAATTTAAAGTTATGTTGTGTCACTTGTGTGTCTTCAGACTCGAAACCTCCTATAAATACAAATATCTGTAGTAGTCACACAATGTACGTCTGGATCTTTTGGCGCTTCGATCAGCTCTTGTGAGAAATCAGCTGTGTATCGGAAGAGTTATAGCTGTCGCATGATCGACATAAACGAACACCTTGTTCAGTGTAGACGTCGCCATGATCGATAATCACCGGCTAATCAATGTCGTCGTGCAGCAACCTTGTTCCTGAACCCGCCCCCACGCGTAGCCAATCGGCGATCGGTATTTGCGGGGGCTTGTCTCGGGCGGTTCGCTGGTTGGCTACGAGCTCCCCGCCTGTGACGAAAGCATCGGAAAGTTAGTCTTGGGGCGAGTTTAACTGTATCCAAACGGTTATATAACGGGACGTGCTGAAAAAGATTGAACGTTAAACATTGAAAACATGTACAGAGCCTAAACAGTAGTAGTAATCAAGGTTACAAAACGAAACTGCTATAGAATGAAAGATAATGTTTTTAATTGTTTAATTTTAATTTAAAATAAAATATGTAGGCTAAACAAATGGTGGTGCCTTTGGAAAGAAATGAATTATTACGGTAACATAACAGAAACACAGTATTTTCTCGTCTTCGGTCTCTGGCTTTGCGGCAGACCACTTTATTCCCCGGCACATGATCAATCTATATTGCAATCCGATTACCGGAGCAATCAATGTTTTGACCCTGGTAACCAGAGACTCGCGCCCAGCATCACGTTCACCCAGGGCTCGCAATGTGTGTGATCGAAATAGTATCACTTTGTTTTCGTCATCGACCCGTCCCGTGTTTGTATTTCATTACAAAGTTTTAATTGTGTCTATTCGGTCCGGCGGTTTGGTCCGTGGCCGCGACGGTGCGCGTCAGTCGCTTTCTTCCACTCCGATGCGATGTTATCCGCATTCTCTTCTCGCTACGCTAAACTCTTCGGTTACATACAATCAGAGTGACGAGAAAGGAGAGAGAAAAAAAATACCGTTCGTCACAGAAGAGTGTTTCGTGGCCAATTCGCGACCGATATTTGAAATTTGGGCTCATTGGTTGGCCACGTGTCACAGTCATCAATGATAGATTATCTATCTGTAGTCAAATGTACGTATGTGACAACACAACGGCATCTTGTGAGTGCGTCTAGTAACTCGTCTGGGAAGTTTTAGAGATGGGGCGGGGGGTACATAATTTGGTCTTGCCACGCAACGGGGGCGTGGGGGGGTTGGTGCAGAGTCCCATCCATCGGCCGCGTAAATAGTATCATTTTCAAGCCCTATGTTTCAGACTCACTCACATTTAAATATTGATGCCACATTCGGGGATATGTTTTGAAGGGGTGCGAGGGTTTACAACGTGTTATAGGCGGAAGTTGTCACCCTCTTCAATTCCTTCCCCCCTTTTCCACTCTGCTGGTCTCGGATGACGTGTTGTTGAGATAGTCCTGTGGTTGTACACCCCTGTCAAGCTGGCAGGCGCCGTGGAACCGCAGCTTTCAGATGGATAGACGATACATTGTGGTGTGGCGCTAGCAGTGTTGTAGGGTAGTTGTACACCCCTGTCTGGCTGGCAGGCGCCGTGGAACCGCAGCTTTCAGATGGATAGACGATACATTGTGGTGTGGCGCTAAAATGTTCTCGGTAGCGACTGACAGCGACGTTGTATAAAATACAGACGGCGGTTGGCGAGCATGGAGATAGTAGGGGATGGTGCCTTCATACTCCCCACTACAGCGCATTACCGGAGGGTGTGTTTGAGGTCCGATGTGGTAATCTCGCCGTGTTTGTTTAGAGAAAATCAATCTCGCAATAATGGCAAATATAGAGGCTGAAACTGGGCGCAGACGTCACATCAACACACGAGTTCGTTACTTGGGTTCACTCGCCGATAGAAGTAAATCATGATTCGTACAGAGCACGTCTCCACTCACGTGCACTCACCACTCTACGCATTCACTCAATCTAATCAATAGGCAACATACATACATATTACATGCATGTTGATGACTGCAAAATAGTTGAAGTAAATTTAAGTATACGAGTGTGCTCGTACGTGCTCAGTCTCACCTTGTATGTATCGCAAACCGTGCATCGTTCATGGTTCGAAAGAAACCCATGTATGTTTGTTTCCACTAATCTCTTACGGTTCTCACTACATGATCATCGAACTGACTACATCACCACTACAATCCGTTATCTGTGTCACTGCTGATCATCTCTTAACTTCAACACAACGCGAAGATGCCCTGAGCCTGGAGTAAGTTCTCCCACACTCATCCACCAACGTCCAGACCAGCTTGAAATATAACGAACAAATTTGACAAGCTGTCAAAAAATTACATCCCGCTGTGGCAATTGCCAACTTTGTCTCCGTTATAAACGAGACTATCGAAAGTGTTGGCACCACTCCCTCCCATGACTCCCTCCCTCAGTCAAGACCGGAGGTTCTTGACCGTAATCCAGAGACGCTTGATAAAAATGTTTGTGTTTGGCAGAGGCGTCTCTTGGCGAGTATGGTTATTATATCACATCCAGCCCATGTCTGCTCTGCCAGCCTTCGTTCAATATCAGCGACATTACAGATTTGTTTTATTGGTTGTCTCGAATCGTCAGCGGGTCACTTCATCGTTCAAATCCACCCTTTAGCACTTATCATCTCGATTATCCTCCCAGCATGCATTGCTCAACCGTCCAGAGTGCCTTGAATGTATAGATTGATCGTCATGTGCATAGGGGTCGTTACACATTGATGGCATCTTGATGGCTAAACTATTTTGCAGATTCGAATTATACTTGTGATATGAGGGCATTTTGGGGCTGTGCTCGTGCATGTCTCTAATTTCTACCACCATATTATATTGGATGTTATTCCCTCTTATTTGTTCCGATTATCTTCCGTGTATGAACACATACGAGGCAAACATAAAGCTAAGCATATGACGGTTTGAATCCCATAGCAGCAAACCTGAAAAAAAGTATGTTGGTAAAGCTGATCAACGCATGGCGTATAGGATAGGTATATACCTAAGAGTAGAACGCTTACGTTATAATCTTGCAGAAGCCATCTTGAACAGTGCTTTGCACCTGTAATGCAGTTAACAATAGCAATTGACTGCAGGTGTATGGCGCAGAGTTTTCATAGCCACTCCGCCTGCATGCACATAGCGACGGTTACGTATTTTTTGTATCTTGCAGCTAGTCGAACCTTACAGCTTAGCGTAGCGTCGCACGTTATACTCATTAAACACATATTTAGGTACGAAATACCCAAGTAAATAGTGTGGACATAGTATTAGTTTCCCACATAACACTTCCGCATGGGCATTACAAGGCCCACGTATGGCCAGCCAGACGAAAACGCACGTGCCACATATGGCCAGCCAAGTGTGGCAATGACATGTTTTTGGCAGTGACCCCACGAATGGGCCATGCGTCTGGGCCTTACAAGGCAGAGACATGGCCAGCCAGATGAAAACGTCAGTCTCGCATCTGGCCAGCCAAGTGTGGCAGGGACTTGTTTTTGGCAGTGACCCCACGTATGGGCCATGCGTCTGGGCCTTACAAGGCAGAGACATGGCCAGCCGGATGAAAACGTCAGTCTCGCATCTGGCCAGCCAAGTGTGGCAGGGACTTGTTTTTGGCAGTGACCCCACGTATGGGCCATGCGCCTTACAAGGCAGAGACATGGCCAGCCGGATGAAAACCTCGCTGGCCGCATGTAACGCCATCTAGGAATTAAAAAAGATATCGAAGCTACGATATGACAATTAATTTATTATTACGGAGATACTATTCAATTAGAAGTTTAAACTATATCAAATCATAGCCTGTAAACAGAAGCACATCATACATTAATTTGAATTGAAGCAATTATAAAGACATACAAATTTACAAGTACATTTCGGGATTTGAACTCGGCCAAACTGGAACGCTGCATCTGAAAGTAACCACCTTGACCAACGCGCCACGGAGATGATTGAGCAACGGAAGAATTCAACCCAATATATATCCACGACCATTGAAATTCGTTAGTAAGTAAGACGCATCCGGCCCACGTACGGCTAGCCAGTTTATTTAGCCTATTTAGTTATTACTTTATTTATTTAATGTCTATCCTATTCAGTTATAAAAACTGATTTACAAAGGAGGACAATAAACAGAACTATGCGAACAATTAATAGTAATGAAATCATAAAAAGTATAAGAAAAAACAAAACAAAACGAACTACTGGACAATATATAAAATTATGACAAATAAAATGAAATGAGTAAATAAATTGTAATAACGTTTCTTTCATGTTACATTATATTACATAACGTGAGAAAATATATTTGTGCAAATCAAAGAAAATAGCCTACCCTTAGTATTTTAGTTGATACAAGTAAAACTAAAACTAAATTATACATAGACCATATTAGCTCTTGCCCTACCAAGGGAGTTATAGTTATAAATCAAATGCAACCACTGTTAAAATCTTGTTCTCAGTGGTGTTTTAACCTGTACTTAGATTAATTATTATAAGTGTGTTATGACTAAGACCAGCGGTACTCAAACTGCGGCCCTCCATTAACAATTTTGCGGTCCAGAGCTTTTGTGTTTTCATTAATATATTTTACTATTTTAAATGACTATTTGTTTGCTGTATATATGATAATAATATTGTATTCGTGATGAACCATGATATATCGCAAACCAACTAAACTTTACTTGGTATTTGTTACCTCTAACGTAACGTAATATAAAATGGGTAATGCTTCGAGTTTTACTGACTCGAAAAAGCACGAAATATCTATAATAGTCGAACAAATTTTGCGCCTTCGGCGAAAAGACCTCAGGCGGCTGGGGCTTTGCCATGCCTCACTTTTCCCTGTTAACCCCCCCCCCCCCCCCCCCAAATAATTCCTAGTTACGCTTTACTTGGATTTTTGGAAAAGTGGCCCTCCAGGAAAAAAGTTAGAGTACCACTGACTTAGACACTATCACAGTATAATCCATAATAATCAGATGTCTCCATCCACCCACAATTTTGCATTATGTGCATGGAGACATCTCAGCAGTGCCATGCCCATGCTTGTGAAAAATGTATATGTATGGAAAAAATAATAAAAAAAAATTTAAAAAAAAATTAAATATTAAAATTAAACAAAGCAAATCAAGTAAAAAACATTATATACATAAAAAAAATACAAACAAATTAGATTAATATGAAGGCGAAACATGGAAGGAAAAAAATTATATAGAAAAGAGAAAACGAAAAAAAGCCGGAACTGCAATCTGGGAAGAACAAAACATTCACGTAAAAGCAACCCGAGAAGCCACATACGCCTTCTATCTTCTCTTCGAATCTTGAAAATCAGATGGTCTTGAAAATCTTGATCCAAGAACATTAAATTGAAAGTTGCTATCAAACTGAACCAAGAAGATTGAGGAAAACTGAAAACTGAAAACAGTTGTTTGTCAAGTCATGGCTAGCCGTGTGTGGAAAGGACATGGCTAGTATCCGTCGTGCCACATACCGCTGAGCTAGGGTAAGACGCATCCGGCCCACGTATGGCTAGCCAGTTGTTTGCCAAGTTATGGCTGGCCATGAGTGGAAATAACAAGGCTGGCATCTGTCATGCCACATACCGCTGAGCTAGGGTAAGACTCATCTGGGCCACGCATGGCTAGCCAGATGTTTGCCAAGTCATGGCTGGCCATGAGTGGAAAGGACAAGGCTGGCATCTGTCATGCCACATACTGCTGAGCTAGGGTAAGACGCATCCGGGCCACGCATGGCTAGCCAGTCGTTTGCCAAGTCATGGCTGGCCATGAGTGGAAAGGACAAGGCTGGCATCTGTCATGCCACATACCGCTAAGCTAGGGTAAGACTGATCTGGGCCACGCATGGCTAGCCAGTTGTTTGCCAAGTCATGGCTGGCCATGAGTGGAAAGGACAAGGCTGGCATCTGTCATGCCACATACCGCTAAGCTAGGGTAAGACTGATCTGGGCCACGCATGGCTAGCCAGTTGTTTGCCAAGTCATGGCTGGCCATGAGTGGAAAGGACAAGGCTGGCATCTGTCATGCCACATACTGCTGAGCTAGGGTAAGACGCATCCGGGCCACGCATGGCTAGCCGGTTGTTTGCCAAGTCATGGCTGGCCATGAGTGGAAAGGACAAGGCTGGCATCTGTCATGCCACATACCGCTGAGCTAGGGTAAGACGCATCCGGGCCACGCATGGCTAGCCAGTCGTTTGCCAAGTCATGGCTGGCCATGAGTGGAAAGGACAAGGCTGGCATCTGTCGTGCCACATACCGCTGAACTAGGGTAAGACGCATCCGGGCCACGCATGGCTAGCCAGATGTTTGCCAAGTCATGGCTGGCCATGTGTGGCTGGGATATGGCCCTCTTATGCTAGTCATGAATATAAAGTTGCATGGCTAGCCTTATCTGGGCCATATGATGCCCATGCACAGTTTGCCAGACGCATGGCAGCCAGGTGTTTGCCTTACATGGCCCAGGCTATGGTCAAAATCGTGTGCTACATGGGTTGCGTTGTATTGTTTTATTGCCCAATTGCCCGAAGTTGGGCGTTACAATAGGGATGTGCGTGCTAGAAGTGTCGAACCCATGATACAATAATATTTCTGTGTGGGCATGAGGAAGGATATATCGTAGACTTAGAACATGTGTCGAACCCTTATTTCAGGCACTGTCACACACAATCATTCTCTTAGGATGGACTTTACACATATATATATTTGCGCCTAAGTAAGAGTGTAGACTAGCACTAGGTAATGCACCGGTTCACTATAATATGCATAATTATCGAGAGCCTAATTATTGAGTTGAAAAACAAATATGAATAGGCGGGACTACAAAACCATACGTTGCAACACTTCGTAAGTGCTGCGTATGACACAACTATATTCATTATATCCAGTCCTTTCAGGGGGGTCTCAGAAGTAAACTGTGTGTGTGTATATACGTCATATATTATATACATACAGTCTCTGTGATCTCTATACAAATAGGGTTCCCGCATCGTCGTCTCGTCTCGTCTCGTCTCGTCGTAGCATCTTCATCAAACAATTCTCACTCGCGTCTGTCCCGGAAACTTATGTTGTCGTCGTCTATATTGGATTGGAGGGTTAGTATAATTATATAGTTTGTATAACTTCTCTCTCTCTCTCAGCGCTAAGTTATGACTTATAACGAACTTAAGTAACTTGCTCAACAGAACCAAAGCCCTTCATAATCTCTACATAGAACATTGTATATCTATATAGTGATGGAATACGAAGAGCATCGTAAACGAATAAACACTCGCATTGTTCCTGAGCGAAAACCGCTATTCAAAGTCGCCCGAACTGCAACCGAATTTTCAAATGTATAATATACTTTTACTCAAAGATAATAATAAGCGAAGGATACCTCTACGCCAAAAACCGCAGAAAATCTTCATTTTTTAACTATATCTCAAAATTGAAACACAAAATCGAAAATCTGAGAAATCATAGCGGTGTGGTTTGGTAAGCCCTACACACTGAATGATAAATGTATTTAACGTAATCAGTATGCCCGCGTGATTAGTATTTCATTAAATTACTAAGGAAATAAGTATCACAGTCATACTGATTATAATGTTAGATACATTTATCATTCAGTCTGTAGGGCTTACCAAACCACGTACAGCGCCATGATTTCTCAGATTTTCGATTTTGTGTTTCAATCTTGAGACATAATCAAAAAATGAAACTTTTCTGCGGTTTTTGACGTAGAGGACAACCACCCTTACGTTAAAAGTATTTCTGCGCGCAGTGCATTTAATAATGATTGTTTCCCCCAAATATTTGTTCGTTTCTAATAAACATAATGTTTGTTTCGGGACAAGTATACCTAATTCCTTGTTCGTCATCAGATTAGTCGAGTATCACATGTTACTCATCTCACATAACACTTGCTGCACCAATCAAGATGACCCGCAGCGCCTGTGTGGGTGGACGGATGCCCGCCTGTCTCAACCATTGTCTCAACTGAATTGCATCGGACGAGCGTAATTGAGACGTTTAACTTAATGCTGTCCTCCGATGCCGCCCCCGACTGTCCGGTGTCCATGCTCGCGTTCCTCATACACGCGCCTAAGTAAAATTCAAATTGATGACGTAATAAATCTTGCCACTCGCCGTGCTTGACCCTTAGAGCAGCTATACTGGCCACGCCGTAAGAAGCAAGGTGTCCCCTAAAATTCTGAGTAGAGACGGTCGCTCCACACGGTCTATTTAACGGTATTCACCTCGAGATTTCTCGATACCTGCATTGTTATTGTCCACCGCATTGACTGCACAAACCGTGAATGGAATACAACCCCACCACGTCAGACAACAGGCGGGCGATATTATTACTAATCCAGAGGCAAAAGAACGGGATGCAACTAGACAGTTGTCACATGCGTCACTTCACTATTACATAATCCGTGACGACAACACCTTGCAAGTTAATTTGACGAGACTATACATCTCTGCTCTAAGGCTCGACGCGGGATGTAGAGCGTGTGCTTGTCGGTTGCGGTTAGCGGGACGCGACAGTGACAGTCTGCGGTTGCGGTTGAGGACGTTGTATCGATCATGCCGGCCGGGTTCGAGTCCTGGACGTGAGATCTGTGCTCGTTTAGCAGCTGGGTCGGTGGTTGCAGTGCAACGCGGTCCGCTAATGGGAGCAACTGTAATCTGTCTCGGGATGGGAGCACACTGGGGGATTCTATTCAGTTACATAACCGAGTTGCAAAGGGGGACAATAAATACAACTAAAAGGAAAACTGTTTAAACAACATCTAAAACATAACGACAATTGGACGAGAGATAATTACTTGGGAATGCAATGAATATAATAAATAGCAAAAGTATAAGACAGAAAATGAAACAGTAAAAGTACAAATATGAAAAGAAGTATGAAATGAAGTATGAAATAAAAAAGACTAAACATTACTGTACAATAGTCAATAACTAATTCAGAACTAAGCGAAGAACCACAATAATTGCCAACAGCAGAAAAAATAATGGAACTCGCACCATATAACCAACATTTTTTTTATAAATACATTTTGTAAATAGACGCCGTTATTTTGGCTTACTTACAACACCGGAGAAAAAAAAATCTTCACTCGTATATGTTTCCTAGTTTTAGTGTTCAAAGTTGTAACTTGAAATGTTTGAAAATTTAAACGTTCAATACGCATTATAGGTGGGACAACGTGTAGATCAGCTTAGCCTCAGATACACCGCCGCACACAGTAGGCTTACAGCATATTTCCATCGTATTTTATAGATTCATTTAGTTGGACGTAAAATAACACCTACACTAAAGAGTAAAGACACAATTACAAGGAAAACTTATGGTTTGTTCCGATTTACTTCACTGTTTCACATTTATGTCTGTTGTGGAAATTCCTGAAACGATTTTTCCGTGGGAAAGTTCACTTACTTTCTGTGAAGGAGGGTGGATAAAGATTGATGTGAAAAGGGGGAGAAGAGCAGAGGGGAATTAACTTTGTTGGTAGCCTACCCCGCTAAGAAGATGTCCCTAAGTACTGTCCCCATATGGTCATAAATAACAATACATGTCAGCTATAAACACACTAATGCATTGATATTATTTATGATACTTTAACTTTGTTTGATATTTAACTAACCGTTTCATTTTGTAAACACAATGGTAATGCGGTAGGTTATATCGCTAAATGTAATTGTCATATGTGCGCCGTTCTATTTGTCTTGGTTATGCGATGCGCCTACCTCATTGTCCGACCGGTTATAGGGCGCCTGCGCATTGCACGGCCGGAGCTGGTTATTATAATATTGCATTACACTTTTTACCATCTGTTGCAATCAAACCAGGTTTTCACTGCTACTATAGCGCAACATAGGGACGACTGGACAGACCGAACAAAAGCGCGACTGACGTATCACATATGGTCGGTGTGCGATTGTTTTTCTCGAAACAAACGGTAGTGGTACGGGAACCAAATGAAAAAGCGAGCGTACAATGGAGGCGGGTAACGAGCGGGTACATGGATACAATGCACGTATTGTCTCCGGCTATGTACCGTAATTATTGTAGTCTTGCAGTGAGTAATCATCGACTGTGCATGGCCACGAATGACGTCACGACAAGTGGTGCTGTTGTGATGATGTGAATTTGCCGCAAAGTTGCGACGCACGGGTATTCTCATTTGTTCTACTTATCTGTATTATTAATTAAATAAATAAATATGATCCTGTTTCACATGTACGCGTATGCCACCTTAGTATACGTGGGTTCATTACTTCACAGAGCATGTTTTTTTTTTTTTTTAAATTGGCCTTCATCTTGGTCTATCAGACTATCACGGTATCAGTCCAGGGGCGGATTTAAGAAAAAGGGCCCGGTCGGCATTGATGATTGTAGTAATTACGTGTGTAGATGAGGTAGTGTGGAATAGCAGGGGTCTGGGGCGAAGCCCCAGCCGCCGGAAACAATTTCGATACGTAAGGACGAACATATTTTTGGTACTGCAATAAGTTGGATGGCCTAAAACGCGTAAAGCTATTATGTAAAAAGAGCCTTGTCTGTGGGAAACTTTTCCCCAAAAAATAACGAATTATTTCTGTCCCCATTTTTGCTGGAAGTAGCTATACCGATGTGATTAAATCGACGCACGTTTTAGTAGTAGTTTGGTTTTCAAAATTAACATTAAGTTCTACTTGAGAAATGTTCGTGACATCACTAGACGATTCGGACACACATGTTCTTGTTGCACTGTGGGGAAACCAGAACAGAGATTTTTAATATAAATCGACGTTTCATCACGCTTACTTACTTCACCAACACGTGCTGATTTAATCGCACTCGAATATACTTTCCTCTCAGCAAAAAATGCTAATTTTGTTTGTTTAGGGTTTGACAGCCTGGTTTTTGTTTGTATTGGTCTTTCTCGCTCGAGCAGTGGCACAATTTCAATACCACATGCTAGAATAAAATATATGTAAAATAACAATTCAAACTAACAAACAAAAGGAATAAAACGAACACTGTGCCACAGAATAACGCTCACACACACGCACACGCTGAAGCACAATATTTTGCAAGAACTACTTGACTTCTGTCACTTGCCAAACCTATAATACAACTGAGCTACGAAGACACAACAAGCCACCCTCACCCGACCCCCCATTGGCCACTTACATAAGTAACTGATTTTTCTCGAAATTTGAAATATGTGCATCCGCTTTTATGTTTTAAAGGAGCGAAGCGTTGTTCCTCAGAACGGTGTAAATCTGTTTAAAACCTGACAACATCCTGTCCCGCTGTCCCTAGCCTTATATTCTAACAACCTGTTGTTATTGTGAAAGGCCCACAGGCCCCACACTAAACTCATCAGATAATTTATGTCAATTGTAACTTCGTTTCCCTTTCATGGAAAATTTCAATAAATAGCGGCTGAGTAGACAACAACTACATAAAGTTATGATTATCAGCAATGGAGGTCTAGGGGGCCCCAACCGGGTCGGGGCCCGGTCGGCATTCGCCGACCTCGCCGCCCGTTAAATCCGCCCCTGGGTATCACCCCACATCGTCTCGAATATCATGACATAAAACAACAAGAATTAGTGCCAATCAACATTGATTAACCGAGCTGGTTAAACTGATGTGACACATTACATCTGTATTGTCTATAACAGACAATGTAAATAGACTATTTGAAAAAACGAAGTTATTTTTTTAAGAATGTGACAGTGTAACGTCCCTATATACCAAACATTGGGAATTATTTCCGTTACCTTTGCACAGATTGAGACCTATAGATAGATGGCTCATGCAAACAGAGTTGATTGGTTCGTCCTAACGTGAAGAAGTAGACCTGAGAGAAGACGGACAAACCTCTTTGGTCAATGTCCTGTCATCCATCATCTGCTTCCGTCAACTCTTCTTTGGCTCCGATCTCGTGTTACTGACCTCCCAGCACAGCTATATTATTAGCAGAGTCGATAAAGAAGTTCTCTTCTGGGAACCCTCCCCCCGCCCCATCGACATAAACGAATGAATGATTTCTTCGTAAGTTTTGTAAATAAGTCTTCAGCCAGATAATGGTACTAATTACAAATGTAATGTGATCATCATTTAGACAGGGACACGTACTTTAAACTAATCAACAAATACCGAGCTAAGATGTGTGTATGAAGTAAACGAAACCATCAGAAACGGTAATATGAAATACCAATACCTTTCAAACGCAATAGATTTTAAACAACGTCTAACTTATCGCCCAGTAACATAAACGTAATCCTCCAATTGTTATAAGTTAGCCTGTTGTGGATAGTCATCAAGGCCCTTATTTCAGAACAGTTTTAGGCGAAATTCTAGCCGGTTGTAAAGTTGCTCCCCCTATTCCGTAACTTGGGCGCAAGTTACAACCGGTGGAGGGGCCAGATTGATAAGCAATAATAAAGTATTTTTTATGTAAGAACCACAGATAACACATGGTATGAATGAACTAATGTAGTGGAACTGACAGACTAGTCACGTGGCTTACCGACCACGTGACTGCTTGTGGCGGTAAGTGGCGTCCACCCATGGCGTCCACCCCAACCAGGTGTGTTATACATAACCGCAAGTTGCATTGAACGAAAGCTGTTATGACAGACGTCGGCCCACACGCCATTGTGCTCTAAGCGCTCGCAGGGATGACTCACTTGGTTAACTAGTCTCATTGTGTTGAATTGAGTTGAGTTGCAATAACGCTCGCTGTATTAGTGCGAGCGAGCGTCGGCCCTGCCCTGCCCTGCCCTGCACTACCGGCGTGGGTGTAAGATGTCCTATCCATCGAACATGGGGGTGGCACTCAGTGTGTACGTCTTCACTGACGCACTAAGGGTGGCAGAGTTGCAATAACGCTCGCTGTATTAGTGCGAGCGAGCGTCGGCCCTGCCCTGCCTTGCACTACCGGCGTGGGTGTAACATGTCCCATCCATCGAACATGGGGGTGGCACTCAGTGTGTACGTCTTCACTGACGCACTAAGGGTGGCAGAGTTGCAATAACGCTCGCTGAATTAGTGCGAGCGAGCGTCGGCCCTGCCCTGCCTTGCACTACCGGCGTGGGTGTAAGATGTCCCATCCATCGAACATGGGGGTGGCACTCAGTGTGTACGTCTTCACTGACGCACTAAGGGTGGCAGAGTTGCAATAACGCTCGCTGTATTAGTGCGAGCGAGCGTCGGCCCTGCCCTGCCTTGCACTACCGGCGTGGGTGTAAGATGTCCCACTCCCATCCATCGTACATGGGGGTGGCACTCAGTGTGTACGTCTTCACTGACGCACTGAGGGGGGCAGAGTTGCAATAACGCTCGCTGTATTAGTGCGAGCGAGCGTCGGCCCTGCCCTGCCTTGCACTACCGGCGTGGGTGTAAGATGTCCCATCCATCGTACATGGGGGTGGCACTCAGTGTGTACGTCTTCACTGACGCACTGAGGGGGGCAGAGTTGCAATAACGCTCGCTGAATTAGTGCGAGCGAGCGTCGGCCCTGCCCTGCCTTGCACTACCGGCGTGGGTGTAAGATGTCCCACTCCCATCCATCGAACATGGGGGTGGCACTCAGTGTGTACGTCTTCACTGACGCACTGAGGGGGGCAGAGTTGCAATAACGCTCGCTGAATTAGTGCGAGCGAGCGTCGGCCCTGCCCTGCCTTGCACTACCGGCGTGGGTGTAAGATGTCCCATCCATCGTACATGGGGGTGGCACTCAGTGTGTACGTCTTCACTGACGCACTGAGGGGGGCAGAGTTGCAATAACGCTCGCTGAATTAGTGCGAGCGAGCGTCGGCCCTGCCCTGCCTTGCACTACCGGCGTGGGTGTAAGATGTCCCACTCCCATCCATCGAACATGGGGGTGGCGAGAACGAAAGTTTACCAGAGTTTTTCTTCTGCCACCAGCGGTTGGGACTTCGCCCCAAGCCCCGCATTTTACGACACAACACAGAAAATATCCAATTATCCCAAACAACCAAGATAGAATAGAATCTTGGGCCGCCACTGTTGCAAACAACAGAATCTACTGAAGTAAATTTATAAACTTATGTGAAATCAAAAATCCAAAGTCCTTATTTGATTAACTATTGATTGAGCCAACTATCATTAAAAATGCAACGGGAACGGGTTTGTACAAAAATGTGTGTGTGTATCTGGTACTAAACTTTCCGCTATCCATTATTACATGTTGCTTGCGGATGGGGGTGTGGGTGGTACGACGTACGTGGAAGTACAAGGGTGTTTTGTCTATAATCACCCCTCCCAATACCGCCGCGCAGATCCGCCACTGGCTGGACCAACGCGTGGACAGTCAGTCTATGTTTATGTTTGGCGCGAACTAGTGTGATCGATAACGCAGTGCGTATTTTTGCTGCATCTCTGTTATAAAAGCCACGACCGAGCCATACTCATTTAGTTCGTTTGATTTACCGTCACCTTTTGTACTTTTTGCCATATACCCCATGAAATAACATGGAGCAGTGCAAAAAGTACAAAAGACGTAGCCAAATCAAACGAACCTATTGTATTCGCGTATATACTAAGAAACATTTTTTCAAGTTATCCATATTCTCTATTGAATTTCTTGATTATCGCCGTCTAATTAATTAGCTTGAAAGCCTTTCTGCAGAAAAATCGTAGATTTTGACGCGCTCGCTTATCAACGCGTTAAACAGCGTTTTCTTATAGTGTATAATATTGACGATTTCTGTCTGCTTTGACTTTACAGAAGACGTGTCGATTCTCTGACGGAGATTCAGTAAACCTTTTAGGTTTCGACGAGCCCCCGACAGGGGATTTTCCATACCTTGTATTTTATTGAGAGACGGAAATGAGAAACAAACCGGATTTAAAAGATTGCACATTCGAATAATAGAACACCTGCAGCTCTGTGCCCGTTATAGCGCGACCCGCTCGGCAATAAAAGAACGGCTGGAGCGCGCATACGGGTTAGGTCGCATGGGTGCAATGAAATAACGTGGCCCATTTGTCGCATCCAACGCCGACGCGATCCTGTAATGTGCTGACAGACACACATTCAGCGCTAACCCGTGTTCTCAGGTGCGCTCACAATACTTTCTGTCGGAATCATTTTAACAAGTTACTCCCAGCTTTTTGTCGTAGTGATTTTTTTAACAGTCAAACCAATCGACCTTTGATTGAACAGTTATCTGGTTGTCAATAACGCTTGTTGTCTCGACCCTTTCGGGGACGAGGTAGAGTCCGGAGCGTGTAAACAAAAAAACGTTCTCTATGTCTTCATGAGGGCATCCCGCTCCTTTTCCCGAGGGAGAGGCATGACGTGTTTGGCAGTCAGGGCCGGTATTTCAATGTCCAGTTAAAGTGTCAAGTAAATTTAACTGTCAGGTAAGTCAAGTTTGGTGTATTTCTATTGGCCGTTGTCATGGTGAAAACAATTTAACTCAGAAGTAGATTTTAACTGGACATTGAAATACCGGCCCTTAGTATACCAGAAACGCTACGCAGGGTGGAGAATCTTGGTTTCAAATCGAAAATGTTTTCTTATTTGATTTCAAGCAAGTGCTCAAATTATGTTTTACTTTTAGGTCACGAAAAATTTGACAAACCACATTCATCGGTACATTTTCCATTTTGGTCAGATAATATTTCCATATATACCGTACCACTCACTCCCAGTGGCGCATGGAAGGTGGGGGAAGAGGTTTTTTTGGGGGGCCCAGAAGATCCTAAATCTTACTTTATGTTGTCAACGTTATAATAATATTACTACTACTAACAAGTAAAAACATGCAGTCCTTCTGACTGCAAATATATTTAGGAATTACACTAAAGTGATTTTCCGTACGGCGTGCACTTATTAGTACAAAACTGTTGCGAATTTTTCCGACTCCGACTGGGGTTCTGCCCCTGACCCCTCTTATTCACCCGGCAAAGACCCCTCCCAGGATGATTTCATCCTGTATGTGCGCAACTCACTCCATAAGCTTGAGCTCGCCAGCGGGATTTGCTGCATTGAACAGGTTTAATTAAGTAAAGGTTAATGAATGCATTTGTGTTAATTGATTGACAACCCTCCGTCGGCGCTCGCGTTCAACTACTGCCACGTGCAACACGTGTCATACCCGGGGCGTCCATTCATCAATCATCTGTTGCTGACGGCAGGTTATCAACGCGGTGTTGATTGGAGACATCGTAACACTCTCATCATGTGTGCATTGTGTGGCTGTTGTTCTCAGTACAATAGACGTCAGCATGTGCAGTGATGCATTCTGGGAAGCTCTAACCGTTTGCTTTCTTTGACATTCACGTGCATTCACAAGTCTCTATGTCATAAATGGCCTTCGAGAAGGAAGCCTCTTTGAAACTTTGTGTTCTTAGTTAGTACTTAGTACTTCACTCTTGTTCATGGCGGCTACAGAGGGATCTTTGTGCTCTACTACATTGGCCTTCCTGCACTTACCAACGTTATTACTCAATTGACCTGTCATTCTAACTAAAATAGGCGACAGAATTTGCAGTGATGAATTCTATGAAGTTATAATCGTTTGCTTTCTTTGTCATTCATATACGTAAGTCTGGTATCTCTCCTCTATGTCATGTTGCCTACGAGTAGAAAGCCGACACTCACTAATGTTATTGACCTGTCAGGGTGTAATTCTAGCTAAAATAATCGTCAGACTTTGCTATCATGAATTCTGTGAAGTTCTAATAGTCACCGTTTGCTTTCTTCGACATCCAAATGTCTGGGAACGCTCCTCGGTTCCAACGCATCTACTTATTTATAACTTTCGTGGAAACTGGTGATATATAAAGATGCAACCAACCTTTATGGTATCGGTTCGGCATCGCATCCGCACCCCATTCATGTGCAACAGTGGTTTCAACGTCTTCTTGACAAAATGTATTTCGGTGCTCTATAAGTTTGGTGTTCGAAGGTTGGGGTGGCGTCACAACGCTTTTAATTAGCACTTTTATACTTTTAACTGTAGAAGAACGGCACAAATGAAGTAAATCTCATCTTTGTAGGAGTGGAAATCAGTGTTATATTATGGCTTGCGAGTCCATTGTTTATAATGTTAAGTAATGTATGAAATAGGCCTACTGATATATCGCCAATATCAAAACCGCGCGTGATTACAGATTACAAAAAAGTGAAAAACGCACTCGATGGGGAACTTGTATGGATGGAGTTGATGCAACCAATGTACTTGATTACAAGTAATTTTGAAATACCAACCCTGATAATGTGATATTATTATTACAAACATGTTTCACGTAATATACTAACCCAAATTGAGTCCGGTTTTTACTTTACGATGTGGTGTCTGGTGTAGTAATGTAGAGAATATTCAAGCACGTCTTCCCCAATTGTGGCTGGAAAAATGAAAACCCAAGAAGAATGCAATAATATCCAAATATTAAATTGTCTATCCCGGTGGTCTACAAGTCAAGGCGCCCACCCGGCAAGTGTCAAACCTGGGTTCGATTCCCAGTCGGGGTTGGTTTTTTAATTTCTGTATTTCACTAAATTGAGTTATGATTAAAAACGTTAATTGAGCGCAATTTGAGTAGATATCGGTGGGAGCTCTACGCACGTGCGTGTAGAGGAGAAAGCCGCCCCCACTAGTGAGGTCTACAGTGTCACGAGTAGGCGCTGGAAGCAAGACAAGTGTGGGCGAACATGTATGCCGACTGTCAACCGCAGCGTCAACCTCCGCAAAGTCTTCTTATCAATACGTCCGGTCTGGGAGCCGATCATTACAACTTCGATAGGCCAAGCAAGTTTCCTTCCGGTTCCGGCTCATTTCCGGGTCGAGAGATGCACTTCGTGAATAACAGTACATCAGTTGGGCTATATTAGTATTTTTGTTTTAATTATTTCTTTTACCGTGCAGTTTTGAATGTAATCGAATACTTTCTTCGTTTTGTAGCCTACGTACGTCCAGTCATATTTGATTGTTATAATAATACGAACATGTAAAATGTGTTTGGCAATGTTTCAGTGTATCGTCATACGCTACTACGGTGCTCTGCATGGTCCACCCCCCCCCCCCCCCCCCCAAACCGCATCGAACCTAAGGACGTCGGATCGAATTATCACATTGATTTGATGGTGTTCCTTTATCCACAATTCAATTATCGCTTCGAATAGCTTCTTAGGATTAAAATAGACGTAACACACATTTATAACAATCATCACTAGAAACACCAAATTATACTTCAGATTATATTTCGTTTGGGATCTTCTACAATTAAAATCCCAAAGAATGTGATCCACTTACGCTTCATGTGTGGGGTATTATTTATTGGCAATGTTGTATGGACGATACACAGAAGAAGTGCGTGTGCTCGGTTTCTAAATGTTGATTGTATGCAAGCTGCACATATACACGAGCTACTCTGTGTGTTGCGTGTATATTGTTTTTGTCACTTGACGTGACTTTTATGGCTATACCCATGCAGAACAGCTCGAGAAAGTGTGCATTCACTCTTCTTTAGCGGCTCTCGAAGTGTTTACGGTGGACTTTACCAGCATCTATTATGCTTAGAAGGAGAACACGCCATGGCTTTCTTATTCCTATGGCCAAATCATCTGAATGTTTGCCTGCTTTCGTGGACAAGTCCTTTGACTTTCAACCTACTTGTAGTTGATGTTGTTAAGGGTACTGACAGTTAATTTTATCATTTGTAGGCATAATATCATAGAAAAAGTTCATTTCGATAGTTTTGTATATAATTTAATTCAAGTATGCTCGTTCCAAAGCTGTAGGGAGCACCAGACAATAAAATAACACCGTGTTGCCTGAAGGGGTAGACGTACCAGACCTTGGAGACCGCAGAGTGGTAGATCGACAACGTGGGCAAAACGTCTTCAACGCGAAGCAGGAAACGCATCCACACTATCGCGATAAGGTGAACCACTCTGTAAACAACCAACCCGGTCGGCTGTCTTCCGTGGGGTTCGAACCCACGCACGTTCTCAACACTTGGCAGATCTTGCAGCGAGATCAAAAGTCGTGATCCGAACTGAACAGGGACATAAAACGAACTGTAAATAGTGTTAACTCTTGGGGACGACCACAAAGTCAACGACGTGTGTTCGTTCTACTTCTGTCCCGTCAAACGCAGCTGGACTCTGTTAACCAACCACAAACTCCACGTTAGTCCATACGACATGACATGAGATGGGGGTAAGTGCTTTCCATTGATTCCCGTCTAAACGTGATGCATCTGTTCCAAGCTTGCTCGCGTGACTCACTGGGCTATACGAGGCTGAATCAGCCGCACACACACACCTACACCACACAGCCAGTCTCCTGCATTTGCATATCATGACGATGTTAAACACAATAAACTATTATGAAAGTTTCTGTGTAAATGTATGTTTCATGGAAACATTTCGTTGTAACATTGGCAGTACATACATAATAAAATGAATACTCTGCTTGTGAAACGAAATGAAGCTATACACATTCATTTGCATATATGTTATTCATTGTGCACTAGATTCTATTCAAATGTCTAGTTCGTGTGTTGCTTGATTGGCAGGTTATGGCAACAAAACAACATCGAACACAATTCATATCCATACGTATATTAGAACAATAATGAAAATTAGCCTACGCTTGCTAATAAATAGAAGTGCTATCGTTATTACTTGGTTCCGAACTATTTGCTAGAAAACTCATAATTAAATTATGTCAATCAAATGCCAAAACGTTTCGATGTGCCGTTTCATTTTGTGTCGTTGACTATTTGTAACACCATTATTGTTTCCTGTTATTTCGGCTCGGACATTGCCCCCCCGGCAACTACCACTCCTCCACCAGAAGTAGGCTACGTGTTTCCTCGGCTCTCATCCGGCATTGTCGCGTTTTATTAAATATCCATTCATAGTTTCGATAAAGTTGAAAGCAAAACTACGATATACGCCGAGGCACTATAGAGGAATAGTAGAAAGTAAATGAATGATGTATAACGCATAACTGCGTCTTAGTCATAAAGACAACCACATGATATATACTCATCGCCTGTAGCAGTCGTAGTGAGCGATATGACCGAACAACACGTCAGAAACATCAACTATGGTTATAACACTGGCAAAACCTGCTAGCTAAATACAATTTGTAATGTAGAAATAATGTGGAATGTGAAATAAACTTCACCATCACGTAAATTTAGCTTTGCACGTTGTCTTAATTAGCCCAGATACATAAGTAATGTACTTTATATTATTCGTCCAAACTTCTAGTTGAGCCACAAATATATGCTGGTCAGCTGCTATATTATGTAACAACAGAATACATACCGCTAAAAATAAAACTTTACCTCTGAACATGTAGATTTAAATCATTTTCTCAATAACACATCTTCCGAGAATACTTGTTTATTTTCCTTGTTCTTTTCATCGCGTGGAATCGTATTATATAACGATGTACTTTTGCGTAAATAGACCCTTGAGGGTACATATTCTCTAATCTGCTTACACATAAGTTTACTCCTATCTTTACCTAAATGTCTACATATAGGAGGAATTAGGCCCAACCCAAACAAACACGAGGTAATGAGAGTTTCTATCCCTAACTTGTTTGACCTTGCTTTATATGCTCAATTGCAACTTGGCCGTATGTATAACGAAGTCTCATCCTCACAGCAAGTGTTCGTTCGACCTGAATGCTATTAATATTGCAGCAGCTTCGTGCACGAGTGATGGATGGATAGCGTCGAGAATGAAGGCGTACCTACGCCGTGGCCTGATTTGTTCACTTTCGCGTGATTTTATTATCTGTACGGTACGAGTCATTTGCACGTCACCTTAATTTCATTACTAATATCTTCCAGACACGTTAGGTATGCATTCGTTGTCTTGAAAATGAATCGTTACGTAATAGGAGAGATATTTTTGATAAAATTTGGCGTTTTAGTTGGCATATTTTATCAACACACGCAGTTACAAATTAATTAGATACGTTTTATCTACACTGTCAGCTGTTTTCTCCCTGCGGAAGGTTTTCGTTAATTCTTTTTAGCCCCCCCCCCCCGTACTTAATCACAGTGGCGTGTGCAGCAGAGGGTTCAAGGCTTATCGCGATTATCTAGAGAAGATAAGAAGCCCTAAAATACCTCAACATGACAATATCTTACTCTCACAGGATGAAACAGTCATTATGCGTCTACTTTGTCGACATCGAAAGTTTGTCTGTTTTGACGTTTTAGATGTAATGACGAAAACACGAAACGGTTGTACCTTCGTGCAGTTTTGTCGTAGAGTGGCCGTGCTTTGCACGGTGTTTTATTTTGGAAAATTAATTCAGTGGAAGATTCAATAGATGATTTTCAGAATTGATCTAGCAAGCCGTGATACGCTCTATCTAAGGGTCCTTGATAGTTATGTTGAGGAGCATTTTTCATTGTTGTCATTGAAGATCTAGAGGGCCGTAATTAGCTCTATCTAAGGGTCCTAGATGAATTCTGAAAAAGGTCTATTATTGAATCTTCTACTGAAATTGAGTGGATATACAGTATATACAAATTTACTATTTTATTTTATGTGTATTTATTCTTGTATAAATAAAATATGTATGTAATACAAAAAAATGATATATATATATATACCTCATAGGGGTTACAGTTACAGGTGCACACAAGGCTGCCTCAGTCATGTGGGATATCAACACATGTTCGTACAGCCGGGGGACCCGGGTTCAAATCCCTGTCTGCGTTGTTGGCGCTCAGCAAACCAATACTAATTAGTGGTCAAATTTTATTTTACTTTATATATATATATATATATATATATATATATATATATATATATATATATATATATAAAGTAAAATAAAATTTGACCACTAATTAGTATTGGTTTGCTGAGCGCCAACAACGCAGACAGGGATTTGAACCCGGGTCCCCCGGCTGTACGAACATGTGTTGATATCCCACATGACTGAGGCAGCCTTGTGTGCACCTGTAACTGTAACCCCTATGAGGGGTAGGTTGTGTTGTTGGGGCTGCTCAAGACACGAATATCAACATAGGGGCGGAAGAGGGTATTGTATTGCTGTGCTGAGCTTATGTTTCAATGTTTCAAAGAACAACCGGTCCAGTCCAGATGGGCCCCTTCTCGTTGTGAGCGGTGCCCGCACAGAGGGCTCTCTTACATCTCCTTTGTCATTCCTCTGTTCATCTCACGTGGCATTTATCATTATCCCCTTCATACCTTCTCACTTATTCACTCTTGCAATTCAACGATACGATTCAAACGCCCCCTCCCCCCCCCACCTAAAACACCTAAACCTTCAACCCCTTCTTATGTTTTATTGACTCCGGCGATGTTCAATGGATCTAATTCGGCCGACGTCATATTATGACCTGCTCTAATCACGATTTTCGGGCTCGCAATCGTAGGAATATGAACACATTTCCCATCACAATCCGGATACCTACATTACGAGTCAGTTGCTAATATCGCCATAAGAACCAAATAAATTACTTTTTTACAATTTCCGGATTGCGATCCCGATGCCGACGAAGGGGCGCACATATCTACAGGAGACCCAGATCGACTACGATATGAATGGTGGTCGTGATACACACAGCTCCAAGTAATTCGCCCGATCAGTTTTTGCGCCCGCCCAATCCTTGTCTAGTTTAATGTGACGTCACTGCACAGACACACACACGTGTTCACGCACCACGTTTCCATGTTGTTGGCTGTGCGCCCGCCCATGCGTCAACGCTTGCATCCTGTATCACTGAGTGAACTATGACTCTGATGGCTCGCAGGCAAAGTGGTGTTATGGTAATCGCGTTCTTGTCCTACAATTAGCGAGAACAATGCACACTTTGGACGCGTGCGAATCGTCGCGATACTTTCCGCGTGCATTGCACAACTTGGATGAGCGTCTTGCTGTAAAACTCGCGTCCTAGTGCACACATTCACACCCTGTCGCGACGATTACTAAAAAAAAGGACAGTGCCATATTTTAATGGAACTTCTCTCTTGGACATGAGCATTATTAGTATTAGTATTAGTATTATTGCTGCACGTTACTTGGCTAAAAGAAGCATTGTGGGGAGTCTCGTAATTCGTCTTCTCTCTACAGCTACACAGTAGTATCGTCATTTGATTTGGGATACTTGTTGACAATAATATCTACCTCTGGAGTGGAGAGATGTTCACATTTCAAATAGCAAGCTGTCACGTGAGTTCACTTTGTTTTTTAAGTGACTTGACCGTAGCTGTTGCACATCTTCCTTGGTTGCTATTCTAAATATGAGACGTGAAACATGGTCAACCGTCCACCCTCTTCCGTGGCCATTCCCGGCCAGCCACAACGGGTTCTTTGTCGTCTCTTACGATAGGCAGAGCTACCATATCTTGCACCTTCTATCCCAGGGCCAAGCTAAGAGGATATTGGGAGATGGAGAAGGGACAGCAAGTATATAGAAGGAATGGGGAGGTAAAGAGCACAAAGGTAGGGTATGACTTATTTGCGCTGACTGTCAAGAGTTGTCCCACTTGGCAAGCACAGGATCATTTGTTTATTGTTTGAATTCACGAAATGCAACAGATCCGCTGTACTGAATTCCTCAGTCATGTCGTAAAGAGTAAGTGGGGCTGTTCTCCGTCTTTAGATGAAGTCGCTGCTATATAACGCGCATCAACTGGATTTGCTGTACCCCACCACAATCCCACCAATCTATGTTTTGATTTACCTACTCGAGATTGTAAATGTGCCCGTCAAGCGAAGGAGCTAGACAAAATAAAGTAGAGTGCAACAACATGGTTTTGTGTTGTCGAGAGAGCGACTGTTGGCTCGCGGCCATCAGCTCTCGAGATGGAGGGTCCTCGTTCGGTCTCCGGCGCGGTCACATCGCTGATATCTACTTGTTGTCTTGGCTTGGCTGGGTATACAGTCTGGATTTATTTTTAACTATGCAGTCACAGTGGCGTCCAGATTACGGGTTTTCTGTAATCGAGGAAAATAATTTTTAGAGTGTAAACGTGAGAAGTATAACCCTTCCTCAAGATTGCGAAATAACAGAAAATTACCCTTTTACTAATTGGTCACGAAAAAGTAACTTTTTCTATGTGAATCTTTTCAATGGGATTCACGTTTCTTTCATTTTAGGTAAATATATCTCACTTTTTAGCTCACTTTTTTCGACTATCCGTATTTTTGCGTAAATTTGGACGTTTTGAAGCAGTATAGACGGGTCACGGTGCGCTAAAATATGTATTCTTGTTCGATGGAAGTTTACTTTCCATGGGTAACCCCCCCCAGGTTTGAAAGGAAGGGTCCTCTTCGCATCACACATACAGACCACGGTGCGTGTTGTGTATGTTACTGTCGTCGTTTACGATCCTGTTTCCGGTTTGGGACGGAGTTGATTTGGCGACCAGAATATCCTGTTTTTCCAGCGCCCTCTTGTCTTCGTCAATCACTCGGCTGGCTATGTAGCCCCCCCCCCGGGTCAGGTCGGAGGTGGGACAAGTGCGCTGCAGTCAAGGGGTGGGTCGACATGTGACCGCAAAACCAGAACCGTGCAGAAGTTTTGTTTTCCCCCTTCCATCATTGTAAGTACTTTTGCTTGTACAACAAGTGACATGTCTCCCTCTTTTCAATCCGTACGCCTGTCTCTCACCACTATAGCATTGATTAGCCTCGTTGCACCACCAATACGACGATGGCGTGGGTCGAATCTTACGCTTGTATTGTTTTACTCTTGTTCAGTGGGTACTATTTTCAATTTAGCGTCAAATGTGACACGGATATGACACGTTTCAAATTCGTACGATGACTTAACATTTTAAAAATCATTTGAAAATAGTAATTCAACTATGCATTGTATGTGGTCAGTATATTTTGTTTTAAACATATTTGGTATAAATTCCAACGACTGTGTACATACCCGTAAAGGAACATGAGTTGAGCCACTGCCCGCCGAATAAGTCTCGACATGAAGCCGAAGCAATAGATAGATGTGTAGCTTAATTTTCAAACACATACTGGGTTGAGTTGAGCCATTGCCCGCCCAATAAGTCTCGACATGTAGCCGAAGCAATAGATGTGTAATTCCAGCCCAAGCCACCGTCAACATGCATATTAATTAGCGATATTGTGCATGGCCATTGCCCAACAGCCGTGCTCTCTCTTTGATGGCCTCACCTGGCCTGGCCATATAGACAAAGCGCGCTGGAAATAACATTTAGCACTAATTGGTCGGTCTGTTACGTTCGCTTTGTGCTCTTTAATCCATATCGAAACATTTATTTTTAGATTTACAAAAGGTATCGTCCATCGACTCCCAAACGCAGTTCAGTCCATTTTACTGTCGTGAATGAGATATAATAATCCCATAAACTCTAGTGTGTTTGAATATTGTAATTTTATTGTAATTTGTAACTAATGCTAAATAGTCAAGTGTAATCTCTATAATTAACCAATTATACATTATGTCATTGTTTGGCATTTAATTGGAATTGTTTCATGCAAGTGGGATTGCGATGGACAACTGTATTTAGCGTAATCGCATAATTTCACTGTTATCTAACGAAGAGTTATTTAAACTAGGCTAATAAAAGTGGAGTTACCTGAAAGCGGGCCAAGTTATTACAAAGACTGGCAACTCATTATTCTCCTTGTGACGTCACAAATTGTAGGAAGTGGATGCGTCTTTTTCATCTGAATTAAGTGTGAGAAACAATTTAAAAATATGTCTTTTCGAGTCAAATTACCTTGATAAACACAACTCGTTTTTTCTCGTGGTATGACTGTCTAAATAAAATAAAGATATTTTTGTCTATATAAAACTAAATTTAGCACTAAACTTTTCGTTGTCCCGTTCCCATGCCAGTCAACTTATACAAACATTTTGTTAATTTGTTTGTGGTTATAAAACATCTTTCTAATAATAAGAAAACTAAAAACAAAAAATGATAAGTTGATGAATGCTCGAGTTGCAACATCAAAGATCGAGTAGCCGAGAACGTGGCACGTGATATCACAAGGGAAGGCCTAGCCGAGCGAGCACGTGACCCGTGTTCGAGCCCCGCGCACGACCCGTCCTTGTGGCGGACAGACAGACAGACAGACACGTACGCGCACAACAATACAGCCATTCATTCATGTGCGGTTTTGGCGAGCGGAGCCAACGGCCGACCTCCAAGACGGGGCCCTCCTCATTCCTAGCGTGAACCTTGACACATGTCCCGCCCGCCCTTTGACTCCTTTACATCACACCCGCCCGACAATCACAAGTAGGACTCATTTCGGCAGTAAAATATCGCCGGTCCTTGCTGCGACAGAGAGGCGTGGGTGGAATGTATATTAGTACCATTAAAATACCAGTAATAATACGGCGGGGGGGGGGGGGGGGGGCATAAATATCACCGATAGTAACTTGTTTACGGAATGTGTGCCCGATTGTTGTGGTATGTATATAATAAGAGGTTGTTTATCCGCATTCTTGTGGCGCGTATAACCATAGAGTCGATAAAGAAGTTTCCCCTTATACTAACGATGATGGGGGGGAAGGGGGAGTTATGTGGGATCTAGCTTCAACACAGCACCCTTGCCCTGTTTAACCTTTTGTGTGTGCATTCGCTACTTGTCCTTCCCCGTTCCTACGCGCCTGTGCGATACAATTTCGGGTCACCCATCCAAATTTTGGTCCGTGCCCGGGTAGCTTCATAATATGGGAAGCGCGTTGAAACATCGAGCTCACTTTCACTCTAGCCGAGTGAGTGAGTATTATGTCTCACTTGACTCGCTCTGTGTAGAATGGCATGCACGCAGTTTGGGCTGGGGCCAGAGAGCTATTTCCGTTGGTTTGGAACCGTTACCCCCTGCGAAGGAAGTGAGAGACATCTTGATGTAGTTATCGCGATTCTATTCGTCCGTCTCTAGCTGCACATTATAATAATAATAGCTTTTGTCTCAGATGGAGATTTGAATATGGCGCCAAGCGGGAATCAGTCTCTAGTTCGAATGGGGGTCTCTAGTTCGAATGGGAAACACACAAATGTTCTCGAATGAAGTATTTACACAGAATTTTACATTGTTTGTGTTATGTGCAATATTAACGGAATTCGTTGTACAAACGTGAATCGTTTTTGTTGAAGATGATTTTATTTGGGCGCGGGTAAAGTTCTTTATTTTAACAACGATGCTAATGAAGCGAACCCACAGAATAATTAATAGAAGGCTATTGTGTCCTTCCCCCAACAGAACTATTTCCCAATAAAATGATAAAATAGATTCAGTTGTCGTTATCGAGTCCATGCATAGTTAAGAATGGCTTGAGTGACGTCATTAGGACCATGTTGGAAGGTCCACATACTGGCCGCATCGTATCGAACCTGGGTCCCTTGATTGCCGCCACCCTCACTCAGCACCGCCATCCATACAAATGGAAGTCAATATGGGCGCTTTACTTGTCTTGTCAGTTCTGTTTTATTTCTCGTCAAGATCAAGAGAAGCTAAGCAAAATTTAAGCCGAGTAAAAATAGACGTTGAAAAGAAGACTCTATGCTGTTCCGGTTACACATCATTACGATGTTATTTATAACTGTGTATTCGTCTGTAGGCGAATTTTTAAGATGTGGCGCCTAGGGGGTCTGCCTATCGAAAGCTTCTAGGAAGACGATCCACATAAATTTGTATCAAGTAACTTCAAACTGAATATAATAGTTCAGAATAACAATTAGCGTTATGCAACAATATTGGTGTAACCTTGTCGAATACTTCTATTTATTTAGAAAGCACTTCATAAAAATGGATGCACACACACGATTATCGAAATTATACAAAAAAGTGGAAAGTAAGCAAAATAATATATAAATCAGAAACGGTGCATGTCGATCATTTCGAAATCAATTTCGATTGCAAAAGGTGTGTTGCGATATTGTATTTTAAACTTGATATTATTGCAACAATGATCGGTTAACAACAGGTGAATAAAGGTGTGACAGTGATGCACGTACTATAGTGACGTAAGCATTTCCGAAAATAAAATATCCAACAGGTCCCGTTAGACTTGATTCATGATCGCAGCCACGAATAATGTACTCTGCACATTTAATTAACTGGACCGTAGCGTAACCGTACGCTGTTCACGTCATACGAAGTAAGTAATTGATTCACGTAACCTAGAATTCAAACCATCTTAGCATTTCGCCGATTTGGCAAGCTGCATTCTTCAAGGAATTCAAAACAAAACTACTTGCTTGTTATTTCTCTCTGGCCGGGAGAAGGAAATTAATTATTTCGTTCGAATGAATAGAGATTTCCTAGTATTCTCTTTCATTGCTGCTGGTGCTGCCACAGTGACAAGGACAGGGTCAATGTTTGTGGTCAGGCCGATGGCAAGAAGTGTAATTACCCGCTAGGGGCAATAACTAAGCTCAAAGCGTCTTTCTTTCGTCCGGATCTTATCAGGCCGAACGTTTCTTTTTTATGTCGTTAACGGTCTGTTTAATTAGCAACTAACAAGGCACTCTGGTACCCGATGGCTTTCATCTACTCCAAACTCGGCTTCTGCCCCCCTCCCCCTTCCCATGGAATACAATCTCGCAGCATTTTGATTAAAAACATCTTATGGGGAAATTCGCAAATGTGGTTTATGTCGTTAGACCTTCCCTTCATTACCAAAATCGAATCTAATTTTTATTGTTGTATGTTAACGTTGTATTTACAAATTAATATAACACGGTCTTAGACATTTGAAAAATTGTTGTGCGGTTAGTGAATTTAAGAATACCGTAACTCCTTGCAAGAACTTTTTTGTTGCATGAGGATTCGAGTCGACAAGATGCGGGACGCGCGGAGCTGAATGCAAGCGCTCGGTTTTGTGGCTATTGCAGGTTAATGGGTAATAGGATCATAACCATATTTTGCAGTATCGCTCACAAAGATGTGTTCGTTGCTTTCGCGTAGTCACATTTTCCAAATAATAAAGCACTTTTGACTTATAATGATATAAACATTGTCGATAATGTTAAAATAGTCTCATGACCGTGCAACTTTATCGCATAATAAGAGACGTTTGAAATATTTTCTAGAAGAAGTAAGTAACACAAATCAGAGTTTGAATCAATGTGAGCATCGAAAAATTAAAGTGTAACTGTAAGTTCAACGGTTTAATCAGAAATTGCACTAACAAAGTGCATGTTTTGCGTTCCAATATTATTTCTAAACACCGTCTGGTAACTCGCTCTGTCGCGACACAGATACATTCCTCCGAGCCGAGCGAAGACGGGCGGGCCAGCCTCCTATTGGCTGCCGAAGTCCAGCAGTCTTCATCCCCCCGCGCCTACCACCATCACACACAAACCAGTCGACCTTGACAACGTTAGCTCGAGCTGTGAATGTGATTGAAGACGAGACGAGGAAATGTATTTGGGCTAAGCAGGGCAAGAGAATATTCGCCGACTTGACTATCCAACCAACCGATAGTTAGATTAGTCTTTCGCAGACATGGTTATATATCAGTCTTTGAAGGTCTTGCGTAACGAGTTGATGCCCCCTCTCATATACCTAGGACCACATGCAGGAATTTTTTTTAAATATCGTGTGCTTACTTGTAATTGTTTATGAACGGACGGTCAATATGGGTAAATTATCTTGCGGTAAGCCTGTATGCACACACGGCTTACGCGCCAAGCCCCCCCCCTCCCCCCCCCCCCCCTTCCGGAGACACCTACACAGTGAACTAATAGTAATACTGTTTCGCAGTAACCTGCTCAGACCCAACATTTACCTCTTCAGCTACGTAGATAATTATACTAGTGTTTGTCGGTGTGAGGATGGATTGGAGCAAATGTACAATTTTTGGGGGCTCAATCCCAGCGATCGTATTTTGACTTAATTAATCCTGGCCAAAATTTTCAATCGAGATTACCAAAGTGATAACGGAATCGAATATCTAACCGGCAACGTCCCGAATAGTATCTCGTGTTACCGCTCAACTATCGGTTGCAGTCGTTGTAATACTTGGCTTGGTAACAACATTATACAGCCCTACAGTCTGCATACATTATTACTTTTCTAATGCCATTTGCCAGGTAGCTGTGAATAAAAGTTTTCACTTCCCAGCCCCCTTCATTTGAATTATTAGCCTGGGCCCTGTCAAACTGCTTTGGAGTCATCTAAAATCTAAATAACTGCAAAAAAAGCATAGATCAGCAATGAGATTGACGTCTAAAGAAGGTGGCAGTGATTGGCTGACGTGATTTAGAAAATTAATATTTAGTCCATATATTTGGAGTCCACCTTGCACAGCTCTTCCGAGGCACTAAACTAACCCTAAAACATAAATTATATTTTTGCTGGGAGAAACCTCGCCATATTTGCTCCTCTAATAATATCAACATTGTATACGTTTCGAGGTCTTGCGTGATTACTGTGTGGGATGGGAGTGCATTTGAGTGCGTGAAGATGAACTTTGAGTGCGTGAAGATGAACGTGCGTGAGTTAGCATAGTTTCTTGCTAAATGAAACGTAATCGTGTATCGATGCAAACAAAGAGAAGCCTATGTCAAAGTATGTCAAATAGGCCGATACCGGTACCATAGTATGTTTTAATTGCAAAATGCACACATATACACACACATAAAACGAAATGTAGGCCTACATAAATCTGAAAGATTAATATAATGCTTATTGGTGATTTTACGACAGTCAATTGAATATTTAAAGAACTTGTCAATGAAGTATTATAAACAAGTCGATCAAATAAACAATTGTGGACCTGAAAGGGCATTTTGTTGTTACAATATAACAATAAACAAAAAACAAGTCGATCAAATAAACAATTGTGGACCTGAAAAGGGCATTTTGTTGTTACAATATAACAATAAACAAAAAACACAGCTAGGACTCGAGCGTAAATTGTCATTTTTTGTCGTAGACACGAAATCAAAAAAAATTTAGAAAGATGTGCAAATTTGAATTAAAGCGAATTTAACTCAAATTATTGAGTATATTATCCTAAAGTAAAAAAAAAAAACAATACACAAGTATATACTGGGGGCTATTCCTGAAAGTTGTCAAATTTGAAATTTGTCACAATTTTATTTGAGGTGATAACTGCACCCGTTCCGAGGCTAGAAGGTACCAGCAAATAGTATTTCTCCATTGTAGTTAGATTTACGGTCACAGCCGACTATCACAATGCAGAACGAAATCAAGCGCCAAATCGTATGTCACAGATTTTAGCACAGAGCACCGTAGTCGGTAGTCACCGTGGAGCTACCGATACCTCCTATCTTTCAAATCATGGCCGACAGAGTTCTGCCACCAACTTTATGCTTAGGTGTATTTTATCTCTATTTGACAACATTTAGACATATATCTTTACTTACCACCTTGTACTTTACTATTGAACAAATTATTGTAATTGTATTATTCTAATTGTAATGAATTTGTCATTTGGCTTGGGGTAATATATTATTAATATTACGTACTATAAAGCAATAATGGTAATAACTCATCAAGTTAATGAACTTTAAAATCAATTTAATAATGTCATCAAGAAACATTTCAGTACTTGGAAAATAAAACTGAGAATGCAAATTCATCGGCCAAGCTTTTAATTATAAATACAATTACAGTGTGTTCATTTTGTTTTCCCCACCTCGAAATGTTTCAATAAGTTAATTTAATTTTGTATTAATGTAATTTATTTATTTATCAATTATTAAGTGATGTAAACATTTATATATTTGTTTATTTAATTAATTATAATAACTATATTTATATATTGGAAATAAATAATTGGCTTGGCCACAATTTTAGATATTACCCCTTTAAATGTTGAGCCTCTTTTGAAATTGGCATTTTTGTACGTGTGCCCTCTTTGGTTTGTAACGGTTTGTCTTCTCCGTTTTGGGCTTGGCCTCTTTTTTGCAAATTTTTTGCATTTTTGTTTATTGCCTACCGTAGTTTACACGTAGGCCTACGACGTATTTCATTGCTCACGTGAAAATAACCGTCTAAAAGTAGGAAATTGCAGTTTGTTTTATTATTATGTTTAATTACATACCACATGGACGACTAAAAAGTGTTTATGGAAATAACTATGAGTAGGTCCCTGTCGTCCACATATTCAAGCCAATATAGTCAATCTACAAAGGTCGATGGCCCTAACTGTTAGTGACACCTGGGCGGGGGGGGGGGGGGGGGGGAGTCACCGCAAATAGCTTACGATTCTGAGAAACTTGAAAGGATGAATGAAACCAACCCCTAATACCGGAGGCCAGACGTTCCACCAACAAAACCAGTACCAGGTCAACGCGGAAGTGAGCGGCCGGCTGATTGTCAGTGATTCACCTTGCATTTCTATACTTACCCCTTTTTTAACCTTCATAAAACATTCAAGTAAACAAAGTAATTGCCAGGGGATATACCATTTACTATGTGCCTCGTTGGGCCGTTGCTATGACGTAAAGGAAATATCAGATGTGAAACCCCTTTGCGAATTTAAAAGCACATCACCCCCTCGTAGTTTAGAGGTAGGTACACCCCCCCTCCATCAATACCTCAAGAACTCAAAGTTATAAGAATGTAAATGGTCTTTTTATTAGTTAATTTTCTAGCATTTTTTTTTCAAGGTTTAATAATAGTATGCATAGTTAGTGCATTATATATAGTGCATTAAAACTAACCAATGCTTCATCAATCATCGATCATGAATAGAATATGTATTTATTTGACTCGCGCACGTAATATCGATAGAAACCCATGATAACGATAACGATAACACCTAAATGTCGATGAGTCGTTTAATTTCACATAATGATCATCGATAATTCATCCATTTTAAACCGGGAAAATTTGAATCGCCGCCAAACACTGACATTTGTGTACTTAGTGTAAATTGGTGAATAACACTGAAATACAAGTTGAAAAACATTAAATTTCCAGATATTTTTTATTACAACGCGATTTTTTTTATTTTGGCTGGCGTTGACATAAAAATAGTGTCTCAATCCATCTCGCATAGGAGTATCTCCCAACTTTTACATGCATATTGCATACTGTCTTTCTTTCGACGTAATTGTGTAGAAGGCTAATATTTACAAAGTAAGATTTTTGAAAATTTTAAGAACCACTTTATGCACAATTTTTGAAACATTAACCTCGCTTTATATGCATGCCAATAAACCGATAATGAAACTGTTACTGTACCGAAATCGAGTAATTGTATTCACCATAAACCAGTGCCCCTAGGTAATACGGGTCTAGGTATGTAAATGGAACGTTTTGAGTTTTGTAGCAGGTGGAACGAAAAATAAGTTTTAATAGAATATAATAAGAAAATATATGATTTGGCTTTGCACATTTTAGCCTAGGTGCACCCTGCATGTGACCACAAACTTCAAGTCTGGCATCTGATTTGGTAGTTTTGCCGCCCCCGCCTACCCTGGCACGAATGTAATCTCTGATAATATTATGTAACTATGTATGAAAAAGGGAATCAATTATTTAATAATTGCATTCTTTAAAGCTTGGACGTTGAAACAGTCGGTGGTAACAACTCTCCACCCGCCCAAGAAACGCCACATTTGAAATTGGTTCGTCTACACCCCTGAAACACGTTGGAAAAGGGGAACCCAGGCCAGAATGCAGCTTGTGGCCTGACAAGAGTGAATGGGGCGAGTCAGACGTGGAAGTTATGAATGAAAGTGAAACTGAACATAACAACTCTCCATCCGTACTAGAAACGCCACATTTGAAATTAGTGACGATTTCATTGACGATTTCATTGTAACGATTCAATCATTGACGATTTAGAAAGGGTCCTACATACATCAGTTTTGAAAATCATCTATTCGCACTGTCAGTAAACGTGTCCGTCACTTTGTTTTGTTTATAATATTTGACACAGCGCCATCAAGTTGACGTAATGATAGCTGTTTCATTTATCATTCCATTTGTGTTTATAGTCACTAGTAACAGCTGTCAAAGCCATTTACGAGATTATTATTTTGGGGTTTTTACGACGTACTCCACAGCTACGACTACGATATAGACTATATGCTCACACGCACACATTTTTTTAGACGTCTGTGTCTATGGGTGTGCGTAATGGGCCGTTATGGCCTGTGTAACGTGCAAAAGATCATCGGCCCACGCAACTGCTGGACTCAGGACGGCACTCTTATTGCAATCCATAATCAGCGAAGAGTTAGGATTAAATCTAAAACGGACATAGAATTACTGCACGCACGTGATTAACAGTACCTAAGCTAACATTTCCTAGGCCTTGTACTGAGCGGTACTTGGTGAATCGCTGGCTTGTTGTCAACAGGTCAACAGGTTGGTGACTTGCTGAGTGTTTCATAGTGCCGGGTCTACTAACTAAACTTTCTAGGTTCCTGCCGAGTTTTTCGTATTATATTTACATATAGGCCTAGGCCTAACGTACTTATTTGGTACTCAAATACAGTACTACCCTCCTATCGGTATATGTTCCTTACCCACACGGGCACTTAATTAAGATTTCTTATATCAAACTGTATTTATAATAAATTTGCCAACACGCATAGGCCTACATTTGTACACATGGCAAGTGAAACTATCTTGGCAAATTTTAAAATCAACTGCAACACTGACTATGTTGATTTGAATAGAAGCTATAACTGTAATTTTATATTTGATGAGAGGAAACAAACTATAATATGCCCAACTGCAAATGATATTAAGGTAGCATATGAAAGGTGCGATGGCATAAAAATTTTCCATCTAAACATTCGGAGAATTAACTGCCACTTTGACGAGCTACTAATACTTTTACAGGATAGTATCGTTTCATTTGATCTGATCATCCTTACCGAAACTCATTTAAAACACGATTCATGCCAATATGTCATTGACGGGTATTCCACATTTAACTTTACTAATAAATTAACAACTTTTGACGGTTTAACGATACTTGTCAAGGATGAAACCTTCGATTCACTTAAAATATCGAGAATTAACTCATTTACTCAAGCTAACGTTGTCAAAATTACTGCATTAATAGATAAAGAAAATATATACTCAGTTATGGCTATCTACAGATCTCCTGCAGGGGATGTGAAGACTTTTATTACTGAATTATTATCAGAAATTAAAGTAGTGACAAAAGGAAACAAAATACTAATAGGTGACATTAACATTAACACCATGGACAACTCTCAATTATCCAACGACTACCTAAATAACTTAAATGCTCACGGCTTTCACTCACTTATTAACGAACCTACTAGAATCTCAAAATCATCTTCTACCTGCATTGATCATGCTTTTATCAATTCTACTAATAATAAATTTAAATTTAAAGGTGCAATACTACAAACGAACATAACAGATCATTACGCCATATGTGTTGCACTAAGTAAGAATGATGACAAAATAACGTCCGACATAAATCCAACTTCGTCCAGCAAAATAATTAAAGTAGTAAACCACGTAGACTTTGATCTGTTGAGACAAAAACTTGAAGTAGAAAAGTGGGCATTAGTTCTCCAAGAAATCAATCCTAGTAAAGCTGCAGAATCTCTTGTGAAATCTCTTCAAACTTACATTGCAGATGTCACTACCACAAGAAAAATAAAATCGAGAAATCACTTTAAACTTAAACCGTGGATCACATTAGGTATCATTCGTTCAATAAGAAAACGTGACAGTCTGCACAAAAAACTCTCCAAATACCCTAATAACACTGAGCTGAAAGATTACTATAAAAAATACAGAAATTACCTTAATCTACTTATTAAACAAACAAAAAATCAATATTACCGAGATAAAATATTAGAAGCTCAAGGAGACAGTAAAAAAAATATGGGACATAATCAAAGAAATCTCAAACAAAAACACAAGACATTCGGAAATAACGAAAATAACAAGTATTTCTACAGGGATTTTGACAGATAACCCACAAGAAATCACTGACACTTTCGTCAACTACTTTAGTGATATAGGAGAAAAAATGGCTAATAATATAGAGAGAGTTATAGATAATGACCCCACTGATCATGAAATGGAAACAGCTGATAACATCTTTCATCCTAATTCTATATTTCTAGAACCAGTCACTACACATGAAATTTTAGATCACATTAAAACAATGAAACCATACACGGCTACTGGTCCTGATCTTATAAGTACTCGCACTATTAAAACCATTATGGATCTCATAGCCCTACCCTTACAACACATTATAAACCAAAGCTTTGTTACGGGAATCTACCCTGATGTTTTCAAAATTGCTCAAATTAAACCAATATATAAAAAAAGAAATAAAACTCTAACCAGTAACTACAGACCTATCTCTCTTCTATCTAATTTCTCAAAAATACATGAAAAATGCATTAAACATAGGCTTTATAATTATCTAGAATCAAATAAATTAATTTCACCTAATCAATTCGGGTTCCGGGCGAACAGAAGCACTGATGATGCAATACTAACCCTGACTACGAAAATTCATACCATAATTGACAACAATGAAAAAGCGATCGCAGTTTTCTTAGACTTATCGAAAGCCTTTGACACTGTCTCTCACCTTATATTGTTTAAAAAGCTTGACAAACTGGGAATAAGAGGGACTCCCTTAGAACTAATTAAAAGTTACCTTTATAATAGACCTCAAATGGTAAAAATACAAAACACGGTCAGTAAAAATCGTATTATAAAATACGGTGTACCACAAGGGACTGTTTTAGGACCACTTCTCTTTCTAGTGTTTATTAATAGTCTCTGTTCACTAAAGGCAGGATGCGAAATTATTACATTTGCAGATGATACAGTCTTAATTTTCTCCTCTAAAACCTGGAATGATGTTCATAAATTAGCAGAAAATGGGTTGAAGGAAGTCAATAAATGGCTAATGATCAATTTACTAACACTAAATAAGGAAAAAACTACATACATCACATTTTCCCCCAGAAAAAATACACAACCAATTATATCTACATTACAAATCCACGCTCATAATTGCAACCCCACAAGCACAAATTGTGATTGTCCCTCGCTATTGAAAACCAACTCTACGACGTACCTTGGAATAATTGTTGATCAACATCTGAAATGGGATTCCCATATTCAGTCACTCATTAAAAAACTACGATTTTCCACGATAAACTTCTACAATCTACGAAATATTTTATCTTCTTCTAATCTAAAGCTAGTCTACTATGCAACAGTACAGTCTATTATTCAATACGCAATCATTAATTGGGGGGGGGTGCTTATGACAACCACATAAAACCTTTAAAGACAATACAAAATATGATCTTAAAAATAATGCTCAAGAAAGAAATGCGGTATCCCACTGAAAACGTTTATGAATGTGCAGGTGTTTACCAAATACGTAAATTATATGCTCTGTCTCTATGTAAATATGCTCACTTTAATAAACTACACTTTCTACCTCATAACCCCACCATTAACTACAACATTAAAACACGTTACAAAACCAGCAACAAAATATTTCAAAGCAGAATCAACAAAGGCATTACTCAGCGACATGCAATGATCATAGGTATAAGGATGTACAACCAAATTCCTGTAGCAATTCGTAAACTCAAATCAAAAGATACGTTCAATATTCATCTAAAAAAGTGGCTCCACAAATTTCCCATCAAAGACATTAATGATACCGTCAATGGTTTCAAGTGACGAATCTTGAGTCCTGTTCACTACAAGACTCATATTTATATTTTGTTCTCCTCTTTTCATAGTAGTGTTAGTTATAGTCTTATGTCTTTATAATAACATTAGTTTTGTGTAAAACTTATTATGTTCATTTTCATTAAAATGTGGGCTTGTAGGCCTAGTCCAATTTTAATTATAATTATACTTAGTCCTATCATATCAAATACACCTGTTAAAGTCTATTATAATAAGAACGTATGCCCCGCCTCAAGATTAATCTTACAGGGGCATACAAATATTGAAATTGTATTATGTATGTATGTATGACTCACTCGAAAAATAAAACTTAACTAACTAACTAACTAACATAACTGACTAGTGATTATTGACTAACCCCCGTGTCTAAGCCACAGACTTCTTTCATTGGCTGGGAGGGAGAATACTGCGCTGTGATTGGCTGTGACTAAGGTTTCTCTTGACTTGACTAAGGAATTGAAATATGTTCAATTTCTTAGTCAAGTCAAGACAAACCTTAGTCACAGCCAATCACAGCGCAGTATTCTCCCTCCCAGCCAATGAAAGAAGCCTGTGGCTTAGTCAAGTGGGCTAGTCACTAATCACTAGTCAGTTATGTAAACGGCCCATTACTGTTATTTTCGTCGTCGTTGTTGTTGTTTTTGTTGTTTTTGTGGAAGTGGTTCCTATGCTCCTTTCTTACAACCCGTTACGTCAATGGCGAGCATTGTAGGCTTAAGATGTAGTCTAACGGATCATCGTATTTTGTATGTATGTATGTCTTATCGTGAACCCGTCGTAAGTTACGATATATTTACGCTACGCGCATACAACATTCGTACCTAAAACGTACGGCTACCGCGTGCGGAAGCGGTTTGTTCTTGTATAGCGGCCCGATACGAACTCCTCCGCTGCGTGAGACCTACTGGTGGGTCACGTGACCAGCGCCAGTCAACGAAACGGGGGTAGTTACGATCTCACCCGAGAATGAACGAACAGAGTAACAATCTCCGCCCACTGCGCGCTCACCGAAACATGTTTTTCCGTACGATCTCTCAGCTTGGAGTTGGCCCCGTCGACTAGAATCCTCTTGCGTAGCTTATACTAGGGAAATCTCGCTGATAACATTAATTATATTATTTTCTTCTAAAAGATGACAAATTAAAATAATAATGTTAATTGTTAACGATTGTGTTTTTACAACGATGCCCTGTAATAACATGGAGATTGATGAATGTTAAGGTTAAGCATCTCTGTTTATTAATCGTGTGCGTATAATATACACGGTTGTTAATAGTAATTAAATACAATGTTTACACTTAAATTCTAATTATGTATAATTGTTGCTTCTACAACATTTATTGCTTTGCAACTCATTTCATGCAGTAGTGATGTCATAAAGTACTAGTTTTCTATCGTTCCAACCAACCAACCCAACCATATAAGAAACTTTCTGTCCTCGTTGTATTTCGTAATCGTCATATCTTGTAGTTGTGATTGAGAATAATATATGGAATGTAATTATTTTAGTCATACTATCAGGCTTCTATGTTTGATAAAGAACGTACAACGCACATTGAAGTACCTACAGAATAGGAGACCCCGGAATGAACTCTGTCTGGTTGGGAGCGTTGTTCCCAGTCTCGTGCCCAGAGGCTTCGGTTGGGTCTGGCTCTCCTGGGAATGTGAACATAGCTGAACCGAAGCAATCCGGTCTGGTTGGGAGCGGTGTTCCCAGTCTCGTGCCCAGAGGCTTCTGTCGGGTCTTTGTCTCCTGGGAACGTGAGCAGAGCTGAACCGAAGCAATCTCAAGTGTTTTCTCTGCTTCAATAGACTGGACTGGACTGGATGGACGTGTGTTTCGTTGAGATTGATGTAAAAAAAGTATCGGAAAGAAATGAGATTTATATCTGATTTTCTTTTCTAAAGAAAACAATTTGTTTGTTTTGTTCCAGAAAGCAGAAAAAGTCCATCTCCAGACTTTGTGCGGCACACAATCATCAAACCGAAGATATATCACGGCAGAGAAAAGCGAGAAATATCATCAACACGAGAAAATGTAAGTCTCGTTTGACTTTACCTCGTTCTGGCCCACTACATTTTATTCTCTGTTATCGGGTAACTTACTAATTAATAAATGAAAAAACGAGTTTCTAGCATGGTCATGGAGAGCATGATACTTGTTATTGAGGGAATAACATTGCAGACTATACTACTATGACTTGTCCCGAAACAACAATTTTCATGTACCTTCCAGAAACACCAGGCAAAAAATAACTTTCAACATTCCCAACAGCCGCATAGACATATTTAAATATTCAACAATGAACAGAATTCAGGACACATTCAACTCTCTCAATCCGCAATTAGATATCTTCAACATCTCTCTACCTAGCTTCAAGAAAGCCACACAAGAACTGTTGTTTAGTCGATGATATATTTCTGCGTGTTAACCCTTACTGTAATTTGTTCGTGCGAGTGGTGCGTGTGTGCGCGAATGTGCGAGTGTACGAAGTATGTGTGAGTGTGCGTGAGCATGTGTGAGTGTGTATTTATGTGTGCGAGTGTGCGTGAGTGTGTGTGCGTCAGTGTGCATGTGTGCGCATGAATGTGCGTGTGTGAGTGTGCATGAGTGCGTGTGTGAGTGTGCATGAGTGCGGTTGTGCGTATGTGTCAGTTGTTTTTGTTTTTTGTTTTCTTACATTCCTCTTGTTACTTTAAGTTATAACACTAGTCTAGTGTGACTTGTTTCATTGTATTGTATTGCAAGCTGTTAGTATATTGTATTGCACTAGTGGGTCGCTGACCCGTTGTCAATAAAGATCCAATCAATCAATCAATCAATCACCCTTACCGCCGTGTTAGTAGTAACAAGGTTTTGCAGCTGCTATTATATTCAATTTGGAGCCATTAGATCACGAGGGCTACAGTTATACATTTTATAAATAAATAATATTGAATATTGTAATTTTTAATTTCGGGGGGTGGGGGGGAGGTCAAACACCCTGATCCACCCCCCCCCCTTCTCGCTACGCCCCTGAAAGCACTTGTAAGGTTGCTTCGGGACACGTATATATATTGTGAGATTAGTCAATTGCTTTTAAGTTAAAGGAAGCTTTTGCAACACAAGAATTGATTTATTTTGTTGCCGCACGCTCTGGTATTGGCATCTAATAAAATATCGCTGTGAAATTTGTCGACTTGGAGTAAGTCGAGAGCCAAACGGGGTGGTTGCCGATCCGATCCGATACCGGGGAGGATGATTTGCCGATCTTTTAAAACCAACCGCCAAGCAAAAGCCGGCCGGGCAATAAATTGCTCGTTGAAACTCTTTCTCTTGCAAATGTGATGGGCCTCGTTCTCGCCGTCGTTGGCCAATATTGCGCTTCACTTCCGACCAAGCCTCAAGGATGCTGCAGGACGTTTTGTGGTTTCTCCAAATATGTGACCATACATGTATATATAGTTACTGGGCGCGGGTGTTATAATAATGTGGAAAATATGTGTGATCTAATTCTAAAATGGACGATATTCTTTTCGCTCTAAATTTTCTCTTTTCCGGTATAAGACCGGTAACATCGTAACACGAAGGTTCTAAGATTGTATTTCAATGGAAAAACATCAAAGTAATAAGCAAGTAATAAAATGTAACTTTATTGACATGGCTCTAATAAGCACAAGGGTAATACCGAACATAGAGATTTATAAACAGGAATTCCCGGAACAAAAATTGAAAGGAAAAACATCAATTAACATCGTCGAATGCTGCGCGATATGTATGATTTATTTAAAAGAATGTATTTTGATATTTGTCGTCGATCCGAAAAAATATCCAGGTAATTTGTGTCTATATATAGTCACTCGGTGGCGAGCCGAGAGCTGATTTTCAGCTAGGAAGCTATGCGACGGCTCTAAAAAGTCATCATTTTACAATTTCGTAAAATAATATTTTCCTTATTATTTTTCCTTCCTTTCCTTCCTTATAATACCAGCTTTTGTATTGCCAATTTGTACATTGTCATGCATTTTTATGACAAAACTGAACAGCTCATATTAAAATTCTCGTGACAAAGCTGATGCTATTATTTTTGAGGACGCTTTATATATTATATAGCTCTGCTCTCAACAACTTAGTTATATTTCTTGGCACGTCTGTTTTGCATTTCCTTAAGTATACACGGCATGAGTAGTGGTGTGTTCACGTGTACTTGCGTCTTGCACGTGTCAACATCCCTTGTAACGATCGGGTGTACTGTATATAATAATGTTCTATTTTGTTCAGGGATTCAGTGGATCGACATTTCTTAAATTATAATTGGCAATATTGACAGTGATATAGCGCAGTAAAGAAGTTCCTCATAGAGTATTTGAGTTTGGACTTGGTACCCAAATATTGATCTGTTACGAACTTTAAGCATTTATTTGAGAATTATAACGGTACAGACCGTACAGTTATCTGACCATGCAGTTCAGCTTTGTAACTTTCCACACGAATACTGTAGTTAAGCAGCTTACGGCTAGGTCAGGAGGTTTTAGTATAATTTATGTAACCATCCTGACGAAACCCAAATCATGTATCCAATCCACATAGATAATGGTGAATAAACTTACTTTACTTTACTTTACTTTACTTTACTGGTTGGGTCATCATGGGTGACCCATACAATGGTATACATATGGATGGAAAGTCGTTATTGCCCTTGCTTGGTAAACATGGTAGTTCATTAAGTAATTATGTCAACTACCTTATAGACATAATATTGACAAGTGACAATGTACAGAAATAACAGATAAGCCTATACCACCTCGAGTATATCAATTTTGTTTGTTTTTGCCGTGATTTGTAGCGCTTCTTTGAAAATCAGTCAGCATTTCGCATATAGATTAACCGCCACTTTTACAGTGGCGTATCCAGGAATTGGGAAAGGTGGGGGTGTTCAACCCATATTTTAGAGAGCGGAACCGAAACATTAGTGGAGGTCCGGGGCTTGCCCCCCGGACAAAAATTTCTCATCAAGGTCATTTTGTTGCAAATCCGTGTTTTACAGCGGCCAACTGAAACAACATTAGGCCTTCTGTGTGTATTTTTAACAAAAACTAATGTCATTGGTATTTAATTAAAAAAATACTGTTTTTAATGAAAGTTAAACTGTCGTTTTCCACTTTTCCTTTGCGAAAGGGAACATCCACGTGGTTTGGTGGCGAAGGAAGTCAAGTGTATAAAAGGACAGTGGCGTATCCAAGGGGGGGGGAGTGGGGGGGTGTCTCCATCCTTGCAAATGGCGATCCTCGTCGATCATGTCAAAATATACACAATTTTAGCTTCATAGTAGTTAATGTTGCAATGTTGGCAACCAGGAGCGGATTTAAGGAAAAAGGCCTGGTCAGCATTTTACCAAAGGGGCCCCGTCCGTTTGGCATATTTTTTTTAAACAAACTAACTAATATATTTATATAGCAAAATAGGTATTCATTACTCACCAAAGCTCTTAAAATGACACCCCTTCTCGAGTTTTTCCAGGCAAAAGCTCCAACAGTTGAGGTAAGTCCGAACTCTCGACAGTTTTTTTCCGATTCATATCCGCAAGACAATTAGCCGTGTTTGTTTCATAGTGTATATAGGATTCATAGTTCGTTGGTAGAATTTATTTTGAAATAGTAAAAGGACGAAAAACTACGATTGCCGTCGTCTTTAAGATATATTAAATATGGCATGCCACTTCCAATGGGTTGAAAAGGCTTTTTAACAATAAGAATGTCAATTTGATCATTCATTTGAAATAACTGATCCACAGAACAGAGCTTTAAAGGAAAGTTTGCTCAAACATGTTAGATTGGTCTGCAATTTTTTTACTTTGGTGCAGGACACGTAGTTTTGAGACAACGCAAAATCTACACTTTCCTTACATTAGGTCTTTGTGATTCCAATTGAACTTCTGCATTCACTGTATGTCATTATTAGAGGAAATGGGTTTTGCGCTGTTTTGAGGGGTGTTACTACAAGGTTATGGTTTTTTGTTATATGTGTGTAATGAGGTTTGATTTTCGATTTCCAAAGGGGTTTGAATTTCACTCGAATTTTTGACGTGTTTAATTGATGTTCAGCGCCAATCAATTGACACACGCGAATTATTGCCAACACAAAAACTTAATATTCTTTGTTTAGGGTCATTGCCGGCAGTTACAAGAAGTGCGTGCTCTTTATCTTTTCGCTTTTATGCTTGTATCGTCTTATGCTTGTATTTTGTCTGTTCACTCATCTTTAACAAACGTATACAACACTCACATTTTACTTTCGTTTAAATTAAATTAAAATAACACAGTTGTCACACGAACTAAGTTGCACTGGACTGTTTCACACGAGACACAGAAACCGACTGATACTGAGTAGAGGAGAGGTTGGGTGTTTCAAAGCAAGTAATTGTCATTTTATAGACATATAGACAGTTATTGGGTTGTAAATATATATACCCTCATATTTGCCGAATATTTCCAGGTTTTTCTATAAATTAGCGTGACTCAACGTAAAGCGGCAGGATTAAAGTTCCATTGTTGAACTGTGGGGTTGTTTCCGCCGCTGTGTACCGTCAAACAAGTGGGCGAAGGCTTTATTGAGCCCTATAAACGGAATCATTCTTTTTGAAACATTCTTTTTGAAATATAATTTTATTGGTAGTATTTGCTATAATGGGTTTCGACAATGCCTTTGGTGAATGGATCTCAGCTCGTGTGTTTTTGAGTGGGTCTCTAAGGGGCGGGGGGCCCGGATTGGCCGGGGCCCGGTCAGCATCCGCTGACCCGGCTGACCGTTAAATCCGCTACTGTTGGCAACCCCTCTCGCTCGCTGTTATGTGACGTATATGAACGTTTCCTTCAAGTGAGAGTGAAAATTGATTTTGGCAAGCGCTCTAAAATTAACTTTTCGCAGTTTTTTTTTTATGTTGGCATCATGTCACTATAAGTTCACTTTTGTCCTCCTATCTGTTATCGCTTTTAAATGTCAAACATTCCTTCGATAATATCATGGATGAAATACCATAATGGTAATGACTTGAAAGACTCTCAATAGGCCTATTATCGCATGGATACGTCGTAGTAACTGGCACGCTTGACTAATGCGTGTTAACATATGACGTGCGACACGCAGACAGCTACTTGTGTGTTTTGAAATATCCATTTCAGGAAATTAAAGATTAGAAAGAGAAAAGGGTATATTGTCCTTTTGTCACGAGGATTTTATTCGGGCGATCCTGTGAGAGTTGTATATTTTTCTTATATGCACATAAAATGACATTATATTCACATACACAAACACTTTTTTGTAATTTATTTTTATAAGAAAACTTTTCTGGTATTTTAAATCAATCTCAACAAAAAAGGCGCATCTTAAATTTATGAACGCGGTACTGATTTCTCATAACTACTTTATAACGTTATTGTTCAATGAAATGTAAACAAGTGCACAGTTCTGGGTGTACCCGCAGCCAAAAAATTACCATCTCACGACAAATGAGGGCTTCCTAACTTCACGAGTTGCCTTTTATGGAGGACTACTTTAGAAAACGACACATTCAGATGCAAATGTCGTCTATTGTTGTCTTTGCCAACCAAACAACTTCATTACTTTAATTCGTAAGGGAACAAAACGCAACGCCCTCCGACTTGCACGTGAATCTGTCAGGTAGTTAGATCTTCTGGTGTGTTTGTTTATGTTGCGAGATGGGTGGGTGGATGTGGGTCTGTTCTAAACGACCTTCCCACTCGCTCGTGCCTGCCTTGTCATGTAGTTAGATTGAGTTAGTCCTAATCACCACTAAAACACGAGGTGTATGTGGGTTATACTGACCTCGGACAGTTCTAGTTTGTGAGCATTGCATCGGGGTCCTCGGGTACAGACTTCAAAACCACTCGTTTATCGTTTCCTAGTGTATTGTATTATACAGTCACGCCTCTCACGGCCTCAAGAGTTTTCAAGACACCTGATAAATACAAATAAATGCTGTCAAACTATATTATTTAATTACTGTTTAAATTATAGCACAGCCTGATTTTTTAATTATCTTCTTACTATGTTGCCATTTTTAATTAACTTTATTTTTAATTTTACTAATATTTTTAAATTGTTGGTGATGTTAGTTTTGCTGATTTCTTTGCAGAGGGCTTTTCAGAATAGTATTCTGAGGATTTCGTGTAAATTGGAATGTGATTGCTAAGCAGGTTCATGATAACACACCGTAAAAGGTGTTAGAATATGGCGTGTTTTGTTGGTCATAAAAGCGTGAATCAAAATCATAGTTAGAAAAAAAGAGGCTTGGCAGGACATTGCCTGCAATCTACGAACTTTTTTTCAGAGAAAGTGATGCAAATGTTTACGATTTAAATTTTAATCTATCCCGACAGTTTTATTATGATAACTTGGCTTCTCTTATTTGAAACAAAACAAACAAACCCCACTAGGGCAATCTGAAGCTTCAACGTGCGACGTGACGGGAAACGACATGCACATTTCTTGTTCGCGATGTGAAACGCTATCAAGACTGTCGCATGCGCTGGCTCAACTTTCTTAACAATGTGAAATGCCCATTTACATTATTCTGGAACGCCAAATCCTGCGGTTTTCACGTAGGCCTACATTCAAGACCATTTTATTGATCTCTCGTTTCACCCAACAAATTTGAAACTTCATGAGAATATTCATAGAGGACATCTAGCCTACGCATTGTCGTAGACGAGTCACACGTTTGAAATAAATGTTTTGGCGCACAAGTTTTGCAATTTTTTTTTATTGTAACACCATAGAACAATGTGGCACACTTCAATGTGGAGACTTTAAACACCTTATACATTTGCATCCAAACCAGCCTTATCGATATCCTCGTGCGCTTACTCTGCAGAACCCCCGATTTCTGTCTTTTAAAAGTTGCTTTAAATGCTTGGAAATTGTTGAAAAGTGAACCAAATTATGTAATTTTCTAGATAATTTAGTGCTTTTACTTATGAATGTAACTCTGCACCAATAAATATTTCTATTTTTCAAAATAACTTATTTAATTATGAAAGATTGTTGAAACAACACAATCATTACAAAAAATAAATAAGAAAACGGAAATATTTATCGGAACAAAGAAACATTCATAAGAAAGAGCACTAAATTATCTACAGGAGAGGACATATATTTTGATGTACTGTTTGACAATTGTTTTAAATCATTTTAACTCTATTTGAACCGACAGCTATCGGGGGTGTCGCAGGGTAGGTCGTGAGCCACCTCCAAGATTCAATTACCGAACCGTCGGTTTGCGCCACCTGATGAACCTGAGTCGGGGGTCGAGGGTGAATCATGCTTATTGATCCGTGACGGGGATGTTACCGGCTACTCTGCACGAACCTCGGGGATAAATTACAGGTCTTCTCTCAAGGACACCAACTAACTACGACATCTATTATTTATGGAGCTATATTCAACTACGTAACTACGAAGTTGTAGACTTGATAAACGTTTATACATGTTTATATGAACGTTGGAAGCGTATACGTAGAGATACGTCTTTTTAGCAAACAATTTCTCTAAATGTAGCATTAATTATTTTAAATTTAGCATTTTGTAGCATTTATATTTTTCTTCCCGTCAAAACCTTGTATATCGGGGGGTTTCTTGCACTTCTCATAAAAAATTATGTGCAATACTAGTTAAAATCAATTCAGTTGTAACTTTAAACTTCTTAAGGGGTTAAAATGCAGTTCTTTACTAAATCTCAATAGGAATGGGGACACATTATTTTTTGTAAAATTAGCATTTTGTAGCGTTCTCAAAAATAGAACCAATGGCAATAAACCAATTTAGCATCTAAAACCTTAAACGCTAAAATAACGTATCTCTACGTATACAGTACAAATGGTTCGCAAATTTTGCGAACTGTGCAATTTCCAATAAGTTTAGTGGACCCCGCACGATTTAAAAATATAACTGCGCTTATCCCTCGACTATGCCCGAGATTATTCTTTGAAACAGTACATGTGCACCACCTGAAGTTTCCCCAACGTATATGTAACATCTCATGCTTACGAAGTAGCTGACGGTCTAGTAGTACCCTACATGCAACCGGTATATATTAAAGATGATATTCTACGCCCTTGAGTTCGATACCTGAAACTTCCTAACACAGCGGGAGTGACTAGTGAGGCTATGTGCAACAGAACGACAGGATTCTTTTACTGTCGTTGAAACAGCGTGCATGAGAGGGGCGGTAGGTAACGATCTGTGGTCGGTATGAGACTAGTTACGTTTAGACTATAGTAAGTAAGTAAGTAAGTAAGTAAGTAAGTAAGTAATTTTATTCATTGGACAAATACATCATATAAATGTGTAACTTCAACTCTTCAATTAGATAGAGAGCAATGAATATAATAGTATAAACATCAGTTCCTTTGGTAGAAGGTGATGTCCGAAAGCCAATGTTATGGGCCCTCATTGCAACTTGCGCCCGGGTTACGGAATAGGCCCGGGGCGCAACCGCCTAAAACTGTTCCGGAATGAGGGCCAAACAAATACGATGCGTGTAATATAATCTATCGGAAGAGATTCAGCTCGTATGGGCCAGTCTTCCGGCGTGCGCGAAGTTAAAGGCAGTATCCCGGTTTGAAGAGATGGATGATTATGTGATAGAGACCCAATAGAAAATTGGAATAAAGAAAAAATCTCGTAAATCGGTTCAGTGGTTCATTGGTTATGAGGGAAAACTTATTTTCGAGCGAGGTCGATTGTGGCGCGAAAACTACGTCACAGCGGGGCAGGTTTGAATTGTCTACGCAGCCTTCAATGCAACCCTCGCAGCTGCGAGACCCGCTTTCAGAGGGCAAAGTACGGTTTATTCGTTTATTACGTTATTTTTAGAAAGTGTCAGTCAGTCCAAGCTTGTACACTAACTGTGGAATGTGTTCATCCCTACTGTTTCGAACCAAAATACACAGTCGAAGAAATTGACCAAAGACGACGGAATAACGTGATCGATAGTGCGAAGTGCAAAACATTCGAAGGCAGAGTTTGGAACACGGTGACTTATGGACACGGATTTAGTATCAAGAATCTGAATCAATTAAAGTAGTAGGCTAAGCATTGACATGGGAGTGTACAACAATTCATTCATTTTCTAAAAAATGATTTTAGACTTGGACAGTTTGAACACAGTTTGGCAGACGATTTAGTTTTACGCGTGCGTGCAGACGCTGAAATACCTCAAACTTATTTCGAACAAAATGAGGAGACTCTTTGCGTAACAATTATTTGTGAATTGGATGAAGTCTTGAGGGTCATTTGGTAAAAACAAGAGGGTAGTTATTCCTCGTGTGTCGCGAGAGCCGTCATGAATCAGTATACCCGGAAGCAAACGGCGTGTATACGGACCTAGACCGCCCAAGGCGAAGCAGCATTGAACTTCAATTTTGACTAGGTATTTGCTTAGTTAGCGGATATATTTTCTTTCTCTTGCATAGACCAACTACACATACAGTTTTAGTAGGTTGGAAATATTTTCTTTTTACTACTCGTAACCACCTTTTATATCTTATGCGGTATGCCTAAATATTTTTCAATGCTTGGAAATAAATCAAATACAAGCCCGATCTTTGCACTTTGATGTTGTACACTGAAAAACAACACACGAACCAACCATGTTTGTAATTTACTTTAAACGTATTAAAATACATTTCCGAACATTATTCTCAGTGAAGATGCGACGAGCTTTGACATGACACGAACTCAGGGACGGCGCTGGCTGCGGGGTTGTCGGGGCGAGCCAGCCTTGCCCCGCTGTGACGTCACGGCTAGTGACGTCACAAAAACTTAAAACAGCCTTCCTGCCCAAACGGTTCAACCATTCTCAATAAAAATTGCACTCGATTTTTTTAAATTTTTTGTCTGATTTATTGAAGGGCACATTTACTAAACCAAAAGTAGGGCTTTAACTACGAGAAGAGGCGTAACTTTAGACAAGAATAGATTACCTAACCTTTTGCAGCGAACACTGATTGATGTCGGAGTTTAGACTTTGTGTCGTCCAACCCACTCCGTGCAAAGCGTCATTTCTAACAATCATGATGTCAATTCAATCCATTGTGCTCTATGGAGTATGGATATGTTGGAGGCTGTTTCAATGATCACTTTTTATGACCGCAATGAAACTTTTCTCAAGAGTTTGCTAAACAGATAGGGTAATTGAACATTTAAAAAAAATTGGTATCGAAATTTTAGCAACGTCAATAAAAAAAATATAGTTATATTTCCTAGGGATTGACATCATTCAGAAATAATGTTTTGTTTGTGTGTGTGTGTGTGGGGGGGGGGGGGGGGGGGGAAGGGGAGCAACGTTTGACGCTCACTTCGTAAGAAATTGAATATTGCTCCGATTGCGATAGGACTCGAATATCCCTTCCAGTGGGTTGACATTGACATATTTTTATTGCACGTCATAATTTCTTTTCTTTTAACGTTTTCAACTCGATTAACACATTTACAAGCAACTCGAGGAGGTGTATATATAACAAGTATCAAATGTCATGTTCGTAAAAACAAAGGGGGGGGGGGGGGGGGTCGTAAATAACACCCATGGGCGTGTTGTGTATTCCATGCGAGGTCACCGAATGCGTCCCTAGTGGCTCGTTGGTGTTTTTATCCCAGTTTCAGTCTCAACAAGGTTCCACGTGGAGCCTAGCTCTAGCGTCATTAGAAACAATAGCCTTCTCTTTTAATACGCCTCATTTGAGTTTTTATCAAGAGAGTTTTGGTGCGTGATGATTGCTACGATGAAAGTATTATATGTTGTTTTTCCAAAGAAAATGTATTGACTTTTATAACAGTGGCGGTCTGCTGGTTGGATTGGAATCGCGCTCTTTTCGATACAAAGGCGATTGAAATATGGGCACATGCAGTCATGAGGGCACAATACATCAAGTCTTGCATTTGCGATATAGAATTGTGTTGTTTCGTTTACCTTTAGTAACGTGTTAAAATTTAAAATCTCAATGCGGTAATATAGTGTTCAATTACAGAAGAATGTAGTAATATCGAAGCAATTTTTACAAACGGCTCCTCTGTTTGGTTTATTGTAGCTCGTTCTTGCAAGTAACTGTGGCGTCCAAAACAAAACGTGAAATATGATCGTAAAACATACTCAGGGCGGCATCTTGCAAATTAGCATTAAATACACATTTCGTACACATGTGACAAACTGTGTCACATCTGCAAGATACGCGCTCCTCCTAGACGATAGTAATGCACTCTCCATAATACACGTTAGCATATATGATGTGAGGAATGTCATAGAGCGTGTGTACGTCTGTACGATACATGTGCATATGTTTTGTTTTTTGACGAAATGTCAAAAACTACAATGTTGTGTAAATAGCCTACATATAAATATAATTGCCACTATTCGTGGGAATGGGATGATGACTTTAAAAATAGTCAGGAAGTTAAAATTAAATACGAGATAATCACAGGAATTCGTCTAAAAATGTTCACATTTTAATTATTAGATCCTGCACGTCCGAGCTATTTTCTCCCTACATTTTTCAAGGCCTTAATCGCGTTTATATCTTAGATAAGATGTATGTGTATTGCGGTTGGTGAATAGGATGTAATTAGTTTGCAACCTCCAGAAGTTGGTTCATTTTACAGCCCAGTCTGTTCCAAGATCTACTCTGTCTTAGGTGTTGCTCTGTTTTGTTAGCCTGTAAATGAAAAGTAGTTCTTTTCAATATCAAAGCACTGCAAACTTTTATTTGATAGTATGACTAGCATAGATCTGTATACTGTTTTAAATATAGACACTACTTCAATTCATAGACTTTTCTATAATTTAGTTACATTTTTGAAAATAGCGTTAATTGTTTTACGATGTACTCAACATCAAAGGCTTTTGACGTCGGCCCTTTGGCCGGCAGAAATTTAATTGCAGAAACTTTAATATATGAAGTAATGAAAATAAAAATGAATGAAAAAGCTGGTTTTAGTTGAACGAGGAAGTACTTATTTTATGCTTTTATAGTTTATATTAAAAAAATCCTCTACCAGATATTGAGACAAGGTGAATAAAAAGGCAACACTTTACTTATTTCCCTCCATTTCGTCCTTCAAGTCTTATATCAAATCCTTCCTCATTTCAAAAAGCTTCTACACCTCTCTGCCTAATATACCCTTTACAATACACATTATATCATGTTTAATTTCATATTATTTATTTTGTATGTATGTATTAATTATTGTAATAGTTTCTCTCTTGAGTAATACCTATACAATGTGTAAGTCAAAGTGAAAATAAAACTCAATATATGTCCGCAGGTTGAGGGGGGCCACATCCACGACCTCACGATCGGCTACGACGTGAACGGGACAGACTACGTTCTGGACCTGCGGCTCAACCGGGAACTGATCCCGGAGCGCTTCTTCACGCGCTACCAACATGGCGGCCGTCACGTGGTCAACAGGCCGACGGGCAGGGATGTCCAGCTGTGTCAGTATCAAGGCCGCGTCAGGGGTAGACACGACTCCTGGGCGGCCATTTCCACCTGCCACGGACTCAGGTTGGTGCCAGCATGAGCCATTTAGATGTGGTTGGCTACAGATAAAAGTTTTTTTTAAAGAAAAACTGACTGATCACAAATTACTAAATATTATTACAAAGTCATGTAGCAATCCTAAAAAATCATATTTTTAAAATTATACTGTATGTCTAGCTGTTTTATTTGTTTATTTGATGTCAATTTTCAACACTATTCAGTTTTATTATATTATCAAACATAATTTACAAAGGAGGTCACTGAATAAATGAATGGGTTGGACTTGAATACATCAAAGACTCCATTTGGCATTTGGGATGCAGGTGCAGGCCTCTGTAAAACATGTAGGCCTATGGATGTTTGTAGGGATGTTTATGTAATTAGTAGTATCAGAGTCAATAAAGAAGTTCTCCTTCTTTATCGACTGGTAGTAGATTTATATTCCAGATTAGAGTGCGAAATGATCTCGGCCACAGACAACGTACTGTGCATCTCTATAATAGAGCGCCCTAAACCATAAACCAATAATACTAGGGTTGTAACGACCAAGTCAATTGATTGACCCATATGTTTAACATTTTGTCACTTTACTTATTTTGGGTTTAACAGTATATTAAAATGAAATGTGGTTTTCTCTAGAACAGTGACCTTGTATAGACTCAAAATTTGTTTTACATCTTATCTTCGAGTTAACTAAACATGAAACTCGACACTAGAAAGCAATCAAACAAAGGGACATCAGTGATTGTATGGTAATGGTATACTGTAAGTGTGGTATAGAAGTGCTTGGGTTACAGTTACTGGCCAATAGTTTGTTCAATGGAGTACAGTTGCGACATAAAACTATTCAATTGTATGTGGTTGGATGGTCCATTAGACCGCCATTTATCTCCCTTCTAACAAGACCGTTGGAATGAAGGTACATAATAGATTTAACAAGCTGGAGGTTGAATGGGTGTAATTTGCAGCGTGATGTGGCTGACCGACCCTTTGTCCATCTCCAGGAGGGAAGTTAGTAATGGCAGCGCACGAAACAGAGCTCTAAGTAGATTAGCAACAATGTGAAAATGAAATTACTCCTGGCTGTCTGGTCTCAGGGTCCTTCACCTCGTATGTCTTGTTGCAGTGGAATGATCTTTGACGGGGAGGAGTTGCATTACTTGGAGCCTGGTGCGGAAGACGAACACTTTTTGTACAAACATTCTGATATCACAGTGAATCAAACTTGCGGTAAGTAACACCCAGCGGGATGGAAGTAGTACGTGGATTAAAGTCCACATCATTTTAGATGGAGAGACGCAATGAAATGGCAATTCATATTGGTTATGCCGTTAACTGATAAATAAATCCAAAATGATGATTTCAGTAAAAAAAAGTCAGCTAATGAAAGAACTGAATCTATACAGGATGGAAATTGATTAACTTATTGGTTTTGATTAAATTAAGCAGATTGGATTGGTGATGATATAAAAACTAAAAAAAGGGCATGAAAATTATGAATACTGTTACCGGTACTTTTGAGAATGGTCATTGAGAGCAAAGTGTTAAATCTTAATTTCACTGTGCTTTTAACTATTTAAAAAATATGGGATGTGAGTAACTTTGTTGTCTCTGTTTAGAAATGTTTTCCAACTTCATCAAAAATTTTAAAATTAAATATATATATCCAGTATTTAAAGTTCTGTTTTGAAAGAAACTTATATCTGCCCCACCACATTTGTTAATGTTTTAAAATATTTTACCATTATTTCTCATTGGTGCAAATGTTTCCACTTTCAGGTTACTCAGGAACTCCTCATCATATCTTAGAAAACAACGACTTCAATAGAATACTCAGGGTAAGCATATTACGTGAACCCCATCATCAATCACCTTTTATTCAATGCTGTCACAACATTTCATTGTCCAGCATCAGTAATTCACATCTCTCCTCGCATTACCCCGTATTTTGTATTTTCTCTTCCCTGGAATTTCAAAACCAATTGTACATTTATTCAATTTTTCTGTAATCTCTTTCACTGAAACTATTAAATATGTATATGATCCTTCCAGTTAGCTTCTGTATACAACTTCCAACATTTAGATATATGCAGGCTATCCGACACCATCAGCATAGCAACACCAACAGTTAAAATACATAGTAGTACTCACAATTAGCTGGTTTTGTCCTGAGTTGTAGGAATAGCAATGTGTTGAAATGATCTCCGTTCAGGGTTCTCTCTCTTTTTTGTCATGCAATTAATGTTAGCAGATTTATGTTTGTATGCAATCATCATCACTTTCAAGAACTCCATACTTGGAGTTTCTCTCTGGACTGTGGACCATGCACGGTTGTAATGATCTATTGCATTTTGGTTACATTACTCACTGGGATGTTAGTGTTGATTCTTGCCAGTGTCTAACACTAAAAATTAGCTACCAACATATATTTTATTATTTTATACGATACTAATTTACATAAAAGTCATTATAACGTACGGCTCCCTAGTAACAAACAAACTGACTGATGAAGGAAACTGTTTGTGGTCCCACAAACTGTGGTCTGCTTTAGAAGAAAGTAATTTTCTGATCCTTTAGAGTTGTTGATAATTAGATGATATAACCCATGGTATGACTTTCATTTGGGCTACCTCACAGGAGAACAAATAATTCAGATAGACAGGTTGATTTTCTACCCTAAGATTAGAAGTGCATCATTGTGCGCAGTGTGTACTACTGGTAACCGGTATATAATGACGTGCTTTGTGTCCGCAGTATAAACGTAGTTCGGGGGTGATCCGTGGGCCTTACAACGCCAACAGGCAGTCTCGGTATGTGGAACTGGTGCTGGTAGTAGACAACAAGGAGTACAAAGAACTTGGCGAGAGCATCGCCAAAGTCAACAACCATTGCAAAGAGATTGCAAACATCATCAATGCGGTATGTATCTGCTGTGATATTAGCATTTTTTTTTATAGTTTTATTACGTATAACTGTCTTTTAGGTTCAAATTACGTCTTATATTTAATTCCTTAACGTTTTAAATTTTCCTTACTTAATACTATTCATCTGATGTACAGTACATAGATTATACTACATTACTGATATATTATAGCATATTATAGCACTCTAGGTAGATTAGGTCCAGGTCCAAGGTAGCTCTGCCTGTCATATGAGTTGACTATAAGAGCCAACACTATGTGAATTTGTACTGTACTTTTTATTGTGCCATAAAAAGTAATCAGGCAAACTCTAACCTAAGTAGTTGCTGAGTTACTGTAATCATGTATCACTAATCAGTTTTTACTTTTTACAATTAAATAGCCTACTGCCCCAAAGCAAGCTACATATTGTTTTTTTGAATGCAGTTATAATGTGTTCAATAATAATATTAACAAATACAAAGAAATATACAGTAGGCCTACATTATTTCACTATTAATAAATCTTATTCTACAAAAATACAAAATGCATGCCCACACTACTTCAATATAATCCAGTATAGCGACCGCACGCCCATTTAGGGCCGGAAAACATGGCAGGTTCCTACATTCCAAGTTTGAATCCTGGCTTGGGGATGGATGATAAAAAAGTCATATGTGGTGTATTTACATCTTCATTTATCACTCATTCGGTGTCTCCAATCTTGATTAACCCTGTTTCCAAAACATGAGATATAAATCCCCAATATCATTGTCCAGTATATAATTATAATTTTCGTTTTACAGTTGTACCAACCTCTGAACATCTTTGTCGCATTGGTCGGTGTCGTAGTATGGACAGAAACGGACGAAATATCTCTATCTCACAACGGCGATACCACTCTGACAAACTTCTTGCATTATCGGCGGGAGAGATTGGTTAAAGAGCATCCAAACGACAATGCTCAGTTACTTACGTGAGTATTGAATATCTTGATTAATCAAAAATTCCATGTGATCAGTGCGGTGTAAAATTTTAATTGAGTTTAGCTGAATAGATGTTTAATTTGTTTTCTATTTGCTCCATCTATCAAATCCATTTGATAGTATTTTACCATAACTAAAATCAACTATGCACAAATTTTAGTTTTTCTACACTTATGTTGGGATTAAAAATTAACAAATAAATTCAGGTTTGCATTGCATCAAACCAGCGTCGAACATAATTATTGAACTGGTGTTGTTGATCCGCAGGCGCTGGCAGTTCGAGGGCGGAGTTGTCGGCAAGGCTTTGAAGGGGCCCATCTGTACGTTTGAGTTCTCTGGCGGGGTCAGCATGGACCATAGCTCAGTGGTGGGTCTTGTTGCGACCACCGTGGCCCATGAGATGGGACACAACCTGGGCATGGAGCACGACACAGCCGAGTGCAGCTGCCCCAGTGAACGGTGAGGCCTTCACAACAAATACTGTAATAGACGCTATCGCTTAAAACAGGAAGCTTCCGTCGATTTCTGGCGACAGCTGGCCTAGCGGCTTGGAGTTAAACTAGGTGAATGATCGACGCGAAGAAGTTCACTCGCTGCATCTAAAGCTGCCAAATTTTGTTATCGACTGGCTTGCGATCTAGTGGCTATCTAGCGGCTTGGTGTTCAACTTTATACGTGAACTTGTGTCGCATGCGCTCAGTATGCGCTCAGTGGCCCAGTTTCCTGTATTAAACAATAGCTTCTATTACAGTATTTGTTTACAATACTACCATACTAGGTGGAATTCAAAATCTTTTTAGAAATGTATTGGGCCTACTTTAAAGAACAAAAATAAATTTCTTTAAAGATAATAGGCCCACTGATCCAGTAGGCTACAATGAAAATTAAGTTTGCTAGAAAGCCAATGGTTTTTACTTTTAGCACAAAAGGGTAATGAGTGTGAAAAAATACAAATAGTGTTTGATTTTTTCCACCCTCTAGCCTCTTCCTCCTACTCTACTATGCACATTACATAAATTAAAATTAGGTATAAAAATGTGTCAATATCAATACAGTAATAACATTTCACTGAACTTGCACCTCTTCAAACATGATTGTTACACTTACATCAGCTGTCTAAATTTGATTTAGTTTTCTTACAAGTGCACTTGAAACAAGAGCATCTTACTTACTTCCAATTGCCTAGTGTGCACTGGCTCTATATCTCAATGCTTTTTCTCCTTTGTTGTCTATCATCCATTCTGTTTGCACCCACTACCGCTAGATTACTTTTGTTTCTCACTCGCTCACTCACTAGACGAGCACAGCGCCTGCAGGCAAAGATGATACAGTACAATATTGCACCTTCCGCTCGTTCTGTGTGTGTCCATGTCATCGGTACCCTTCCCTCGCCTCTTGCAACACATTCGTGCAACCTTCGAGATACCCATCAATGTCCTAACTTTGCACTAAATACTGGTATACTATTTTTCTTAAATTAAGAAAAATGTGATCTATTATTTGCAATGTAAATTCTATATTAATTTTACTAAATGTTTATCATAAAAATAATTGTCTCTAGTGGTAACGTAGAATTTATAGCCTGGTCATAACCTGGGAAAACAATAAACATACAACTTCAAATTATTAACTGGTAAATTAGTTAAGGATTAGTTAGATTAGTTAGATTAGTTAGATTAGTTAGATTAGTTAGATTAGTTAAGGATTAAACATGTATGAGTGATGTATATGCCAATATTCCTGTTGCCCATACATTCCCATACTGTGGCTGCATATTTACTTTATTTACTTCATTTTCTCTAGGCCTAGACCTGGGACCAATTCTTAAATATTTTCTAATTTCCCTAAGTGTATGGATGGACTGATGGAAGCGAATACAAAAAGTCAAAAACACTCACAATCTTTCTATGTTAGAGCTATTAGCAGTGGTATTCTGTGGTGTAATGTTCTAAGAGTACGGTACCTAATGCTTTTTTCAGGTAGCAGTACTGTTCGTGGTGTAATGTTCTAAGAGTACGGTAATGCTTGTTGTAGGTAGCAGTACTGTTCGTGGTGTAATGTTCTAAGAGTACGGTAATGCAGGGTTGCCACCAAGTCAATTTTTTTATCCTTGAAAGAAACTAAAAAAATCCTGAGAAATCCTTGAAAACAGTTATATTCAGCATTAGCATATTATAACTGCGAAGGAATGTTACCAATTTTCAGGTTTCATGCCAAAATATGTTATGCCAGCCTGATTTTCGAGAATCTAGTCAACATTACGTGCAGAAACGCCTAAGAATCGGAATTTTCTTCGAATATATTTTAACGTTTTACTTTTACTCACCATAACTACCAATTGCCTTAAATGTTATGCAGTCACTTATGTTTATTTTTACTAGTACCTGATGTTCTTTTACTGTCTTCATTGCTTTTTTAGCTGAATTTTTTAAAATGTATTAATTTAATGTAGGTATTTTTTAAAGACAGTAGAAAATCCTAAGATTTAGCCCAAAATCCTGTTATCCTTAAAACACTCTAAAAATCCTGAGAAAAGGATAAAATCCTTGAAAGTGGCAACCCTGCGGTAATGCTTGTTTCAGGTAGCAGTACTGTTCGTGGTGTAATGTTCTAAGAGTACGGTAATGCTTGTTTCAGGTAGCAGTACTGTTCGTGGTGTAATGTTCTAAGAGTACGGTAATGCTTGTTTCAGGTGCATCATGGCTCCTTCATCCAGCTCTCTCTCTCCCACTCAGTGGTCAAGCTGCTCGCTAGACTACCTGGCCGTTGCATTCGACCACGGCATGGACTACTGTCTCAGGAATAAGCCCGTCAGGTGAGTTGTTCGGCTGAAGAATGCACACAGGTAGAAAGAAATGATATGTTTTCCTAATCATAAAGCACGCCGGGCATAAAATCTGTTGTTCAAAGGGCAACCTATTTGTTGCTCTCCTTGTACCCCTCAGGGTCTCCAAACAGCGAGAAGAGTAGATGCCTATCGGCCAGACACAGGTGACCTTTCTAATTATTTTCTGTTCTAAAAAGTATGTGCTAGCCTTTGTGTGTAGGCTACGTACGTCCACTTCGAATATGCGAATATGTGTGGCAGTATTTTCTAATAGGCCTACTCACCTTTTTATACACACCACATTTGTTAGGCATTTTGGCAGGCTGTGTGGTTGCATGATGATACGCAGGGAACACAAAGTCACTTTGAAGGCCGATGTGTTTGCTGCCAGTACTGCAAGGAATAGTGAGTACTTTGCACAAGACAACAATTGACATAAATGATATCTAAATATACGGGCAACTGTCTTTCAAAGGGCATTTTACTGGCGTGCTTGATTCGGAAAAACCTTCAGATCACAGGGATATCGGAAACGTATCTAATTCAATCACGTCCTGTTTTCCTTGCAGCCTGTTTGACAGCCCGGTGTGTGGCAATGGGTTCGTGGAGGCCGGTGAACAGTGTGACTGTGGCCTGAAGGACCGATGCAACAATCCGTGCTGTAATGCTACGTCGTGTATGCTCTACTCCAATGCGTCCTGTGCTACGGGAGAGTGTTGCGATCTCACGGTAGGATGTGTTCCAGTTACCAACATACCAAAATATGTGTATTTAATATGTATTTTACACAAGTTTTCAAGCCATAATTTATTTTTAAAATAATGATTGTCTCAGGCATACATAAAATTCTACAAACAAAGTTCAAAACACACAACAAGAAATGAGTAAAGAAGGTGTACAATGTACATTGTAGTAGGTATACAATAGTACACAATACAGATATGTAAATATTTGTGTTACGTATTTTGTTTAACATTGTGTCTTTTTTTGTAGCTTGGCTATACTTTTCACTACTGTACCCGATAAAAAAAACATCCATGTATTACGTCATCATAATAGCTAGTTTTTATTTGATTCGGATGCCACCCAAGTTGGAATAACTTATCACTCGACATCTGGGCACAGAAAACCATCAAATTTAAAAAATACATAAAATAAAAGATATCCTTCTTCTTCACAACAAACATGCATTAAATTAATTGCTCTCTCGAATGCGTCGTTGGAAAGTGTTATGTGTCCAATCACTGATTCATATGTTTCGTATTTGAAATATCGATCTTTGATTGGTTATCGCTCACTCGTCGATGGTGTTCGAAGCCTATAGGGTTGGTTTAGTCACTTTAAATTAAAGTCCCCCACTGCAAATCAGTTTAATTACTGAGTGGGTAGACTCTAAATGTGAATTTATTTATTTATTTATTTGATGCTGACAGAAGGAGAGGGACATTAAAATATTATCCCCAGCCTAATGGAAATAATATTAATGAAACTTGACTTCAGCAGGACCACCCAAATCAGTGCAATTGATTTAAATTTTATAAGTTATTATAATTAATATTACTGTTAGTTTATTTAAGGCTTATTTTCCAAAACTCTATTTACAGATAGATTTGTTAAATATCTTGATTTTAAATTTAAAAAATACCTACTTAAAAATGGACCAAAACAAGTGAATCCAGAAATAAATCATACACCACTATTGCACCACAACCCAATGGAAATGGCTTCTAAGTAACATACATTCCACTTCTAAAATGTGTGTCTAGAGCAGTGGTACTCAAACTTTTTCCTGGAGGGTCACTTTTCCACAAATCCAAGTAAAGCTGGGCCGCACTAATACAAGTATGCAGTGGCGTAACTAGGAATTATTTCGGGGGGGAAGGCGGGTTAGCAGGGAAAAGTGAGGTGTGGAAATAGCAAAGGATCTGGGGCAAAGCCCCAGCCACCGGAGGCCTTTTCGCCGAAGGCGCAAAATTTGTTCGTCTATTATAGATGTTTCGTGCTTTTTCGAGTCAAAGCGTAAAACTCGAAGCATTACCCATTCATTAGTTTATATTACGTTACAGGTAACAAATACCAAGTAAAGTTTAGTTGGTTGGCGATATATCATAATTCATCACGAATACAATATTATTTTCATATACAGCAAACAAATAGTCAGTTAAAATAGTAAAATATATTAAATAAAACGCAAAAGCTCTGGGCCGCAAAATTGTTTAGGAGGGCCGCAGTTTGAGTACCGCTGGTCTAGAGGCTTTGGTTTTTGGCATTCAGTCCATTGTTCTATATCCCCCAGTTGTCTTGAACTTACGTTTGTGTTGCTCAGACGTGCCGGCCAAAGAACGCGGGTAGCGAGTGCCGGTCTGCCTACCACGAGTGTGATCTGCCTGAGTTCTGCACGGGCCAGGGTGAGTACTGCCCAGACGACGTCTTCAAGATGGACGGAGAGACTTGTGACCGGGGCAAGGCCTTCTGCTATCAGGGCTCGTGTCGAACACACACGGACCAGTGCAAGCTACTGTGGGGTCCCTCGGGCAAGAGCTCCGACACTCTCTGCTACCAGATGAACACCAACGGAACGAGACACGGGAACTGCGGTTTCAACAAGCTCAACCGGTCATATATCAAGTGCAATGATGAGTGAGTTGCAACACTTTCCTTATTTTACGTTACCTACTTATTATGATTACTCTACTATTCCTACACACGTAGTTAGCATGCATTGCTAATACCGGCTAGGCAGGAAAATTATTTTACACAAAGTGTCATGTTTTTTTGAACATGTCTTTTGGTTAGGCCTACTCGTTCAATGATGAAAACTCTGCTCTCGATTTGTTCTCTGGTACAATGCACTACAGTGATGTTTTTTCAGTATGCATCTTCATCATAATGTAGGCCAGGCCTGCCACCAGGGAAAAAATTAAATCCTGTTTGAGTGGGTCAAATATTCTGAAAATATCCATAAATTTGAAATTTACATTTTTAATCGATCTCGGCAAGTCTAATATTAAAAGAACATACTTTTTACTAGGGATGTCATAGGGTACCCGGGTTACCTGGATCCAGAAATTACCCGAATCCATTTTTAGGATTCGAATCTCAATCGGGTAGTAATATTTTGTAAAAAAAAAAAAAAAAATACGCGACAATATTTTTGCGACTACTTTCCTTGAAGCTACAGTGAATAGTGAATTCCTGCTTGTGGGCGTGACGAGCTGGTCGCTGGGTAGTACGCGCTGTCATTACTGCGGGCGAGTTCTGTGTTACCTCACAGCTGTTCACGCCTACTTCACGGAGAAAATTACTACGCGCGGACTATTTACCGGCCTAAGTCGATAACGTCATGGACTTCTTTATCGATCGCGTTCAAACATTAATATAACCCGCGAAATTCAAATCTGCGAAATACAATATTTTCGAAAAATCCGTAAATGACTGTAAAAATCCTGCTGTCCGTTTTCCACCCCAAATATCCGTTAAAACGGACAATATCCGTAAAAACGGCAGGCCTGATGTAGGCCTAATCTTTATGTATAAGACCGATAAATTGTAAAGGTGTAACTCCTCTGGAGATGGATAGAAGTAAATCTTGAACTTAAACTAGGTAACTAATATATATGATTATAGATTGTAGATTGTAGGCCTACATTAAAATATAGGTTATAAACATTGCAAGCAATAATAACAACAATTGATATATTAACTTATGAAAATTCCATTAGTAAAGAAAATCATTTGTTGAGGAGATCTCATGATGTGTGCCTCATGATGTGTGCTCGTGTCTAAGACGACCTAAGCCCGTAATCTCTAACGCTAACGTGTGACGGCAGGAACATCTACTGCGGCATGCTGCACTGTCGCCACCTCAACGAGCGGCTCGAGTTCGGGATGGAGTCTGTGTCGATATTGTCACACTCGTTCATCAACTCTGGGGGGAGCATCATCCCGTGTCGCACGGCCATCGTTGACCTTGGCCTCAACGAGGTGGACCCTGGACTGGCGCCTGACGGAGCCAAGTGTGGAGACGGGAAGGTGAGACACTTGTTAACCGCACGAAATTTCCGTTTTTTAATCGTTTCTTAATAATGCTACACTATATTTAAATACTGTGAAAAAATGTCTTTATTTGGGTTTGAATGAACTAAATACTCTAAAATAGTTTGTCATATTGTAATTATCAGGGTGGTTCTTGGAATTTTCTTCATAATCAAGACGTATAGTAATTACAAATAGCTAACACCCATAGTAATTATGATATACCGGTAGTACCCGAATTTTTTTTTAAATATCCAGTATTTTCACACCCAAATGGAGGTATTTTTTTGATAAGGTGTAGTATGATTATTAGTGATCATAGTTAGTTTAAGTTAGTTAAATTAGTACCATTATTGAGTAATTAAAAATCGTTAATGTCACGTGGTTTTAACTTAATATTTGCGGTAATATTTTCTCTTACGCGTAGGAACAAGAGCAAGAGTGTTCGACACAGGTAGCTCGAAAAGCGTGAGCCTGAGAATGTTATGTTTTTTGTACATTTTAAAATGACATCTAATAATAATCTTAAACTCTCACTTATTGCCAAACTTTGGGGTAGGTATGGTGCTAGACATTATTAACATCTATAGGTAATCCTATAAAATAAAAAAAAAAAATGATTTTGTTCATGTTTACCACTTCCACTAACAATAATTGTGTTCCTGAAGAGTGTTTGCCCGGTTCACCATTAGTCAGGTTGGGTCTGATGTATCGGTAGTAACTCCAACTGTAGATCTAATATCTTCTTCTCTGCCTTCTAAGATGGATGTTTCCAATAGTTCATAATTAAATCATTTCTGATACAATTGAAAAAAAAATCAGTCTCAGGGGAGACACTAGAATTGCAATATCTAGATAACATGTACCAAAAATAAATAATGTCTTATTTATTTTTAAATACTCTACTAGTTACTTGAATAAGTAATAAGGTTTATTCTTATTACCAATACAACAGAGTAATGGTAACTCCTGGGGAGAGTGAGCACAATAAGGGCATAATGTACTCTTGTACAGGTATCATGTAACACCTTAATCTCTCCATAATAGTGGAAAGCATACGAAAGAATTTCAAACGAACAAATGTCTATTTCTGTCTCGCACAAAAACTGCCATTCCTAATTTGTCACAGGAAGCAGAGTTCTTAATTTAGCTCCCCATCCCTGTCGTCTACAAGAGGGTTGTGGAGCAAAGCAACCTTATTGGTTGTAGTGTTGGTGTAGGCACAGCTTAAAGACAGGGTTGCCCAAACTGTTGGCTGCATTAAAACTCATTCTATTGGGTCATGTGACATTATGTCACTTTAATTAACTGTTTCATTGTTCAACATCCATTAATTGGTAGTACAGTAGTTGGAGGTAGTTATTGGTAGTAACTGGACAATCTAACATTGTAGCCTACCGAGTAGAATCTTGATACATTTTTTTTCCTCGTAAGTCATAACAATATGTATTTGCCAATTAGTATGAATTAGTTTTCAAAAATTCATTTTCAGTCGTAGAACTCTAGTTAAGTCAATTTACCATAAGTGTTTGGTAGGTATTGATAACGATAACTGCTAAAAACCTATTGTTAGTTGTGACTTGTGACCAGTGAATGTATAATATGGTTTATGATTCAGTTCATTGACTTTGTTGATGTAGTAGCTGATTAACCCATCCGCATCAGTTGCCTCATTTGGCTGTCCGCCCCCGGAAACCGCGCACTTCTAGCGCGCGCCAAGGTTAACACGAATACGTCTTCATTGTCACTTTCGTCAATGTCCATACCAATGTCCACATCGCTATCACTGTCACTGATAATAGTAGACCTAGCTGTTTTACTAGCCGGAACACGCACATTCGTATCTCTAGGCATACACCTACACGCGAGACCTAGGCCTAGTGTCACTGTCAGTCCATTTCACAATCGCTCTCACTCTCATTTGAAACCACAATATTTTGTAAGTTTGGGTCGTTGTAAACACCTTCTCCATCACTGTTACTAAAATCAGATCCTAAAACGTCTAAAATCTGTATAATGTCACTTTCTTTGCCCCGAAAACAACGACTGCTTTCCGGCCCGAGTCCATCTTGACAAATTTGACAGCTGATCTAAGTTTCGGATCGAGATGAGCGGAGATAAAATCGATTTTAAGAACAAACAAAAGCCGACAGAGTTCAAGAAATGCACACTAGAATCGCCACTAGCTTGAGCAAGAGATTGCAGGAATTAGTTCCGATATCGTACGCTAGATAGCACCACTATACATGTTCAAAGTGAAGCGCGCGCAAGTGCGTACCAGTCCGCTTCTGGTTACCGCGGCCAGTTTCGTATAAGCGTACCAGTCCGCTTACCGCTGCGGATGGGTTAACAATTTGTTGTTTGTTTTTATTTTATACTGTACCACCCACCATAGATAAATATGTTTTGTGCTTCCACTGTTGTCATAATTCATGTGGTATTATTATGCCATTTAATAGGTAGTCATATTAGATTATATTTTTGTAAGGTAGTGCTGTTTATAAATGTGTCTTAATTTGTTATATTAAAAACATTTATTATTTATTTTATGATTTTTTTCCCAAGACATTTCTGTTAATATATTCCAAATATAGTTTGAATACCAACCTTACCTTGGCCACCCCTGTGAAGCTAATTCTGTGTTCTGCCTCTAGATGTGTGTGAACCAGAAGTGCATGGCAGTGGGCTCACTGCGCCACCAGACCGGAGCTTGTCCCATGGATTGCAACGGGAATGGAGTGTGCAACAGTAAGGGTCACTGCCATTGTAAGGTTGGATTCTCTCCGCCTCACTGTGATTACCCCGGTACTGGAGGATCGCAAGACTCGGGCCCGGCGTCCGATCCCAACGGTGAGTTTGTTGGATCTGCTCTGCACATAGTGTTCCCACTCAAAGCATGGCTATTGGTTTGGTTGTATTCATTGGTAAGCCTTTAATTTATGTGTATGTACCTACTACCTATATAATATCATTTGCTGAGTTTGTAACAATTTGTCATGAACATTCATCCATATACTTTCCGGATTGTAAATTGGGTTTCATAATAAATTAGGTGCTAGCCTCCCTTTCTAAGCTCCCTCCCTCGTCTTGATAATGTGTGTTGGTAAATGGAACAATTTCTAAATAAACACAAACAATCATTATTGGCAAGGCCCTAATTCTAGAAATATAATTTTAGATTGCAGTTGTAGGTATTCTGTATTACTCCTTAATTATTCTTAATCTGATTTTTTACAAAGCAGATACAGTATGTATATAAATAAACACTGATTGATGTTTCTTTGTTTTGATGTCTCCAGCTCAACGGGACATCATGACTGCTCTCTACATAATCTTCCTCGGCATCGTACCTTTGTGCGCTCTGGTGGCCATGTTCGTGTACTACACACGCCATCGAACCACAGCCTTCTGGAAGAAGACTCCGCTCGCTTCAGACTCATCGTACGTATCGAAGTGCTTCGCCTCGTCCATTGGGAAACTAAGGAATGTGCATGGGTGTTGCGGGAAGCGTGGTAGCTGCTTTGGTGGTGGTGGTGGTGGTGTTAATTGCTGTAGAAGTTTGTGCATGTGTTGCAATGGTGGTAGATTGAAAAGAAAGCCTAGTCGTGCTGTTGGTAGTTTTACCAAGAACCTTTCCGTGAAAACTCCCGCCAGCAACGAAAATTACAAAATCGTTACTAAGAAGCCGACGAGACAATCCTTGAAGCGCCCCTCTAATAATCCACCCCCGCCTCCTTCCAAGACACCAAAGGGAGCACCTGCAGTCAGTCGAAGCCAGTTTTCCAAAGTGGAACTAACCGATAGGAAAGGTAAAGTGGTGGTGCCAAATGCTGTACAAAAACAGAAAAACAGACTCAGTTTTAATTATCGCCTTAGGAAGTTTGGGACAGAAAAATTCAACACGGGAATTTTAGAAGTGTCTGTTATAAATTTGCCGGGCATAGGTAAAACAAAATCAGATAGGAACACGGTAGCTGAAGTTTATCAACCTGAATTTGAGGTTTCAGAAGTAGCATCGACAAGTGTTGCAAAGTCGCCACCTAACGCTAGGAAAATGTTTCTCGTGGGAACGCAGCAATCGGAGAGTAAAAACACAACGGGCTTACCGCTTAGTATTGGTCAAAAGGCAAGGGCGACTGATGGATTACGTGAGAAGCCCAGTTCAAATTCCTCGACTCAGGACACTCTTCTGGTAGAAAGTAGCTCGTCTGGTCGATCAAATGACACCGGTTCCGATGATCGCTTGGAAACTATGACCCTGCCCGAACTACCTCAGGCATTGCAGTTGCAAAAACAGAAAAATAGGCTGAGTTTTAACGAAAGGCTTAAGAAGTTGGGTACAATAAAAAAATTCAATACAGGAATTGTAGAAGTATCTGTCATAAATTTGCCAGGAATGGATGAGACAAATTCGGACACATTTCAGGAAGACGTTTTTCCACAAAAACTAGACGTGAATAACCACACAACAGTCACAACTGTTGGTAAGAGTCTACAGAATGCAAAAAACAAGTTTGGTTTTGGAAAGCGAGGTTCAGAGGCTAAAACTCTTGCCCCTCTTCAAATCACCAAATCCTTGCCCAGAAGCCAATTGACATCTTGGGAGATAAACTACAAGGATAGTGAAAACAGCTCTTCAGTTACAAATCAGCTCCTTGCAACCCCCGAATCAAGCTCGTCAACTTTGGAAACTCCTCCCGTTGAGAAATACCTAAGATCCATAGATGGTAAAGCAAAGCTACCAAGCTTGAGGAGTGACCTTGGCTTTAGAGGTCGGGACGAGGTCAAACCGCCCCTTGTTCCTTCCGTTGCGTTTATGAAACCCAGATAATGAAATGGCTCGGCTGTCAAAACCCAGCTCCTCCCTTTCCTTGCATTCATCATACCAAAATAGACTGGCAAGAGAAAACTACACTTGCATTCAGGTGTGCTGTGGTGTGCTATATGCTAGTACTGCTTAGCACAAACTAGGCAGACTATTGATTTGCATGTTTTGTGCACTTGGAAATTACATTTTGTAACAATTGGCATCTCCCTGTCATTTCAGGAATAGTGTTACATACCTTAAAGTAGGGTACTGTATGTGTTTGTATCTTTTTCCTCTGTGTAAAACTTGTCGATTACATTCATATCAAAGGTAAATGTCCACTGTTCTGTATTTATATGCAGCATAGTATTTATTGTCTTTGCATTTCAAAGTGAGCCAATTCTTAACTCCCCTAGTACAGTACAGTAGTTATTCTCACAGAACAATGTTCCCCTGTGTTATCGTAAATATACGTACGTTTCTTATTTGTAAAAACAGCAGAAAATGGTACAGTAGTAGGTAGATAGATATACATCATCCTTTCTGAATATATCAGTATTACATACCGGTATTCATTAATAATTTTCTCAAAATGACAACACATTTTCCAGTAACCATTAAGTACGTAGAGTTGGCCATTCATTCAATAGAGACATCTTTTGATTAGCACTTGTTACCTAACAAACATTCGTTGAAGAAATATTTCATTTGCATGCACGACTGTCTGGTACTTATCGACTGCAAAAAGAAGGTAGTATTTACTAGTGTAAACTTTTTATTGAGGCCTTATTTCAAACCTATGTCAAGACAGTACGAATTAATAGAAATATACTACAGTACATACATAAATCATTATCCACAATGTTTACACAACAATTCTAAACAGACGTCAGATAGTGTGCTACGAATACATTGCATAGGTTCTTAATGTAGTACGCATTTCATTCTGTTCATGCAGGTGACGATAAAAACAAACTTGCCCCGGCATTAAACCGAGCCAGAACGTTTCAGTATGCCATCGTAGGTACTTTGCCTACACCAGAATTTAAGGTCGGCACTGTTTTTGTGTGGTGTTTTTTGGATTTCAATTTCATTTTTGCTTTGAAACCTCTAAATGAACACCCTGATTTTGTTGGGAATTTAAGAAGTTTCGTTGTGACATAATGATGAGCATGTATACGTAATCGGGAACTGTTTGTATAAATAATATTAATCTTTAATTACTAGTATTATTATTCTTTTAAACACAATAAAAACAAGTTAAGGGATGTGTATACTTATAGGGCTAGGTATTCTGTTCTTATATTCTAGCTTGTACGTATTTTTTCCATATTGTACTATGCAGCTGATTTTTTGTTGTTTTTCATGAGATTATAACCTCTTTATATGCCCCGTCACTTAGTTTATGCAGATGAGCTGCAATATTACGCTATGTCAATTACAATTAGTATTTACAGTAGTAGCTAGTCTAGTAGGTATACCTTGCTATAGTCAGGAGTTGAGTGGGTATTTTCATTTCTGATTGATAAATGATGGTAAGACAACTTCGATTTCCATTTGATTTTAATTATATACATAATAACTTAATAAGCTCTTATTAGTTATTTAGTTATTTCATTTGGAAGATAGTAACATTTATTGAATGTACTACCGGTACCATCTTAGGCCTACTACCGTCTTCAAATCTGATTTTATTGTCAGCTGTTGATAAACAATTGTAAAGTCGTGTCTTATTTTATTTTTTACCATTTAATGATGCTTAAAATTCTTAGTTTATGTTTTTAACAGTCTTTTTTAAATGGTCAAAGAATATTAATTTTTATCTAGAATGTAGTAATTAATAATTTTAAGACTTTGTGAGTAAAATAAATAATAAAATAGTCAACCCACTCAGTTACAAGAACTGATTTTCTGTGTGTGATACGATACTGGTATTGCGTATGTATTTATTATGTGCCCTGTGCTATAATGGCTACAATTTTGTCTTCAATATTAGCTCAGTAATAAATAACCAATAATAAGTGAGTAGGCTAACCGGTTTTGAAAAGAAAATATGGACAACTGAGGTTACACGACATCCTTAATCTCAATTGACAACAGAGAAACATTGTTCTAATGATGTAAATGACTAAATGGTGATAGTTTAATTTAATTTATGTTTCACTGAATTTGGTCCACTTCCCCCAATATGTACCTAATTCACTACGAGCCAATGTGTGTTGTTAGTTGTTTGTGCTACTGCTATCCTATTTTATTTACAATGAATAGTTTATTAAGAACATTTCCAACTTAACTACTGCTGGCAATGGTAATGTGGCATGCGTATTGAAGTGTGTTTTGTGTTGCGTTTGGCCAACACCTGCCTGAGGAGTAGTAAATCAGTTTGTTTGCTATGTAACATAACACGTAGACCATAGTATAATTTATGCTAGCTAGGGTGTAGTACTATTAGCAGCTGGTTGAGTATTGCTTTGTAAACAATATTGTAGTAAGCCTACTGTAGTGTGCTTGCCTCTATAAGTAGTACAGTAGTAGTTTATTTGTACTTGTTGACACATTTGGAAGCCTAATAGTCTTAGATGACCTGTTGCTGCTGAAAACTGACACTCAGTTGAGCAATGTAAATCTATTTATGTTTATAAATGTTTTTGTAAATGTATTTATTGGATAAACTGCATCTAGTTTTTATGATATGTACTTATATGTAGGTAGGTTACCTAGACTCAGACAACAGTGTTTGAAATACTCAGAGCATTTTTTCGAAGACAATGTCAATCGATCATTTACTTGCTTGGAACCTCGGAGGTTATTCGTATTCCACAATTACATAAGAAAACATTTTTTCCCTTTTCTAGTCGAGCATAATTTTCACTCATCTGGGTGTCGACAATCTCCTGTATCAATGGTCAGTTGATGTTTGTATGTCAGTTATTGCAGTTATATGTTAACTGGTATTAAAACAAAATCTTGACATTGAATTTATTTACACTGGCATAAGAATAAAAGAAAAGAAAGAAAAAAATAATTTAATGAAAGTTGTTCTAATCATCTCACTGCAAGAAATATGTTTTAAAGACACACACACACATGTTTTTAAGAAAGTCAAAATATGAAATGAAAACTGTTTAAAGTACACACTAGTCTTAGAATGATCAAACTGTGTTCGTCTTGTTATTGTTTCCGAAAGGCACAATGATAGGACGACATTAACTCTCTCGGATGCATTTTGCGCCGTGGGGGTTTGTTTGGTTCTGCATGATGAGATTAATAGATAGAGTTTTGTGATAGCTAAACACTAACGTGCATATGACAAACTTTTCTATTCAAGCCTAAAAGCGAAAGAACTTGTAACATCTTTGGTCTTGAGTTGTTTGCAAACGAGCCCAAGCTATGTATAATAATATGTAGTACTGTATATGCATTCTGTGAACTGAGAAAAGTAGTATTATAACTCATAATTATACGTACTAGTAGTAGTACTAGTCAGATACACTGTCTGGTTTTATTACGTTTGGTGAGAAATTAACAGATATACAATACAATACATATATATATACATATTATATATTATCCAAAAATATTTTTGGTGTTCAATGTTCATTGATGTGAACTAGCACAGTATTTTCATACAATTTTATACCTTGAAGAAAGTATTGTTATATTTATAGAATTTTGTAAATATGGTGAATTTACAAATTTCCCATTTATTGAGTAAAAGTTGTATTTCAGCAGTTTTATCCACATTCCTGTATTTTCAAGTGTTGCTATTCATTCATAACTTACACTTGAAAAATTTCAGAACTTGATTGAATCACATAAAACATAATATTATGGCCACACCAGACAAATTAGAAAGAAATGTGGCTCAGTAATAAAAATCTACCATTTTGCTTGCTTTTTTTCGTAAATCACATTGCGAGTAGTAACAATTTTGGTGTTTTCCACCAATTTATTATATTTTTTATAATTGGTCGTGATTCAATTTTTGCCGTTTCTGGTTTAAAACTAAATTATTGATGCTCGTAGTGTGAAATGAAATAATTCCTACATGTTTTGGTGTTGTCGTCATTTGCTAAATTTCTTCTTCTTCTTCTTCTCAAATGCCCACATTTGGCTATTATGCCATCATGCTGGATCTGGTCAACCAGTAGAGACACGCTTCTTTCTCCACCCTCTTCATGCCGCTCGGCATTGCGTCACGTTCCCCTGCCAGTTTTGGACATACAAACAGGTGGCTCCTATCCTGCTCCCCATTTCCACACAGCTTGCAGGTACTCGTCTCAAACACCCCTATTCGGTGGAGATGCTTCCCTAGAAGATCGTGCTGCGTTTTTAGCCTGAACTGGGCCGTTTCAATTTGCCGTGGAAGATGGTTGGTGGGCCTTTTTGAACTCATGGTATATTCCTGCCATGGCTTGTTTCTACCTTTCTCTACCCAGTCCTGCCTGATCTTCTTAGTGGCTGCAGCATTTACATGTGCTTTCATAGACTCGAGGGTTAAAGGTTTTGGCAGTTGCGGCATTCTGGCTCCTCGTTTGGCCAGATAGTCGGCCTTATCGTTTCCGTATATGCTGCAGTGTGATGGTATCCATTGTAGAGTTATCAGTTTGTTTTTATTTTGTAGTCTTAGAATCTGTAGTTTACAATGTTTTACCTCAGAGTCCACTTCTTTCTTGCTGGCTATGGCTTGTATAGCTGCTTTTGAGTCCGTTAGTATGACAATCCTATCGTAGCTACAGTCTTTTACTTTGTGTAGGGCTTTACCTATTGCCGTCAGCTCGCCATCATAATTACTACCATTCTCTCCAGCAGGATGGGACTCTTCGAACTCTCTGCAATATATTCCAGCACCTGCCTGACCTTCCCCTGGTGTTGCCGAACCATCTGTATAGACATGTAGCCACTCGTTCTCTGGGTAGTATTTATGGATATGCATTGTCGCCAATCTTCTAATTTCCTCCCCTGTGTATGCTGCCTTTGTCTTGTCCAATCCTACCACAGTCAGTTCATGGGGGACATCTAGTATGGCGATATTTATGTTGGGTAGTGGGATATTCTCTCTAGTTGTGTGCTGTAAGTGTCCAATTAGGTCCTTCTTTACCTCTTCCACAACTGTGATGAATGTTTTTTGGGTCTTTAGATGTTCATAAGGTTCCCTGTCCCATACTGTGCTGTCCATCCGTATTAGCTTCTCGTGTAGGTGTACTGCCGCTCTGTTTCGCCTTGCCTCCAGAGGTGGGATGTTTGTTTTTGCTTCCATTGCTGCAATTGGGGTTGTCTTCACACCACCTGTGATTATCCGTAGGGCTTGGTTTTGTACCCTGTCCAGTTTCTCCTTTGCTCCTTTTGAAGCTGTAATAAGTAGTGAACTACCATATTCCAGGAGTGGTCTAACGTATGTCTTATACGTGGTTTTTAGTGTCTCCTCATTTGCTCCCCATTGCACTCCTGCCACTCTCTTGATTAAATTCAGTCTTCTTTTACCTGCAGCACACATCTTTTCTATTTGATTTGTCCCTTTCATTTTTTGATCTAAATTTACCCACCTCTAAATTTATACAACGTATTTGATAATTTTTATTTAATATCTTGATTCATGTTGTGTGAGTGTCTGTCAGAAAGTTGTGCTTTGGTGCAGGTATTAATCCCTATAATGAGTGTACACTAATATAATCATGTCTACAGTAAATATTGCTTGTATTTCACAGATTTTATTAAAAATATGGTTTTAATAGTGGTTTGTTTTATCTTTGCATGGTTACATCCCAAGCTGTTTCCCTCTTAAGTATTGTGTGTGGCTAAATCTTATCTAGGCTTGCTAAATTATTGGTTGTGGGCATGTATTGTTTCAGTTGCATGCTATTTGGTGTAAACTAGTTTTGAGACGGGGTTGTATTCCAACAGTGTGTACTAATATCTACTATGTACTTTATACCGCTAAAAGATAATGCCAGACTGTATTGTTTTGTTTTTGTGTGTGTGTGTGTATCCATTTTTTATTTCCACGTACTACTTACGGTAAACTGTTGGAATCCATCCTTGTATCTAATAAATTATCCTTTGTAAAATTATTTATCTAGCTTATTGCCATCTATCTATTCATCATGCATAGGGCCTACATTATTCATTGATGAGTTCCTTCCTTGTACTAGTTATTGGCTGGAATTGGGAGCTCAGAATAATATTTATACATTGTATCAATGTTAACAATTGCCGGAACCTGGTACTATTTTAAATTTTAATGTATTTATATGGTACAGAATTGCAATTTACATTTACTAGATGATGTTTAATATAAAATTACTATTCCAATCATCACTATAAGGGCTGGTTCAATCACTTATGCAATACTTTTTTTTTTCGAGTTTTCTACATGGAAACGAGATTCACCAGTTTGTTCAAATTTAACCCTGCATTTTCCTACTTAAATTTGTATCTAGATATTTTCAATTCAATATTTATCAAATGTAGCCTGTAGGTATAGTATTATGTTTATTGATTATCATTAAACATGATTTTCTTTTGTTGTAGTTATCTTTATCGCGTGATCAGTGTTCACGCTTGGCTCAATCTCATGACGTCTACACCGTGCGTGTAGCTACCCTTCTATTTTGGATCCCCTCTCTCCTAATAAGGGAGTGGTTCTACACCTGGTTTCTGTGTAGACCCTGTACGAATTAACACCTCCCTCTATAAAGATTTTAATGTGAAAAGGGCGGGGGGCCCTGATGACCTCGATGGTTTATGCCAATTGGTAGTTACAGTAAATAAATTCCCTATTTTAGAGATCCGCTTTGTATGGATTTCTGTGTTTACCATATTATTTTGAAAGTCTGTTCGATTCCACGATAGATTGATTTCCCACAGATTTTACAGATTTCTTGATTTTATGTTTTTTTTTAAGGAGTCTCTTCCCATTCGTAAAATTGGGAGTTCCGAAGCTCACTGTAACTACATACAGTAGGCCTACCTATCATTGTTGCTGAAAGACAAAAACAAACATTATAATAGATTGATAGAGGTTTATATAAGGAATATGAGTTTTGCGATTTAAGCACTTTTCGTGTTGTTCATTGTTTTAGCTGAATTTCATTATTTGTAAATAGCGTGGATAGAACAGTGATAGAAAAAACTTAAAATTCGAGCAATCCTATTATAAATATAGAATTTTGCATTATCGCGACGTGCGAAAGGAAAACAAATGTCTCTAATAATTTAGGTAGTTCTATTTAACAATTGTTGAGTGTGTATTAGGAAGAGTTACATTGTTTTCTTTGTTCCCTCTGGTTTAGGGCGCCGTCCAAGTCTGACCCCAAGTCTCCGCCCCCTCACATCGGTCGCACCAACTCCCTGGCGTTCCGTCAGCCCTCTCACCCGCGGGCGTTGGAGATCTCTTCGCCCGTCGACGCCCGCCACGGTTCTGACAACGCCCACGCATCCCTTCTGTCTGACCCCGCCGTCCCCCACGTTCAGGTGGTGGGTTCCACCCCCAGGGCGCCACCCCCGGCCGCCGCCTCCCTGTTCGGACACTTCAAGGGGTTCTCCATCACGCCCATCGCTTCGGGCGTCACCTCCCCCGTCAACGGGGACCCCTCCCCTCCCCTCAAGGCCGCGCCACCCCCTCCCAGGATCACCGCACAGAACAGAGCACCGTCGAGGCTGCCCAACCTGGGCAAGAGCAATAGTGTGCTCGTGACGAACACGGCCTCCATGCAGAAGCCCCCGTACGTCACCAAGAGCAACAGCGTTCTCAATCAGTCCAAGCCCAGCAACAACTTCCTCAGTTCCGTCAATACCACGTCTGTTTCGCCCGCTCTTCCGCCGGCTAATTCCAACTCTAACGCTCGGCCCCTGATCAGTGCGCCCGTGCTGGATACCACGACGTGTACCGTGAAGGAGTTGAACTCTGTGAGGCATCCGACCAGGCCGGCGCCAGAAGTGCCGGAGGAAGTCTTGATGCCGGCCCCCGTGGTTGAAACACAAGAGGAAGCTCACAAGGGAACCGAGGAGGATGTCGTGGACACGAAGGTGAAGGAGGGAGGGTCCTATCCCACGTTGACGCGCCTCGCTTCCTTCATGCTGCGGCAGAACTCCCAAGACAAGAAGCCCAAGGTGAAACCGGAGAAGAGCAATTCCCTACCCAAGTCCCAGGTACACGGCGTCAAGGCCAACAAATTGCAAATCGACCGCGAAGCGTTGAGGAACATTCAGATATCGAATCCGATTCCGCAACAAGACATGGAGATTCCCGAGAACATAACGCTGGAGGATCTGGAGTCGGCAAAGCAGGTGGTGATGCGAGCACAGAGCATGAGAGACAACACGACGGTGAAGAAACGCACTGAGATACCGAGCTTCGGTTCGATGCGAGGTGGGAAGCGACCTACTTCGATCCCCCCCAGCGCGCGACCCACCTCCCCTCCCCCCCGACCCCCGCCCCCGCCCCAGAACGATGCGGCCCCCCGGGACCCGGGCATCGTGGGTCTGCCGGGGTACCAGAACCCCGGGGAGTACGCCTACGACGACTGCTTCAACCTCCTGGGGGAGGGCGTCGCCCCGCTCGCAAACATCGACGAGGAGAGTCCGACCAGCGGGGACAACATCTACGCCGTCATCGAAGAGAGCCCCCCCGCACGCAAGACGACTTACTCCGCCCCGCGGGCCGAACCCAAGCAGTACTCGTCCCCTATGGCAGGCGAGTACAAGACACCCAAGCCCATTGAGAACAGCACCTCGGCCGGCAGCGTCGAGTCAGTCGGGCTCCTGTCCGAGATAGTCAACGAGATACAGGCTCGCAACGTAGAGTCCATCTACAGCGCGTCGACTGCGGAGCGCAAGAAGAAGGAGGGATATCTCTCGGACGACGACGTCCCCACGGACGTTTCGGTCGCCGATAAGACATCGTCAAACTCCTCGCTGGGCACCTACGTCAACGCTTCCAACATCTACAGGCCCACGGGGAGCGTTTACAGTAACATGTCGACGCACAAGTCCAGTGCTAGTTCTACGTGTTCCAGTAATGGCTACTTGAGCCCTACGCCTAAAATACAGCCGTCGACCGGTGTAAGCAATGCACCAATCGCCAGCTTACTCGCCAATAAACAAGTCGCTTCTCCGCAGCCACCTGCAACTACTGCTCCTAGCATAAACAGCTTCCAAAATAAAACCCCGTTGCCTTCTTCCTCGATATTGAATGCGAAGCAGCTTGGTGTGAGTAACGCTGGTAGCAGAAATTTGGGTAGTTTCAGCCCTTCTGTTGATATTTCCTCCTCGAGTAAAGCCGGCCCAGGAGGTCCTGCACAGTCGGTTGGAAGAACTCCCGAACCTATCACGCAGGGGTACAAACCATACAGCTCATCTTTGCAAAGATCGCTGGGTCCGATAGCGGCGAGCTTCAAGAACGCTGAAGCTTCCAAGTTGGCACTTCCTAGTACAGCGAAGCCCAAAGACGAGATATCGCGTCCTGCAGTTGCAGCTTTCAAGAGTCCACCACCCCAGACTTCGAAACCTCTGGTAACAAACGGCGTTCCTAGTTTTACTGATACAAGTAAAGAAAATGTGGAGCCTCTTTCTAAAATTTCCAAACTACCCACTAAACCTGTGACGGGTGTTCCAAAGCCAAACATTACTTCACCAACTACTACCCAAACAAATCCCGTTTCCACGCAACAAAAACCAACCGGCAATTTACCAAACAAATCTGTATTCAATCGTAGTCCCACCCCACCGAGCCTAGCATTGAAACAACCAAGTAACACTTCCAAACCCACGACCGTAACTAGCCCGCCGAAAGTTATACAATCTCCGAGCGGTCTTCCAAAGAAGTTTCCTGGCATTCGAAGTTCACCGGCAAATAGTCCCGACCTAGTCTCGAGCTGTAACAACGGGTCCAATAGCAACAAGTCACCCGACGTATTGGGAAAGACGAGCTTCGAAAGACCTCAACAATTGAAACCCGTTAGTTCTGTTGCGAAAGTTGGGGTTGGGTTGACCCCAAACAAAACGGTGCCAAAACCACCAGAAAGAGTGATGAAAAGTGATAGTCTTAGTGAAAAACCTAAAATTGCGTCTGTAAATTCAAGTTTTGGTGATAAAAGTAAATTTGGTGCCCCAAAAGACAGTGCTAAAAATATAGGCGTAGGGAAAAGTGCATCGGACGTTGGTAAGAATGCGAAAATATCTAACGTAGCTTCGCTTCAACAGAAATTCGAGACTGCTTCGAGTGACAAGGACAAACCAATCGGGAATGTCACATCAAGAACATTATCCAATGTTGCTAATAATAAAAAAAGACCTAACATTTCTCCAAGCACAACTTCTAGTTTCAAGAAGTAGTTTGTCTTAAGAGTTGATTCACGTTGATGTTTTAAGAACTTTGCTTGGTTGAAGCCGCCATCGATATTATTTATTGTGTTGAGTAGCCGGGGTATCTCTCCCTCTCCCTCTTCAATACCCTAACGACAGCTGAATTACGCCGACTCTGGTGAGTCTCTTCTTAGCAACCTATACTAATTAGTAATTTCAAACCTAAAGATACACATTGAATCTAGGACCATATTTAAGCTGTGTGTATTCTTAGATTTGGGTATTTCGTACGTAGTACTTCCAGGTGTTTGAAAGTAAGCTTGAACTAACTCTTCACCAATGACCTTTGAAACAAATATCCCAGTACATTATTTCTAGTAGTAGGCCTACAGTATCACAAATTTGCTTCAAACAAACATTTATTTACAAAAACGAAAACAGTCTACAGTGAGTTGTAATCTGTTATATTCAGTGCTGAAGCAATAATTGGCACCGTGTTAGAACTTTGTATAGGTATCTACATTTATTTGGATGTTCTAAATGTTACCGGTATATTTGAAAAAAGTGAACTAGAATTATGCCGAGTAGAAAATGGGAGCATGGAATGTAACACTTTGAAATTAGAAATTGCTTCAAATGTGAGAATACACACAATTTTATTGAACAAGTACCGTAATTCTATTTAATGACTAGTTGATGACACACGTATATCCCTGCTTTGTCTTAAAGAATTCCTGCTCATTTATTTCACAAACATTTAAAATGTAGCTGTGCCATAGTCTGAAAAGTTTGAAAACACATCTTCACATTCATAGGCCTACTTATTATAGTAGTGTTGTCTAACAGTAGTGGATAAAAACTGGTTGTTTAGTACCTAGGCCTAGTTGAAGAACAATGGACCAAGTAGGTGTTTTCATTGACAAGAAACATCTAAAATAGTAAAATTATGTAATTTTTTCTGTAATTTGTTTACGTATGCTTGAAAATAAGCACTGGCAGCTAATGACTAGTATGTACCTACCTTTTGGGCAAAGAGTGAACTTGGTTATGTGGACTTTGACACTGGTCAACTGATTGCTTAACATGGTCGACCGTCAGATTTACAACATTACAACCAGTGGATACTTACGTTGTTATTCTGTTACATAACAAGGTAAAATGGAACAAGTTTACTAAATAATCTTCAATTGTGTTAAGTGTCCAGTCTTCTACTTTATGCAATCACGTTTAATGTGTGGTATTTTGTAGACTTAATTTTGTCTGTGAATAATTTCAAGATATCATACCTCAGGTGTTCAGTGTTGAATAATTTAAATTATAGAACAGCCCTGTGATCATTCCAGGATGCCTTGAAAGGTACTAAGGTTGTGTGAAGAAAAGTTACAGAAATATGAGTTGCCCATTGTAATTGATTACTGTATTTGATTTGATATCAGTGTGGCTTTAACTTTCAACTACATATTATGTATGATTTATTGGCCTAATTATTTTTTCCTTATCAGTATAATACTGTATTTATTTACAGTTACGTGGTTGTCTCTCATAGGTAACTAAAAACATGTGCTCGAAGAATATTCCTTAATTTACAATCAAAGTTGCAATGATTGACTTGGTGCTTTACCTCTCATATTGCTCCAAAATGGTAAAGATTTGAACATTTACATATTTGCTTTCACTTCCAAAAGAGTTGATTAAATACAATACAGGAAATAACATACAAAAATTATTAATTTCAATGACTATGTATATCACAGAGCTCTGAAATGGTTCAGCAAACCGGTTAAGGTCTAAAACGTTTTACAGATGTTGATATAGGCCTACACCGGATATACTTATCGGTTTTTCTGTAGGCCTAAAACACTTTAGTTCCAAATCAGTTTGGAAATTGGTTTGGATAAGTCAAATCGCAAGGTCGTGGTTGTATACGCCACAAACCGATTAAGTCTGTGTTTTAGGGTGCGCACGCACATTCCACTGGCTTGACAACTCAACCATGAGGTAGGCAGTGACATGATGTTCGACTTTCGATATTAGAGTGTTGCTGTTGTTGTAGTTAGTATTGCAGTCAGCTGTCCGACTACTTTCTTGTTTGATGCGCATCCCAACCTCTAAGTTATTTGTACGTGAAAGTTTATAGGTTTTAAAAGGTCTTGCACACAATTATAATAGAATATAGAAGTGTGTGATCAAAGCTTTGTAGATATTGTTTGACGACCATATTGGATACGCTTCCAAACCATTTTTACGGGTTTTGTGTGATGTACATATACGGAAAAACTTGAAAACGTTTTAGACCCAAACCAGTTTGCTAAACCGTTTCATAGCTTTGTGATATACGTATTCATTGTGAATGTACGTGTTAGAATTTGTACAATAACTTCACCTCATCAAACAGTCTTTGCCAAATAATATAAAAATGTTCACTTTATGGGCAACTCTAAAGCTTGTAATGCACAATGGGCTGATCATTTAACTTCATATTCCTAATTAATGTATCAACTTTGTAATTAAATAAGTGCTTATGTTCTAAAAAAAACCCATATCTATTTGTACAAAAGAGTGATTTTACACTTCTCTTATTTTGTACTTGAAAATATATTCATAACAATCTGATGTTTATATTTTATCCTCATGATTGTTATTTTTATTTTATTATTCAAGATTTCTCACATTACCATGGGAATTTACAAATTGAAACCTTTTATCATACTAACATAGTAGATTAACTACCTGCTATAGTAAACACCTCAACTAGGATGGCTTGTTCCAAAATAAATAATTGCTTAATATTTAAATATCAAATTCAAAAACTTATTTTGTTGCTCCATTTATTAAGACTGGCAATGTCCATGGTATCACAGTACCTACTATCTACATTGTAATATGCTAAGTTGTCAATGCTACAGTCTCGACTAATTGCCAAGTAGATAACCTATAGATCTCAGACTTCAGTCATATTCCTATGACTATATTGTAAGTAATAATTAACTAAACTAAGACGTAAGTCACTTAACTACCGCAAATCGTGTGAAGTCTCGAAGCACTTTCTCCAGTAGAAATGCGACCCTGTAAACAGCAATTAAAATACATAGATACTATTCACATGTTATCAGGTATGTACCATTTATCAAGTTATTATTCAATATTGATATTTGTATGAACTGTGGAGTGGAAACTTCATTTTGAGTCTCGAAATTGAGACGCTAAGAAATTTCGAATGATTTTAAATGAAGAACTTCAAAATCCGGGATTTATTGATCATCCGATACTACATAAATGGAAATGTATATTATCTATAACAACTGTCTTAAAAAGTTTACGTTTAAGAATTGTTTTACTTTAAGTGTAATTAATTTAAGTACATAATAAGATGCTACTTTTTTTTCTCAAAAAATATATCCCTATCGTGATTTTGTAAATATTTTACTTTAACATGATTGAAAAACCCACTGCTGCATAACGAGGACTGTAAACTTGGATGTCATGTAACTTATTGTGTGTTGTTAGCGTGGCAGACATTTGGTCACATCATCTGGTAACTCTGTACGCAGAGATGGGATGAGTCCACAAATCAGTACGTACCTTATTCAAAACACAAAACGTTTTGTTTGCTATTGAAAGTATGACTATTTCTACTACAGTAAGGTTAATAAATGTAGGTTGGAAACAAAATTAAAAACTAAAGCAAATATAAAAATGCTTATTGATGCATGCTATTTGGGTTTTATCAATTACAATTTCATGGAATTGTTACTCAGGCAAAGTGGTGGCAATTGCTTATTAAATTCCAACTGTTTGTCTCTCATATCTATAACGGGAGCCATACAAAACAAACACTGAGCTATTTACTCGATTAATTTTCTATGTATTATTCCCGTGCATTACAATCTTACTATTTTTCTTCCTTGAACGTACCATACACACTATCAAGGGTAGGTGAGAACTGAGTACAATCATTTGCTCTAACAACTCTTCTGAACTCATTTTTTTATCCCCTATGGTTACTGATGGTCATTACACATCAAAATATGTTATGTTAAATATTGACTCATCAATTAGATCGAGCCAAAAAATGATAGGGTGAGTGCAGGGGAGTGGTTATAAATAGTACATGTTCTGTCTGGCTCTTGATTTACTTGTGTCTGTGATTGTACGTAGAACTGGAATATACCTACTTCATTTTATTGTTTTCTTCACCTTGACACGTATCTATAGTTGGGGTGTCAAAATGATACTGCCCAACTTTGTGTACTCCCACCCCAACTCTCGTCATTGAGGGTGCCAGTATTTACCTATGACTAAGGGTCCTATTACAGTATTTATTTACCATGATTATAGTTTGTATTTTCCTCTTGTAGTGGAAATCTATTGAAGGTGTACATACGTATTACGTTAATCTGCCATAGCTGCTAGGCTGTGCCTATGACAATCTGTGTGTGATTATGATGTATCATTTTCTATGTGAACTGTAAAAGTCTGTATGTATTTTTATCTCTTATTTATGTCTGTATATTTTCATTAATCTCCATGACTAGTTTTGGTCGTTTTCAGTAATGTGTAATGGCCTCGTGTGCTGCTTCATTTAGGTATCGTAATTTGTACATTGTTTTACATGTTATGTATGTATTATAAAACAGCTGTTGATATTTTATTGTACACATGCCAAAGATTTTTGTATCATAAAACATGCACTTTGTGAAACAATTGAGTTTTTATTTTAATGTCTTCAATCTTCATACCATGCTATAATCTACATAAGTTTCTACTTAAGAACGATGGGTACGTTCACGTCAAAAACCGCAGAAAATTGACATGTTTTAATTATAACTCAAGAATGCACCTCAAAATCGAAAATCTGAGTAGGCCTAATCAGCGTGCTGTGGTTTGGTAGGCCCTACAAACTGAATGATAAATGTATTTAACATTATAATCAGTATGACTGTGATACTTGTTTAATTAGTAATGTAATTAAATAAAAACTGATTTAATTAGTAATGTAATTAAATAAAAATCACAGTCATACTGTTACCACCATTTGTTGTGTTGTGTTGTTTGTTGTTCGTTTTGGTTCCACCATTTGTCTTATGAAATGAAAGTCTCTAATCGTTCAAGGTCGGTTTACACATTTGTTTAAGATTTAAGGGTTGAAAAAAAATCCAGAAGCATTACCGGTATGGCATTAACACAATTTCCCAAGATTTTGGTTTTATGGAAACCATAGCAACGTTAGCTTTTATACCTAAAATTCTTAACCCAGCGAATGAGAGGCGACGTTTTCTAGTACCACTTAATTATTGGTTTTAGGAACAAGTGTTGAAAGATGTTATTGTGAATGGGGAGGCGTAACAAGTGCACAGAGACCGTTGCGAGCGATCCGGCCAACAGTCGCTGAATATTAGATACACACAACTTTCAACGTTGACAATTTCTAAGTTGTTGCAAAACTATTTGACTTCTTTGAAATCCATGGAGATTTTTCCAATAATTATTAGTGCTCTGCCTTCTAGAGGGGTTTTCGGTGAATTCTAGCAGGCAGAGCTCAGTGGCCGGAACGCTCGCAGCGTTGTACGCCTCCCCATATGATGCGCTGGTGGAGTATCAGGTTGCAGTGCACAAGAAATAAGTCATTGTTGTTTTCTCTTGTTTTCTTTTTTTTTATGGAAGAATTTCAAACAAACCATATGGAAGAAACAAACTGGAAAGTTGGCTGATAATGTATCTACTATTGGTGTATTTTACATATTGATGTATGGTTCACTTCACTACCAAAAGATGCCAGAAGATCCTCAACCTAGAGCTCGTGCCCACGTCATGAAGCGGCGGGAATCCCACTGGACAGAACACAATTTCCATGAATTGAAAGAAGAACTAAGCTATGATGATCATAAGATAACTTTGCCCCAGCTGTGCAAGCGATACAGTACCAATGTAAAGTCTGGACTTACTAGCCAAGTTGCTCGTGAAACTTTAATACAATACGGGCCAAACTGTTTAACCCCTCCAAAGCATACGCCAGAAATTATTCGATTTTTACGAACTTTGGTCAGAGGTTTTGCTGTGCTTTTGTGGGTTGGTGCTGCTCTGTGTTTTGTAGCATTTTACATTGATTATTGTAGTACCGGAGAATTCCAGATGGACAATATGTACCTCGGAGTAGTCCTGATTGGTGTTGTTGTACTCACGGGTATATTTTCATATTACCAAGAGAGTAAGAGCTCGAAAATTATGGAAGGTTTTAAAAATATGGTGCCTCAGTTCGCTACAGTTATCCGTGATGGTGAAAAACAATTACTTCATGTCGAAGAAGTTGTTGTTGGCGATCTTGTCGAGGTTAAATTTGGTGACCGTGTGCCTGCCGACATCCGTGTGATCGAGTCTCAAGGTTTCAAGGTCGACAATAGTTCGTTGACGGGAGAGTCGGAGCCGCAGCCTCGCTCGGCCGAGTTTACCAACGACAATCCTTTAGAAACTAGAAATTTGGCATTCTTCTCTACGAATGCCGTGGAAGGTACGTGCAAGGGTATCGTGATTGCGTGCGGAGATCGTACTGCAATGGGTCGAATTGCCGGCCTCACGACCGGGCTTAAACAAGGACAAACACCCATTGGTCGGGAGATACATCGATTCATTTGCTTCATCACTATATTTGCTTTGACTTTAGGTCTCACGTTTTTCTCTGTGGCATTGGCCTTGGGGTATTATTGGCTAGAGAGTGTAGTATTTCTCATCGGTATCATCGTGGCCAATGTTCCCGAAGGTCTCCTTGCAACGGTAACCGTGTGTCTGACGTTGACCGCTAAACGAATGGCCGCCAGAAATTGCTTGGTGAAGAATCTAGAAGCCGTCGAGACACTTGGGTCGACCTCGACTATTTGTTCGGATAAGACGGGCACTTTGACTCAAAACCGAATGACCGTGTCTCATTTATGGTATGATAAGAAGGTCGTGGACGTCCCCACCAGGGAAGATCAGACGTCACTAAATATGGACACCGGTAAACCGGGGTTTCAGGAACTGGGGCGTTGCGCCACGCTCTGTAACCGAGCAGAATTTGTGCGGGGTCAGGAACACATACCGGTGATGAGGCGACAGGTCAGCGGAGATGCCTCGGAATCCGCCCTGCTCAAGTTTACCGAATTGTCTTTTGGTAATGTCATGGAGATACGCAATCGCCATCGCAAAATTGGTGAAATTCCTTTCAACTCCGTAAACAAATATCAAGTGTCGATCCACGAAATAGATTCGAATAATGCAAAATACTTGCTGGTTATGAAGGGAGCTCCAGAAAGGATAATCGAATGCTGCTCAACCGTTTATATTAATGGGCAAGATATACCATTAACTGAGAAATTGAAGACGGAATTTAATGACAAATATATGGAGCTAGGAGGGTTGGGGGAAAGAGTATTGGGGTTCAGTGATTTGCTACTGCCAGTTGGAACATATCCGAAGGGTTATAAATTTAACATGGACAATCCTAACTTTCCTCTAAGTGAGCTTCGCTTTCTGGGCCTGATATCGTTGATTGATCCTCCGAGAGCCGCCGTGCCGGATGCGCTAGCCAAGTGCAGGTAAGCCATATTAAATATATTTATAGTCAACCCAATCAAGCTACAAGAACTGATTTTCAGTGGGGGTAATTTGCCATTTAGGCTATATTATTATGTGCTTCATTGATGTGACAACTCCAAAGTCACTGTTTCCAAGTAGGCCTACCTACACACCAGCGTGCAGTAGGCTACCATAAATAATAATAATAATAATAATAATAATAATAATAATAATGTGCTTTATTTGGAAATTAGTAGAAGTTTCACAAAATGGCGAGGTTCGAACAAACAGTTCGCTCTTCCACCTAACCATACATACGGCTTCCGTGTTTATAGTAACTAAGGTAATTTTAAGGTAATTAAGATAATTGGATCCCCAGCAGTGGCGACTCTGCACCAGCACCACCTTAATTAATTACAGATTTCGACTAGCTATATCTTCATTTGTAACGATGTGGATGTTCCTAAACCCACCCACACACTTTCAATTAAGTTTAGAAAATGTTTTTGATTAACCTATTATTAGTAAGAGTTGTCACATGTTTTGGAATTGGGTAGTACCTCGTGCGTAGCGCCGTACAGATGGCGTAGCGCCGGTTTCTGTGCGCTCAAATCTAATGCACAGCTTGATTCTACGCCTGCGCGAGCAAACCCCCTACCATTCCTTCTTCTACAAAATAAAATTGACGTATTACTACATTTCGAGGTGGGAAAAACAAAATGAACACACTTGATTTATAATTAAAAGCTCGGCTGATGAATTAGCATTCTCAGTTTTATTTTCTAAGTCGTGAAATGTTTCTTGAATTACATATTAAATTGATTTTAAAGTTCATTAGCTTGATGAGTTATTACCATTATTGCTTTATAACACGTATAATATTAATAATATATGACCCAAAGCCAAATTACAAACTCATCGGCCAAGCTTTTAATTATAAATGAAGTGCGTTCATTTTGTTTTTCCCACCTCGTAATTTAGTTTTGTAGCCTAATTGTTGTTAATATATTTATTTTTCAATTTTCTATGTGTGCAGTAAGAGTCACTTATGGAAGCTCGCACATGGCTTGGCCCGGCGCTTCCACGCGCTTATAGATAGTATTCAAATACAGTATGCATTTTACTTTTTGTTTCTATAGGCCTAGTCAAATGGCCAGTCGGGCCAGTTACCGAATACAATCTCTCTTATGATTTGTTCAACTTTATATTGCAAGCGTAGTCAATCATGGCCAATTGGCCAGTTACCATTTTCTGTACATTTGTTACCATTGTCATTGTTTGATATTTTCCCCACATTTTGATGATTTCCATGCCATACAGTCGTCTTTTTAATTTGATTTATACAAGAATATTTGATATCAATTGACTGTTACTAAAGCATAATGAAACCCTGTTTTGACATTGTACGTAGTTCTATTCATTTCATTCACAACCTAAAAAATCGATTTCCCAAAATCGACTAAAAAGTGTTGAAAATTCAAAAAACGAACTGCGGGACCTTCCGCGCCCACTGCCCCCCCCCCCCCCCACCCACCCACCCCACCCGCCGTGGAAACTTATTTCACTTTGCCCTCTCCTCAAAAATGTCCTTGCGGCGCTCATGCAACACACAATCACATCCACGTGCCAATAATCTACTTGTATCCCCACTAAAGAAATATAGAAACTCTGGTTTATTTAAAACATTATATCCCTTGCTTGTGTGTAATTAATATCCAATGTTTTTTTTTTCAGATCAGCTGGCATTCGCGTCATTATGGTGACTGGTGACCATCCTACCACCGCTAAAGCAATTGCAAAAGCTGTAGGTATAATTTCTCCAAACAGTGAGACAGTGGATGATATCGCTCTACGGACGAAACAGAAAATAACCGAAGTTGATCCAAAGGAAGCCGTTGCCATTGTTGTTCACGGAACCCAACTACGGGAAATGTCTCAGGAAGACTTGGACAACGTAATACGGCGTCACCGTGAGATTGTCTTCGCCAGGACATCCCCTACCCAGAAACTGAGCATTGTTGAAAGTTGTCAGAGATTAGGCGCGATCGTCGCGGTGACCGGGGACGGAGTGAATGATTCGCCTGCACTGAAGAAAGCGGACATTGGAATCGCGATGGGAATATCAGGTACCGACGTCTCGAAACAGGCTGCCGACTTGATCCTGTTGGACGATAACTTTGCGTCGATTGTTGTGGGCATCGAAGAAGGGCGAAGAATATTTGACAACTTAAAAAAGTCCATAGCATACGTTCTTGCCTCGAATGTACCCGAAATACTCCCCTTCCTGGTGTTTGTTTCCTTCAGTATTCCGTTACCCTTGGGTGTAATTGCCATTCTATGTATTGACTTGGGGACGGACTTAATTCCAGCGATATCATTGGCATACGAGAAGGCGGAAAGTGATATCATGCGAAGAAACCCTCGGAACCCAAACAAAGACAAATTAGTCAATGGAAAAATGATGTTTGTTGCTTATGGACAGATTGGTGTTATTCAAGCTTTTGCTGGTTTTTATACTTACTTTACAATTATGGCTGAAAATGGTTTCTTACCATCCCGGTTAGTTGGTGCCCGAGAGCTTTGGGACTCGCCAGCTGTCAATGATTTGGAGGATTCTTACGGTCAAGAGTGGGGTTATAAGGACAGGAAAACCTTAGAATATACATGTCACACAGGATTCTTTATTACCGTAGTGGTATGTCAAGTGGCAGACGTGATCATCTGTAAGACTAGGCGGAACTCAGTTTTTCAACAGGGTATGATGAATTGGTTTTTAAACTTCGCTATCTTGTTTGAAATAGGTCTTGCCTGTCTGTTGTCATACACGCCAGGCATGGATCAATTAAAAATGTACCCTCTCCACTACCTGGTATGGTTAAAAGCTGTCCCCTGGGCTGTTCTTATATTTGTCTATGATGAATTTAGAAAATGTTGTATTCGAAGTTTTCCCGGCAGGTTTTTTGACAGAGAAACATATTACTGAGGACAAAATTATTCATTTTGTCAGAGGAGAAATACTATTTTGATAAAAATAAAACGTATGTAAATGCATGTAAATTTTGTTTTGATTTGAATTAATAATAACAGATTTAATTTAAATATGATTGTATTTGTTTCTTGATTGATACATAAAGGCAAAGAACTCACAATCAGGAACTCACAACAAGGAAGTCAGGATATGGCTTTTGGGTAGTCCCAGTGTAAAAATCGGCTCACATTTTTTAAATGACATCTAAAGAATGCTACTCGAAATCGAAAAAAGGCCGATAGCGCACTGAAGTGTTGGAGGAAAGGGGAATGGGTGTTTACAACTCCATGGACAGACAGGGTCCGGTGCGTGAAATCCACAGGTGGTTCTAGTTATTTTTTAAAAAGGGTATTACCAAACTAAGGTATTTGGTATTCCACTAAATTGTAGCTGATAGGAGAAATTATTGAAAGGCGCATTGTTCACTTTTTACCTATATATATTTATTTGCTCACACAGAGGCTCACCTGCACCTACACTCACACAGGGCTCCCAACTTCACTATGTACCTACCTCTCTATTGGCCAATGATATTCAACAGCTATAGCGGGCTCTCACCGCCTTTTATATATTTGATAAATAAAAGTTACGGTATGTTCATATAAAATGCAAGTTCTTATATTTGTAGCAATGTAATGTATGTATAAAGTATGTATCTGTAAATGGTGGCAAGACACTTATTGTGCTATGGGGCTCGGCCCTTTTCTTGTTGCCATCAATATGCTTTATGTAGTTTGCTATGACTGTATTGCATATTGAAAATAAAATAATAATAATAACACATTGGCAAGGTCTACTTGATCTCCGCCTAGCGGAGGCTCGTCGAACTAGCGGAGGCTCGTCGAACCTCCTCTCCTAACTTGGGACTGTGCCTGGGTTAATTACTCCAAAACTGTGGGGTATCACGCAGGTTGGAAACCATGTGTGTATAGGTTATATATTGCAGATTAATAATTTACTATAGGTAGCGCGAAACATATCAGGGTTTAGTTAAAACATGAAACACATTTGGTTATTGGGGTATTATTTTCCTCACGGAGGTACGAACCTGGCTCAATTACTCAAAAACTGTGGGGTGTCACGCAGATTTGAAGTGTTCTTTGATGCATGGGTAATATATGGCATTAAATCATTTACCATGGGTGGCGCGAAACCTAACAGGGTTTAGATAAAAAATTATGCGTATTATTGGTTATAATGGGACGTATTACTTCCCGCACGGAGGTATGAACTTGGGTCAATTACTAAAACAGCGGGGTGTCACGCAAATTGGAAATCATGTGTGCATAGATTTGCAGATTAATAATTAACTATAGTTGGCGCGAAACATATCAGAGTTTAGTTGAAAAATGATGCGCATTTGGTAAATCAGAGTTTTATTTCCCGCACGGAGGTACAAACCTGGGCCAATTACTCAAAAACTGTGGAGTGTCACACAGATTGGAAACGACATGTGTATAGATTATATATTGCTGATTAATAATTTACTATAGGTAGCGCGGGGTATTATTTCCCGCATGCACGGAAGTATTAAGGTCGGTGCACAATTGCCCGGTAACGATAACTGTAACTATAACGATAACGATAAAACGGTAACGGGAAGGCATTCGATGCACAATTGCCCGCTAAGCAGACGCTCGGCTATTTGCTAATACTTTCAACAGGCCGTGGACGCTTGATTCTGATTGGTCCCGGTAACGTACAGACGGGAACGGTAACGTTAAGTTAAAACTTGGCGAACTTTCCGTTACCGTTACCGGGCCCGGTAACGGGAAGCTCTTATTGTGCATCGTATCGTAATTTAACATGAAATCGAACTTCTTTCCCGTTATCGTTATCGTTACAGTTATCGTTACCGGGCTATTGTGCACCGACCTTTAACCTGCGGTGAATTACTCAAAAACTGTGGGGTGTCATGCTGATTGGAAGTGGTATTTGCATAGGGTATTAAGCGTATTAAGCATTTACTATGGGTGGCGCGAAACATATCAGCACAGATGATATCAGGGTTTAGTTAAAAAATGATGCGTATTTTTTTCCGCACGGAGGTACGAACCTGGGTCATTACTCAAAAAACTGTGGCCTGTGGGGTGTCATGCAGATTGAAAAACATGTGTGTAGGCTATAGGTTATTATTGCAGATTAATAATTTACTATAGGTAGGTAGGGTTCCCAACCGTCCCGGTTTCGCCGGGACAGACCAGGAATTAAAGATCTTGTCCAGGTTGAAATTAAACTGATTCCGGGACGGCAAATGTCCCGGAATGACATGAAAGTGTCTTGCTTCTGCCGCGACCCCGCGCCGCCCGAAACGTGAGCTCGAAACGAGCAGTGAGAATGGATGATAAATTAATGTGAGCATAGTTTCCAAAGTTGACTTTTCAAATGCACTATGTTTCAATAAAAATAGGTATAAAGTATATCTATATACCCTATTAATATTGTTATAGCAACACAATAATTAATAAAATAACAATCTCAGACAGGCACGTGAACTCCTAATTTCTAATTAACTGCGAAAGATTTTTGTTCAAAAGGAGATTTCTTGTTTTCTCGTCAAGCAATAGGCCTAAAAAGTAAAAACATGTTTTTAGAACGTAAATCATGAAGAAAAGGTCCAAAAAAATTTCGCCTTCGGCGATAGCCCTCCGGCGGCCCTTCGGCAGTATCACGTGAGCCATTCCCTTTTCATGTGCTATTTGTCCCGGAATGTTATTTCGGAGTGGCTATTCCCACGATTATCGTGGCACGAAAACACGATAATCGTGTCCCATAATCGTGGGAATAGTCTCCCCACTCTGCGGCAGCTATTCCCACGATTGACTCCTAGACCTAAAACTCGTGCCCGCTAATCGTGGCGATAGCTAGAGCGCCAAGTAAAAGCTATCACCACGATCAGGGCCACGAGTATCGTGCGGTACGAAACCCGGCAACCATGTAAACCTCCAACTCGTGGCGATAGCTAGAGCGCCATGTAAAAGCTATCACCACGATCGGGCCAAGAATATCGTGCGGCAGGGGCGGACTGAGAAAAAAGGCCCGGGATGCTGGGTTTTGGGGGGCCCGCACGAGGTGGCGCGGCACAGCTGGCGTCTGGGGCGAAGCCCCAGCCACCGGAGGCAATTACGCCGAGGGCGTGAACCCTTTTTTTGGGGGTTGCATTGAATTTTATGGCCTAAAACGCGATTTTAAGACGCGATTAACAGAGGCCAGCCTACCAGTAACACTACCGGGCGAGTAATTAAAATATAAAGAAAACGATATTCGAGGTAGGCCAACGGCCATTAGTGTTACTGATAAGTACTCAATATTGTCACTCGCAAGTCGCAAAATGCTAGCGTGCGAGCGGATTTGACAAGGTTTCCCGGGCGATGGGGGTCTTTGGCGATCGAGTCTCAAGATTCTGTGAGTTAAGTTTGGGCGAGATTTTTTTTAGCAATATACATCATAGGATAGGATACCTGACGGGCCCGGATTTGCCTAGGGGCCCGGGATGCGATCGCATCCCTGCAACCAAAAATTTTAAAGCAAACACACGAGACCACCTACAGACATATTACGCCCAATACGACTCTCAGGAGGCTCTTATCTACTATGGTATGTCAGAATCGTGCCCCTAAGAACAAGCCACTTCATATAGACATGTTACGCCCAATACGACTCTCAGGTGGCTCTTATCTACTACGGTATGTCAGAATCGTGCCCCTAAGAACTAGCCACTTCATATAGACATGTTACGGCCAATACGACTCTCAGGTGGCTCTTATCTACTATGGTATGTCAGAATCGTGCCCCTAAGAACAAGCCACTTCATATAGACATGTTACGGCCAATACGACTCTCAGGAGGCTCTTATCTACTATGGTATGTCAGAATCGTGCCCCTAAGAACTAGCCACTTCATATAGACAAGTCACGCTAAATACGACTCTCAGGTGGCTCTTATCTACTATGGTATGTCAGAATCGTGCCCCTAAAATAGCCACTTCATATAGACATAATACGCCCAATACGACTCTCAGGAGGCTCTTATCTACTACGGTATGTCAGAATCGTGCCCCTAAGAACTAGCCACTTCATATAGACATGTTACGGCCAATACGACTCTCAGGTGGCTCTTATCTACTATGGTATGTCAGAATCGTGCCCCTAAGAACAAGCCACTTCATATAGACATGTTACGGCCAATACGACTCTCAGAAGACTCTTATCTACTATGGTATGTCAGAATCGTGCCCATAAGAACAAGCCACTTCTAATATACATGTTACGCCCAATACGACTCTCAGGAGGCTCATATCTACTATGGCATGTCAGAATCGTGCCCCTAAGAACTAGCCACTTCATATAGACATGTTACGGCCAATACGACTCTCAGGTGGCTCTTATCTACTATGGTATGTCAGAATCGTGCCCCTAAGAAAAGGCCACTTCATATAGACATATTACGCCCAATGCGACTCTCAAGTGGCTCTTATCTACTATGGTATGTCAGAATCGTGCCCCTAAAAACAAGCCACTTCATATAGACATGTTACGCCCAATACGACTCTCAGGAGGCTCTTATCTTCTATGGCATGTCAGAATCGTGCCCCTAAGAACAAGCCACTTCATATAGACATGTAACGCCCAATACGACTCTCAGGAGGCACATATCTACTATGGCATGTCAGAATCGTGCCCCAAAGAACTAGCCACTTCATATAGACATGTTACGGCCAATACGACTCTCAGGTGGCTCTTATCTACTATGGTATGTCAGAATCGTGCCCCTAAGAAAAGGCCACTTCATATAGACATATTACGCCCAATACGACTCTCAAGTGGCTCTTATCTACTATGGTATGTCAGAATCGTGCACCTAAAAACAAGCAACTTCATATAGACATGTTACGCCCAATACGACTCTCAGGAGGCTCTTATCTACTATGGCATGTCAGAATCGTGCCCCTAAGAACTAGCCACTTCATATAGACATGTTACGCCCAATACGACTCTCAGGAGGCTCTTATCTACTATGGTATGTCAGAATCGTGCCCCTAAGAACTAGCCACTTCATATAGACATGTTACGGCCAATACGACTCTCAGGAGGCTCTTATCTACTATGGTATGTCAGAATCGTGCCCCTAAGAACAAGCCACTTCATATAGACATGTTACGCCCAATACGACTCTCAGGAGGCTCTTATCTACTATGGTATGTCAGAATCGTGCCCCTAAGAACTAGCCACTTCATATAGACAAGTCACGCTAAATACGACTCTCAGGAGGCTCTTATCTACTATGGTATGTCAGAATCGTGCCCCTAAGAAATAGCCACTTCATATAGACATATTACGCCCAATACGACTCTCAAGTGGCTCTTATCTACTATGGTATGTCAGAATCGTGCCCCTTTAAACAAGCCACATCATATAGACATGTTACGGCCAATACGACTCTCAGGACGCTCTTATCTACTATGGTATAACAGAATCGTGCCCCTAAGATTTAGCCACTTCATATAGACATGTTACGGCCTATACGACTCTCAGGTGGCTCTTATCTACTATGGTATGTCAGAATCGTGCCCCTAAGAAAAGGCCACTTCATATAGACATATTACGCCCCATACGACTCTCAAGTGGCTCTTATCTACTATGGTATGTCAGAATCGTGCCCCTAAGAACAAGCCACTTCATATAGACATGTTACGCCCAATACGACTCTCAGGAGGCTCTTATCTACTATGGCATGTCAGAATCGTGCCCCTAAGAACTATAGCCATTTCATTGCAATAGACATGTTACGCCCAATACGACTCTCAGACACCTGAGAGTCGTATTGGAAGATAGGATCAACAATGCTGGAAAGGAAATTGGAAGACATACAATAAGAATCATACAATTTTTTGAAATTAATATTATAATTATTAGTATTACCATCATTACCATTATTGTTATTATCATCATCATTATAATTGAAATAATTTCATGGAACGAACGATTATTCCCTTGTACTGTACAGTGCAATTCCATATTATATCAATACATAAAACAAAATTTAAATTATTGAAATGTTATTCCTTTATTAGATTCCTTACAATGCACTTACTGCCTATTGTCGTATCACAGTCTAAGAAATATAAGACACATATCTAGTGGTGATATACTAAACCAAAAATTTTAAAGCAAACACACGAGACCACCTACAGACATGTTACGGCCAATACGACTCTCAGAAGGCTCTTATCTACTATAGTATGTCAGAATCGTGCCCCTAAGAACAAGCCACTTCATATAGACATGTTACGGCCAATACGACTCTCAGGAGGCTCTTATCAACTATGGTATGTCAGAATCGTGCCCCTAAGAACAAGCCACTTCATATAGACATGTTACGGCCAATACGACTCTCAGGAGGCTCTTATCTACTATGGTATGTCAGAATCGTGCCCCTAAGAACAAGCCACTTCATATAGACATGTTACGTCCAATACGACTCTCAGGAGGCTCTTATCTACTATGGTATGTCAGAAACGTGCCCCTAAGAACAAGCCACTTCATATAGACATGTTACGCCCAATACGACTCTCAGGAGGCTCTTATCTACTATGGTATGTCAGAATCGTGCCCCTAAGAACAAGCCACTTCATATAGACATGTTACGTCCAATACGACTCTCAGGAGGCTCTTATCTACTATGGTATGTCAGAAACGTGCCCCTAAGAACAAGCCACTTCATATAGACATGTTACGCCCAATACGACTCTCAGGAGGCTCTTATCTACTATGGTATGTCAGAATCGTGCCCCTAAGAACAAGCCACTTCATATAGACATGTTACGCCTAATACGACTGTCAGTAGGCTCTTATCTACTATGGTATGTCAGACTCGTGCCCCAAAGAACAAGCCACTTCATATAGACATGTTACGGCCTATACGACTCTCAGGAGGCTCTTATCTACTATGGTATGTCAGAATCGTGCCCCTAAGAACAAGCCACTTTATATAGACATGTTACGGCCAATACGACTCTCAGGAGGCTCTTATCTACTATGGTATGTCAGAATCGTGCCCCTAAGAACAAGCTACTTCATATAGACATGTTACGCCCAATACGACTCTCAGGAGGCTCTTATCTACTATGGTATGTCAGAATCGTGCCCCTAAGAACATGCCACTTCATATAGACATGTTTCGTCCTATACGACTCTCAGGAGGCTCTTATCTACTATGGTATGTCAGAATCGTGCCCCTAAGAACAAGCCACTTCATATAGACATGTTGCGTCCAATACGACTCTCAGGTGGCTCTTATCTACTATGGTATGTCAGAATCGTGCCCCTAAGAACAAGCCACTTCATATAGACATGTTACGTCCAATACGACTCTCAGGAGGCTCTTATCTACTATGGTATGTCAGAATCGTGCCCCTAAGAACATGCCACTTCATATAGACATGTTACGCCCAATACGACTGTCAGGAGGCTCTTATCTACTATGGTTTCTCAGAATCGTGCCCCTAAGAACAAGCCACTTCATATAGACATGTTACGGCCAATACGACATTCAGGAGGCTCTTATCTACTATGGTATGTCAGAATCGTGCCCCTAAGAACTAGCCACTTCATATAGACATGTTACGTCCAATACGACTCTCAGGAGGCTCTTATCTACTATGGTATGTCAGAATCTAGCCCCTAAGAACTAGCCACTTCATATAGACATGTTACGTCCAATACGACTCTCAGGATGCTCTTATCTACTATGGTATGTCAGAATCGTGCCCCTAAGAACAAGCCACTTCATAAAGACATGTTACGTCCAATACGACTCTCAGGAGGCTCTTATCTACTATGGTATGTCAGAATCGTGCCCCTAAGAACTATCTACTTCATATAGACATGTTACGGCCAATACGACTTTCAGGTGGCTCTTATCTACTATGGTATGTCAGAATCGTGCCCCTAAGAACAAGCCACTTCATATGGACATGTTACGCTTAATACGACTGTCAGGTGGCTCTTATCTACTATGATATGTCAGAATCGTGCCCCTAAGAACAAGCTACTTCATATAGACATGTTACGTCCCATACGACTCTCAGCAGGCTCTTATCTACTATGGTATGTCAGAATCGTGCCCCTAAGAACATGCCACTTCATATAGACATGTTACGTCCCATACGACTCTCAGGCGGCTCTTATCTACTATGGTATGTCAGAATCGTGCCCCTAAGAACAAGCCACTTCATATAGACATGTTACGTCCATTACGACTCTCAGGAGGCTCTTATCTACTATGGTATGTCAGAATCGTGCCCCTAAGAACAAGCCACTTCATATAGACATGTTACGTCCATTACGACTCTCAGGAGGCTCTTATCTACTATGGTATGTCAGAATCGTGCCCCTAAGAACAAGCCACTTCATATATACATGTTACGTCCAATACGACTCTCAGGAGGCTCTTATCTACTATGGTTTGTCAGAATCGTGCCCCTAAGAACAAGCCACTTCATATAGACATGTTACGTCCCATACGAATCTCAGGAGGCTGTTATCTACTATGGTCGAGTCGTATTGGCCGTAACATGTCTATATGAAGTGGCTTGTTCTTAGGGGCACGATTCTGACATACCATAGTAGATAAGAGCCGCCTGAGAGTCGTATGGGACGTAACATGTCTATATGAAGTGGCATGTTCTTAGGGGCACGATTCTGACATACCATAGTAGATAAGAGCCTCCTGAGATTCGTATGGGACGTAACATGTCTATATGAAGTGGCTTGTTCTTAGGGGCACGATTATGACATACCATAGTAGATAAGAGCCTCCTGAGAGTCGTATTGGACGTAACATGTCTATATGAAGTGGCTTGTTCTTAGGGGCACGATTCTGACATACCATAGTAGATAAGAGCCTTCTGAGAGTCGTAATGGACGTAACATGTCTATATGAAGTGGCTTGTTCTTAGGGGCACGATTCTGACATACCATAGTAGATAAGAGCCGCCTGAGAGTCGTATGGGACGTAACATGTCTATATGAAGTGGCATGTTCTAAGGGGCACGATTCTGACATACCATAGTAGATAAGAGCCTGCTGAGAGTCGTATGGGACGTCACATGTCTATATGAAGTAGCTTGTTCTTAGGGGCACGATTCTGACATACCATAGTAGATAAGAGCCTCCTGAGAGTCGTATGGGACGTAACATTTCTATATGAAGTGGCATGTTCTTAGGGGCACGATTCTGACATACCATAGTATATAAGAGCCTCCTGAGAGTCGTATGGGACGTAACATGTCTATATGAAGTGGCATGTTCTTAGGGGCACGATTCTGACATACCATAGTAGATAAGAGCCTCCTGAGAGTCGTATGGGACGTAACATGTCTATATGAAGTGGCATGTTCTTAGGGGCACGATTCTGACATACCATAGTAGATAAGAGCCTGCTGAGAGTCGTATGGGACGTAACATGTCTATATGAAGTGGCTAGTTCTTAGGGGCACGATTCTGACATACCATAGTAGATAAGAGCCACCTGAGTGTTGTATTAGACGCAACATGTCTATATGAAGTGGCTAGTTCTTAGGGGCACGATTCTGACATACCATAGTAGATAAGAGCCTCCTGAGAGTCGTATTGGACGAAACATGTCTATATGAAGTGGCATGTTCTTAGGGGCACGATTCTGACATACCATAGTAGATAAGAGCCTCCTGAGATTCGTATGGGACGTTACATGTCTATATGAAGTGGCTTGTTCTTAGGGGCACGATTCTGACATACCATAGTAGATAAGAGCCTCCTGAGAGTCGTATTGGACGTAACATGTATATATGAAGTGGCTTGTTCTTAGGGGCACGATTCTGACATACCATAGTAGATAAGAGCCTCCTGAGAGTCGTAATGGACGTAACATGTCCATATGAAGTGGCTTGTTCTTAGGGGCACGATTCTGACATACCATAGTAGATAAGAGCCGCCTTAGAGTCGTATGGGACGTAACATGTCTATATGAAGTGGCATGTTCTTAGGGGCACGATTCTGACATACCATAGTAGATAAGAGCCTGCTGAGAGTCGTATGGGACGTAACATGTCTATATGAAGTGGCTAGTTCTTAGGGGCACGATTCTGACATACCATAGTAGATAAGAGCCTCCTGAGAGTCGTATTGGACGTAACATGTATATATGAAGTGGCTTGTTCTTAGGGGCACGATTCTGACATACCATAGTAGATAAGAGCCTCCTGAGAGTCGTAATGGACGTAACATGTCTATATGAAGTGGCTTGTTCTTAGGGGCACGATTTTGACATACCATAGTAGCTAAGAGCCTGCTGAGAGTCGTATGGGACGTAACATGTCTATATGAAGTGGCTAGTTCTTAGGGGCACGATTCTGACATACCATAGTAGATAAGAGCCACCTGAGAGTTGTATTAGACGCAACATGTCTATATGAAGTGGCTAGTTCTTAGGGGCACGATTCTGACATACCATAGTAGATAAGAGCCTCCTGAGAGTCGTATTGGACGTAACATGTCTATATGAAGTGGCTTGTTCTTAGGGGCACGATTCTGACATACCATAGTAGATAAGAGCCTCCTGTCCTGTCAGAGTCATATGGTCTTAACATGTCTATATGAGGTAAGTTGTGTTCTTAGGGGCACTATCCTGACGTAGCACAGTATATAAGACCCACATGATAGTCATATTGGATTGGGCGTAACCAGTCAATAAGATTGGGTTTGTTTCCCGGGGCACGATTCTGACGTCATTGTCGGCGCGAGCTTGACAGGGTTGCCGCATTTCCTATCGCGTTGCTCGGTCGTGCGGCCTTGACGAAGACGCAGAGAACACTCGTGGCTTAATCGTGGGAATAGCTTTTGCTTCGCGCGTTAGCTATTGGCACGATTTCGTGGCACGATTTGTTAGTCCACGAGCCACTCGTGTTAATAGCTTCCGCGTAGTGGGTAAACTATTCCCACGATTATCGTGGCACGATAATCGTGGGAATAGGGCTTCCCATATCTGTGCATGCAAATAACACTTCCAATCTGCGTGACACCCCACTGTTTTTGACCTATTGACCCAGGTTCATACCTCCGTGCGGGAAATATAACCCCATTAACCAGATGCGCATCATTTTTTAACTAAACCCTGATATGTTTCGCGCCACCTACCTATAGGGTTCCCAACTCTGCAAAATAACATGGGAAGCCCTATTCCCACGATTATCGTGCCACGATAATCGTGGGAATAGTTTACCCACTACGCGGAAGCTATTAACACGAGTGGCTCGTGGACTAACAAATCGTGCCACGAAATCGTGCCAATAGCTAACGCGCGAAGCAAAAGCTATTCCCACGATTAAGCCACGAGTGTTCTCTGCGTCTTCGTCAAGGCCGCACGACCGAGCAACGCGATAGGAAATGCGGCAACCCTGTCAAGCTCGCGCCGACAATGACGTCAGAATCGTGCCCAAACAGGGCGGTTGGCGGTAGTTTGTTGGTCGTGACACTGATTGTACACTGAGAGCAGAACAAAAGACAGAGAGCAGAACAAAAGAACGAAGCGGAAACTTTAAGCAGGCTGTGATATTTTCAAATGAATCGGTTGCCATGGAGGCCATGGTCACGCACATAAGAAAGTTGTTCCATCACGTCAGTTCCAAAATTAAATTGAGTCCTCAACGTACAGGATTAGCTATTTAAACAAATTACCGTGCTGCTATGATAGAAAATATCAATCTTCATAATTTGTAGTGAATATTTAGCTATTAATTTCCAGTGTTGCACTACAAGTTGCCAAAGTGCCTTGGTTAGGCCTAATTATAGGTTATCTTTATGCTAGGTTAGGCCTAGGCCCCTAGGCTAGGCCTATGATGTCTTCGAGTGGAGAGATGCCAGTGTCTGCAATTACCAACGCCAAGCTTACTAGTGGTGGTCTAGATACTGATTCAGCGTTTGCAAAGCACCGTCAGAATGTAAATGAATCGGACGAAAAGTAAGTAGGGGCACCCCTAGGGCCTAGGACGTGTCCGAATATTATTCTAGGCCTAAATGGTAATTCTTGTTCGTATTCTTGGTCTAATTGTAGGTCTAGATTACGCCTTATTCTATCTGCAGTTTTTCAGTAACACAACAAACAAACAAAGTTTCAAGATGTTATAACTTGACGAGGCGCCAATGCAGGATTTCTCTACCCATCATGATCAAGACAAAGGCCCAAACGCATAGTTCACACTCAAGTTCTCCTCAACTCACTCTCTCCTCAGCCTCACCTATCTAGCAATTATGATAGGCCTAGGGCCTACGTGGCGATGCCGTTCCGTGATTGGTGATTGTGTGAGGCTTAGGAGAGGCTGAGTTGAGAAAGGCTTGAGTCTGGACTAGGCCTATGCATACAAACCCTAGGGGGCTACCTATAGGCCTATGGCTAGACCTAGAACAAGTGTGCACTTTAAATTCTTGTTCTAGTCCTTTTTCTAGGTGTCGACCTCAAGTCGCGCGGGAGTAGCCTATTCGGACATTACTTGATACTCATCGATGATTGATGACATAAAATCGAGAACAAGATCTAGAATTAACACTGTTTTGGTAATATTCGGACAAGTCTCTACTCTTGCGGCAGACTTGCCGATTTAAACTAAACTTAAATTAAGCCCTAACTTAAGCCTAGGCATACCTAGGCCTGGGGTTCCATGAACCCTCACCTCACGTGTAAGGTAGGCGTAAGTCTGGTATGTAGGCTAATGTAGGTACAGTAACAAGAAGTCTTAGGTCTAGGCAGGGGTATTTCTTTCAACTAACGATCTAGGTCTACTTATCCTTACGGACGGCAAAAATGAAGTCCTATGCATTGGCAATTAGAGTGGTTCATCATAAATGAGCTAAGGATAACAAATGATGACTAAGAGCTAACAACTAGCCATCTCTGTTCACATAAAGTAGCTTGATTAATTAATGAATTGCAACAAAACAACAACAACAACAGTTTTCAACAACCTTTCATCTGATTGGTTGTTGCAAGCACATCTAGTTTCTGATTGGATAGACTAGAAAGTGGATAAGGCTAAGGCTAGAAGGTTAAGTTAGTTAATCTTTTCTTAGCCAGCACTAGTCATTAACCTTGGCACTTTCTGGAATGTCGTGTGAATGCTAATACACATTTCCATAGCTTTGTTTCTTTGTCCTGCATATTATCCTGGTGTAAGTTTGCGGTGTAAACAGGAACCACGCAACAATGCAGGCTGTGCAAACTACACTGCATAGATAAAAAGAAATGTTTTTCTGCAAGAGGTGGAACACTTTCAAATTTAATGCAAATAAACTTTTTGTTTGTTGAAAAACAAAAACATGTAGTAGGCCAGGGCCTGAATTCACAAAGATGCCTTTGTCCTACGTTAGGCAAATCGTAGCTAGTTAAATCATCTCTGGTGTACATTGTTCAGAACTAAGCTACTAAATATGATGTTATTTATTTATTGTCAAATGCTTCTTTCCGTCATCTAAATCACATACAGTTAATGGCGTACAAGACTGAGCCAGATGTAGGCTACAAATATCAGTGAGTAAAAAGAAAAAGAAATTACCTTCAAATTGTATCAATATAATATGATTCATTTTATGAAGTCGGAGAAAGATATTTTGCAGTTGGCAACACCTTTGCGAAGAATTCCGGAAGATGTGTAATGGCGGCCAAATTGTGGTTAATCCTACTTTTCTTTTGGGTGGAGATTTCAGCGATCAATTAAGCTCTTACCAATTCATTACGATACTGAAAAATTGTTAGTATTGTTAAGAAATCATTACGTACCATTCAAAGTTTAATATTATGTGATTTTTTTTTTTTAGCGAGTATAAATTAGTGATTCTACATATACCGCTGTGCTCCAGATTGATTTTTTCTAGGCTTTGACCTCTAGGGCTTATTTCAGTAATACCTATAGGCCTATATAATGTGTGTTTATGATAGGTTGGCATATGCAGATGCAGTCGAAGAATGGTCGGAAGTGGCCACTGTTGAAGCGTCTCGACAAGAAACGTGCAGACCTAGGCCAGACGGAGTTCCCAATCCACAGGGAGGGATTGAAGCTTCTCCACACATTTCTACTGAAGAGGCAATTGAATATTTTAAAGGGCTAGATCTTTCCGAGCACATAGTAAGTCAAGTGTTGAATCCAAGTAAACCTACTTCTGTGTGGTTATTACATAAGCCCCAACCACAATTGATGGGATTGTGATCTGGATTGCAATAGGCAACAAGCATTCGAATTTTTTAATCGATTTTTAAATAGGCTACCTTGTCTCTCATGTAATAATTTTGTGTCTTTGAATTTTGAAAAACGGATCAGTCTGTGCCTCAAAATAATTGGTTTAGTAACGATAAATAAAAGGGCGCAAAAAAACGAGCCGTCGTCATGTCAATGGGATTTGACGTCATAGTTTGTCTCTGTGTAAGTAAGCTCACCGCCTTAGCGATTGGTCTGTTACGCCTTGCCACCTGAGTCATGACGTTACATCCGCCTCGACGCGTTTCAGATCCTCGAGTTGAAACTTGAAGAAATGCGACAACAAAACGAATATTAACCCTATTTAAAAAATTTGTATTTTCTTATGGCCTGTGCAAATATACTTCTTGTAGGCCTATCGTAGATAATATAACTAAGTACTTAGTTCAACAACAACGATTGTGGCTGCGAATTTGTCATGTAAATACAGACGGATGGCTGTGAAACTGCTTAACCTTAACCTGCTGCAACCCCGGTTTCCAACCGGTTTCGATTTTTAGATTCAGTTCTACTTTTTTTACGCGGCGTGTACTTTACCCTCGCTAAAAGCCACGCCGTCGGCACGGGCGGTCGGGCGGGCTGTGGATTGCCCAACGACGTGTTGCGTAGCAACAAGGAACCGCCCGTCGAATTCTCAGATTTCGTCTCCTTTCCTACAGGGCTGCCACTGGCAACTATTTTCAACTATTTAGCAACTTTTTTAAAGAAAGCAACTATTCAGTAAGGATGCGTTATGATAAATAAATTCATATCGATAATCGCATTTTTTTCCACAATATATCACGATATATCGTGATAATATCGTGAGCATATAATAATATCGCGATACGATATTATCGCGATAATAGCAAATAAATAGCGCATTGTGATTGTAGCCGATGGCCAAACAAACCGGTTTGTCGGCTGGTGAAGGACGGGATCGGGGGGGGGGGGGGGTTGAGGCAGCGGAGCAGTGAAACGTAGATTTGGATCTTGAAAGATGTCAAACAATGAAGACTTTTCGGAAGGAAGTCAATGAATGAGTGCAGGTAATCGAGGCCTAAAAATAGTCCGTCTTCCTTTAGCAAGCGGCTCATAAGTTGGGTGGATTGTTGACAGAAGTGAAATGATAATATGACAACAATAAAACTAAAAGACTCTACAGTGTTTGTGAGGCGCTCATTGGCGGGTGGGGAATAACACATTGACGACTACTGTGTTACCGCCAACATTGCGTGCGGGGGGGGGGGGGGGAACAGCAGCATGCAAACTTTGCCAAGGGATGCTCGGCTAACATCAATAGAATAATCAAACAACCGCCATGCGAAATTGTAAACTATGACGATACCATGAAGTATTAACAATTTATCATGATACTGGGTGCAAAATAATATCGTCATGAATATCGCGATACGACGGCGCATATCGTATCGTATCGATATACGATATTATCGATATTTATCGATATACGATTATCGTCCGCATCACTACTATTCAGCAACTATTTTGGGCAAAAAACCCTAAAAGCAACTATCTAGCAACTATTTCTACCTTCACATGTGTTTTGTACATACATTAAATGCCAAATTGCAGATTTTACCAAAAAACCTAAATCTTGTTTTTCATTAAATACAAAAATTATGCTATTTTTAAGACAATAAAAAAATCTACAATTTTTTTGGTGAATTTGAACTGGATTGTACCCCGATATTTATATTTTTGCATAAATTGTTTGAAATTTGTCTGCATAAGCAACTTTTGGGCAACTATTTTATTGCATTTTGGCAACTAAAAAGCAACTTTTTTTAACATTATAGGCAACTAAAGCAACTGTTTTTGAAGGTGCCATGCAGTGGCAGCCCTGTTCCTGGGATTTCCTTGTTTGTGTGGACTAAAATTATCAGCAGTATTAGGCTATATTTTAGTATATTTGCCGTTATCGTGCATTTGTGTATTACTTTCTTACAAATGTCGAAGCGTAAAGATGAGTCTTACGTGTGGCAGCCGTGTTGTCTTAGAATGTAGATAATAGATTAGAACCTTTGTGAATAAATTGTTATTTCACTGGCGCATCACAATAGTACAATTCTCAATAGCAGACTTCTCCTTTGAAAGCCCCCCCCCCCCCCCCCCCCCTCCCTGCACAACCCCCCTTTACAATATTACCCGAGTTGGCAGACAGCCAAATTCGTAAGGTCGTCACCTTCCCGATCCTTTGTCCTCATATGCCGACAAAGCAGGCAGAGCGGACTAGCTTTTTTGCTCACCTCCCTCGCTGATACAACCTTAGCCTACATATTATATTTATTTTTGGAGCATTTTTTTTTTTTTGAAAATCGTTTTAAACTGGTTTTGAATTTGGTTACCCGGTTATTAATTAAAATTTTACTAACCGATGTTTGGAGCACTAACGGAAGTTGAGCTAGATATAATAGGTAAACTGAACGTCATTGCTCACAGTGCACTCTACCTGTCATGTGGTCTCCCATATGGAGCACATCATAGAAAAATAAGAAAGTATATTTTTATTTTATTTTCTGCAGGATATTTTTTAAATTTGAATCTTATGCCGACATTACACGACTCAATACTTCCGTCAAACTTATTGAATTCAAGAACTAAAGCGAATCAAAAACAGTTTGGTAAAAAACTGCAACAATATAGCTTCTATTAATTTGTGCTTTTTTGTCCTTGAAGTTTGACGAATGTATTGAACCGTGTAATGTGGGTATTACCGGAAAACCCACATTTCTAGCTACATTGCCCTGCATGGAACCCACCCATCTGAATGTTGACAGGTTTAGGCCTACCCTTGTCTAACATTTTCTTGGTTTTGTTTCAGTCTGGTGAAAATCAACGGGTTGAACGGAGGCGGTTTTGCCTGCTGTTTTCGTGCTTCATGGGTTCGCCTCAACTCAACGGCTACCTGTCCCCTGAGAGAGATCTTGTATTTGCCATTGCCAAATGTAAGTGATTACGTACTCCTATGGAAGACCGTATGACAGCAGCGCTGTGAGCGTTCCTTTCCTACCCGGATAAATTTCAGTATGACCCTCACTTGACACATGCAATAGGAATGTCGTGGAAATATAAATGGCTGTGGGACGGCTTAACCTTACCCGCGTGCAAAGTGTGTGGTAGACAGTAGACTGTGTCATTCCGTCAGCCATGGCACGAGGTTTCACTTGTTTTCTTCATGTATTTAGCTGATTGTTAATTTTAAATACACACCACGTATTAATGTTTAGTTTTAAGTGATAAGTATATACCGGTATATGTATCTATAATAACAATTACTATGGATGTGCGAATAGTGCTTTTTGGGTCGAGTCAAGTGTCGAGTCGAGCTGCCAACTACTCGCAAGTATCAAGTCGGTAATTAAAAAAAAAAAACGAAACCCCGGCTTGAAAATTAAAATTTAGGCCTAGTAGGCCTAGGCCTACTATCATTATGATAAAATAACTATATGCAAATAAAGTATTATCAAACTCGAGCTAGTTATCAATAATATCCATTAGCCTATATTTTATTAGTGACAGTAAATATCGTCAAACGTAGGCGAGCTGATTGCAGTCGAAAAACTTCTAAACTGCCATCAAATTGTCGCGATTTGCACGTCATACTTTCAGATTCTTTCAATCCCTTTCTAAACGCTTTGCGGAAATGACAAAATTAATTAATCTGATCACGTATTTCATGTGATTATACCTCATAATTTGACAGAAACGTAGGCTATTACGTGTTTAAACAAAATATTAAAACTTGATATATTTAATCGTCTTTTATTTGACAAGTTTCAAGACGTCAACAAGTTCAAAGTTGCCATTGGCTTGGCGGCCGTATTGCCGAAATATTGCCCAAAATGCATTCTGGGTTGCTCACAGCAGCCACGTCACCAAATGATGTTACTGTTGTCTGCTTGTTGTCTGCATTGATGTCAGTGTTGTAAACACTACTTTAAAAATGTAGCATTGAGAGGGAAAGAATCATAGGAACCAACAGCTCACCTTAAAAAAGATCGGCAGCCGTGTTGAGATGGAGATTACATATATTTACAATAATTTACAATTAGACGGAACGTTTCGGCTTACACAGCCTTGATCACCCGTCGGTGTAGAGAGACTAACTGACTAAATTTAAAAAGTACATGAATATATACATATATACAAGGCGCTGTTGGTGGTGGAATGTAGCATGATATTGCTAACATTAATTGTTTGAAAAAGTAGCTCAGCTCCTTTTTTTAAATAATGCGCTACTTTCACGCTACTTTCCCAAAAATGTCTCAATTTGGTAAAAAACATTTGAGTTCACATTGTTCTACATAGTTCTATAATGCTCAACTAAACGTTGTATTTTGAGTAACGAGGCTAATGGAGGCCATGCATTAAAGTTTTTATAAACTTTTGACTTGACATGCAAATAAATTTAATTTCAGATAATGTTTGTAGTCAAACTCCCCAGACAAAACTCTCTCAACAAACTCTTTAACAAAAGTCTCTGCAGGTGACATTTCTGTAGGTAGGGCCTAAGCTTATATAGGGTGTGGGCATAGTGGGGAGGAATGCATACAGGCTACCTTGTAGGAATCAGTTGGGAATGCTTGGAAAACATGCACACTGTGATGATGCTCACTCAAGCACGTGTTGAAACGCATTGAATGAGTTTGTCTTGGCAGAGAAGGAGATACGATACTCAGGTAGCAGATTTTTTTTGGTAGAATGACCATCGTCCTCGCAGATTCACAGCCATCATTCGGCACATTAAACAAAGTATTCTTATAAAATAAGGATTTGGTTGCATTTTTGTTAGTAAATTATTGCCAAATAGCATAGAAATAAGCTTGATTTCTCGCTACTTTCTCGCTACCGCTACTAGTACTAAATTGTAGCATGCTATGTACTCGCTAATTTCATCATACATTAAAACTAGAGCACTAGTGGCTCGCTAATTATAAAAAGTAGCATGCTACCAGTAGCGCGCTACTGTACAACACTGCTACCTATCAGCTGAACTGATGTTGAAAAAGTAAAACGCTAGTCTGCACCTTTCCCGCACGGGCACTCAGTTGACTTCCGTTCAAAGTAAATGGCAGGAATACTTGACTCGACTTAAAATCATGAAAATCTCGCTGCGTTCAGTCGAGTACCAACTACTTGACTTGACTTGAGTTTTTGAGTACTCGCACATCCCTAACAATTACTATAAAGAATGTACTAGGGAGATACCTAACATTTGGAACACTTAATGGAAGTCATTTATTTATTTTATTTTGCTTTCTTACAATTAACATTTGAGCATGTTACATTGTTCATAAAACTTTCTTATTGCACTCATAATAATGTCATTAAGACATTAGAGTATTGAAAGTTATCTTTATAAAATACATGCTATCATATCTAAATTGGGTATGATTGCTCACAGCGCACTCTAGCTGTCATACTGCTAGAAATTGAGAAATAGAATTGAGCTCAAAATTGAAATCAAATTTGGCTAGGGTGTCCATTTGTCCCGCTTTTAACGTGACAGTCCCGCGGCGACGCTGCCCGTCTTTGTAAATACTAGGCCTACCGATCATAAGTGTGAATCACAATAAATACATTTTTTTAAATTTGAATTTGATAATTCACCCAAAATTAACCTTACTTGCTTGCTCAGATCATTGAAAACGCTGTCTTGAGGACAGAATAAAGAAATAGGCTAGCACAACATTTCTCGCCTGTCCCAGACTCCTTACAACTCTTGCTTAAATGACTCTAAGTTTGATGGCTGATAGCAGCTCTGTCCTGTTTTTTCACTTTTAAAATATGGACACACCCTAATAATTTGCCCCACAGATTAAAACTTTTGCCCATGCCTGGTCTAGAGTCTTGGTATTCACGTGACGTCACGGACATTGTTGACGTACTTGCTTGCTCAGATCGTTGAAAATGCTTTCTTGAGGACAGAATAAAGAAATAGGCTAGCACAACATTTCTTGCCTGTTCCAGACTCCTTACAACTCTTGCTTAAATGACTCTAAGTTTGATGGCTGATAGCAGCTCTGTCCTGTTTTTTCACTTTTAAAATTGGACACACTCTAATAATTTGGCCCACAGATGAAAAAGTTTGCCCATGCCTGGTCTAGAGTCTTGGTATTTACGTGACGTCACGGACATTTTTGACGCCCATACATTACGTCCGTACATTAGGTATTGCACTTCTTACACATAGCGGCCATCATCCTGTATACCATGTCATCGTTGTAAACAACAAATGAGCATATTGCATACCAAGAATAGATAGACCATTCAATTAGTCTATACTAGGTAATATTAATTTTGAATTTTTTAGATTTACAAGCTATTTATATATTTTGCCTCACACTTTACAACAAGGAATTCTTTTTCTGGTGTTTTAAAATGTACGTACTTACTTTACTTACATTGTACATAGTAGAGCCATGCTGTTTGATAATGATGCTTCGATCCAGGGTTGACATTGCAAACATTTTACAACATTAAGTTTATACAAAAAATAATCTCAAACACGATACTATTCATTATAAAAGCATAAATCTAAGCATGAGGTAAGTAAAGCATAAGTAAGTAGCAGCCCAGAGACAGTGAAGAATTATATATCCATTATTTTGTTGGTAGGCTATTCACTATTTTTAATGCAACAGCTAGAAGTTACCGCACTTACATTTGGTAGATATTATTCTTTAGCACATTGCTTTTCTTTTCCAATGTGCCTTTTAAAAGATAGACATAAGAGGCCTATGCTAGAAGTACCGCCCTAGAATGGAGGATAGCCTTGAGCGTGAACGTAAGCCTCGACATATTGCGATGCCTCTCCCATAATACTTGGGTAATATGTTTCTGGGATATGGGTCATTTCAGGTAGCTCTCGAGGTCTTCCGAGGCACCATTCAGGAATTTCTTTTGTAACAATGCGTCCATTTAGTGTCAACATCTCTGTTAACGTGCTACTTTCATTGGTTCTTGTGTGACGTTCTGATTGTACAGGGCCATTGGCCCCAGGCCGTCTATTGGCTTTGATGGCCCTGAAATGTAAAAATAGAATTAGTCCTGCTTTTCATTCCTTATTTCTTTAATCACAGTGCAATATTATGAAATATTAAGACCTCGTTCTCATTACTAGCGTTTAACGCAAGTTGGTGGGTTACGTGGGTTAATTTCCCCGTGTGAACGAACGCAGGTTGCTACGATGGTTGCACTTTCAACCCGCGTCCGAACTCCGAGTTACTCGCGTTACCTTTGCTACGCTAGTCAGTATAAACACTGCGTGATCGCCAACCATGGTTCGTCTGACTACATAACCTCAAAACTTTGTAGTAAATTTGTTGTTGTCCGACGCTAGGCCTACGTCTGTTTACCGCAGTTTGTTTTTAAGTGAAGTAATTACGCCTACATTTTCCCACGAGGAAACGACACTCCTTAGCACAATACTTGGCCAGCCTGAAATTCATACAGAATAAGTGTCTTCTACAGCGCTCTATGTGTAAAGGTTGCAAACTAGGTACTAAACTTACGACAATATTGTTGTTCAATTAAAACGCAAGTCGGCTACTCGCATTCAACCCGAGTTGCTTTAACTCGAGTAATGAACACGAGGTCTAACTGTGACGCCAATCCACAAATCCGTATCTGTAGCTTATGATCCAAATTTGATTATATAATAAAGTGGCTATTATACTGGGGAATTATACATGTTAAGAGTGAAGTTAAAATGTACTTTTAAAGTTTTCGTTGCCTGTAAAAAAGTTTTAAGCAGACACTACACCGCTACTCGTTAGCTTTTCTATGGAACTATGATGCACTTTTTGGATCCTGCAGTCCAACACTGGTTTTACAGTCTGATTGTAGTTATACACTATACATGGGAATTTCATCATGATAATATAAGTGCAGTTATAGCAGTTTCACTTACAATGGTGACACAAGCGTGCAATCAAAGGGCACCCAGTGGGCCGGAACACATCGCTCGGTCTCCTTAGTTGGACTCTCGCTTGCATTCGCTGCTCTCGAAGGGATCGCAACAGCTTTGTCGGATCGGAGGTCGAGTAACTCGATTTTGTTCTTGGCCCAGATGATGTCGCTTGGTTTATCTGAAAAGAGTTGTGTTGCTCATATTGTATTTCGTTGTTGTCAATCTCTTAGCAAAATCCATTTTAAAACCATTTTCTCCATTCCTGGTCAAATACACTAACTATTCGGTACTGTATTACATCAATAATGAATGTGTAGATATAGCCTACTCACTATGCTCCATACGCAAACCTGATCCAAAATACTCGATCAGTAGCTTTCTCTCTCTAGGAGAGAAGAGCGAGAGGAGACTACTGATTGAGTTAATCGGATCAGGTATCTGTAAATGCCCTTACGTTGATATTCATAACTTATTTCATATTAAAATGCTATTATATTTATTATTTATAAGTGAAATAATCTTAAAATCCAAGAAAATTGTTACATTTGATTATGATCGGTTACCTCACTATGACGTCGCGCCCTGTTTTTCCAGACACGTGGAATTAAAAGCTAACTTTTTAATGAAAATCCTTTCTAAAATTAGAAATTGATATATTTTTGTATTCAGGAGAAAGCCTCTAATTAATAGAGAAGGTAGATATCTAAAACACCGTCCGATAACTAGAAGTGTTTCCCGATAATAGTTTTTGTAGTGAATGTGATTACTTACCTAATGGTGGTAGAGGTACATATGGATTCAAGGTGCCTGCTCCAAATATTTTCAGATTATCTATTGCATTTTGGTAATAAGGCCACTGGAAATAAAGACAACAGGGGTCCATTACGTAGAGTTCGAAACAGTTTTATGTTATATATAATTATATAAATACGTTTAGGTGGCTTATACCAACAGGGGGGGGAGGGGTAGTGAGTTACCAAGGAAACTAGGTATTTTAAAATTGAATAAACCAGTTTTATTTTTCTATTAAATAACAATTGAGATTTACAATCAAAACTTTCATCATAAACTCACCTATTGTAACAGTACATTAGTATTTTTGTGTAGCAATAGCAACAATATTGTATTACAGTATTATTGGTACTTAAGACGTGTCCGATTTGGTTTATCATTCTATAGATTTGACATCGTCGACAGTCATCAACAATCTCAGATCTGTGATCGAAGCTCACCCATTGTTGATGACGTGAAATCTAGACTTGGACTTAGGGTGTGTGTGTCCAAAATTAGAAAATAATGCTTGCTTCGTTGCTCATTTCCTTGATTCGTTGTCTTATTCCAAGTCATGACGTCAGAACTTAGGATCAAAATCTTGCAAACTCTAGTTTGCTTGCCAAAGAAGCAAAAGAAAATTTTAGAACATCATCTTTGCTTTAGTAGGTCTAGTAGGGCCACCGTATCCGGACAGGTCGAAGGGGAGAAGCCGGACGAAATGCAGTCCATGTCCTCCCCTTTCCCTTTCCCACCCCTTTACGTCCTACTTGTCCCTTTCCTCCAAACACCCCCCCCCCCCCCCCCCCACATCATGCGAGCATCTTTGACGAGTACGTCGTTAAACACCTAATAATAAATTAATTGGAACTCAGAACAAGATAAAACATGTTCTAGTGAGGGGAAACGTACAGAAGGACGACAGCTTACCTGAGAAAGTAGATTGGCCGCTTAGAGAAACATATAGATGAGAAGACAAATAAACTGAGACGTTTCGGCCAACTAGTGGTCATGATCACTCAGCGTGAGTAGAAGAACTAAACTAAACTTAAGACTAGGGTGAATTTACATGATGCAGGCGCTGTCGTGGGTGGTGGTGGAGGGAAGAACTAAGGAAAAGGGCGGGCGAGCTACCTGAGATTAATAAATAAATAAATTAATTAATTAAATAATTAATTAATCTAGTTTTATTTCATTTTGTCTTCACCAGAACTCATACAGTCTCTTTTCAGTGGCAATACGGAATGGACCTTTGTCGCTTAGTTAGATCATAAGAATAGGGAATCATTACATAAATTTGTGCATCACCGTTAATTTCAATCATCGTCACCATCCATCAGGACCTAGAATTAAAGCCAGGGGACAAGACATTTTACTGTATGGGCCGCTGTGGCTCGTTTCTTGTCCCCTTTCTGTACCACATTCATGTAAATAATGTTGAACAGAAAAATAAATAATAATACTAATAATATGGAATGGATACATGTTTAGGTTCAACCATTGAGCGAGAAGTATTCTCTGAATAACCATAGAATGTTGTTTCCTTGTTGTCTGGCAGGTGATCTAGAGTGGAACAACGCTGTTCACTGTCGGATGTTACAGACGGTCTACAAACAGTTCACTGGGGATGTGTTTGACTGTCCTCGCATTGGCAACCACTGGCAAATCATTGGTTTTCAGGTACGCAAAACACAAGCTGGTTAATAGTGTCTGGTTTTATTCACTGTGCCAGAGACAAGGGCATAATCACGAATATATTTTTGGGGAATGGGTGAATTATCAAGAGATAAATATAGTCAGCAAACTGACTCCACGCTCGATACAATGGTGGAGGGGGAGACTTCCTCACAGCACCACCGCACGCTACATTTGTGTATGTTTTTTACTTGGTTTAAACCTTTTTCGAGTAGTAGTGGTGGCCTCTGAATGGGATGAATACACCAGTTTCTTTATGGATGGCATTGGTAACTTTGTAGTTATTGCACTGTAAACAAACTTAGCAAATTAAATTATGGACTTCGCCAAACATTGTTAATTGTTATGTATCTGAAAATAAATAAGAAATGTTATCTTCAATTTTTTACCATAGATTCATTGAAGACAATCATTAAAGTGGGATTTGAGGGGTTGAGACTATAGCACCCCCTCCCTTGTATATACCACTGGCCAGAAAGGTATGACAGAATGTAAAACATATTAATCTCTTTCCAGGGCACAGACCCGGGTACCGACTTCCGAGGTGTTGGCATGCTGGGCCTCCTTCACCTGTTGTATCTCACCACATCTCCGCAGCTGAACCGTTTCACTAAAGATCTGTACAAGACGTCCATAGACGAGAGGCAGAACTTTCCACTCGCAGTTCTCAGTCTGAACATCACGTGCATCGCGCTACAGGCACTCAGACATGGCGAGCTCAATAGGTAGGCCTAGTCATCGCACACTGGTTGTCTCGGTGGTTTGTGCCAATAATGATCTAATGCCAAGCCATCACATGTGTTTAAACAATTCACCACTTCCTTGCCAATAAACATAAAGAATAAAACAACAAGCAATATTTATGTAGGTACTGTGGTAATTCAAGCTAGTGAGTAGATTTTAGATGGTTGTATTGAGGAGTATTGTAAGGGGTACGTTGTGAGTTCGTCCGATGCATTCAGCTCCTGTTGTATGTTTACGTTCGGCTCATTGCGACAACGTGGTTTTAAATAACATGTCGTTAGTAATTTGTTTATAGATGCAGCTAAAATCTGTTGCCATCATTTTGTAGATAACAGTTTGATACAGAATTCGGTACCGAATGTAATCGTCGTATTAGAGTATTGAAGCCTTGTGTGTGGTCACAGTATCGTGCATACTGTTACGGGCGGGCGGTTACAAGGTAAATTGTTGTTCCCCTCATCATAAAAACCTTGCATATATTAGAATTGATATAAACAACCATTCAAAAAATCACAACGATTCACAGAATTACGTCGATGGCTACCCCTACTGTGCTACATCACAGACCAAACGAAACTTGCGCAGTAGGCCGAGCTAAGCCTCGTTGAGCGCTGGCACTTTTTCAGTTGGCTTTTGAAAAAGGTAATGGGTAATGACTCGACATGTATGTTTGGGTTTAGAGTGCTTTTAACCACTAGGTTTCTGTATAATGAACAGATGACTGACGAGTGACGAGTGAGTAGGCCCTACATGAATGAATTGAACTCAACTTGAATACAGACTTAAGTGCATTTGTTATAAATACTGTAAATAATAAATATAATGTTTAGACCTGGTTCTGTCTTGGCCTCTGTCTCTGCCGGTCGTTGAGATAGGAAGGCCTGTCTCTACTGGTTGACCAGATCTTACATGATGGCCTGATTAAGCCAAATGTGGGCATATGATAAAAAAAAAAAAAAAAAAAAAATGTTTAGACCTACTTGTGTAAAAATAATGAGTTATATTAAACTTTCCTTTATTTTTCAGAGAATGCAACCAACAAGGAGTAGTTATTCGCGTGGTAAATGAATACTATGCAGCAGTATTATTTCATTTTTTAAAAGTCTACTCATCAGAAAATAAGACAATCAAAGACACTGGCTACTTGCTCAAAGGTAACTAGTGACAAACTTAAATATTATTTTATATGTTTGTCTATGGTATCATTCCATGGGTCATTCCATGGTAATGTCTTAACAGAATGTTACTCTGCCATTTCAAGACATTAAAATGGTACGCTACATAATTTGTGTACACTGTATCCACATTACGACACAAATAAACTCCGTGGATAAGTTCCAAGCTGGATAAGGACCGAGTTACCAAACTTACTTAATCTGCAAGGATACCATGGTTTTTACAAACATTACATTAAGAATGGATGATGTGTTCTACCATTGCCTTGTTTGTTTGGAACTAATCTTCGATAAACAGCTAAAATGTACTTGGGACTAAAAGTTTGGTTAAACTGTGCCTGAGAAGAAGAAATAGTTTTAGAAAGTTATAGGCCTACTGCACCTTCAAGTACTGTTTCTGAATGTACACAACATGCAATTATCCATTAATATTGACCTGTTCCATAAAAAATAAAGGTGGCATGTACCTAGGGTTCCCAACCGTCCCGGTTTTGCCGGGACAGACTAGAAATTAAAGATCTTGTCCTGGTTGAAATTAAACTGTTTCCGGGACGGCAAATGTCCCGGAAATACATGAAAGTGTCTTGCTTCTGCCGCAACCCCGCGCCACCCGAAACGTGAGCTCGAAACGAGCAGTGAAATGGATAATAAATTAATGTGAGCATGGTTTTCAAAGTTGACTTTTTCAAATACACGATGTTTTTTTAATCATTTGATATGTTTCAATAAAAATAGGAATATACCTTGTTAATATAGCAACACAATAATTAATAAAATAAAAGTCTCAGACAGGCACGTTCACTCCTAAGTAATTTCTAATTAACTGCGAAAGATTTTTGTTCAAAAGGAGAGCGTTGAATTCTATGGAATTCTTGTTTTCTCGTCAAGCAGTAAAAACATGCTTTATAGAGAGTAAATCATGAAAAAAGGTAAAGAAAATTTGTCTTTGGCGATAGACCTCCGGCAGTATCACGTGAGCCATTCCCTTTTCATGCGCTATTTGTCCCAGAATGATATTTTGCAGAGTTGAGAACCCTACATGTACCGTAATAAATTTTATGAATAAGTAATGTGTGGGGAAAGTACACCCTATTTTTTTTTTTTTACAGATGTGGAGTGGTACTGCAGAAGTAATGTCCGTACCACCTTAAGGAATTTAAGGAATCACACAAACTTACAAATGGACTCAAATAATCCAAATGTGGTAGATAACACCCCATTTATTAAGGGTAGTTTTCAAGATATTTCGTTGCCAACCAGATCTGAAAATGGTTTATGAGGTAAGGTAATTGTTTTTGAAGAAGTTTGTACATATTGTATCAATTAGCTCTAGTAGTCCTGGAAAGCAAGGGTAATAAAAATACTGTATCTAGATGTACTTAATTATAATGTACAGTAGGTCTGGAAAGCAAGGGTAATGAAAATGACTTTTGAAGTTACATTATTATAAATTATAGTAGGCCTACTATGCTTCTATATTTATTGCTTAGAGATGTGTACATTTATCATTTTGCACTTTACGTACCGGTAAATGCTTATCAAGAAATGGCTTATATCGTTTATTGAATTTAATTCATTTCAATTGCTATTATTTATATATATTATACATACGTATTATTAATTATACTTATTGAAAGTGTTGAATCAAGAATGTGCTTTAACTGGTAATTTCAGATGTATGTAGATGCACAAGACACCAAATACACATTATTTTAAGCTATTTTAACAAATTAATGGTAAAGTAAGTTTAATTTCGGCTGAATGCTGGTTGTCTGCTGAATGGGATAATGCCACCAGATTTGTTGGTGATACTGATAGCCAATTGTGATTAGGGTACTTACTTCACCAATACATTATACCTACAGGATTACTTATTTATAAATGTTATATTGAATATTTACTATGCATTTATTGAAGACAATCATTAAAGGTAGTATCTCGGGGGGGGGGGGGGAGTCATAGCCCGCACCCCCTATATACACCATGCTAGGCATTACACAAATATGTAATAATTTAAAAAATGGCTTCGTTTCATTCTTCAACCATTTCTGCGACTTTTTTGATACGTTATCGTTTTCCAACGGTAATAAGGGTTTTCTTTGTAGATTCTTTTCTAATCATCAGTCTTAAAAAGGTATATGTAAATATGTCCTCATTTTTATAATTTTGGCACTTATTGTTCATAAAGCACAATGTATGGAGGACCTTTAAAAAAAAGTAACGAACAGTGATGTATTAGTATTATGACCTCTTGATCTAGTCGTTGTGACAATGAGCTGTCAGTGTAGAATATTTCTAACATTTGTCTTCTTGTTTGTTACTACAGGACGGTCTCTCACAAACTTGGGAGACAGCACAAGTGGAAGAAGTGTGATTGAAGGTTTTGTTCCTCTGTGATACCAGTGTACCTATCTATGTAGATGGTTATTTTTAGAAATGATCGTAGTTATTTATATATACATTTATCCATTCAGTTTGCCACAACCTGCGTTATCGTGTTCATTTCATTTTTAGTACGTGCTGTCAAATTTCATTGTGCATATGCATAATACATAGTGGACACACAGTTTCTGATCTGGGCTGATTTTTACGCTGAATGTTCGTAAGCTGCTAAAATTAATTGTGTGTCAATTGGCTCGTAGGCGTAGATTTATCACATAAAAGTGTTAACTGCGTTCATATTAAGGTGTTTCTGCATCGCACCATGTAAACCCTTACAGACCTGAGGAAAATAATTCTAAACCACACAATTAGCAAAGCAATGCAGTATTATACTACACTGTACTACATATACAGTATTCATGGATAGAGGCCAATGTGGCTTAGATAGTTGAAAGTAACCATGTTCAAGTGGTAAGTTTATTACCACTACTTTATGTACTAAGTTTATTGATGTTCTTAGTTCCAGTAGCAATACTTAGGTCATCCTATAAAATGTTCTGGAGATTTGGTTTCGTATCTTTCCCTGATGGAAATTAATCCATCAGAAAGTGTTATCATAACCATTTTCATAAAAATCAAACAATTTGTTCATTCTAATTTTTCTACTGTCTTGTAAGTAGGGATTTGCTTTTATTATTTTTATTCCAAAGCCTGAAATTTTATTACATAATCCAATAATTAGTGTTTGTGTTTATTAAAATTTAACACTAAAATTGAGTTTGTAGCACATTTTATTTTTGTCGACAAAAATTGTTGCATTTTCTAGAATGTTTTTGACTCGCTTAACTTCAAACACAATAGGCCTACAGTTATAATATTATAATAATATAGAATGTGCCATATTTATTCTATAGAGCAAATGCAGAGAAAAAATTGAATCAAAAATTGAATCAATCAAACAATAATAATAATAATAATAATAACAATCAAACAATGACATAACAGCTCTGCATTCCAGAATTCACTGGATTATTAATTTCATTCAGATAAGATAAGAGTAATCCAAGTGTTCCAATATTCATACTGGATGGCTTCGTACTAGGTATGTTAAACCATGGTCTTACTAGGTATTATAAGTCCGTGGTCAAACGATACAAATGAACCACCATACAAAGTTGTGTATTCTGGGTTCAAGGTCGGCTAGGTAAATAAGGCTGGAACTCATAGTCGTCCCCTACCCTTAGGGGTGCCCGCTGTTGCTAAGGATTTATTTATTTATTTATTCAGGATTTAAATACAGCTATACAGCCATTTTACATTAAACCTAAATAAATACCTAACATGCATGAAACTGTTACCTGGCAACAACGGATGCACTACGGACTTACGTTTACCGTACACACCGGTAAATACAATAATCGATCTTTGTAAAAACAAAACTAATGAATGACTGCCTGCCTGCCTGCTAAATGCAAACAAGTACAGTACTTAATGTAGTATCGTGACACGTAGATTCCCCACCTATGAACTCTTCTCCTGCGTTATTAAACCTGCCATTGACCCTCATTAGTCACTTCTATTCTCTATGCTAGTACAAAATACTATTTACTCAGAATATTACGTGTACTAGTTTTAAGTTCTAAAAATTAATCTCGATAATCTTTTGCTGAATATAGTAAATAGTGCTGAATAACTCAACATAGGTTATACGATTATTCTTTATTTACGTTCTAAATATTTTTGTTGACTTTTATATTTTTGATAATTTAATTTGTGTTAACTCTAAAAACATCTTTTACATATTATGTTTGATGTTGAAAACATTGAGAACTGATTTCTATTTGGTAAAGAACTTGACCAATTGTCTCCTCACAAGGAAGTTGTGTTAGGGAGAGTACTCATAGGTCACACTTGTTAGAATGGTTGTGTGACAGCAATTGGCTCTAGATGTGAGACGTACGTCTTACTACCTCATTTGGACTTCTTCCAATCTTATAAAAAAAAATTACTCTATATTACGACAAGCTTTTCACATTTTTAGTACAAACTTATTACACCAAATGTAATGCGAATTAGAGGAGCATTGGCGGCACAAAATGACGTCTCGTTTGAGGTGCCCTTACATTAAATAACTTAAACCTTTAAGTTTTCAGTATTCCCCATCTGAGCCCGGGATAGAATTGGCAGTCTGCCGTTCGTAAGGGGCAAACAAATGAGATCCTACGCTTTCCCTTTTCTCCCAATATAATCTCTTTAAATATTGATCCCCTTACTTGTCCCTTTCCATTCCCCATTGGTCTCTGGGATAAAAGAGGTTTAGGATAGTGTTTGCATGTCCAAATGGGCTGATATTTGTTCTAGCTGTTGAAGATGTTTTTGAGCAATAAATATAATACATAATAATACTGTAATAATACATTTCGGTATTATTTGTAGTATCACTAAGGGTTCATTTATTATCTGTTGAATTGAAATTTTCGAAATCACAAATCCATTATTTGATGAAACATGTGGGAAAAGGGAAGGAGGAGAAAAAATTGGTTAAAACTTGAAAGCTCTCTCCCTCTGACCCCTCAGTGTATCAAAAATGACATGTATTAGGCCTGCAATTGGGGCATCTCAATATAAATCACTTCTGTAATGCATTTTCACTTGGTAGCCATAGTGAGAGGTCCAAATTTTGTTTACATTATTATTTTATTTCTGGAAAGAAGACGTTTAGGCTTGAAAACGCAATAGAACAGTTTTTAATAAGCATATACCTTGACCTGGATCAATAAAGTTACAAAAGTGGTAATGCTTGCCATTATAACGAAGAGACGAGACTAGACAGGATTTTTTTTATTTCACTTTTAAGTATATCAAAGTAATATTTGAGAACAGTTGAAATCTCAACCTTGGGACATTTGTAATAATGTGAGATTGTCAGTGTCACCACCTCTCAAAACCAAAAATTATATTATTGCAAGCTCCCCATTTAAATAACAATTGTTTGGAAAAATGTTATGTAACATAAAGTATTGTATCTCAGGACATACATTAAAATAAACCTTTTTACTACGTATGCACAAAAATTTGTCTAGTGAAAAGGAATTTTACTATATCTAGCTATTTATTAAATAATGAACGTTGTAAAAAAACTATGCAAGTATTTCAGTTTTTACTTTTTACTTTTGCGTGAATTTTTCTTTTATTGTGTTGTAGGTTTTTACTGTCAACATGTGTGCCATATTCATTCATGACTTACAACTTTGATGCCTTGCCCATAAGAAGTGTGAACACTGAACACCCTTTAGCCCTGTGTTCATAGTTAGTCCACCCGTAGTCCAATGGAAGTTCATGGTTGCTGCTAATTAAATATAAATACAGTAAATATACCCACTCATTCCATTTACTTCCAGTGTGCTAGGGGTAAGACTTGGCTATAAAATGGGTAGCTTGATACACTACAATTATTTCCACGTAAAAAGTTGTATGTACTTTAACAATAATTAAATTTATATAAAATGTTAGTTTGGTATTTTTAGATGTATCAACCAGTTTTGTTGTTGGGTGTTTATTCTATTTGAAGTTTGGTTTAAAATCAAGAAATTGATATTCATGTTGAAAAATAAAAATAATCTGAGAAATTTCGGTGCTATATTGTTATTTGTTTGTACTGCTTGGAGATGGACTGATACTGATTAATGGGCAGATGTAGATACATATTTTCTAAGAAAATTAAGTTCTTGTACTATCTTGAAGACAATGATGATGATCTTGTTGCATTATGCCTTTTAACAACCGATATAATAATAAACATTTCATATTTTAGACACTCGCAATTCACTCATTTCAAACAAAGTACAGTACGTACATTTTGAATGGAACATTTTGCTGCATCAATAACTGAAATTAATACAATTTACGACACGAATATATATTTTTTTTAATTTTCACGACGTTTCAGCTGTAACTGTTTTCAGTATCAGTCCATTTGTAGCACTTCTAAACTGTAGAATGTGTAAATTACACTTGTATTTGTACTAAATAGCAATGTATTTATTCAATTCCATACTGGTCTTCAAATAATTTGGTATAAGTATGAAATTAAAAATACCAGTAGGTTATGTGTGTTAATTATGTGTGTTATTTCATCAAAAGTTCACAACCTTTAGTAATTTAGTTAAAACAATTATCTATTCTTTTTTAGACTTTGAATAAATCGCATTTCTCACACATCGAAAAATGTTTCTAAAAATTAAATACCAAAACAAACTAATTGTAAGCAAAGAGGCCAGAAGGAAAGCTATGACATCAAGTAGGTGGTATTGGATCCAATTGAGATCGAGTGCCGCACTACGAAGGTGCTTTGCTCCGTTGTGTCTTAGTACGTATTCCGTCCACCAGACGGCTCGCTGCAGTGGCGGTTCTTGCTGGTCTTTGTTGATTGCCGACCATTGCCTCATGTTTTCACGATAACTGCAATCAACACTTTATGATGAGCAATAATGTGAAAATTATATTGGGGTAATATTTACTAGTAATTAGTGTTTGATCTGGGTAAAGGGTACCTAACTCGATAATTTAACTGTTTTTGATTTATGTCTTAAGAATGCTTCTAGATATTGCAAAGGTGATTCATAACAATAATTTGATTTTGTTTCGTCTAAACAATGACTTTAAAAACTTTCAAACATTGTAATTGTTACAATTGTCATTTCTTTAATTAATTAATTTATTTATTAATTTATTAATTTATTATATATTTTTTAATTGATTTTAGAAATTACAATTCAATATTTTAAAGTTTTTCAATTCATCTTTATAACTGATAAAAAACCAAATCACAGGTATGAATAACTTTTTCCATATCTTGAAGCGTTCTCAAGATATCATTAAAATACCGTTAATTTTGCGTACTTTAGTATTGCGAGCTACCAATTGCCATTTGCCGTTACACCAAATGTAATAACAAATATGTGTACACCGCTCTCCTTTGTTGTATATTGACGTTGCTCATTCTCGTTGATCAGTGGAATAGATTGAGAATGTCTTGCTTGATTATGTGGAATGAATGAATGGTGGGTAGGTGGGTAACCTGCATAGTTGAGCATGGGGATGCTGTATCGAAGCAATGGAAGTGGGTTTGAATCAAGCGTTAAGTATAGATTTTTGCAATACAGTAATTAATAATTAACTTCCATGGAAGTCTTTGCTGTTGTTGCCCCTCATAGTTGGAAATATATCTCACCTGGGTTCGTTGAGGACTCTCTTTAAAGTCTGAAGTATAACGTCCTTGGTAGCGGTCTCAATGTCGATCTTAATGCCCGCACCCACGTTCTCAACCTTCTTCATGTTGTAAGCCTGATCTCCGACGAAGGGGATTCCTACGAGTGGTATTGCATTGTGGGTAGCTTCGTTCAGACTCTGCAACCCGCCTTGCGTGACAAACAGGCGGCAGTTTGGATGCGCTACAGCAAACAATTTACAATTATTTTCTGTATAATTATTTTTGTTGAATTATCGCCCCCCTGTCCCCGGTATTTTGGAGCACCCCCATTTCCCCAACCCCTGATTTTGTTTAAAGGGCTCCAACCTCCCTCAACTGGGCTGGATCTGATTGCACATATTTATATTCTACTATTATCAATATTGCCAACTTCATAACACAGAACACAGGTACCCACTCACTAATAAGTAATAATATTGTAACTTGGCTTACTTTTAACATTGCCCTGATATTAATTTTTGATTTAGCACACATTATATTCATTGTTGTGATTTATAAAGTTAAAAAGCATAGGTAAAACATATCATAAGTACATGCATAATGCTAAATACATACATGCATTCTGCTGCTATCTAGCAATAAAATATGAACTGTTAGCGACACAGCGACTATAATCGAGCATCGGCTGGTAGACTCATGTTTTTCAGAGTAATCGATTATTAAAGTCGAACTTTGCATTAAATGTGTTTTTCCTATTTCGGCTAAAGTGGGTCTACGCAGAAAAAGGGTTAAGCCTTCCTACCACTGGTTACACTGACAGTTGTGGAGATATGTGCAAATGGTTTCAGTCTAGCCGACTGCCCAGTGCCCAGATCAAATGGTTGCAGCCAATAGGACGCGAGCAGAACATTGCTTCCGAAATATCGGCTCAAGTTTTTTACTTTTTGTTAGTCTGCTTTGCCAATTTTAAAGTTATTTTAACTGTAACTTGAGCTAATATCACTGATCAGTGTTTGAATTGATTATCTTACATCTGATTTGAACAAAGTATCAATATCAAAACTATGAATGCAGTCCGATTTTTCATTGTCTACTCCAAATTGTCTTTATTAATATGCCTTATTTAGTTAACAGATCCTCTGAGCATTCGTACCTAGCACATCCTGTTGCGGCAGCCATTTTCCTAGCATGACATTCTTCGGTTGTCCAGGTAGTGAGTCCGATTCCCACTTCCACAGAACTTTTTGTGGCAGTTCTGCGAAAGCTGCTAGGAACTCGTTTCTCTTGCTCTCGGGCAGTTTGTCGGACCGGATGTTGGAACCCAGGCTAAAGTAGATGAAGCCCTCGGTAGCACTGTCGAGGAAAGCTTTTAAATCCTGAAAGATTCACATTTTGTGCTATAGTTTTATGGGGCAGCTAAAAGGCATTCCTGAATTTTGAATATTGGTGCAAGAGCGGAATGTAGAATTGTACATTTTAACAGGAACATATTTTTTAATTGTCAAAGGTATAGTGTTTCTCTTTCTATTGATATTAAGTTTGAAATATTTATGTGAATTTCCCAACAAAGTCTGATCATCTGATTTATTATGATGGCCAACTAAATACTGTTAGCACCGGCCTAAATTTAGCTCCCAACTTTGAGTTTGATGTTTGATAATATATCTTTAAATATTATTTGTGTACGGTATTTTCTTTCATTGGTCCATATACCGTTTCCAATTATCATAATTTGTGAATTGAAAGAAAATAATTGGAGTAGTTGCAAATTGCAATGGTGACCATGCATTAGGCAATCTTATAAGAATTTGTGTAAATTTAGTCAAGACAGTGAGCAGCCATCAGGAAATTTAGATCACACTAATAAGTTGACTGTATGTGCAATCTGGATGTCATACCCATTTTAAATTTTGTCTTGGACTCAACTTTCAACTTAATATTTAGCGGTATTTAATAATACCGGGTTTAGATGGTCTGTGATGTCATTGTTATGTACGTACATCATTGCTTAGCAATTAATCTTGACGCATCTGCTACTCCTTTGAAGTGTATTAGTAATTGTTGCCGATCTCTCGAGCAATCTATTTCAAAACCATAATTTTCTGAAATTCTAATCAAATGTTAATACGTTATTATTTTTAATTATTGTTCAAAAGTAATCAATGAAACAATTTTTATTTCAAATGTGCTTTTATAACTGATATATTTAGCAAATACAATTTTTGTTGGTTAATTTCAATGTGATAGGTCATACATATATCTAATTAAGTCATAACTGAATCATTTTTGGCTAACTTTTTTTTAGCGATAATTTTGTCTACCTAAATTTTTATTTAAATCTTTAGATTACCCGACACAGTTGGAACTGAGTCTAAGATTATTTACCAAATGCATGTAATAGACATACAAAAAGTAAAAACCAAATATTTTGATTGGTTTCAGTTTATCTTGTCATGGCCAGGGTCAAGGGCCAGTGATGTTGTATTGAAGCTAATTCTTACCTTGGGAAGTGGTTTGGTTTCAGTCTGTAGATGTAAACTACCCAACTCTATAATGCTGGGCACAAGCGCTCTGGGGTAACTCATACTCCAGTGATTGTTTATTAAGAGCAAGCTGTAGTTTCTCTCGCTCTCCCATACGCTTGGTACTTCCTCTCCAAAATACTGTCTCGAGACTTTTTCCATTTCCCACGCCATGTTGTTGGCCATATAAACATTCGACCACAGCCAGTACAACTAAAATGACAAAAATATGTTATCTTCTATTCCTTTCTTTAATGGTTGTTGGTTTTCTTTGTGTGTGAATTGTGCTTGCTTAATGATGTATATATATATGTAGAAACTCCCAAGCTTAGATATTAGAGCATGACTGGTAATTTCACCCTTGTCCGTAAAAGATTTGAATCACTTGATCAACTGGTACTGTATGTTGCTTCTTTTATCTATATTCTATATTATGAATATAACAATACTGCTGCAACTAGTGTATCTGAAAACTTAACTACTTTTAGTATCCAGGTACAAATAATATATCAGTTTGGTATTGGTGATGATGATGATATTTGGGGTTTTACGTCTCATATTTTTGCAACGAGGCTAATCGAGACGGTTGGTATTGGTAGTCCTGTATTGAGGAACTGTCACGTTGGAGACAGTGGAATGGTGGATATGAACAGAGGTTTAAGATTGTGAGTCCTGCTATTATAGGGTCCTTTTTTCTGGGATATTAATATCTGCTCTTCTATCTTATTCCTACTTATCATTTCTTTATTTTTGTGACTTATTATGGTTATCAGTTTATTTTAAACAAGGCATGTATGGCTGCATATACTACTGTATATAAATAATATTACTGATGTGTGTCTTACAAAGTTGTTGGTACGCTGCCAGAAATCCATGTGGTCATCGTAAGGCCAGAGTATTTCGGTGTCGACTGCTGGGTTGAAAGGACTCCCCATCGACTGGTAAGTGTGGGTCATACCTCCCAAAGAAAAGATACCAATCTTTGGGGGAGAGCCAACCTTATGGATGATACCGGACATACATGTGTACATCATGTTTTCGATCAACACCAGGTCGAATTTCTGCTCTGTTCTATAGAACAATAATCAATCAAACAAAAAGTGAACATTATTTTGACTCATTTCTGTACATTTTGGCTTGCAAACTTTGTATGAAGCAAAAAAGAACAAATAAGCACGTACTTAAGGGCAAAGGGTAGTCTCTACGTCAAAAACCGCAGAAAATGTTCTTCATTATTAAATAATATATCAAGATTGCAACAAGAAAGCGAAAATCTAAATCAGCAGCGAACTTTGCTTTGGTAAGCCCTACAGATTGAATAAAATATTATAACCATTAGCGTAGTATTTTGATTATAATTCGATAATTAGTAATAAAATTAGTTTATATTTATTTATAAAAAAACATACTGATTATAAGTCACGACTTAGCGCATTCAATGTGTAGGGCTTACTAAACCACAGTGCGCTGTTGATTAAGATTTTTGATTTCGAAGCCCATTCTTGTGATACAAATTAAAAATGAAAATTGATTGCGGTTTTTGACGTAGGTGTATCCTTCCCTGTTAACAGCAACCTGGAAGATGTGATGAATAACTTTATTCTTCAATGTAATGTGGTCACAATGCAATAACGTAATGTGCATGTGGTGGTCATAGCTTGTCTCAATAACTTAGGCTCGGTCTTGTGAGTTCCAAGTAATTCATTTTGGTGTCAGCTAACTTGATTTCTAAGCTCCTGATTTGTGGTTACCATGATGAAAACAAGTTAGTGGAGACTGGAGACTTAAATATTTAGTTGGAATTCGTAAGACAAAGAAGAAGATTGGTAACTAAGAAGAATACGTAATCATTTTGTAATTATATGCTATATTGGGAATGTAGATTTTTGTTGACCAACAACATAGGGGCTCAAGTTTACACACAAAAATTGCGTTTTTAAGATGAGTGCTGGAAATCACCAACATTGACATGGTATAAGCAGAGTAGATATTTTTTTAACCCTTATTGCCAAAATGGCCTTTTCTTTTATCTAGCTAACGACCCAATATAAAACTATTAGAATTATGTGCAGGATTTCCAAAAGAATATAATAATTTAATATTTAAAAATTTAAAATTTAGATAATGTGCATGATGGATTTCTTGCATTCGAACAAAACCTCGTGACCATGAAATCGTATTGGTGTAAAATATTGCACCTTCTATGGGTGGGTACGTACTTGATAAAGTTCTGCATTACTTCCGACGACATCTGTGCGTGGCATAAGCCAACCATCATTTGAGTCACGAGTGTCATCATTGTGTACGGAGAAGTTTTACCCATTCTTTGCTGCATAGCAGTCTTTCTCCCTGCTATCAGTTGGTAACTGAACGAGAGATCAATGTCGGTATAGTTGGCGTGTGGGCTCTGAAACACAAGTAAGTGTACAAGTAAGTGTACAAGTGAACAGCTGATTTCAGTGGTATGAGAAAGAGGTAACCCTCACTACACTCTTATAAGAACAAAGTAAAAGTTGTTCATAGAAGATAGGCCTACATTCTATGTAGGAACAATCTACAGTAATTAAAAACAAACATGAATAATTGAAAAGTAAAACAACATTGGGCATACCATCTTCAAGACTGACACAAAAATACAATACAATTCTAAGTTAATACGTATATATAAATATGAAAAAAATAATACTACAAATAAAAATGCATGTTGACTACCTATTTTTATTGTTTGCAATTACTTTCAGAATTGATGTAAATTATATTATGAAACATGCAATTTTGAAAGTTCAGAGCATAATGCATAACATTTTCTACTTTTCTCGGTGGTTTCAAGATGGCAGATGAGTTGATTTTTTTACAAAAACTATATAATAATATCCCATGAATCAAAATTATGTTTGGAAACCGTTCATATTATTGCATTCCGTAAGGTCGACTGGGTTCGACCAGCCCCGAGTCGGGGCGCAGAAAAGTAAATAATGTAGCATAATTTATTGCCAAACCAAGGCCCAACCATTTTAAAAACACCGTCGTCTATCATTACTGCCAAGAGAGTCTCGTGAGGATACGAGTCAACTCGCGTACAGAATGACAGTTTTAATTACTTGTTTTCGATACTATATACATAATTATACCAAATTGTACCAAATTAATAACATATACCTAATAATACTAAATTGTAAAACCAAATTGCCAACCCTCGAGAATTGGGCCCCAGACGTCGACAACAATGATGCGACCAAGCTTGATACGTCTGGTCGAGTCCAGTTGTCTAATAGATTGCCGCCTTATTTATGTAATATAATATTAAAAAATAAAATTATATAATATAAATAATAATAAAATGTGCGTGATGATTATAACCTGTGGCATAAAGTACATCCAAAAATAAATACGCAAATCTTCAGTTTTCACTGTTATTAATAAGGGTCACTTACTTTGAGCGGGTCTGTACTTATGACGGTCACCTCGTGTCCCCGCGCAGCCAGAGCTTTCATCACAGCCTGGTAGGGCAACTGATGGCTGATGGAGGGGAACGTAAATATGCCCAGGATGCGCGCACCGTGGCTCGAACCGAGGACCACCAGTATGCACAGCCAAAACAAGTCCATCTGGAATTAAATTTTCTTTTTCACTTATAAAATAATCATCAATAAACGTAGACAAAATGAAAACAAAATTATAAAAAGTCAATTCCTGTTGTGTAACTCTCTATCTATATGGATTTGACCTTTTCGCGTTTCGCAAGAAAATGTTGGTATTTACTATTTATTTATTTATGTTCATATCACGTTTCCAATTATCCCTCCATGTCTGGTCTGCGTTTTCGCCTGTTCCGTTGACTTTTCTGAAGTGGCGAGGCCTGAAGTGGCGAAAAAGCTATTTTAAAACCATGTACTATTGAGTTATATTTCTGTTGTATTGTATTTGGGATCTAATATGTCTCATTCTGTCATTTTGGTAACACAATGAAAAAATTCCAAGCCAGATTTTGAAAACGAACATAGGTGTGTCGTTTTACACGAGCTTTTTTTCCCGCGCGGCGCCAAAAGGACACATTACACAATATGGATATGGGTATCTAGTTTATCGAGGAGAGGAATTAATGAAAGAACAAGAATTAAGGCGTTTACTATTGTCACACTTTCCCAAAACTAGGCCTACTCCCAGTAAGTTATACTATTGCTCTAGTTGTGGAGAGTGAAGATTCATCAGACATGGTTATAATAAGCCAAAACTATGTGAGTTGTGACAGACATACGGTGCGGTTTATACTGGGACAAACCGCACCAAACCGTCAGGCAAGGGTTCTCGACTTACCACGCGGTTCTGCAGGGCGATTCTGTATGGGCGATGATAAGTTTATCAACGGTTTTGGCATTGTGTTTGAAAATTTCAAACCCAATGGTTTTGGTCATTACTGAAGGGAAGATGAATGCAAGCCGGTGATTGGCTCATCACCTAATTATTATAACTAGGAAAACGCTCTGTTTGACGCGTTGATAAGCGAGCGCGTCAATATCTACGAACTTTCTGGCGAAAAGTTTTCAATGCTAATACGAACAACAATTAACAACAATTCAAGAATGCGCATTGCAAAAATTGTTCTTATTTCCATGGCTATTATACTTTCTGACATTGTTGTATGCAGTGCAATGTGCGTTGCTAAGAATTTTCGTGGTCATGTTTTCAACACGGTCCGCCACCGTTACTAACACTTATTGACAGCAATAGAAATGTAATTTCTGCCTCTAATACGTATCGGATCGCGTTTACATTAGTATATTCGTGACCGGACAAAAATTTGCTATAAGATAGCCACCTCACATTTTGCCGTTACTGCGTTTTAGAAAAATATTTTCGAGTAACTTTCGTGTAACTTTGCCAATACTTATCAGATCGCCATAGCATTAACATATTCGTGACCGGAAAAATCTGTAAAAAAATCTGGCTATCTCACATTTTGCCGCCATTTTGTTTCAGAAAAATATTTTGCAGTAACTATGGTGTAACTTTGTAACTTTTCGAACGATTTTGCCTCAAAACTATACACCTTCAATCCACATCGAGGCTTGTGGATGGTCCAAATTTCAAGTTGATCGGACTTTCCGTTCGACCGCTATCGACAGACATAAAAACAAAAAAAACAAAAAAAAAACAAACAAACAAACAAAAAAACAGAATGAAGTGCCATAAGAGTCAAGTGGAAACGCTCGCTTCGCTCGCTTAATTATATACTAATAGCAACCGAAACCGGTGATATTACTTATCGTTGCCCGGGCCATTCAGAATAGCCCTGCAGAACCGCGTGAATCGGCACTGGCGGGAGTCAACAGAAAAATACAAATGGTCGTGATTGTAAGTTACGCGAGGTCAGGTTCGACAGTATTAACATATTAAAGCCTCATGCACAAAGATTTGCCAACGCAAACTTACCGTTAATTAAAAATGGCGGACTTGCTGGAGCAAATAAACTTGCAGATGAATGTTTATAGCTATTTGCGGGATAGTCGATTGAGCCGCAAATTTACGGAGCTCCCGCGCATATTTGCGCCGGCAAATCCTTTTGTGCATCCGGTTTGATCAATTTGCGGACGCAAGTCAACAGTTGCGTTGCGTCAACAGTTGCAACCTTTGTGTATGAGGTTGTTGATAAATAAAGGGCCAGGTTTACAAAATACTAATTAGTAGGCTTCTAGCTTGTTTTCACTATGGCAACAACCAATGACAACAACCCAATTTGTATCTTACTAAATATTATGTATATTTATTTCATAACATTGGAACTTGTAAGCTTATTGTTGTCCATTTCCCTGACTCAATTATAAAAGAACTGATTGTGAGTGGGGGTCTGGGGGAAACACTGACTAGGTACTGATTATTGCAATTAATCTTACTGGTCCAGTGCACACGAGGCTCTAATTCGGGAGGTCACCGGTTCGATCCCCACTACCTACAATTCTGACTGAATGTTTTCCCCAGATACATAAAAGTAAATGCTGTATAAATAACCACTTAATTGTAACAGCCCTCGGACATTCCTTCCCAAGTCACAACTATTCAAAATACTGCATTAAAATTTGTTTACCTATTTTAGTTAATCTCAGAAGTTAAGGAAATGAATTATTCTTAAAGTTATTATAACCAGTGTTAAACACGTGAGATTTGAGTTGGGATTACAATTCATTCATACTATAATATTAAGGTTAGTCCAAAACTCATGCTAATAATATTTTCTAAATACATAAATAAATGCATAAATAAAACAACATATTATTATTATTTATAGTCGCCCCACTCAGTAAAAAGACTGATTTTCAGTGGGAGACTATAATTTAAAGCGACTAAACCAACCCTGTAATCTCCGTACACCATCGACGAGTGTGCGATAGCCGATAACCAAATGAAACATAATATGAATCGGCGATACTGATTGGACAGTGCGAACACCGGCGGCGGCAAACCCAATGCCTGCGGACAAATGACAGAATCAACAAGGCCGATTCAGAACAACTTTGAATTTATTGAGTGCTTCTATATTATTTATATTGTCATCTTTTAAAGAGTAACATCGTTAAAACGATTGGCCCTTGAGGTTGTGTTATCTTATTGATATCTTTGAGATATTGTGGACAAAAACGTACTATTTGTTGGCTACATTTCAGGTGGCTAGGTACTTACTTGTGAGTTGTGATGGTGATGATGCTACGTCTTTCACTGTCTCTGACCTTGTACCAATGTGTGTGCTTGCCGGCTCAGTTCAGTTCAGTATCCTCAGTCTCCTGCTACTTGAAATCACTGATTTTACGTACTCAAGTCTCCACACTATCAGTATCACCACTATCTGCACGGATAAAATCCTTTGAGCGTGGCGATGACGTATGGACTTTGTACTTGATATGAATTGGAGTCTTTCTTCTTCGTATGAAGACACGTAGATAACATTAATTTAATATAATGCATGTGATTTTTGATTCAGACAAAGAGAACGACTAACTGCAACAAATACTAATTATATTTTGACATAATAGCTAGTTTACACATTACAATTATTTTGTTAGTCCTTTTGGAACATTTTAGTTTATACGTTTAAACTAGGTCATCACCATCACCACTATCAGTGAATAAAATTAAATAAATAAGTCAAATTTAGTACATTTCATACATTTTATTTTCTCGTTTTCTTCCTGGTGGCAGCAGACTACTAACTGCCACTGGCAGTTAAGATTTGCCAACTTGAACATATCCCACACCGGTTTTTTCCTCGTGGATTTTCTAGGATTTGTATTCGGCGGTTCTCGACCGTGGACACCGGCCGGACCGAACCTTGTCGACCTTGAGAAAGTATCGAGTAGTCGAAATTTGGTCGGAATCCTTAGTCGATCTATACAGCGACTGATCGCATTTCTTCTCTGCTTCTCGAAAATGGCGTCCGTTTAGATGGTTTGTTGCTGTAGGTTAGGCTGTCCCCGGTAGTAATTCTCAATTAATTATGCCATTTCTTCGTGGTAGTATATTCTCTTAGTGGATTAATTGTTATAAATAATCGTTGGATCCTATTTATTTTATGATAAGCTAAATCTATTTTGTACATTGAAGAATTTAAGTGTGGCCTCTAGGCTGCAGAACAGAGGGGTCTTGCAATTCCTCCACGATGGATACAAGGCGAAGCGCGGCAGTTCAATTTTTTATGGAAATTGACTCCAATGAAAACAAACGTGATTATCAATTAATCGTTCAATGGTTAAATGATGCGACGTTGGCACCAGACGCAACTAAATTAGATAATCTTAGGCGCGTGAAAGAAGTTGTCATTAAAAAAGATCCAACTCTGCTGGATAACTTTTTAGATGAGGTTTTGGGGTTTCAAAATGATAGAAACGCTGAAGTGAGAAGTTTTCTTGTCGGTTTCATCGATGAAGCCCTCAAAGTGGACCCAGACATTTTACCTAGAGTTGTCACAAGTCTATCCATGCTTTTGCAGGATTATTCAACTCAAGTGCAGAAAAAAGTGATTCAAGTTGCTAGTCCCATCTACAAGCGAACACTTGTATGGTTAGCAAAAGGGCGCACGGTATCTACAGAAGTAGAGACAGCTTGGCACGTAATCGGAGGTATCAAGGCACAAATTGTTAATATGATTGACAGTGAAAATGATGGTATTCGTACTCATGCAGTCAAGTTTTTGGAAACTGTTGTCCTGACGCAAACTTACCCCCAACCTGACAGTTTGAGAAGTGACGATGACTTTTCGTTGGAAGATATACCTCTAACGTTAAAAATTGCGCGACGTCGTAAACTTGAGGAAGAAGCAAACATGGTTTTTGATTTATTAGTAAAATTCCTCAATTCACCTCATATAAGTAGCATTAATTTAATGACTGCTGTTGGATCGTTGTTAGCAATTGCTAAAGCGAGGTCTCAATTTATGGGTAAAGTTCTTGGTACTATAGATGTCTTGCGCAACAACCTCCCGCCAACATTAAGTGCATCCCAGATAATTTCAACAACAAAACATATAAAGAATCAGCTGTTACTTATGTTAAAACAATTGTCTTCTACTGACTATCATACAGAATTAGCTACACTTCTAACAAACCTGGGAGCAACTAACCATGAAATAAATAAATCGTATCCTAGATTAGAAGAATTGAGACGAAGGCAAAAACGAATAGCAGAATCAAGTGCAGCTATTGCATCATATGCAAAGAGAGCTCGAGTGGAAATAGAAGACGAAGATACCGAAGACGATGATGATGATGACGATGACTTTGTTACCATGAATTTGAGCAGCAAAGAACAAGCTGCAGCTGTCAACATAACTGAAACATTCATTCAAGAGCGACTGTCTGCCGAACTTGCTGCTCAGCTTGTCATACAAACAATGTTGAAACTTCCCGACACAATGCCACCACATTTCAACACCATGTACACTCCAATTGCTGCTGCTGGTACTCAGGTAACATTCAACACTCTTCAGTGTCGTTTTTTGTTATTGGTGGCCACGTTTTGCTTACCAGGCTTAGCTATGTTTAAATTAAAAAATAGAGGACTACTGTTCAGTAATTTTTTAAGGTTCTATGTTTTTTATGTTCGCTGTCATTGAAGAATGTGTCAACTGTTCATAGCGTATCGGTCGTTAATGACGAATTGTTCCAGAAGTTGAGGGCATGCCCAAATTGAAAGTTAACATTCTTGCTAGGCTTAACTGTTCTGGTTGTACATGATTATGACTCGCAAGCTCCCATAGGCCTACTCCGATAGCTTTGTCAATTTAACGGAAGTCGTACCAGCCATGTATTGGGGTTAGGCCTATACAGTATTGTCACCTCCAACAAAATTAGCCTATGATTTTCATTTTTCATGCGAGAAAGGTTGGCCTAGGTTAGATAAATGGAAAACATAACTCTTTGGTGTGTTTTCACTTTCCCTTGTGCAAATTAATAGAAATGAAAACCATACCTGTAGGCCTAGTGAAATATGTTTGACATTTAACCTAACTGGTGGGGTTATTATTGGTCAAAAAACTAGGTATGCCTACATCTCTTCCACTTGTTAAAGGCCCCCTAAACCCAAACATACATATCGAGTCATTAGACGCTGACACTTTTACGTAAGTCGAATGAAAAAGTCCCACTGCTCAGCGAGGCTTCGTTCGGCCTACAGCGCTGGTTTCGTTTTGTCTGTGACGTAGACCGATAGGGGTTCGATCGTGTGGCTGATATCCCCATTAAAACTGAAAGCGAGAAACAATGTCTCACTTCCACGTCTCATAACTCACTCAATTGTAGCCCGATTTCCAAATGAGTGACATCTACATAATCTGTAAATCATTGTGATTATTGTGAGTGGTTGTTCTTGTCGATTCTGACATATGCGAGGTTTATTTGATGATGGAAACAAAACCTTGTAATCGCCCGCCCGCTAAAATCATACGTGCTTTCTCGCTACGCCCGGCTCATTGCGACAACACTGTTTCAAAAAACACGTTGTAAGTAATTTGTTTGTGGGTACAGCTAAAATCGGTTTCCATGGTACGAAAGATGGCAGTTTGATACAGAAATTGATACCAAATTCAATCGTATTACAGTTAATTCGGTCGTTTGAAGCCTTATGCGTGAACTCGGTATAGCGTATGCTATTAGCGGGCGGGCGATTACAAGGTTTTGTTTCCATCATCAAAAAACCTTGCATATGTCAGAATCGACAAGAACAACCACTCACAATAGTCACAATGATTTACAGATTACGTCGATGTCACTCATTTGGAAATCGGGCTACCATTGAGTGAGTTATGAGACGTGGAAGTGAGATGTTGTTTCTCGCGTTCAATTTTAATGGGGATATCAGCCACACGATCGAACCCCTATCGGTCTACGTCACGGACAAAACGAAACTTGCGCTGTAGGGCAAACGAAGCCTTGCTGAGCGGTGGGACTTTTTCATTCGACTTACGTAAAAGCGTCAGCGTCTAATGACTCGATATGTATGTTTGTGTTTAGTGGGCCTTTAATTACAGACTAAAAATGTTCCTCCTACCTAAACCATTCTACACTTTCAAGGAATTCTTTGATAACTAACAACTTAAATTCCCATTTCTCTGACCCATCCTTACTGTTATTTCTTAATGTAGGCCTATGTATATTTTGTAGTTTTGTATGTATATTTTATTTTGTATGTAGGCCTATAGTAGGGCCCATCTGTATTTGTAGTTTGTACCAATACTACCAATATTTGTACTCTGTACAAGTCGTATGGTGCAATAAAATAAAAGGAACCGTCCATGTTGGGAAAAATCTTTTATATATTTCTTCTTGATTGCAAAACTTGTTCGGTAATTTTCCAGTTTCCCGATTAGGTCTGCGGCATTTTTGCCAATTCAGTCCCGAAAAGTAGCCTACTTGAAGCACTTACCACTAGTCCACTACATATGATTATATTCGGGGTTTTATGTCCCACATTAGAGATTAATGTTTCTCTGCCGCTCGATGTTCTGAAGGTCTACCAATGTAAAAAGGTTACCTACTAACGTTTTGGTTTCAGCAACTTTCGCTTAAAATATTAAGTTATTTCCTCGAAAATTTCCATTTTATAAATTGCCTCTTTCTCATATCTCAATAATGTCACTGTCACAATTTTACACACAGTTTAGTAGGCACTGACATCGTGGGTGTGGGCCATTACGACCATTCTACTTCCTCAATACACAGTCTCGACGGATCAATCCGTGATAGAACCTCGGATTGAACCGACATTCAAGAAGGCTGAGCTCAATGTAACCCAGCAAAATGATTGAAATTACAAAAATATATTCGAGAAAGCAGTGTATTGAGGAATGGTTGCAATAGCGGCCGGAAGTTCAAGGATGGCGAAAATATAATACCCTAGGCCTATCCGTCTATTAGTTTCATAGTATTTATTTAATATTTATACAATTTGAAGAAATTGTAATTTATTTTTGGAGCTACATTACAATGGCTTGATTGTATTGCTTATATATATTGAATTATCTGAATCTATGTAACTTTTTTAATGCAATTTCTTTTGTCATCCATCCTCTCATTTTCATGTGTTCATAGGCCCTATCACAAGTGTGTTGTAGCTACTTTACATTGTAAGGAGCGAAAGCTCATTTTGGTTAATAAAAAATAGTACTCTTCTCTTAGGCCTACTACTCTTACAACTCAAATAAATTACACCTTCAAATTGTATCAATACTAGTAGCGATTAGCTACTCTCGAGGATTGGCAACACTTGTGCAATGTCACAGATGGCGAGGAATTCTTACTTCCGTCACCTCGAACGCTTTCAGCACATTTTCTAAGTAGGTACTTGTGTATATAATTAAAACATTGAAACTGCTTTAAACCTACCAGTACTATGTAGGCCTACACTATTTTTAACTATTTTTAATACTGTAGGCCTAGCCTAAATATGAAGGAATTTCATTGTTGTTAATTTTTAAGCAATTTCAGAACGCGGACCCAAGCTGTATCATTTATCACTTGTTCTGCTTTATGAACTTAACAATCGGAAAACCCTCTTCTTGAAATGAATGATGAACAAACTTTCAAAGTTCGTTTATGGCACAAACTTGAAGTTAGAACGTTCATTTATCCACACTTGATTATAATTCTGTGTGTTATTATTGTGTAGAGTCAGATCAGCTTGGTCAGCAATCTCCTGGCCACACAGTTGACTGCCGCGGGATTGGGCCCCGGGGTGAGTCAGGCTAAGACTCTGCTTGTGCCGGCTCCTTCCAGCCAAACTACTCCACCAACCCCAATCGAAGTTGAAGAGGAGGAAGTCAAATCTACACCAGTTGTCTCTCTGTCTGCACTAAAAATCAAGGAGGAGCTAAAAGAAAAACCTATCACATTGGCAACAAAGGTAAGAATCTCAAATATTCTGTACACTACCAGTATCCCTTATCTGTGCTACCAGTAACGATAGCCTGAGCACATGGTAACTGCAATGTTCCTATGTAGCCTAAGTAGCAAGGCATTCACCTGGATTTATTTTAGTATCAGTTAGGTTTTCAGTTTTCCAAGTCATTTTTAATTTTCATTTGACAGTTTGAACCAAAATAAAAATAACATATTTTTATATGTAGGCTTTATCTTTACCTGATGAAAAATATGTAGGCACGGATTTTAGGTAAAACTCATTACAAGAGGCAGTTCTGTATGTCTACCTAGTTCTTAGTAGGCCTATGGGATATTATCTCTTTCTCTCTTTATATTTGGTCTGTAGACCTACTGTGTATTTGGAAGCACTTTTTCAATGGCAGTAGGCCTAATTGTAATTTGTAAACTAGAAAGATGAGCTTGAAATGTAACAAGTTAAACTAATAATATATTCTTAGGCTTATAAAATGTTTAAAAGTAAAGTAATTTTATTTTTGTGATGGGCTTCTTCCTCTTTTCTCTAATGGTAATAGCTTTTGGAACTTTTAGAAAATATAGGCATTAGGATTTAGGCTATACAATTTGTTCTGTTGAATGTTGACCTTTGTAGATTTCATAGAAATAATTTGTTCACAGCCTGTGAAAGTGCGCGTCAAGACGGTAAAGTTGTCGGAGATTACAAAGCCATTGGATAAGGAGGCTACTTGTAGAATGATGTGCTCTGCCATGACTCGGATTCTTCAAGCGGAGAGACATGCCAAACTGGGGGGAGTCGCTTCGATACGAAACAAGATCATCACCACGTTAGCGGCTACGTTCACGCCCAAGGTACCGAGTTCTGTACAGTTAGGTACTTAGGTACTTACGTGTGGCTCATAGTCATAGGTCTAGTGGGCTTATTGCTGCTTCAAATGTAGAAGGTCTAGGGTTCGATGCCCGGTTTGGGCTAGAGTTTTGGAACTGTGGAACTTTACTTGAATCTAGCTGGATGATACTAGTGTAGGCCTACATGTGGAGCATCACAGCAACGTCCGCTACTGAAAATCTGTTCTTGTAACTGAGTGGGTACCTACGTTACAAATGCAGATTGTTTATTTACTTTTTTCCCAACAGCTACTGTGGGCTGACTTCAGTTACCAAGTCCCTGTACTTCACGGACCATATTCTGTTGGCCCTAGCTATCTATGTACCCTACCTATGTTGATATAGGAATGTTGATACCTTGACATAGGAGCTCGCACACAGATTTAAATTGTATAGGGAACCCGCAACTGACGTCACATCAGGACTACAACAATGAAACAAATGAATTAAACTGATGGACACACAATCAGCTGTCAAAATAATAAAATTGCAACCATAGAAATAAAAACAAGTGTAGCAATAGTAACTGCTCGCCATTTAAAACTTTTAATGATAGACAATGACTAAGTGAAAGTTTTGTATGTGTACTTGTTTGTTTTTGTTTTGTTTTCCATAATCAGAAAAAATTATTTTTTGACAGCTTGTTGTTTGTCCATCGATTCAATTCATTTGTTTAATTGTTGTCCTTTGGTGTTGCTAGTGCCCTATTGTTTGTCTTAAACCAATCTACTCAAAGTTCCGTTCCAGAGATGGGATTAAACGATTTGTCGATTAGCGTACTAAATGTTTAAGCTTTGTCATTTAACGTGTTTAAGCAGTTAGTTCCTTGTTTATCCGCAGAGTGCAATCTTATGATCAATTTGCACCAAGGTGGCTACCTTCTACTGTACTAAAGAGAGATCTTGTGATGTGTTGCTTTTTGAAAACAATTAGTCGAACTTTTTAGTCTTGACTGTTTTGCAAATGTTAAATCGAATGACGGCACACTAAATTTACTTTGTCTACTTTGATGTTCCAAAAGTACACATCAAATGTGTTAAATTTCAAATCATGTTTGACATCTACCTGTTTTGTTTTTATAGGTTCGTGAAATCATATTGACCTACGTATTGGAAGACATCAAGTCCCACGTGGACCTCGCTCTGGCATGGCTCTATGAAGAGTACAGCTATCTGCAGGGATTCAACCGTATCCCAGTGTTCCTAAAACAAGAACATGGGCCAGAGTTTAACTACAATGAACTCCTATGCTGTCTGGCAAAAATCCTAATAGAAATGCCAGAAAGTAAGGACCGAGACATGTGAGTATTTATGTCATTTATTCTATATCTGCAACAGGACCGAGGTTCCACTAGTGCAAATTTAATATGTTATGATGACGATTGATGAATGATGATGAGGAAGGATGTGAGAAGAAACCTGGTACCAGCACGTAGCCTACTCCTGTCAAAAAGTAGCATGGGTACCATCGTATCTACGTCCCATCTGAATGGAAGGTGTAACTTTGACCAGTCATAGGTTCCTCCACTAACCTGGACTGCCGAGCAGTTGACGAGAAGAAATAATCTGTTACACAAGCTTTTCAACCTTCTAATCCACTCTAATCAATGGTAACTAGTGTTTTGGAGGAGAGTGGTTATCCCCCCCCCCCCCCCTTCCTCCTGACCTAGTCCGATGTTGCTTAATTTCAGTGTTCGTATAGGAACTGGCTAAGCGACCGCGGCTAGACTGTTGGCAAAATGTACTAGGCAGTACAGTAGGCACAGACGTACCTACCCATGTACTCTGTACCCACGTAGAGTATTCACATGACATTACAGCAGTCACAATAGAGAGAAAAAATTAAGTGTTGACATTTTAGCTGTCAATATGCTTAGGCCTACCACAAAATATGAGAATTTTAGCACGCATATCCCCCGATAAATTTACAAAAACGATTATTATTTGTGCCATTGTAAACGATTATAACGGTAATCAAGACTTTCAAGTAATACTAATAGCAAACCAATGTTAACGAACAGTTGAATTTGCACTAAATACCATCTGAAATATTGTAACAATTAGGGATGACATCGGGTAGTAAAATTCGGAACCGGTTCCAGTTCTCATATTACCCGGGTACCCGGATCCTGAAAACGTATTTTTCGATGTGTAGGCTTGATTTGAAGGTCGTCGCTAGGCCTTGTGAAGTGCGTGGGGTGCAAAGGCGAGGGACGAATGATATACATGCCACTTGCTCGGTTACCCTCTCGGAATACGCCTGCAGTAATCACATCGAGTAAAAAAATCATTTCTCAATAATATACAACTGAAGCACGTACATAAAACAGGACTTTTAAGAAAAAAACATAGTAATAGCACAAGTATTAGCCAGAATGTTCATCAGAATGTTAAAAAAGAACAAACAGTTACGAATGCAAGTCGGCTCGCGTCTGTTCTGTTCCCTGCCGAGTCACGTGTTGTGGAAGGGTGGTGGAAGGGTCGGCGCACGCAATACTGGGGCGTAAATTTATCCTATAAACGGACTAAAAAGTTACCCGGACCTGAAAAACGGCTCCGGGTAAATTGTTGGAGCCGGGTACCCGGGCTACCCGGGTACCCGATGTCATCCCTAGTAACAATGAACTAAACTGCCAATCCCATGCCATTGCAGTCTCCAGTATGGCGGCTAGAGGTCAGTTCGGGTAATCATTTTTGGAATTGGGTATACCAACATCCTAAAAAAAAAGGTTCAGCTAATTTTTGTTATTTGTGGATGGATATTCGAAGTAATGTAGATAGAAAGTAATACCTAAAAGACAGTAATGTAATGTAGTTTAATAGAATATCGAATTTTTATATGTTTCTCAATCTCAACGTGGTCTGTAATTTAAAATTACATTTTAAAAAAAGCTTATTTTGGTAATGAGAGTATCCATCCAGGTAGACATCTACCCGGGTACCCTAACCGACTTCTAATGGCGGCCATGCGCATTACGTGAATACACCTTATTGTGGTGTGGTCCCCAGGCTGCTGGTCCGGCTGTACCTCGAGTCCCCGCTGATAACGGAGGACGCCACCGAGCTGCTCAAGGGGATGTGCGGAGACGAAGCGCGGGCGGCCGTCGGTTTGCCGCTACTACAGGAGCTGGTCGTGAGGCGGCCGCCACGACAGTTGACCTTCCTCAACGCCCTCCTCGTACACACGGCCCACGAGAACACAGAGGTGCGTGGGCTAGCCCAGACATCAGTTTGCTTCATTTATTTAATATTTATTTATTTATTTATTTATTTATTTATTTATTTATTTATTTTTTTTTTTTATTATTATTTTTTTTTAAAATTTATTTATTTGTTTCTTGATTTATTTATTTATTTATTTATTCATTTAATTATGTATATATTTATTTACTTTATTTATTTATTTATTTATTTGTTTATTGATTGATTTATTTATTTATTTATTTATTTATTTATTTATTTATTTATTTATTTATTTATTTATATATATTATTTTATCGCGAGAGATGGAAAGAAATAGTAAATATCTCGAGTAGCAGAGGCAGATGAGGAAGAGTTTGGGGATGAGGTTATGGTCAGCCTGGCTTGCTGGCAACGAAAAAGAAGATGTTAGCCCAAGAATTGGAGTAGCACACTTGTCCCCTCAACCCGACTGTAAAATTGGAAAGGAGGCCGAGTTATATGGTGTTATTTCATTTCTTTACTAGGCATTTATTAAGCCTTTTAAAATACAATCGATTACATATGCTACAAAGAATATGCAGGTATGAGAAGTTGTCAATTTTTAGACTAAAATGTACAGTAGGCCTACCTAATGAATTCTAGGTCCTAGCTAGGGTATCATTTCATAGCTGTGAATTTCTCTATCATTACTCTAGCATTTTTTGGTGCTCATATATGGGCACCTTTAGCACACAAAATACAGATTTGATCAAGATATCTTTCATGTTTCTTTTTTCAAGACACCACATTCAAAAAGAGCCTTGCGGAATTTTTACTTGTCAATACATTTTATATCATTGATTAGCTGTTACTCTCAGCTAATATTCTGTAGTTTTATTATGTTTATGTATCTGAATGAGTGGTGTACATATTTATATATGTATGTATATGTTGTATTGTATCATTGTATGTGTGGTCTGTACAGTATTTATGTTAGTTTGTTTTGTAATGAAAAACTACAATGTCCAGCTTAAGCCCCATGCACCATTTGAGTGTATCAATAAAGCGCTATTTAGTATAGGCTAGGCCTATATGATAACAGTGTCCTGCGGGCAAACTCAGTTGTGTATGTCTGTGCAGATCCGCGGCCGCGCCATCGGCTGCGTGGTCACACTGTACGACCGCGGGGACCTGCGCAGCATCGTGGAGGAGTATTCCGTGCTCTACCTGGGCTTCCTGCGTCTGCCCCACCCGCCCGACGTTCTGTTCGGGGCCGAGCGAGGCCGGCCGGGCAAGGTTGACGCTTGGAACGAGGACCTTGTCAAGGCTTGTCTCTACCTCTACCTCGCGCTGCTGCCTCTCAATCAGAAGCTCATCCAGGAGTGAGTACACTCGTTCATTATCATATGCCCACGTTTCACTTGGCAGCCATCATCTTAGATCTGCTCATGCAGTAGAAAATTGGTTTCCCTAAAATGATAGCCGCAATTATTGCAGTATTTCAAATTTTCTGTATCCAGTTTTTAGTTTTTATTTTAAATCCACAGCTCTTTTTTTGTCACTTTTTCAATATTGTGTAGCGTTCACAAAATATAACTTAATTAAACACCGTTAATTTGGCATAGTTTCTAAAATGAGACTACCATTTGCCGTTAACAGGAAAATGAAATTCATTTACTACTTGTTTATTTCCTGGGCATTGCTAGAATATTGTGCATTTACATTAGTGCGTGATGCTTCCAGGTTGGCGCGTGTCTACTGCCAGACGTCTGCCGACGTGAAGCGCACGGTGTTGCGTCTGTTGGAGCAGCCGGTACGCGCCATGGGAATGGACTCACCGGATCTGCTCACTCTCGTCGAGGAGTGTCCGAAAGGTGCCGAGCCGTTGGTCACGAGGGCGCTACACATCCTCACTGAAAAGAGTAAGTCATTCACTCTCTGAAGTGTCATTTTGTATTTGCAACAGAATTATTACAATGACATATTGTTAGGTACCATACAGTAAAACCCCGATGGATCTTTCCCGCCATGATCGCTATATTTAGAAAGTTTTTGTAAAAGTCCCATTTAAACAATGTTAAATTTTCCCGCATCCACCGTTCCTCAATCGATCGTTTTCCTCGCTGTATCGTTCAAAATGTTGCCATTCTCAATGTTAAATTTACCCTAATGGATCGTTTTCGACCAACCGAGCAAGTATGTGTGGCCTGTGCTGTTCCACCACTGATATCTCCTTCCACCCGCTACTGAACTGGCAACAGCGGACTGGCTATAAATAGACCGCCAATGAATAGACCGGTTCCTCCCCCCCCCCCCCCCCCTCCCACATTCCGGAGCGCGCCCAAGCATCGTCGCATCGTTGAGTCATTGTGTTTGTACAATGTTCGAGCCTTCACAACAGCTAGCCAACCCCCTCCCTCCACTTTCAACCTGTTGCTGCAGGCTTTGTTTGTTCAGTCCAGTTCAGTCTTTCCGAGTTCACCGACCGTGTTTATTTAAAATGGCAGTGTGTTTCATTTACGCGCGAGTGTTTTACTAATAATATTGCGATGTTCTAGTGTCGTGTTTTCTAAGAGATTGTATTTTTGTTTTATTGAGTTGAGGCATGAAGTCGAGTGCGTCGAACCGTGGACTCGTGGAGATTAGTTATCTGTGCGTAGAGTGATTTGTTAGCTTTCTCAACTTCTCCAGCTGTTGGAGGGCGTGGCCTCCACTGTCGTCTGCACTGTGTGCCCGAGTGGCAGAGTAGGCGGGCCTGACACATCGCGAATGTGGCGGCCAGCTGTAGCTTATAGTTGCCTACAGTACAACGTACGGTAGGCTTAGCCGTCTGAATTAACTTACTTCACCTACATATTTTAACTTCATTGTGCATATTTAACTTACTTATTAACACCATTAAATAACTAAATTGGTATATTCTTGTGTGACTAATTATTTCAAATGAAAAACCCTAGAAAAATCCTTTTTTTAATTTTTTTTTTTTTTATATACCTAACTAGGCTTATTACATCGTTTTATTGAATTTCCCGTTTTGACCGTTTTCCTCGATCCATCGTTTTTTTGTACTCTACCATGGAAAACGATCGATAGGGGTTTTACTGTACTTAAAAAAATGCTGTCTAATAGTAGGCCTATATTTTCACTTTTCAGTACTGCTTGTTCCTCTTTAATTCAAATTTCCAGGCACCCTAAAAACCGCAATTTGAATTAAAAGAATATAACCACTCTGCTCTATCTATACCCATACCTTCTGCAGGGTCTTGTATTGCATTGCAACCTTACAGATAAACATAGGCCTAATTTTACCTGCCTTTGTGTGTTTTGTTCTATTGTTATATTAACGTTGAGAAAAAATTCGATATCGTGTTGTCGAATGGTTTTGTTGCACACTTCAAAGATGCTGTCTCTTCATTTTGTACCAAATTCGAGTAAAATGGTAACATGTGGGGATGGACAAAATATTGATATTTGGTGAGATTTTGATCAATACCGTATACTATGCCTATGTCAGTAATATGAGCTCGATCATTGATTTTGACAACAAAATTGATTTTCTTCTCAATTTGTTCTTACTTTTGATGGTCACATCCTTAAACCTGAGTGTAAAATTAAAAAAAAAAGATTTGAGTTGCAATCCCTTGATTATGCATAGGCCTAGTTCTAACTTAAAAAGAAGTGTAGGCCCTACATAACATTTTTTTTAAATAATTTATTTGCTTTTGCACTTTGAGTGTGAAAATGAAAAACACTTGATTTAGGCCTATACTTGCTATGATTTCCGACCCCTGTGGGTGCACCACACTCCCGATGTATTAACGCTCCGTGTTCTCACAGCCCCGCCCAGTGCCGAGCTCGTGGCGCGAGTCCGAGAGTTGTACCACACGCGAGTGTCCGACGTGCGGTTCCTCATCCCGGTCCTGGTCGGACTCACCAAGAAGGAGATCGTCTCCGCGCTGCCCAAACTCATCAAGCTCAACCCGGTTGTCGTCAAGGAAGTCTTCAACAGGTGGGCGTCTTTGCTTTGTGTGTCTATTTAGTTGTGATCGGGGCTCGAAATTAACGGCAGCCCGAGACTGCCCAAAACATTCTCTGACTCCCACTTCTGTGTCCCGAACAGCCCGACGAGCTACCTTTAATTTTACATACAAATAAAATTTAGTAGGCCTAGTAGATTCTTCTAAAATCAAAGGTTTTTTGTGTTTACACAAAACTAGTCTATATTACAATATTTAAAAATTACCACTATTTTTTAATTTGTCAAATTAGGTATGAGAAGATGAGAATGTGATCAGCGCGACTAGCAAGGACAAAAACGTCGAACATAGCTCGAGTTAATAGGGATACTGGTACATTACTCCCCTACCTAACTACAGTGGAACCCCGCTCCAACGATTTTTAGGGGACTGGATAGACAAATTCTTGTAAGCGGGAAATCGTTCGAATGAGGGATGCAACAAAAAATTGAAAAAATGAATGGTCATTGAAAGGACTATTTGCTGGAATCTGACAATACTGCACGAGTGGGGGGGAGTGGGCGTGTTTCTTCGCGACGAGCCGTGTGTGATGTGTGGCTTAGAGACGGCGTCAGTGACGCTAAACACAATGCATCAGTCTCGCTTCAGTTGCCAAGCTATCTGTGTTTCTTGTAAGCTCTTCTCTGTTTTCGAATGTCTTCGGCTGATAATAAGCGGGAAAAGTCTTTCGTGTGGGATTATTTTAGTAAGTGTGACGCTAGTAGTGATAGTGATGTGAAGTGTACGAAGTGTGGTACTCTGCTGAAGTACAAAAGTTCTACGGGGTCGTTAGTGAAACATCTGAAAGCGGTACACTCTATTTTGCCGGTGGAAGTGTGCAGCGAAGACCCCGATCCAGGTCTTCCGACGCCCGCCAAGAAACGGGCGACGCTTACGTCCTTTGGTATTTCGGCAGAAAGACCATGTAATGTACGCCAAACCGAAGTAAATAAAAAGGTTGCGGCAATGATAGTACAGCATCATTTGCCGCTACAACTTGTCGAATACGAAGGTTTTAGAGAGTTGATGAAGTACAGTCAAACTTCGTTATGACGTTTACCGTTAGGACGTTTTCACGGTTAACACGTCGAATTATGAGTTGTCACGCTCAAGTTGCATAAGACTTATGTTATTTTTATTCGTTATGACGTTCTCCAATAGCACGTTTTCACGCTTAGGACGCAATCATTTCTTTGTGCCGTGCCGACTTTATTTGCGTTTACCACGTTTTCGAGGAGCCGTGGTCTTTCAAAAATGACAGCTCGTTATCTATGAGGCCTAGCTGAGACCCTTTTCCCCTCGACGGCGACCGCCCAACGTCAGTGGCAGCGCAAACCCTGAAGATATCCCCCCCCCCCCCCCTCCTCCTCTCCAGGCGCCGACATAACAACAATACAACGGCCCGCGGCGGTCTACTGTGCTCGCTATAAATAGTGCTCGCTATAAATAGCCTACTGTATGCTGACCCACCCTAACCCTCCCGCTACCTGATCTTCGCACGTGCAGTCTGGCCCGAGTTTTGTTCGGACAGCCGTCAATGTTCTTTGTGTTATTCTACAAGCAGGTCCGTCATTACCCACTCAGTTTTCTTTGAAAAGAAAACTGGAAATTATTGACATTGTTGATCGCAACCCCAATAAGACGCGAACCGAATTGTCAAAAACATTAGAGATTCCCGCGTCAACACTAAACACCATTATGAAAAATAGAGTAAAGATTCAAGAGAGTGCCATGGAACCAACATGAAAGCGAGCTCGCCTTCAAACCTGGCTAAAATGGAACGTTATTTTCACGTGATAATCTTGTCAAAATTATCTCTTTCTCTTTTCCGCGGGCGCTCTCGCTCTCATTTCAAGGTCCTTCCCCTAACCCCCCCCCCCCCCCGGCCATCTACAGAGAGCGTAGCAAGGCCGTGACACAGGCCATTGAGATAAGATATAACCCGCTTGACAGGTTTTTTGGTTTGTCAGTCCACGGTCAGTGTAGAGGGGAGCGGGCGGGTGACTGTCTGGTGTGGTTGAGTACAGCCAGACTGACTGACGGCAACGCGCGGGCGCTTTCGTTGTTATTCAGAAGCGCGTGACGAGTGATTTAAATATTTTAATTAATATATTAGTATGTACAAGATTATTTACAGTAGCCAGCTTCACAATATAGGCCTGTAAAATATTAATAACTTTTGATATTGAAGTATTTTTTCATTCTTTTTATACTAGCTAAAACATCGATTTCAAATTAAAGAATATTCAATTCAACATGTTTCAATTTATTTTCGTTATGACGTTTTCACGTTTACGACGTTTTTTTTTTCATGGCCCTTCAGAAACGTCCTAACGAAGTTTGACTGTACTCTGAACCGAATTGGAAACCCATATGCTTACAAACCGTTAGTAAATTAATTGATATGCAAAAGAGTGATTTTAAGAAGATATTGCAAGAACTTTTAAATTTAAATTCGACTGTTAGCCTCACTACAGATGGTTGGTCGTCTGTTTGTAACGAGGCTTATCTAGTGATTACTGCCACTATTGTAACTGACGTATTTAAAATACATTCCAAGGTACTTGATACGGTATTGTTAGAAGAACGACATACCGCAGAATACCTGGAAGAAACGATGCGGCATGTAATTATGAATTGGAATTTAGAGAACAAAATCTCCGCCATTGTTCACGACAATGCTGCGAACATTGCCAAAACAGCCGAGCATCTAGGAGAGGGTATCGACATCGGGTGCAGTGCACACACTTTGCAGCTGTGCATTGCGGATGCCATGGGCGTGAAGGCCCAAGTGTCAAACCACTCAATAGCCCGAGCTGTTAATGCTGCCAGCCACCTCGTTGGGCATTTCAACCACAGCCCGATTGCATGCAACGAGCTAAAGCGGCAACAGCTAATAAATGCACCCGACGACACGCCACTCAAGCCTATCCAATATTGTCGCACGCGTTGGAACTCGATTTGCAACTCGGTAGGCTTCTGAAACTAAGGCTTCATATATTTGCTGTTAAACAACACAAAAATTGCTAAGCTGCTTATGCTAGGCAGCTTGACTTGGCATCCAACCAATGGGAGCTCATAAAAGATCTGCTTCCTTTACAGCGTAAATTAAAGACTGCAAAGACATTAGGCCTACTTTGCGGTGAAGATTACGTGTCAATATCTATGCTCTATCGTGTCTTGCACAGAGTCAACACGTTTATCGTTCGTGCTGAAGGCGACACCGCAGTGATTAAGGCTTTCAAGCAAGATCTTCGCGCGCAACTAGAGAGGCGAGTTTGCAGCCGTAGTATCTGCGCTTGATCCGCGGTTCAAGTCGTTGGAATGTTTACTAGAGCCTGCAAGGGATAGTGTGTCAAAGAAGGTCGTCAATCTTTGCTCAGAGCTAACCTTGTCAGCTAATGTCAACCAGGAGGGAGGGAGAACCAAAGAGACATCTTATTGCGGCCCCGCTAACGGCGGCAATGATCGCGAAGTGTGTGGGTGTGGCCAAAAGGCAAAAATTGTCATAACGTATAAGTGCGCGTAATCCGTAAACAATAGTAAAGTGCGCGGCACGTATGTAGCGACCCCGTGTGTCCTACTGCAACACGGCTCTACAAAGACAATATTATTATAATAAGTTTACATATAAGATATTGGGTTATTTCATTATTGCTTTCTACTTTTATTCATTGTATACAATATTGTATGGCTATTTTCTTATGTTTATTCCTTGGTTTTCTTATATGACATTTATACTTGTGACAATATAGTTTTCAAGGCGTTCAGAACACCTTACTATGCTCTTGTACTAAGACAGCCAAGGATACGGTCAAGCTACCGTACCACGTCACTCCCCGCCCCTTGTTTCCTCCAAACATGCGGGTGGGTGGGGTGGCCTGGGGTATAAATAGAGCCACATCGCAAGGCGATTTTAGTCTCAGATTTTGTCTGTTGTTCACACCACGTCTCTCCGCTGTACCATATATTCTTGTAAATACACTATCCTTGTACCACCTAGTCACTCTTGTCTTATCATGTCACTATGCCCTACACCACTCCCACGAACGTCTTGACCTCCGAGTGCTTCGTAGCGGCCCGAAACCGTTGATCTTCTTGACCTCCGAGTGCTACGTAGCGGCCCGAAACCGTTGATCTTCTTGACCTCCGAGTGCTACGTAGCGGCCCGAAACCGTTGATCTTCTTGACCTCCGAGTGCTACGTAGCGGCCCGAAACCGTTGACCTTCAATACCCTATCCAATTGCCCTAATAGCTAGTACCGTACCTTGAATCCTTACCTGGTTCAGGCTTCTATTTTGCTTAACAGAGTCCGTTTTAAGTTAAAGCTCCCCTTCTCGTATAGTATAACTCCGCAAGTGCTATACGTGCGCTTGCAACACATCTGTTGAAGATTTTTTTGGCGAAATCGTTGCTACTGCACCAACCGTTCAAACAGGAGCACTGGAATACAAATTGTAAGTAATAATTTAACCCACGTATATTTATTGTTGTTGATAAAGAATCAAAAGCTTAAGTAAAGTAACATGGGCCTGGCCTCTTGTTGATCTGCCTTCCTACTCTGAACAATTTTTTTTTTATGCCAGGTACAGAGAAGGAACAACTGTTCCCAGAGCTAGAGATCCACTTGATTGATGGAAAGAAAACACGGTAATTTCCCACGCCTGGCTATTCTAGCCCAGAAGTTCCTGAGTGTGCCTGCAACATCTGTTGCCAGTGAGAGGTTTTTCTCTGCTGCAGGCCTTGTCATGAGGAAGCACAGGTCTAGGCTTCTTCCCGAGACGTCCACCTCGTTGCTTTTTATGAATCAAAACTTGAAGTATCAAACGAAATGAAGTGAGTACGGTATGCAAAGTGTCTGACCACAACATTGTCTGCTAACTTAAGCCTAATTATGGAGGTAATTTTTGTCTGTTTTCTTTTATAGGTGCGACACTGCTAGATGTCAAGACGTTGAAGAAATAATTTAATACTACTATAGCCTAACATAAATTTGGCCTGATCTATTGTGTCTATTAGCCAGACAATTAATTAAACACTAACTTGCACCAGTGAATGGTTGTTAAGTATTAACATTTTTAATTTGCGACACTTTAATTTGCAATTCCCTCACTTCCTTCATAATCCTTGTTCAGAATTTAGATGATAATAAATGGGCGAAAATATATATTTTTATGTTATGTGATTGCTGCAGGCGAGTTCTGTGAAGCGATCTGCCCTACCCTCCCCCTCCCCCCCCCCCCCTTCCTCACCATCCCGCGCCCGGCATTCCACCGGCGGCGAACAGAGCCCAACGCACACAGCGGCTGGCAGCTGTCAGACAACGACCTTGGGGGGAGGAGGGGGTGGACCAGCATAAAATGACAATTTAGGCTCTCGAGATTCGGGTAACCCAGTTCCTGAGAGGTCTGAAACCGGATCCGAATTTTTCTGACATCCCTAATTTGAACTTTTTTGAAATCGTTGTATGAGGGTAATAAGTAATGCCATAAGGCACAAGGGACTTTTTATTTCAACAATCAAAGTGGAAAATCGTTAATTCTTTGTTTCGGCAACGTTATCGCGGGAAAATTTAATATTGTTTTAATGGGAAAAAAGATGGGACTTACATATAAATTGTCGTTATGAGCGGGAAATCGTTGCGTCCGTGATCGTTGGAGCGGGGTTCCACTGTAATGGTGGAACTGGGTACAGTACAGTATATGATTATTTTTTATTTGTGATTATGGCTGTGTCCTGTACACGCTCGCGGACAAATATACACGTAGCCTACATAGTTTTGCACACGGAGTTGGAGTTGGTTTTTATAACTGTATAGGATAAACATTAAATAAATAAGTAAAATAAAATAAATAAATAATTTAACTATCTAGGCTTCATGTAGGCCTAATCCCTACCACATGAGCATGACTCTTATTATTTTCAGACTTTTGGGCACTCACTCAGGAGACACATCGAGTCATACACCTCCAATTACACCGGCAGAATTGCTTATTGCGCTTCACAATATTGACACCGCCAAGTGCGAACTGAAACTCGTCATGAAAGGTATGTGGTTTTCTTAACAATTTTAAAATTTCTTTGAGTAAAATTGATGACCGTTGACAGCTTAAATGGCTTAGTTCTACTTTGCAAAGTGTAGCCTAGGTCAATAGGTGAGCATATTCAAATATGTATTGTTGTAAAAAATTGCTGACCTTTGTACTAGAGTATACGTACTGTTGAGTGAGTAATATCGGGTAGGGGGGCAACGCCATCCGCAGTTTATCTACTGCCTTTTACTGCTCAACATACTTTTAGTCGGGTAGTAGGGGTTCGCCGAGCGATGCCCGATAGGTCGGCTACTTCGCCTAAGATATGCGAAGACAGCCGAAAGCTCTGTCGTTGTGGGGGTACGCTTGGCAAACTGTACTACCCAACTAAAGTATGCTAGATGCCAGATGGTAAGACATGGTAGACTAACTGCCAATGGCGTTGGGCCTCTACCCTATATTACTCACTCAATGGTGGTAGCCTACAACTTTGAGTTTGGCAACTGGTTTCAAAGTGGAGGAACTTGTTTGAACTTCCTTGGTTCAGTTCATTTTCTTGCCACCAGAATACACACAATCTCTTTTTAGTTCCGTATTAAATAATTTTGGTTCTGTATTAAATAATTTTGATTAATTTTTCCTTTGTAGCCACATCCCTGTGCTTCAATGAGAAACAAGCGTACACTCAAGAAGTATTGGCAGTTGTGATGCAGAACTTGATGGAAATAAACCCATTGCCCACGTTGCTGATGAGAACAGTTATCCAGTCTCTATCACTCTACCCCCGTCTCATCGGCTTCGTCATGAACATACTTCAGAGGCTCATCTTGAAACAGGTAAGCATGTAGGTCTACTGAGCAAGACAAAGCTCAATTTAATAATCGGAGGTATCCCAAAAAAATTGGAATCGGCTTAAATTGTTTTAGTGACTTCGTTCGGGCTCAGTGCAATGGATGTATGAACAGACGATGAATGTGTTTTCGTACTATAAAATGTCGCTAAACTAAAGCACAAGGCCTAACTTAATAATATAAAAGTAATGTAATGTGTGTGTAACTGTAATGTAAATGTGTTTGTGCTCATGCCCTGCCATTGAAATGTTATATTTTTAATGAGTAAATGGCCCACACTTAAAAGTATGTCTAGACTTCTTGGACTTCTTTTATAAATAGTATGCAACTCACTTGTAAATAGGTATTCTCCATTTGTCCTGAGGATAAAGGTCTTCTAGGAGTGTATGGAGGCAACTCCTCATTTATATGTGCTAATAATGAATAGGATAGTCTTGAAATAAATTAATATATCGAATGTTAGTTGTATCATGGTACCCGATTGACTCAATCACAATACAATACAACACAAAGCGTCTTTATTCATCTTCAAATCAGTGTACATAAGCTAAGATACGTGATACTGTTAAGCCGTATTTGGCCTACAAATAGAAGAAGAATACCCACCTAGGGCCGAAACCCTGTGTGTGGGCGTATCCTAGTGATTTATTATTATTATTTATTATTATTATTGTGCAGAGAGTACAACTGTGAAAGACAGAAAAGAGTGGAATAAATTGGTGGAGAAACGGGAGGACGATGACGATGAGGAAGAAACACCGAGTCTGGCAAACAGTAGGCCTATCTACAAGTTTCATGCCCTAGATAACGGTAGAAAACCACCACTCAGCCCGACACAGTTGGAACTGAGTTAATGATTATTATTATTACAATTGTATTTTTATTATTATTATTATTATTATTATTATTATTATAATTATTATTATTATTAACTATTAAACTGTGCTTCGTTAATCCATTAAAATGTTGCACAGAACACCTGAATATTGAAACTTGTAATTTTGTCTAGGTGTGGAAACAGAAGAAGGTTTGGGAGGGATTTATCAAGTGCTGCGAACGCACCCAGCCTCAGAGCTTCCAAGTGTTGCTGCAGCTTCCCCCTCCTCAACTTGCTGACGTCCTGGCCACCTCTCAGGGCTTACAGCGGCCGCTGCTGGCGCACGTCATGGCTTTCACCGATAACCAGGTGACAAACTTCGTACTTAATAACAAACTAGACATTATAATAATAGATAAAAACACTGTAGAACTGACATGGTTCAAGACTGAGATGAGTGTTGCAAACCCCCTCAATCTTACTTGAGGATGACAGTAGAGAAGCTGTTGAAATATATACTATCGTGGTTTTCCGGGTACAACCATGTCAAAAGGTGGAACCAATCCAACGTTTCGCCCATATTGCAATGGGCTTCTTCAGGGACTTTCGTGGAGTGTTGACACTGACACCAACAACTGTCACGAGGGGGAACTCTGGACAGTGATGCTAACAGAATAACACCCGCTTTCGCAAAGCCGCTCAGCCACAGGCACGCTCAGTTATATAGTTAAGCTGTTGAAATGTTGTAGAACTTTTTAACCATAAGTCCTACAGTGTTTTCATCTAGTTTTCCAGTTAACAAAAGTGGTGTTATATAATAAACTGGACTTAAGTTAGAACATGGCATTAAGAATTTAATTTGTTTAAGTAATGGTTATAACTGGAAAATAAGAGATGGGCTACTGAACTCCATGTGGCATCATAGTCATAGCTTCATGCAGTAGGCCAAAGAGTGATCATACTCTCTTATAGTACAAGCAAGTGTACAAGTATATAATGCCATTCTTAGGACATGCTAACTACTATCAGTTGGTACGCATTGTGTCTCAAGTTCTGTCAGACAGAAGGAGCCAACCCCGTGTTAACAACTACAGTAGGCCTATGCACATTACAATTACAGTACCCATATTTTATTAACTAGTGAATAGAATTAAAAGGTGTTAATGCCTAAGTCTTAGCTAAAATAGCCTCTGTTTCAAATCTTATATTCTGTCGTTTATTCACATGTAGGCTAATGCCAGTCCTAGCAGCGAAGCACTCAATAAATTCAAAGTGGTTCTGAATCGGCCTTGTTGATTCTGACATTTGTCCGCAGGTGCTCTTGCACTGTCCAATCACTGATTCATATGTTTCGTATTTGAAATATCGATCTTTGATTTGTTATCAATCACTCACTCTTCAATGGTGTTCGAAGCCTGCAGGGTTGGTTTAGTCGCTTTAAGTCCCTCACTGAAAATCAGTCTTGTTACTGAGTGGTAGACTCTAAATGTGAATTTATTTATTTATATGTTAATACAGTGAAAGTAGCTCACATAATGTTGACATTTTTTCGTAATGCAATGGTGGCACTTTCTGTTTGGGACCTTTCTTTGTTGTCTTTCCATGATTCAAAATTGTTTGACTCAGCTCAACATAAAAGCTCATATTGATATTTATTTTTGTTTTCAGAGGGCTCATATTTCTCCGTCCATGATGGAAGTCTTGGTTGGTAATCCTCTTGATATCGATGGTTACGATAAAAATGATGAGGTAAGTAGGATCATCACAGCTAGTAGACCGTTCATGCTAATACATAGTAGGTAGATTTTGGTTACGCGCAATGTTTTTTGTCTATAACGTGCTCGCTTATGATTGAAGTCTTGGTTGGTAATCCTCTTGATATCGATGGTTACGATAAAAATGATGAGGTAAGAAGGATCATCAAAGCTAGTAGACCAGGGTTGCCACTTTCAAGGATTTTATCCTAATCTCAGGATTTTTAGAGTGTCTCAAGGATAACAGGATTTTGGGCAAAATCTTAGGATTTTCTACTGTCTTCAAAAAATACATTATTTTAATACATTTTTAAAAATTCAGCTAAAAAAGCAATGTAGACAGTAAAAGAACATCAGGTACTAGTAAAAATAAACATAAGTGACTGCATAACATTTTCCGCAAGTGGTAGTTATGGTGAGTAAAAGTAAAACGTTAAAATACATTCGAAGAAAATTCCGATTCTTATGCGTTTCTGCACGTAATGTTGACTAGATTCTCGAAAATCAGGCTGGCATAACATATTTTGGCATGAAACCTGAAAATTTGTAACATTCCTTCGCAGTTATAATATGCTAATGCTGAATATAACTGTTTTCAAGGATTTCTCAGGATTTTTTTAGTTTCTTTCAAGGATAAAAAAATTGACGTAGTGGCAACCCTGTAGTAGACCGTTCCAGCCAATAATACGTAATAGGCAGATTTCAGTTAGAGCAATTTTTTTTGCCTATAGCATGCTCGCTTATCATCAGCACTTCACACAGAGCGTCTCCCTAGTTAAGCGAGCATTTCCATTTGACTTGTAGTTTTATAGCATAATCATTATCATTCATGTAATATTTCTTTCTGTTAAGATGTCTCCCATGGACCTAATGATGGACATCAAGGAAGAGCCTGGCTTGCGGCTGGAACCAGCGCCGCCTGGCATGGATTAACAACACTCGTTCGTATTGTGACAGATCCACACTCCAACATGGGCACTTCGGCCATTTTATAGCAATAGGGAAGTGTGACAACTACGCACATCTTGTTTGCAATTAACAAACAATATTATTTGTGTTAATGTTAAGGAATGTGTTATGTATATCAACTGTAGAAACTGGGAAGCAATAGTCTTCTCTGCGGACTTGCACCAAGAGCACACTGAAATGTTGTGATGCCGTGCTTTCACCTATAGTGCGGTCTTCCTTGTGAACTCGTTGGAACACGTTAAGTTCAAATATGTTAAAAGAACGAAAAACTTACTTCTTGAATAGTGGCATTAAATGGCAACATTACCGTGTATGGTCGCATTCCTCATGTTGTGATTATCTACAATATTTTACCAATTAGTGCTGTATAGGAATTATGTGACGTCAAACGACATTTAGGGCGTGTTTCAATTTGTTGTTTTTAGTCGACTAGCTTCCCTAGCAGACTAACACAACAATTGCTAATTGTTGTGTTACTCCACAAAGTAGGCAAAGGAGGCCAAAATAGAGAAGTGGGAACATGCCCTAAATGTTGCCACCCCTATAAGCTAGACTATATCTGATGAATTTGCTCAGAATAACAGCACTGCCTGTGTGAATGGTCGCACCACGTGCAGTCTCATTCAGTCAGTGAGTATGTATGCAACCTTCTTGGTATGCGCTAGCGTAAACAGTGGAAAAGGAAATGATTTCTGCCCAATGATATGAGCAGGCCAGAAAAGGAAACAGTTTTATATTGGATAGTAAGACAAAAGAATGGCTGAAAAGCCATCTTGGCACAAGAAAGAAAAAAAAAAAGTTTATTTTTTATGCTGCAATAACAGCTCCTGTATTGCTATATTTATCGTCAACTCGCCAATTTTGTATACTGGAATAATATGCCCATCGGGATAGACAGAAAGGGAAAGGAATAGAAACTAACAGCTTACCTTGGTCATGTTCATGTGCTAGACTAGATCGTCATCATTATGTATAGCCACGTCCAATTGTGCGTTGGGTCAGCCGTCGGCATGTTAACTAGTTCTCACCTGTTTCCTGTTTTGCCACCACTGTTCCCTTTCCACCACGTTGCAGTCTCCTCATCGCTGTTCCACATCCTACTTCAATCTGTCCTACCATCACTGTTGTAGTCTGCCTTTTCCTCTCCTACCTTTTGGCTCACAGACTAGATAGCTAGGCTAACATTTGAAATAAATAATAATAAATTCGTATTTATTAATTATTATGTAACCACTCGGTTACCAGAACAGAAGAATCCGTTATATCCCAGTTTTATCAATAAATTAGTACCGGTATCATGAAAGAAAAAACGTGTGCATTTGGGTTTTGTATGTGGTTCTAGCTCCTCTTACGTACTATTATCAATAGTGGTGATGATTGATTGGAGTGAACGAATAATGAGGGTGTCCAAGCAATCAATGAGATTGAGCTTGTTGTGGAAATATACCACTACGAGAACAGTTTTATCTATTAAGGACTAAGGCCTTGTTACTATGCATAGTACATACATTGTTCTTATTTGTTGTTATTTAAATAATGGTAAAATATTTTTATCCCTGATTGAGTGATTGCAGTAAAATGCAAGAATAGCACAAGGCTCAATTGAGGTGGTTGTGACATCACAGACGTACAAACAATGTGTTATTAAGCGGCTACCATGGTAGTATCTTTCTTCGATTGGTGCATATTCAATATTTGTTCTAAACACGGCCACATGGCTATGTTTGGAATTGAGCCTCGTGCTATTCATTGCAAGGAAATGTGTTGTACCAAAACCTCAATCTAAATAATTCCTTCACTTAAGGAGCCAACCTGAGCTAATTTCAAATTCTAAAATATCCACACAAATAAACTTAGAGTTTATAGAGAATGGAAATAAAAGATGGTCTTACCAGATGCTCAAAAGTAATTTAGATTTTAAAATATTTTTTTGGTGGCGAATAACTCATTTCTCATGTTGCATTGTAAAGTCAATATGTATTGTAGCTACTTCTGGAAGCCACAAACAAGTGTGAAGGTTGAAATTTTTGTATAGGCGTAGTTTAGACTCACCTTTGTTGTTACTACGAAGCTTGGAAAAAATGTATCTGCGATAGTTTTTGCTGCCGGAATTTTTATATCTGCCAGTACAAAACGCATATTTGTACCGGCAAATGAAAAATGTGTAATGCAAACACAATTGCACATACATTTTCCCCCAAGCTTAGTACAAGCTTCTTCCCGTCTTTCTTTTCTACTCGCATGTTGTAACTTTTGTAGCGCTGAAATAAATAACAGGTATGCACACTTCAAACATGGTGAATACTAACATACTTAACAAATACAGTTTTAATTTGAAAGCTGTGATGTAAGTTTAGTGGTTGTGGCAGTCAATATTATTGTGAAGTAGTGATAACATCGATTAACCGAAAACCGGTTTCGATTTTAAGATTCGGTTTTACTTTTTCGCGCGGCGTATGCTTCACCCTCGCTAAGAGCCACACCTCTGACGGGCGGGCGGGCGGGTTGTGGATTGCCTAACGACAAGTGTGCCATAGTAACAAGGAACCACCTGTCGACTACTCAGATTTCGTCTTCTTTCCTGGGATTTCCTTGTTTGTGTGGACTAATTAGCAGCTGTATTATACAGTAAAACCGCCCTTGTACGTTTCGCTTTTCTACGTTTCTTAGGTTAATGCGTTCCAAAAATCAGCCCGTCAGGGAAATTTGATCCAATAGTACGTTTTCTGTGTTCTCATAATCGGTTTTTCCGGCCAGCCAGTGAGCACAATTCCAAGTTGTTATTGTTCAAGCGCGACCACGTTAGTCATTCATCCCAGTTCTGCGAAGTGCCCCCCACCCCCTTCCATCGCTCAACACAATGCAACCCAGCCGCCAGTGAGTGACTTGACCTTGACCAGCTGCATCTCATTCCGCATGGGGGGGGGGGTCTCTGAAAAGGTCGTTTTATCTACGATCTCGGCAGCCGGCACTGAGGTTCTTTACCTGTCTCGCTGATAAAGCCTTACGTAAATATGTTTATTTTTGGAGAGCGTTTTTTTTTTTTTTTTTTGAAACCGGTTTCGAATTCGGTTAGTAATTTTACTAACCGATGTCATCACTATTGTGAAGTATCATTTTGTAACTATTTATGGGTAGTAACAACAAAGGTGAGTTTAAACTGTAAATAAATGTCAGAATGTCAACATCCACACTTTGTTGTGGCTTCCAGAAGTAGCTACAGTACAATACAAATTGACTTAAGAATCCAATATCGAGACTAATCCGATGCCAAATTTTTTTTTTAATTAGTTTTGGAAATCTAGTAAGACCTTCTTTTAGTTCCACTCTCTGTAAATTTATTTTTATGGATATTGTAGAAAATGAAATTTGCTCCCTGTAGCACTTTAAACAACTTATGTGTGCTATGTATCTTTTAGTGGCCAAAATGAGATCACTGGTCAATTAATTGTAATGTCCAATTGTCCATACATTCAAACTAAAGATGTCTTGACAATGACATAGGTATGTTACAAAGAATAGTTTTTATTTTATCCAAAATGTTTTTAAAGACTGTAGTGGTAGCCTACATACTGAATGAATTGATATTTTCAATATTAATGATTAATAATTAATGAATTTTATATTGAAAAATAGTAGATCTTTCAAAAATTCTTGTAATACAGTATGATTACAAAAAGGTTATAGGCCTACTGTTCTGTTCTACACTAGAATATTCTTCTGTGAAATGAGTATTGCCCTATGATGTGTGTGACACATTATACTCTTCTAGATACTGTAGCCTACAGTATTATCATAGGGTGTGTACGGTATTCATTACTTAAATAAACTTATGAAAATATGTGTACTACAATATTGTATTTTTTAAAGTGTATGCTGACACTTCTTTATTTAACAAACTCCCGGGGACCAGAATATGATTTTATTTCTTTGTAAGGAAGGTTGGTACATTCCCATACATTAAAACCTTCTGGTACCTCAAACACACTTTGTTGTTTATATAATTTGGTTATAAAGAAGTTTTACAGTAATATACTGTACTAGAACCATTTCTTTCTCTTGCCTGCCTAAAGGTACGTTTCCTATGATACACTTGACACACCACACTGCTACAATCATTTCCTTCCACGCGTCAGCTGTTACATCAGATTTCATTGTAGCAGTGTAGTGCGTCAGACGCGTCATAGGAAACTTACATTTAGCCGGGTCCAGTCTGGCTCTGTCTGTATTCTTCACACATAGGATGTTTCCAGGTGTTTCGTCTCTTCTATAATTCTGTCAGTCTCTCTCCCTCTATCTCTCTGCATTATTTTCTATATTCCCATCCTTGTTTCTCAGATTCTCTATCATTGTCTGTCATTGTGTATCAATACAATACAATACAAAGCGTCTTTATTCATCTTCAAATCAGTGTACATAAGCTAAGATACGTGATACTATTAAGCCGTATTTGGCCTACAAATAGAAGAAGAATACCTACCTAGGGCCAAAACCCTGTGTGTCATTGTCTGTCTTTCTATGTTTCATTTGTCCAGCTTCAAACCATCTCAATCTTGTACCTGTTACACCCTCCTGCCAAGCCTTTGCATCCCTGTGTGGCCATGACAACTTGTAATATACTAATTCCAGTGCTAATTTCTTACTAGTATACTTGTCAAAAATCTCATTTGGTTCTGTGCTCCTTTTAACATTACTATTTTGAAAACTCTGACTAAGAACTGAGAGGAGAGGTTGAATTGAAACACTCGGTGGTGAGTTTCTTAAGCGACTAGTGCTATCGGTTGTTAATTTTAATTATTTGTAATTTGTTCAGGGGATAAGTGGTTGTGGCCGCCTAGCCTATAGTAATAACTGGTAGGACAGTTGCTGTCAAAAGCGCCATTTGATTTCTTCAAGCACTATTGATTCCATAGTCAATGAGGTAGAGATATGTTTATGATATGATGTGTTTGCGGTATGGTCCCTTGGCATGGAGAATCTGAATATTTTTCATCTTTTTTCATCTTTGACTTTGACTTTGAACTTGTAAACACAAAAATAAACAAATCTTCTCAAAGTAGGTGACAACCACAAAATTTATGCAAGATCCCAACAATACAGTGCTGCCGCTAACCTTGAGGTAAAGATAGCATTTTAACGCCTAATTTGAACAGCAAAGCCCGAGGAGGGGCAGGCGTTGCGACTACATTTGTGAATGTGTGAAAGAATGTCAGGAATGTTGATTTTCCATAAAACTGCGTACATAATAGAAGTATCTGAGGTCGGTTTGCGACTTCTTACGATGGGGCTAGTATAAACACGCTATTGATTTTGACAACACGATCATTTTAAAACAAGAGTCGAGGTTTTGTACCAGATGATTCGTGAAGTGGTGGAGGTTGAAGGAGGAACCTGAATGCGCTTGATGACAGGAGCCTCTACAAGTTCAAAGTTTGAATGGCACTTTGTTACCTGTGATCCTGTTTAGTGTCGCCTACAGCAACCGAATCAACATGTTTCACCATTTGATTGCCATTCGAGTAAAGAGAAGACGCAGATTTTACCTGAACGAACAGTGCAGGTAAGCCTACGGTCAGACTGGCTGCGTACTCAGCAGTATTTTCTGGCCGCGGATATCGCTCTGGCACAAAAGAGTATTACTGTGAGACCTCCTGAACACATTGATGTATGCTGCTGTACTCGTCACTCAAAATTGCACAGGAATTCACTTTATGCATTTATAATTTTATTTGTAATATTGTAATTATCAGGGTTGGTATTTCAAATTTGCTTGGTAATGATATTAATTTTAAATAAAACCCATGCTTTTTAACACAAGTTTTTTAAACGATGTTCAGTTTTTCAAATATAAATTGAGCCCTGTTAAAAGGAGCTTCCCGTTAACGTTACCGGGCAATGTTAAATTACAGCGAATTTTTCCGTTGCCGTTACCAGAGCTCATTCCCGGGCTATTGTGCAAGTACACTAATGTCTGTTAACACCAAGGAGAACCAACACTTTGTCGTGGTGTAAAAGTGGTAGTTTCGCGCGATTTATTCATCACATCCACTGCCTTTGAATTGTCGTTTCGCTTAAAAAAAAAGGGTTTTGCTTACACAAGGCTGTGGATTACATCTTTGGCGTTGTGTTTGATTTTCTCAGTGTCATAACAGGACTAGGCTAGGCTTATTTATGTTTTAATTATAATGGCCTAAGGCTAGTTTAATATAGGCAAATATAAGGTAATATTGATTGTTCTGTTTGAACGTGTGCATCACGATGTGCGACAACAATTTTCATGAAGTGTCTTTGGCTGCTTCTGAAGTGCAAAAGTTGAGCTTGCCATGTGCACAAGACAGATTTATTGACATTTTGAGAAATTTGCAAGTCGACGAGAAAAGCAGATTTTTAGACTGGATAAAAGCAAACTGGATGCAAGGTACGTGTAATAGGCCTAGATTGTATTTTATTTCAATTAACACGGGGGATTTTAGGCTAGGTGCAACATAGCGCAATTGGTAATTTCCTAACCTCACTTTCTTTCCTAACCTTACTTTCTAGTCCTACGAGTAGGCCTAGGCTAGCCTAGGCTAGATCTTCTTCAGTCTCAAAGTGGCCTAGAGTAGCTCGGAAAGGAGCTTTTGTTACATTGAAGACAGTTTCCCATACCGCTTTAGGTAACAAAATGATGGCTGGAGACTTTCAAAGGCAAATTACAGGTTGTTTGTTGGTCGGGGCACACAAACTCCACAATACCCAGAAGACAAAATGTTACATTTGTATTTTGTGTTACAAAAAAAACGTTACATCTGTATAAGTCCTCGTTTTGTCGGCAGAGGTAGGGCCTAGGCTACCAACAACGCATCGTGTTCACAACCAAGTCCAAGCAAAGTGACGGAACCGAAATGTTTGTATTGTATTTATTAGCATCCTTAGACCCATTTACATACAGATATCGGATTTGGTCTTATGACGTCTAGCCTAGGCACCGAAGGGGTCGGAACACACGTGTAGAACGACCCCTCCAGACGTCCGGGAGACACAAAAAGGTGCCTTGGCACCGAAACCCCGTAAAACACAACTGCAGACTGCCACAAGGCTGGAAATGTGAAATACAAATTTTGAAGTATTTCTGGACGGGTCGTGAGACCCAAGATATATTTGTTAATGTCATTGACAGAATAGGCCACAATGCCCAAACCACACTTGACTCACAATCGCCACAAGACACGAAACTGTTAATTTTATAAGTCCAAGTTTTGTCGACACAGGTACTCACAAGTCACAATGCACAAAGTAATGGAAGACTGAAATATTCGGTAGGCCTACAGAGGGGGCCACAACACACAAAGTTTCGGTCTTACTTTCTTCGGTAGGTCTACAGAACCTGAATAAAAAAAATATATATATATACGTATCTACACTTTATTCCAACATCATTTAGTTGGGTAAAGGGGTGTTTCCACCAACAGTCAAGGGCATAAGGAAATTGGCATCGGCCTGCCAAGCTCGGCACTTCAACTTCACACCCCTCTTCCCGCGACTCAAGTTCTCTCCACTTTTTCCTGTCCTCCACCAGCTCTCTCTCTCTCCCCTTAACCACTGCCCACTCCTCTCCTCTCTCCTCCGCATCTGTTTGCACCTAGTCTTGCCATCTGTCTAGAATTAAATATTTAGTATTATTAATTAATTTATGTTTCCACATCAACCACTTATCTTCTGATAATTTGATTTGATTTGATGTTATTTATTGCACATAGATCCATAATGATACATAGGCTACCAGCCTTATCAGGATATTATACATAGTCAGAAATTTAGATGCAAGAAGAGAATGCAAGGTTACCCATTATCTCCTGCAACTATGCTCTGTGTAGTTAAGTTCTTTGTTAACGATCTTATTTCCTTCAGACTCGGCGCTACCTTCAGACCAAGGGGATCTCCCGGATGACGTTCTGAATGCAATCGCGTCCGACATAAGAGACAACCTACCTCCGGGCGCCACTCTGCCATCTGAGAACATACGTAGTTCTACTGACCCCAATCACACTCTTCACGTGGACTCGTTCCTCTACGATGACGACCTGCTTGATACGTTGTGCGACGACGGAAAACTCGAGCGGAATTATTGCGTACAGTGCGGTTCTCACAAAACACAACCACTGAGTGAGTTCCCTTCAAATTATTATATAACATGTTCATTGTTTTTGTGAGTAGACTGTGAATCAGGGCAATAGATTATCCTGGTTTCTAAACTATCGAGGTAAGAGAGGCATATGATGGGACTGATCCTCAATTGCCCGGGACAGCTCATCGAAGGTAAGGTTGAAGGTTCTTCCACATCCTCCCAGCTCTCTCCAGATGACTGTATATCTCTTGCTATGGTCTCCTTCCATCTTCTCGGCATCCATCCTCCATCTACTATCATCATCATCAGAGAGAAGAAAAGGAGGCCTGTCTCTACTGGTTGACCAGATCTTACATGATGGCCTGATTAAGCCAAATGTGGGCATATGATAAAAAAAAACAAAAAAACATCATTTTCCTGTGCCTCGCTCTTAGTCTATTTCCTTCCAGTCTTCATTTGCATGTTTCTTACCTGGATACCCATTCGAATCGATGTAAATGAAGATTGTAAAACAATGTTAATAGAAAACCTACAAGCATTTTTGTTTATAGTCCTATTAATAACTAATCATCACACAGGCATTTTGTGATTAGGATTGTAGCATCTAAAGGCTTTTTGCTAGCTTTATGTAAGTTAATCAAATGTATTCTTTGTAAGCAAGCAAGAAAGTAACTAACTCATTTTAATCCCTGCATTATATTTAATTGCAGCTTTTGTATCTCATTCCTTATCGAGGCAGCAACTACTTTACATCTTCACTGCGGTTCTTCCGCCACTGAATGGAAAAATTGTACTAGACGTTGGGTCTCGTCTGGGGGCTGCTCTGTATGGCGCGTTCCTCTACACGAAAGCAATGAAAATAGTCGGTATTGAAATCAATAGTGACTTCTGCAAACTACAAAAGGAAGTCATAAAAAAATATGGCTTTCAGGTAACTGAGCACTTAATATGTATCTATTTTTGTCTTAAGTTGAAATTATTTATTTATGATTTTAAAAGTAGGCCTAGTTGTTATGGTTCTTATGGTATTGTCTTGTGGCCATCCTGGGTCTTAGCATTGTATTTGTTGTGTTCATTCTGTTGCCCAAGCACTAGGATATATTAAATATTGGGGTCAGCTGTGCATTAAAACATGCTTTCATGGCCTGCCTAGTATATATATTTGCAAAATCATAACATGTATTCTTGGGGATTTTTACTACATGGAAATAATGTACCACATGATTATTCCATTGCACTGTCAGCGTCACTGACAGCTCGGCTTAGTAGGCAGTACCTAGCCATTCACTCTTGCTTGTTGTTTAGGCCTAGGGTACTGCAGCAAGTAACTGTGCCACTGTCTCGTCTCGCTTTAACTTTCTTTTACTAGGCTAGTCGTTTCACTTTGCACGTGTGAAGTGACACCTATAAATTAACTGGAGTTGATCTATTTGATTTCAAGCCAGCGTGTATTGTTCCGATAGCATCTAGAGAGTAAACCACTATTTTCCGCCCGTAGGAACGCATCGAGGTGGTCGAGGGTAACGTCTTGGACCGAGCGGATGTCGTACTTGCGGCCGACGTCATCATCCTGAACAACGTCTTCGAGTGTTTCATGACTCCCGAGAAGCAGGTCGACGTTTGGAAGTATTTGAAGCATGTCATAAAGAGGGGAACACTGCTCGTCACCATTCCAGCCATAGAAAATGTGTTTACTATCCAACAAGTAAGACAACTATTTGACATTTTTTAAAACTATGTTACCTGTGCATCTATTAAGTCTGTGGATAGCCATAGACAAGCTGGCATTTGTAATACTGTACTACGAAGCAAAGAACTGTATTGACAGTTACAGTAGAATAGAACACATATTAATCAAGACTTTATTTGTTAGTTGTAACATTCAAAGGAGAGTATGCCTCCTAACTAGATAGTAATTCTGGTACATCTGCAACAGTATCGGTGTTTCTTGATGCTTTTATAATCAACAAGTTTCCGTTGGACGAGTATCAAACAACAGTCAAGATGTGTGGTTGCTCACAGGTGGTAGGTATAGCTCACATGGATCACTTGCTCCCTACATTTATTTTTTTAATTTACTTACTTTCAAAAGAGGATATTTCTTTTTACTATTTCTTAGCATTCCAAAATCATATAGAATGTGTTAGTGATGTAAGCCTATAGACTGGTTCATTTTACACATTACAATTATTCAGTTCGACAATGTTTTTAAGTTTAGACATTCCAAAGTTTGGTTTAAATTTAAACTTTTAGGCCTAACTATTGTATTAGGCCTATACCATTCCTTGGTGTAGGTGCCGGGTAGAACTTTTTGTCACTACCTAATGTTCCCATAAATTATTTATTCGGCAGTGCTAAAACAAACCACAATCCTCTACAGATATACCTCTTGGATTAGTAAACTAGGCCTATTACAAATTTGCAAGTTTGGTTTATTTTTTTATAACTACCTGCCCATTGTGCTGGGTTTTTAATACTCTTAAAACACTGAATATAATTATCATCATCCTCCGACTCAAATGTTCTTATGAATTACCTCAATAGTACCTCAATGTGCACCCTACCATAGTAGCCTATCTAAGAAATAAAATAATGCATACGGTAACTGGTTGTTGACTCATTCACTCAATCTGCATTATTTATTTATAATCTTAGCCTATAGAGTATGCATGTACAGACCACAATTGAGATAAAGAACCTAAGTAAGAAAACTTAACAAGTAGGCTAGGTAATTGAACAATTATCTGTAATTTTATATTCAAGCTTACTTGAAAAAGCCTGCTACTTGATACATAGGCATATATATTCTGATCATAGGCGTGCACAGGAGGGGGCAAGGGGGGCAGTTGCCCCCCCCCCCCCCCCCCATTAGGATAGGTCCTGTGTTTTTTTGCAGAATGAATGAGGCATTAGATTGGAAAATCATATTTAGTAGCGTTTTGCTCACAAGTCACAACACAGTAGAAATGTCTATAAATGTACGTATTCCTCAAACTTTCACTGTTTCTCCAACTGCCTTGCCCGTTTGGCCCGGGAAAGAACAGATCCAGGGACAGTGCCTGTCGTAAGGGGCGACAAAAATATGACGTATGACATAATGGTTCTCATCTTATCTGAAGTCCTAGATTGGATTGACGTTGGAATGAGCTGGCCGGCCTCAACATCACCTGTTGCCCTACCACCAAGATTTTAGCTTTGTGACTGACCACTTCCATAACTTTGTAACAATGATATCACTGATATAATTAAACCATTCAACAGACAACCTGTACTCCTCCTAATACGCTTAAAAACACATTAGAAAGCACATGTTTTTAAACATTCGCCTGCGGCGCTTTTTTGTAGGGGTTATCCCCCCCCCCCACACACCCCATTGGCACCGCCGGGAAGTATACTTTGGCCGGGAATTTGTTGTGCCCCCCCATTGATCAACCTCTGTGTATGCCTATGATTCTGATTTCTAATCAACATGCTCGTTGACATTGTTGTACAACATATGTACCATTATGCAGTGTAATCAAAGATTACTGAGTGGGGAAGATGTTTCATCGCCGTGTTAAAATATCTGCGCGAGTTTTAGCAAATTTTTTTAAGTCTCACCACTAGTTCGAATTCTGACCGCAAGGAGCGCTAGCCCTGCACGTTTGACCAAGGTCCACTAAATCCCCTGGCGGCTACTAGCGATCTAGTAGACCTTGCGTTTAACTTCGTTACCGTTAAACAAGGTCTACTAGATCGCTAGTACGTGCCAGGGGATTCAGTGGACCTTGAGTTTTAACCTTTTGGAAGAGCGACTCTTGCGGTGAGAATTCGAACTACACGTCGGACTTAGAAAATTTCGCTCAGACACGCGCAGACGAATTCCCATATGGATGAATTATCTTCCCCACTCAGTAATCTTTGGTGTAATGGACACAATAAAATAATGTTTTTTTTTAAATTTGTCTTTGTGTATGTAACAGACTGGAATTGAGCTGACAGAATGGCTGCAAGAAGTACCGTTCTACAACCCCGACGCGCTCGGGATCTCGGATGCTGCTGAGGACTTGGCCAATGTGAAACTCTATCAAGTGTTGTAAGCTGGATACCGTCCAGAATAAAAGAAAATATAAAACGAAGATTGTGTGGTGAGTTTCAGTTTCCTTCTTCCTGTAGGCCTATAAGAACTGGATAGTTTAGGCTAATATTTATAGTAAATAGTTATTAAGTGGTTGATTATAAGAGCCCGTTGTTATGGCTTAGTTAAATCTTCTTCTCTTATACCCACATTGACAACCAATAAAGATGACTCCCATTCCTTTCTGTCCAGTCCCCTTGGCATTCCTTCATAGTGCTCTTTCAGCATCAAGCATCAGAATAGATGTTGTCTGTAATGTACTCTATTCCCATAGAGCTTCGACCAACCCTATTCTTTGTAAGTGCTTTGCTAGCAAGTCATGGCCAGTATCCAGTCTGAACTGTGCTGTCGTTGTACGTCTCCTATACTGGTTTGTTCCATTTCTTGTTCCTTTCCTTCTATTACTAGCTCAATCCACACTTTGTCCTTGCCTTTCTCTTTCCACAATTTTTTTACTTCCGTTCCATTAAATAAAATAGCTCTCATCGTCATAGTATTACTACTGTACTAGCACTTGATCGGCCATAGATTTTACTGTTACTGTACCTAAGAAAAATTATATATATAGTATAAGCTTATAAGAGAAAAGAGTAAGGTCCGTATGCATAGTCCAGACTCAAGCCTTCCTCAACTCAGCCTCACCTAACCACCAATCACAGAGCCGTCCGCATGGCAATGCTGTTCTGTGATTGGTGGTTAGGCGAGGCTGAGGCTAGGCTGAGTTGAGGAAGGCTTGAGTCTGGACTATGCATTCGGATCTAAGACTGCAGCCGATATTGAAACCGTGCAAAATTACCATTTTTAACAGTACGGTATCTGAGTATGTAATGCTACACTATATTGAAAAAGTGAAAACTGGCCTCAATTTGGATTTTTATTAAAAAACATTCAGTACTAATATTGAACTGAAAGAAAATTAACACTACACCTTATACAAAAATTTGCTACAGGTACTTCAGTAGTTGGTTAGCATCTCTGCTTCCAATGCAGAAGGTCCCGGGTTCAAATCCTGGTTCAGGCAGAAGTTTTTTAACTTCTATTAAGGATTCAGTTCCATTACTTCTTGTCTTAAGAAAAAGTAAACGGTGACTTTGCAGCCGTCCTAGCAATGAAGCACTCAATAAATTCAAAGTTGTTCGGAATCGGGCTTGTTGATTCTGGCTTCTGTCCACAGGTGTTCGCACTGTCCAATCACTGATTCATATGTTTCGTATTTGAAATATCGATCATTGATTGGTTATCGCTCACTCGTCAATGGTGTTCGGAGTCTACAGGGTTGGTTTAGTCGCTTTAAATTAAAGTCCCCCACAGAAAATCAGTTTTGTTACTGAGTTAGCAGACTCTAAATGTGAATTTATTTATTTTGTTAGGAAGTACTGTATGTATGCCATATGTATGTCATGTCCAGAATTTCATGTAAGAAACCACATTTATAAATGAGTACGGCGAACTAAATATTATGATGCACTGAATACCGTGCGTGCTTCCATAGACATGCCATCACTTAGGCCAGTGTTTCTCAAACTATTCGCATCCACGAGGTCAGTGTCTTATCATAAAACAATCGCATCATAGTAACTAGCATACAAATGAGCTCAATAAGAGAACATTATTGTTTTACTCACAAAACCACTTATTAAATGTTTGTAATTGTATTGCTCCTTTAAGAATATGTACACACTTGTTGACGTGACACGAACGACACTTTGAGATACACAGACTTTGGCATTCTACATTGAATTTTATTTGCTTTGTCATATCAAAAGAATCTAATGAATCAATGAACATTGAACACAGTTAGGAAAATATAATAGCTTTATTTGTTTACATATATTACTTACATAAATATATTTTATTTTAATATTTTTAGTAATAATTTTTTGTAAATTGAGGTCTACAGTGCACTGGACATGTTTAGCAAAGTGCACATTATGTTGCCTCATAAAATTATTTGTAATCAAGTTTAGTACAATGTGTACCTAAGTACGTAATATACTATATTTTATTCAAACTTAGAAAATACCATTTTTGAACACACAGTGCTATAATAAATACATAACTAGTAAATGTATTGCCCAGTGTAATACCTATGTGCAGTTATTGTTAAATCCATTTTTTAAAGGTAAAATGTCAATTTTAATGGTCCAGGGAAGCATGTCTGTCTGTCTGTGTTCCTCTGATTCTTTCTGCAGTACCCTTAGATGAAAAATAAATCTTGCAGTATGTAATTTAAGTAAACTGGTAATTCTATTCAATCGAGGTAAAGGCTGAGCTTTTATGATCCACGAGCTGAAAGGTACTTTAAATATGTCTACAGACATAGGACGTATGTCCAAGGAAGGAGTCCAACTTCAGTGCAACTATACCAATGTATACAGTAGTTGAGATGTATACCTACATTGACTAGTAGAATAACATTGATGTATAGTAAGTCTTAGTACATATTATGTGGATGTGCTATGTGTTTGCAATTTTGCATGTCAAATACCTATTCTAGTTACATAGTTCCATTTTGCTCAAGAGCACCATGTATGAAATACAAACATTTGTGTCTTATGATGAATCATTCATGATCCATGATTGATTAATGATTAATTTAAGGTTGTAACTTGTAATATTTGCCTTTCATCTTATATAAAACTTCAATTACTCATATAAATAGGATTTATTTCAGTTTATCAAGACCGCCAACATGGTAGTACTCCATTCCTATACAAAATTAATAGGGCTGCTCAACGATATTAATAATTCGATATGATATTGATAATAGGAAAATAATTCAATATCCCCTACCCGCCTTCATTGTTGGACACAGGGAGCAGATATAAAAAAAAAAATTATATATCATACATATCGCGATATCAAACTTGCGCCTAATAAGTTAATTGTTAGAAAAAAAAACGATTATGTCACGTCACGCCAATCACAACATCCCTGTTATGTGGATATGTTAAATCTTGGACAGTACAACACACAAATTGACACACATAGTAAGAGATTTCGAAGTTAAAATATTTATTTACGTTAATATTGTTAATGATGAATGGCCTCTGGCTGGTTTGGAAATCCTAAAAACAGACGAGAAAAGTTTGATATCGTGATATCGCCGATATCATTAAGTCACTTGCGATGGCGTAAAGCGATATCGATATTTTTTTTTTTGATAGCAATGTTTTTTTATCGCTGGGCAGTCCTAAAAATTAATAATGTATTTCTTGTGTTGTTGCACAGTTTGAATTAAAAACTAAAAAGTATGGACATGTAGCCTACACGCTTGCAATGTATTCCAAAAACAAATCTAGTAAGTAATCTAGTAAGGTAATATGGTTTAATGGACTCATAGTACATATTCTAATACTAAGGAGGAATGTATTTAAATAAAACATGTTTTTAGAAAAGTGTGGCATAAGAGGAATTTTGAAGAGTTCTTGTCATTGATCGATGACAATAGATGTAGTACTAACATATAATTACAAATAATAATTATATCTAGGCTAAATTCATTCATATAATATCCAGGCCATTGGAAACACAAAATTGTATTGACACATATATATATATAGATGTTATTCTGTAGGTTTTCGCGAACTGAAGAAGATGTAGTACTAGGTTCTCGGGTTGCTGTCCACGTAACTTGCTCTCTAGACACTGGTTGCTGGCCCAGAAATGGGCCAGCAACCAGTGTCTAGAGAGCAAGTTACGTGGACAGCAACCCGAGAACCTAGTACTACATACATATATATATATATATCAGTGCAGCCCAATTTAGAGTAGCTGGCTGCAATAGCATTAAAGTATAATTGTTTGTTAGCTAACAAGGATTTGGAGTGATGGTCATTGTTAGTAGGCATGCATACTTCCGGCTTATGGGCACACTACACTTCACAGTTATTGTGTTGGTAGACTTATAGCCACTACCAAATGGGAGATTCAGGCAGTAAATGAAGTTTAAATACAGTAATTATCAAACATTAATCAATATCATATGAATCCTTACATTGTAGGCCTCATTGTCATAGGCCTACAGGTAATAGGCCTACAAGTAACAACTAATATTAATTAATACATAAAATATAAATATATCTACCGTATATAAAATGTCATTTCTAGGCTTTCTAGTAAATATAACATCAATAAAATATGTAATTCAGCCTTCTTCACCGACGTGAAACGGTAAAAGCAATAAGGATTACTTTAAAAAACACTACGGTTGGTGGTCTGATAAATGTATATATGAAGTGTGCACACAATGTAACGTGGTAATTATTAATAAATAATTCTATATATTAACGAGGTGATACGTGAAGATGAATATAAATGCATGTGGGGTGCTAATAGCGTTCATGAGGTTTGTACGTAGAGTCTGCACAATCCTTGTGAGTAGATGGTTGTGATGCCACGGGCAGATCCTTCTGGGTACCAGTCGGAGGCAGGTGTATTGCTTCGCCACCTTCTCGAGATACTTCTTTAGTCCACCCGCCCATCTCCATGTCTTGGCGGGTTTTCAACTCTTCTTCCTAAAATTTGGGGTTTAAACAAAATTTTATATCAGGCGTATAGCCTTCAGTCAATGGTTAAATTAAATAAAATCGAATTAATCGAATCAAGTAGACCTTGGAGTGCTACCCGTGAGTTATTTGGAAGGCTGTGTAAGCGGTGGTCGATTATTAACGATGGCGTTAGCTTTGAAAACTTTTCGACAGACCGCAGAATTTTTTATTTCGTTTCGTGCTCACTTATCAACGCATTGCACAGAGCGTTTTCCTAGTTAGCTAGTACACTAGTTAAAAGCTAAACTCACCTCAGCAATCATCCTTTTGTATTCTTCAATCTCGTATTGATACTTCGGTGTTGTGATGCCAAAGAAACTGGCCAAAGATTCTCCCAAATAGTCGCAAACTTTGAGTGATGTACTGCCAACCATAACTGTCTGGTGCCAAAACCAGGGGCCCCAAGTAAGAGTTTTCTAAAACAAAGTTAACAGTAACACGTGTGTCATCTTACATTTTATCATGGCAAAAATTTGGTATTTACTCAGCTCTTGTAAACAAGTAACTTGGACGTTCGATTGGACCTAAAGCTTACCCTAAAAATGTAATAGAAGCTGACAACATTGAGATATTAATGAGTTGGTAAATAGTACTAAATAGTAACTTAAAAAAAAGATAAATACCAACACAAATACATCATACATTTTCACCAATCAGCACACACACTCCAAGATTTATTAAGAGGGCATTGACTATAAAATATAACTAAAGAAAGTATAATGTAAGATAGGAGATAGGCACATAGTCTACAAGAAATTGCAGGCCAAAGTGCATATTTATTTGATTTGATTACTATTTGTTGTTTGTATAGGCCTAGTCAGTATAAATAGAGTGGAATCACTTACACATTGAACAAAGATAACAAACATACATACATATTACATACATACATACATACATACATACATACATACATACATACATACATACATACATACATACAAACATACATACAAAAAAAAAAAATGAAATGAAATGAAAGGGACAAATCAAATAGAAAAGATGTGTGCTGCAGGTAGGCCTAAAAGAAGGCTGAATTTAATCAAGAGAGTGGCAGGAGTGCAATGGGGAGCAAATGAGGAGACACTAAAAACCACGTATAAGACATACGTTAGACCACTCCTGGAATATGGTAGTTCACTACTTATTACAGCTTCAAAAGGAGCAAAGGAGAAACTGGACAGGGTACAAAACCAAGCCCTACGGATAATCACAGGTGGTGTGAAGACAACCCCAATTGCAGCAATGGAAGCAAAAACAAACATCCCACCTCTGGAGGCAAGGCGAAACAGAGCGGCAGTACACCTACACGAGAAGCTAATACGGATGGACAGCACAGTATGGGACAGGGAACCTTATGAACATCTAAAGACCCAAAAAACATTCATCACAGTTGTGGAAGAGGTAAAGAAGGACCTAATTGGACACTTACAGCACACAACTAGAGAGAATATCCCACTGCCCAACATAAATATCGCCATACTAGATGTCCCCCATGAACTGACTGCATGGTAGGATTGGAAAAGACAAAGGCAGCATACGCAGGGGAGGAAATGAGAAGATTGGCGACAATGCATATCCATAAATACTACCCAGAGAACGAGTGGCTACATGTCTATACAGATGGTTCGGCAACACCAGGGGAAGGTCAGGCAGGTGCTGGAATATATTGCAGAGAGTTCGAAGAGTCCCATCCTGCTGGAGAGAATGGTAGTAATTATGATGGCGAGCTGACGGCAATAGGTAAAGCCCTACACAAAGTAAAAGACTGTAGCTACGATAGGATTGTCATACTAACGGACTCAAAAGCAGCTATACAAGCCATATCCAGCAAGAAAGAAGTGGACTCTGAGGTAAAACATTGTAAACTACAAATTCTAAGACTACAAAATAAAAACAAACTGATAACTCTACAATGGATAACATCACACTGCAGCATATACGGAAACGATAAGGCCGACTATCTGGCCAAACGAGGAGCCAGAATGCCGCAACTGACAAAACCTTTAACCCTCGAGTCTATGAAAGCACATGTAAATGCTGCAGCCGCTAAGAAGATCAGGCAGGACTGGGTAGAGGAAGGTAGAAACAAGCCATGGCAGGACTATACCATGAGTTCAAAAAGGCCCACCAACCATCTTCCACGGCAAATTGAAACGGCCTAGTTCAGGCTTAAAACGCAGCACGATCTTCTAGGGAAGCATCTCCACCGAATAGGGGTGTTCAAGACAAGTACCTGCAAGCTGTGTGGAAATGGGGAGCAGGATAGGAGCCACCTGTTTGTATGTCCAAAACTGGCAGGCGAACGTGACGCAATGCCGAGCGGCATGAAGAGGGTGGAGAAAGAAGCGTGTCTCTACTGGTTGACCAGATCCAGCATGATGGCATAATAGCCAAATGTGGGCATTTGAGAAGAAGAAGACATACGTACATACATACATACATACATACATACATACATACATACATACATACATACATACATACATACATAGCCTACATGAATCCAACTATACCAGACGTGAATCCAACTATACCAGGTGATGAGAGTGCCGAGCCAACCGTTGGTGAAAATGAAGAGATCCAGGGCGCGGCCAAGGCCGATAACAATGTAAAAAATGTAAAAAATGGGAAAATAATTGAAATAATGACCACTCTTGTCGATCAGGTAAATAATACAATCATAGACTTTGATATGGAAGGAGAAAATTTTTACTTGACTTGGGAAAAGGGGGAGATAACGTAGGAGGCAGGCCAAGAATAATTGGGGAAAACAAGTCGGTATATACTACTGTAGAGTCTTTCACGAATGGCAATGCTTTAGAATCTGAACAGCACAGACATGTAATTAGGGACATAAATGAATGTGACAGGGAGGAAATAAAACTGATTCACCAAAACATACAATGGGCGACAAACAAAAAATTAGAATTAGAGATATTGATAGAAGAAATAAAACCCAGTGTAATATGCCTGTCCGAACATGCTCTAAAACCTAACGAAATAAAAGAATTTACACTGGAGGGTTTTAACCTAGTAGCAGGATACAGTAGGAACAAATATAGAGGGGGAGGGGTAGCCATATGGGCTACAAATAACATTGATAGTCAGGCTATATTAATACAGGAAACTGAGAAACTGACAAAAGATAAGGATGTTGAATTCACAATTGTGAAAATCTTATTAAAAAATAACACAGAGTTGATTATCATTGGTATATATAGGGCCCCATCTGGAAACATTAAATTATTTTTTGATAACCTCACAATGATAATGGACATTATAAAAAAGAAATATGATAACATAATAATCTGTGGAGACTTTAATATAAACACCTTAACTCAAAGCTTGGAACTGAAACAACTAAATGATTTCTGTAGTATGTTCAACCTTAAAGATAAAATAAAAATGGCAACTAGGATAACTCCGAATACAGAGTCCCTCATAGACAATGTATTAACCAATCTTGAGGAAAACACCCTAAAAGTGGAGGTAATAGAAACAGCTATTTCTGATCATTTAGCACAATTGATACAGGTTCAAGTAGGCCTACCTAACAATAGGCAGAAAGGAGGTATGAAACAATGTGGGAATGTTAAATCACAAATAAGAGACACTAAACAAGAAAACCTTGAATACTTTAAACAACTAGTAGGTAAAGAAGGCTGGGAAATATTGAATGAATGTGAAACTAGTAGTGAAAAGTATGATGCATTCAGTAAGAAAATAGAACACTATTTCAACATAGCCTGCCCTTGGAAAACTATTAAAGTAGGTCAAAATAAAGATACAGAAAGGAAGAAGTGGATAACAAATGACATAAAAAAGCAAAGAGCCAATCTGAAAATTCTATACAGGGAAAGTAAATCCTCGCGGGAATTAAAACCAAAACTTCTTTATAAGAAACACACACAAAAATATAAGCATACACTGAAACAATCAAAAGCACAATATATAACTCATAAAATAGCACAGGCCAAAAATAAAAGTAAAACAATATGGAATATAATAAATAAAGAAAGGAGCACGAGACAACAACATACCATGAACAAAATAGAACTAAACATTAGTGGGAAAACAATAAAACATCCTAAAGAAGTCGCTAACCAGTTCAATACATATCTAGCTAATGCAGCCGAAGAACTGGTAAAAAGCATTGATAAAGCTACAAATGAACTAGAAAGCACACAACACGATTTAGAGCATGAAATGATGTTAACTTTTACAAATATAAAGGAGATCAAATTCTTAATTGGCAAACTAAAAAACAAAAAAACTGTAGGACATGATGGAATTTCCACCTTTATTATTAAATTCTGTACTAATGAGCTAGCCCAACCTTTAACTTATTTAATTAATCACTCACTTTCCACTGGGGAATTCCCTCAACAACTTAAGAAGGCCAGAATTATACCAGTATACAAAAAAGGGGACAAGACTGACCCAGGAAATTATAGGCCTATTGCCATTCAACCGGCATTTTCTAAAATTTATGAGCAGGTTGTAGAATCAAGAATACGATATTTTATGGAATCGCGGAATCTAATTATAAATGAACAACATGGATTTCGAAAGGAGAAATCTACCACAACAGCGATTGCAGAGTTTCTAAATTTCGTACTCAAAGAAAGAGATGAGAATAAAACTGTTATAGCAATCTTCATGGACCTCACAAAAGCATTTGACTGTGTAAACCACCAGATACTATTAAAAAAATTACATAGCTTTGGTATCAGGGACCTAACCTTAAAATGGATCACATCATACCTCACCAACAGAACACAATATGTGGAAATAAAATCAATAGTTAAAAATAAGATCAAAACTTACACATCAAAAGAAGAGAAAATTGTACGGGGTGTAATGCAAGGATCTATTCTCGCTCCTTTATTCTTTAATATTTACATAAATGATATCGCAAAACAATACACTAAAATAAATAGTAAAATGATATTATATGCAGACGACTCGACAAAAGTTCTTTCACAGTATAATAAAGAGAATCTAGAAATTGAAACTTACATAGCAGCTAACAAAATACTTCAAAATCTTAAAAGTAACGAACTGATCATTAATACCGGTAAGACTAACATAATGATATTTGATCAAAGAAAGGATCACTCGGATGATAACATTAATGTAATGATGGATGAGGTTTTTATTGAACAAGTGAGTAATACAAAATTTTTAGGGTTAACTATCGACGAAGATCTCTCATGGGACAAGCACACTGAAGCATTAGCTAGTAAACTTGGAACTGGAATTTTCATCCTTAAGACACTCCGCAACTATTGCAATAAAACACTTCTATTGACAGTATATCACACACTACTGGAATCACACATGTTATATGGCATAATAGCCTGGGGAAATTCATCACAGAGTAACATACACAGAATATTCAAATTACAAAAAAGGGCTATAAGAACAATATGTAAACTGAAACCTATAGAATCCTGTAAAAAGCATTTTAAAGCATTGAACATTCTAACAATTTTTGGTTTATATGTCTATGTAGCTATCCTTTATATGAATGAACAAGGGCAATTTCTGGCAAGTAGAAATAATGCAATACACTATCACAATACTAGGCAAAAAAACAATTTCTATAGCCATTGCCATAAGAAAAAGATGTATGAAGAAGCTCCAATCTATATAGGATTAAAATTATGGAATAAATTACCAGATGAACTAAAAGAGATAGCGCAGAAGAAAAACATTTTTAAAGTTAAGTTAAAAGAATACATAATAAAGAAAACATTATATTCCATAGAACAATTTTAGAAATGCGACAATCAGAGGCCTATCTAATCTACTTGGAGTATCAGGGATACTACTATCAGTGTTTCTATTTTAATATTATATGTGTACAATATTTTATATCTATATATGTGTATAGTTACTTAGTCTTAACGCTTATTTGTTCCTTTTTAGAATTAGAACATAAGATTATATCTTATGAAATGACCTGTACAATATCATCCAGAATGAATACAACTGTACGTGACGAAATAAATAAATAAATAAATAAATACATACATACATACATATGCTAGATTAAAGAGAGGCCAAAAGGCTAGTAATATGATAGGTAAAAGGATAGACCCAAACAGCTTACCTGACTTGTAGACGTCTTCTTACTCCCGAGTGATCAAGGTCTTGTACCGAAACGTCTCGGAAAACTTGTGTTGTCCTTTATATATGTTGTCTTTTATCTCTATACCACAACGGTCTACAAGTCGGGTAAGCTGTTGGGGTCTATCCTTCTACCTATCATATTACATACATACATACATGCTATCGAAAAAGTTGCAAAGTTAAGATGGAGAAGTAGGTTAAAGAACAATCAAGACTTTGGAAAACTTTTGATTGTCATATCATGAAATGATCTGTTTCAAATAAGGAGGGATGTGTTCCCCAATGTATGGGGTTGCCCATTTGCTGGTAAGTACGTTTTCTTGCCACTCAGTGCAACTTGCCGCGTCGTCACTGGTTGTGGAGGCAGGCAGGCAAGTAACCTTTTCGATTAATGCATTCATAAAAAAAACAAGACGGATTTTTATTTTCGGTAGGTATATTTAAAATTGAAGGGAAATCAGGTACCTATTTTCTTAATATTTTAGGTAGACCTAGTTTATTATAGGCCCTAGGTAATTATATTTTACTACGAAAGTGTGTAAGGCTGTTGTTAAGAAGTTCATGGTTGATGAATGGAAATGTTAGTAGTGTAGGTTACTAGATCTGGTTACAAGAGCATTGCTGACTAGAAAATTGTGAGTTGTATTGTACACAAAAGTTGCTGCTGTGAGTGATTTTGATTTATGTTCAAGTTTTAAGAAGTTAGCAACAGACTTTTCAAAATTGCCTCTCAGACATAAGCAAGAATTGTTTACAACTTACTGGGTCGACAATGGCTGCCGATTTGCTGTCGGTTTCATCATCTTCATCGGTACTGTATTCTTCTATGGTACCATCACAAAAATGCAAAACTCTCTTGGGAGTTTTGCCCAATCTAACCTCAGCCATATCGCTGTGATTTGTTCCAGGATCTTCTAAAATCAACTAAATTTACAAGACCAACATTAAAATACATAACATTTAGGGTAGGCCTAATCAAAATAATAATTTATACAGGTTTTAGGCAAATATGACCTCACAAGCAAAACTGTTATAAACATAGGCCTACATTAAATGGTAGCTACGAGATTTCTCTCAGTAACTCTAACAGGAACGTTGGACACTTACCGGTACCGGTAGGCCTATTGATTTTGCTTGTCTTAATCTTACATCTAAAGATAGACAAGCCACACTCGGTGGCATCACGGTTGAATAATTATTTTGTAAATATACATAAAAGCAGTGACAACTAGCACTAAATCAGACCCTATAGATCTCTTTCACAAACAAAATAAAACATACATTTATAAATTTAGCTATACTGAAATCACAGAAGAGGACGTTGTGACTTCAGTAAGAAAACTAAAAAATACTAGCTCCTGTGGATGGGATGGAATCCCAACCACAGTGATTAAAAAGTTTAGGCCTGTATCTTTCATAAAAACTACCTACACTTAGTTTTGTATTTAATACATCAATAATAAGTGGAGTTTTTCCTGAAAGACTAAAATATTCAGTAATCACACCCATATATAAAAATAGTGATAAGACAGATATAGCAAACTACAGACCTATTTCAATACTACCCACCTTCTCAAAAGTGCTCGAAAGCATTGTAAAAAAAACAGCTAATGGGCTTCCTTACAGAAAATAAAGTCATGCATAACTGATGCCCATCATGGTTTCATGACTGGCAGATGTACAAACATCGCATTTTTTTGATTTTGATAAATATGTTACATTCTAAATTCTTTAGATGTGAGTAAACATACACTGGGCATTTTCTGTGACCTTTCTAAGGCTTTTGATTGTGAAGGAAACATTTCTTCTGAGTAGGAAACATTTATGTAATAAACTAGTATCTATTTAGTCTATAGTAAAGAAAATGACAAATCCAATGTTACAATGTAACCAAATAGGATGCTAATAAAACTGAACTGAACCGAACTTGTCATTCCCGTAATTAGTAAATAATTAGATCGGTACTATATCCTGGTCATATACAGTGATGATAATTTAGAATGTATGATAATTGTGGAGCACAACATATATAGCTTTTTTATACTCATTTTTTTCAACAGAAACACTGATAATGCACTATATATATTTCTTTATTAAACTTTTAACGGTAAGTGACTGTTTATAACAATTTTAACGCCTTTTCAATATTGATGTGAATGAGTGAGTATAGATTGGTTGTCAAAAGGTTCGTTGTTTTACCTACACAAACCTACACTTAACACTAGTGTAGGCTCAATCTCTGTAAAAGGCGTTTGGGTATTAAGTGTAGCGAAGTGTAAGGCGTTTGTTTTACCTCAGTGCTACACTGTGCAGCACTTTCTACAACTGCTTTTCGGCTCATGCAGCAAGTGTAGTGTAATTAAAAGGCGCCAAAGAAATGTGTCAGTTCAAAATAAGGAGATCACTAATCATGAAAAACGCATTCTATTTCCACCGATGGTAAAACTGCAGCACTTTCATAATAAATTAATGAATTTAAAATGGATAGTAAATGTATATTAGGGTTCTTTTGGACTATATACGGAAATAATGTGAGCATGTAACGTGTCTAACAAAAAGCGTTTTCTTACCCTGAGTGACGTGAAGCAAAATCAAGTGTAAAAGCCTACAATTGGCCTACACTCACTTACACGTTCCACTACACTATGCATGTAAAACAAACAAACCTAAAGTTCCCTCTAAAAGAATAGACAACATTTCCGCCATTACACCCTTCTGGAATTCTTCGCAAAGGTGTTCCCAACTGCTAGGAAAATAATATCATAGTATTGATACAAACTGAAGGTGTAGCCCTACTTCTTTTTTGGTGTTATATGATTAGCCTAGGCCTACATTTCTTCAAAATTATATCAATAAGTATGAATCAGTTTCATTATTCAAACATTGGGACCCTAGCATTGTCTTTGCAGTTGGCAACACCTTTGCGAAGAAACTACGAGAGAAGTGACAACTGTGTCATGGCGGCAAAATTTTTTGTCTGTTCTTTTGGAGGAAACTCTGACGACCAATTAATGAACTCATCGCATCCCGGGCCCCTGGGCAAATCCGAGCCCTTTGACAGTCCGGGCCCCCGGGCTGCCACCAGAAAGTTCCTATGCTGTAAATACTTCTCTGTATATTGCTAAAAATCTTAACCTCACTCTATAAGTATTATTCAGAAATACCGCGTGACCGCGACTTGGTGACTAAAGAGTGCTTTCACACTATCAGGTTGGGCCGGTCAGGTTCCGGATTGGATGAAAACCTGATGAACAGTAATACATTGATGTAAATAGAACTCTTTACACCGTCAGGTTCCGATCAGGCACCTGATTGCAGCCAGACAAGCTGACAAGTCGACTGGGCCATCCGGTAGCCTGACGCCGGATGGGGTGCCGGTCGAATGTAGGCGGAAATGCGCGTGCTCACACTGGTCAGCTTTTACCCCTTCAGGTTTTCAGTCTTCTTGTCATTCTTGAACGGGAACGTTGTGTTTTTATGCTTATTTGAAAATGTCTTACGATAATATTGACGCTGCAATATTAATTTCGAGTGTGGAAACCCGTCCGTGTTTATGGGACTAATCAGATGGAGATTATAAGGACAAAATTAAAACTGTGAGTTTCTCATAACAACTTATAAAGACATCACACTCATCACGTTCTTGCTGCAACAGGTGTACCTAAAGTGCCCTGTTACGTCGGTTCCTACGCCTTCTGTGAAAAGACCACATAGCAATAAGAGCGCTCCGGTCCATGGTTGAGAACAGACTGATTGGACGGGATCACTTCCAGATCTATGAAACCGGATCTGATGAAAACCTGATACAAACCTGAAGAGTATTTTGTCTTCAGGTTTTCATCCAATCCGGAACCTGACCGGCCCAACCTGATAGTCCCCTAAGGGCGGGGAAACAGGGAACAAGCCCTGTCTTGCCTAGGCAGTGAGCAAAGATAGTAAGATATACCCTGTCGGGTGGCGGTGAGTGACAATATTTAGTACACACCCCAGCTGCGCCACGCCACCTCGTGCGGGCCCCCCCCAAAATCCAGCATCCCGGGCCTTTTTATCCCAGTCCGCCCCTGGGCCTAGCCCTACCCTAGTCAGTCTGGGCCTGACCTGGTGTATTTATTTAATTTCACTGACCATTACAATGACCAGATACAATGCCTAGGCCCTACCCTAGCCTAGAAGGAAGGGTGCTTTGTTAGTTTTGTTTCATGGATACCTTCTTGGCAAATCAACTGTAGGTAGGACATGAGCGTAACCTAGGCCTAAGCCTATGATATTGGTCCAAAGCCTAAACCCAAAGCTAGGGCCTACGAAGGGTAAGAAAATGACGAATGTGAAAATTAGGACAAACTTACATTCGTTGTGACAGTATCACGATCGAGTAAACTCGCACCATCTATGGATGAAAATGACAGCTTGTTGGCAGACTTCTGTGAGATGTTTTCCATTGTATAAATGCTAGGTTCGAACCTTTAACCCGAATTTTATCAGTCAAATCGTTAATTTAATAATTCAAAACAGTGGGCGCATAGGCCTCGTAGGCGTGCGTAATTGCAGTGTTGTCATGGCCGAATTGATTACAAACGTCAAAACAAAGTCAAAGTGGTTCATATGAAGATGTGCCACTTGACTAACCGTCCGTATGATTAGCTCACGATTTACATTTATGATTAATTGCTTTTGTTTCATATACGTTATTTCATTAATGCTTCAATGGACAATTATAGGTCTACATTAATGAAAAATATTACTTTCGTACAACCGTATTTGAGGTGGATACCTAGGACACTGTGGACCACCGGTCCACAGTGATCAACAGCGGGTGAAAACAACAACAACAACAACAACATTGCCTAGGACGGTGAGTGTCTTTCTGTTGACTTCTTTGGCACGTAGGCCTACTTTTCACTTGCTTGCGGTGTTGCAGCAGAAGGCCATGTCGAGGTGCAAAATGGGAGGGACAACTTGTTTATTTTTGATAATTTGAGCGATAACGCGTTTCGAAAACTCGTGGTCATAAATTGGCTGTTGGAAACTTGTTGCCTTTTATTTTTAGTGTTAGGCTGGTTATGTAATGATTGTTTTCATTTCAATAATTGCTTGTTTGTAGATTTCAATAAAGTCGGTGACATTTGATTTGTCAGCGATTCGAAGTTCGAACAAGGACACTTTCATTTTACGACAAGAATTCAAAGCCTAAAGCCTAGCTAGTGTCAGGCATTGTGTCACTAGGGACGGTAAGTGAATTTAAATTAATATTGCGCAACTTGTGTGCTATTTTATTACTTCGTAAGCCTAAGCTTGGTTGAATCATCCAAGGGCGTAGAATAAACGTGCTCATGTGACATTCTAGCTTACTCAAAACGGAAGACCTCTCGCCATATTAAGCTAGACTGCTAAGCCTAGCCTATGCCAGTCCTATTTATGAGGCAGCTAATGTTGTATAGATAAGGTTCATCTATACATTAGCCTATCAGATACGTAGTCGTCACTAGGGCCTAGGCCTATCCTCAACGCACAGTGGAAGTGGTCACCTTAACCATGTAGACCTAGGCCTAGGCTGGACGTAGATTCCCACAATTGTGTTTCAAATTACAGGTAGGGCTAGGCCTAGCTAGCTTAGCCTGCCATTCTTAAGAATAAGAGATAAGCTATCTTCTTATAGGTCCTAGGCCCCTTGCCTATCATAACTTCAGTTCTTCATACTAGGCTAGGCCAACCTACCTACTGTCCTACCTAGATCAGTAGGCCTAGGCCTTACCACTTAAAGGTGACTATCAAAACATAATTTGAGATTTTTGTGTATCATAGGAGGACCACCTTGGCTGTTCACACTCAATCTCAAATGGATCTATAGTTGAATGTAGAGGTATTAGTGACGAATCTAAAAAAAAAAAAAAAAATGACGGAGTGCAAACGAAAAAACCCAAAAGTAATCGGATACTGGATGTCCGACAAGAAGAGGCAAAAATTAAATTGGACCGAATTTGGAGCCGTATGCAGGTTAGTAGTGGGCTAGCATTATTCACCATCAAAATAGAACTACTGATACAGACCAGGGTATACTTTGACATCAAAGTTTGCTTTAAGAGACGGTTGTCTCACTGTTCAAAACCAGTGTGAAAGTGGATGCACACTGAAAGCTAGAGCAATGTGGCAGGTTGTTTTAACAGGTATTCGACTCTGCCCAGCCAGTAGGCCTACCCTATTGAAGATGTATATCTGGACATTAAGTGATATAGGAAGAATGGACAAGTGGGCACTGTCCGTACCACAAAGTAGGCTATCATTTGCCATTCCCAGTAGGCCCTACCTGGTTGCATTCAACAATTCATGAATCATGACTACGTACCGTAGTTTTACGTAATAGGGATTAATGCGACAGGTCTCAGATTTCAGCAAAATTATCATCTCTTTTCAAATGAAGTCAATCCAGTTGTAGGGCTTATTAATAATTAAACAATGTGAATTTTTTACGGAAGTAATTTTGTCGATTTATACTATGAAGGCCTCTTGGTTACTTGTGGCCAGGTTGTACAAGTAAAGAGCCAGAACTTGTTACTGTATGGGGAGGCGTAACAAGTGCACAGAGAGCGTTGCAAGCGATCCTCAAGATTCTTCTTCTAGGAGCATACAAAACTTCGAACATCAATTTGTATTGTAAAACAACTGGAAAAATAAAGAAACTGAACTGAGTCACTGAATATTGGATACACACAATTTTCAAGAATAAGTATTCTTAAGTCATTGCAAAACTATTTGAGTTTTTTGGAATCTTTGCATAATTTTACAATAATAAGAAGTGCACTGCCTCCTCGATGGGGTTTCGGTTAATTCTAGCAGGCGGAGATCAGTGGCCGGAACGCTCGCAGCGCTGCAGTGTAGTCGTTTGTTGTACGCCTCCCCGTTGCCATTCAGTCCGTGGCACCTGTTCTTTGTTCTTCTAAAATACTTCTAATTAAAAACTAATTACCTATGTACTGGTATAATTTGAGTTTTTTATTTTTAAGTCTTGTGAAAAATGTGGTTTCTACGATTTCAGTTTCATTTATTTATGTTCATTATTGTAAAATAATAGCAAAAACGTGATAGTATTAATGCTACAAAAATGCAAAATTTTAAAACATAGGCCTAAATGCAAAAATTACTGCAAAAAACTACTCATGTCTAATGACTCTCGGCTAGATGACCTACCGGTATTTCAAAAGTTTTTTTAAATTTGACTGTTTTAAAAAAGTTTTGTTCAGTGGCGTAGCGCAGAATTCTCCCCCCCCGGACATCGGAACCGGGGTGGTGCCCTGGGAGCAGATTTAGTAGGCCTATCTTTCCCCTTGCCAGGGTAAAATATTCATAAGTAATTAGAATAGAACCCACCAATTCTATCTGAACATTCCTTTTCACTTTCAGAAAAAACGGATTCGAATTGGTGAAACTCGACTTGAATCTTCCGCTGGAAGACCAGGGCCCGTTCACCGTGATCCTACACAAGTTGACGGACATAATCGCGCTGGCCGGCACGGGCGACGTCGACGCGTCGCGCATGATACGACGCGTCGAGTCGTTCATCGTGGCTCATCCCGAGATGGCCGTCATTGACCCGCTCGACAACGTCCGAAACCTCCTGGATCGGTATAGATCTTACAGCATCATTCACAACAGCGGACTCGAAGAAGTCGGTACGTGCGTACCTAACTACCGTCATTTATTTCAGTATGTTTCCTCAGATGTATTTAAAAGTTTAGGTACTAGGCCTACTCTTAATGAAAGATGGACATGGTACAAGAGCTGATATAAAAATGTGACAAGAATGTTTAGGGCCTAGGTATTCTAATATTTTGTGTAGGTAAATTTAGCAAATATCATTTCTCAAAAGTCAAAACATATTAGGGCCTATAGCTAAATCTTATGAAAATAATTTGTTATAATATTTTGGCCTAAATTTGGCAAATATTTTTTCTCAAAACATACCATTGCCCATTGGGTATACAGTACAACCTTGATATAACGTCGCTGAAAGGACTATTGATTTTCGACTTTATATCAAGCGGGACATTGTATCAAATTAACCTTAAAAAAACTGATTTATGGCTTAGTTTGAAGTAAATGTACTCTTTGGGGCAACATCTATAAGGAAGGGACTGAAATTGTGACAGATTAGATTTGTTGCAAGGTATGATGTGCAGTATTCTATATTAACAATAAAGAAAAGATAACACAAAATGAAATAAGACATTATGGGGAGTGGGGTGCTGTTTGTATGGCTCACTATCTTGGGTATAAGCCTACACACTTTTAATTTGGCCAGTGCTATTGTACAGTCTCCTGTCACTGCTCTTATCAAGGAGGAGACAACATGACCATCAAGTGGTTTTAAGATTATGCCTAGGTATCTCACAAGTGATAAACTGGTTTATTTCCATTTTGGTTCTTTGTCAAGACAATGTATTAGACACAGATAAAGGGCAACAAAGCGCTGGCCAGCAGGCTGGCTGTGAGTCACCCGCCCCGGGCCCGCTACCTGAGTCGGGTTTCGCCGCGGGTAAGGTTGGGGGGGGGGGGAGGAGTAAATTGACAGATAAAGGAATTTTATCTGAAAGGTCCAGGCACGGACTGGCTAGGGATGCCAGGATGCGATCGCATCCCGGGCCCCTGGGCAAATTCGGGCCCTTTGGCAGTCCGGGCCCCTGGGCTGAAAGAAGAAGAAGAAAGTTCCTATGATGTAAATACTTCTCTAAATATTGCTAAAAAAAATCTTAACCCCACTTTATAAGTATTAGTTTGAAATTATAATTGAATTTATTGTAATATTTATTGTATTTGTAAATATTCAATGTAATTAACTGAATATAGGGTAATTGAAATTATTTTGCTACTGGTAGGATGGCCTCTGTTTGTTACTCGCGCCCCAAATCGCATTTTTGGCCATAAAATTAAATGCAACATTTTTTACGCCTTCGACGTATTTGCCTCCGGCGGCTGGGGCTTCGCCCCAGACCCCAGCTGCGCCACGCCACCTCATGCGGGCCCCCCCGAAACCCAGCATGCCGGGCCTTTTTATACCAGTCCGCCCCTGGAAAGGACGTTATATCAATTCTTTTACTAATGTAGGGACCTTAATTTAGGAACATACTTTCGCATTCGATGTTATGATGTTATATCAGGCAACATATTATCAAGAGAAAATTAACATTGTGTCTTATGGGGTTTCGCTGGGACTTTATCAAAACGACGTGATAATGCGAACGACGTAATAACAAGGTTGTACTGTATATATCTAAATATTGTGAAGCATGTGCACCACGGCTACACTGTTGATGTACCATCAATCGTTACGGCGGCTTTAAAAAAATGGAACTGGTTTTCAAAATGTGGACCGGTTCGAAATAGAACCGTTTTAGAACCGGTTTCCGGGTACCCAAAATTGAGATAGTCACAGTGTACTTGTGAGTAATTTAATCTTAATGTGTCTGTTTGATTATTGTAGTAGATTGTTGTAGTAGGTAGTCTTTTCGACTGAAACTAGATTTTAATGACCTCCCTTGGTGACTGTCTCAGTTATTAATAACTGTCATCCTGTGTAGGCTTCCGCTTACGTTTACCTGGACGAGTAATCAATCAAAAGTAATCACTCTAAGCCTTATATTGATTTCGTACTAGATATCATCCCCATTTATTTCACAAAGTTTCTTATTTATCTGTCTGGCTATGTGTCCTTTTACAGCTGTCCACATATAAATAAAAGGGTATGATAGAAACGTTATTTTATCTAACAATTCTTGTGCCTTGAGCTTTGAGCAGAGCCTTTATGTATCTATGGCTCATTAATGGTGTTTTCCAATGGGTTACACTGAGTGTGCACTGATGCATCTCTTGTATTGCTGTTATAATTGCTGTTCTAAAAGGCACACTCAGAGCGGTCCAGTGCAGCCATTGGAGAACACCATAAATCACATTGTTGATGAGAAACAGCAATCAGCAGCATTAATGGGAAACACAACATATTTGCAGAAGAGTAATTAGAATGAGGAACGTTTTTGGCATAGTCTTTATTTACTTTTGTTGCCTGGTGTATAAGGTGACAAAAGAAGGAAGTTAGTATCATGTACATAATAGGTGTACTACAATCAGCAGTAGACATAATCAGTTTTGTTGAATTCAGTTTTACTGATACCTGGGACTTGTGAAACCTGTGTCATACAAATAGATTAGCTATCTCCCTTGGCTCTCCCCTCCCCCCTCCTTCAGTGAACATGACCCTGGAGTCATGTCCTACATGCAACAAGTATAAAACATGTGATTCACTGATAGCATTGGTGTTGCTGAAAAATGCCTTGCGAACCCATGCGAGTTCGAACTTGACTGGTACAACTTGATTGTGCACACTGTTGTGTTGTGTTGCGCCATGTTCATTAGCATTTCCTACAGTTTATCATTGGTTCCGTAAGCTATATCGTTAGCCTATAAGGATTATAATGACCCCAGGCAATAGCATATTTATCACAAGTTTATTAATTGTTACATTTTTAATCAGCAAATAAGGCTGAATGATTAGCAGGCCTACACTTAAACTAATCGTATGGACTGTAGTATGTATAATAAAATTATTTGATCTCGTTAGAATTTTCCTTTACTGGTGCATTGCAATAAGGAAGGATCATGTAAAAGATGTATGATTAACCCATATCCTAAACACGTTACGGGCCTACCAGTATATTAAATAAAAATAAATCAATTTATATTTTTAGTCTACCCACTCAGTTACAAGAACTGATTTTCAGTGGGGGACATTTATACCATTTATTGTGTGCTTTGTTGCTATGACGGCTCTAAAGTCACAGTGCACACACACCAGCACCACTACCAAATTGATAGATTTAAGTCAAGTTCCAAAGTTAAAATACCCATGCCCAAAGTGGGATTTGAACCCTGGACCTTCTGCATTAGAAATAGGAATAAACAAGCCACACCAAATTATAGTTGTTATAATAATGTTTGTAAACGTATCTTGAAAGCTGAAAACAAATGTGAGATCTGTTTGCATTGATTAATATTAATTGTTTACATATAACCTAGTTTTATTTAAGGTCCTCCTTTGTAAATCAGTTAAATTTATAACTGAATAGGATAGACATTAAGTAAATAAATAAATACAAATGACATGACAACAACATGGTATGGTTTTTAAGCATTAGCCACGTTCAGGGTCAAAATACGATATTTTAGCCAAATTGAACTAGGTACCAGGTGGCAGGCTCATAGAAGACTACATTTCTTAAATTAAATTTTTTTTCTTTTAATTGGATAACTGTCATTGTTTTTTATAGGCCTAATTAAGATTATTAGATTACAATTTAAAACATAGACTGAAAGATCACATTACGCCCAACCGATCAGTCTGCTAGCCTAGCCTATATGTCCCAATGCAGTAGTATTATAGAGTAGGCCTACTTGACCTCTGAGCATTGCCCCTACCTTGCTTACCTTGCCATTGCTTGTGACTGTATAAAAAAGCAATTAATGCTCAACTCATGAAACAGTGACTCATTAGAACGTCATCCTGCAGTCTACGATTGCCACAGACTAGGTTCACTATCTGCTGTTTAATTTATGATGTTCGTATACCATACGATTGTCTGCATCATGTGGAGGTGCAGCAACAATAAGTTGCAGTTTATGTCATACCTCTATTTATATTCTATATCTAATATCTATGTATTAAACAACTCAAATATGCACGTATATGGCATTTTGTTTTTATTGGAAACTCTGCCTCTCTTGCCCCCCCCCCCCCCCCCCTTCTTACATTTGAATTACCTTTATGGATTATTTTATTAAACATAATTTGTTTGTTTACTAAAGTGTTTTTTTCTACTTCTTAAAAATAAGATAACATTTAAAATAACTTACTGCTCTAATCCTACTTATCTAATCTAATCTTTCTACAGTGCTAACTTTTAGTAAAAATAAATCAAATTAGGCCTAGAACACCTGTGTTTTCTTGTATGCCCAGACAACTAAAATTGAACATTACTGCATGATACTAATTCCACATTCTCAGCATGGAATTTGTGAAATATTTATCACTGGTTTTGCTTTACTATACTACCGGTACTGGTACTTATTCCATTCTGTAAATACCTGCTATAGTTTAATTTTCACTTTTCAACATGGAAGTGGATACAAATGTTTAACTTAAATACATTTCTTGATTATTCATGGCAACATAGTTGACTGCAGTCGATTAGGTGCTAGTCCTTTTTATATAAGATGAATCCACCATGTTGGTATAGACCTTATGCTATGTAGTTGTACGTTTCACATGTACATACATGTTAGGTAGGCTATATTGAAAAATGTAAATGTATGTAGTGGGCAGATCTGCCACTGTGTGTAAACACATCTGCGGATAATAAATAATAATAATAGTAATAAATAATAATAATAATAATAATAATATAAAAATAATAATAATAATAATAATTAATAAATAAATAATTTTCTACCTTTAGAAGCAGGGCGGCAAATAGTTGCATCAAGCTACTTAGCACTGTGGGGGTGAACCGTTTATCGGCCTATCAATCTTGTTTAATTTTCCACCTGCCAATCAATCCTAATCCTCTGATCTTGGCATTCCCTTGTGTTGACAATTTTGGACTGAACATTTGTCTATCGTAACAGCTCAAACTCATTAGTTCGGTTACTCATCCCTTGTAGTTTACATCCGCCAGTGACATTTTGACTATTGACACAACACAAGACTACTCACCTCTCATGACAACTCAATGGCTTTCAGAGTGCTGTTTACCACTCTGCTACTTAAGGTGAAAAATACCATAGTAATCCGCAGTGCCTACATTCCAGGTTCGAATCCTGGCTTGGGCATGGATGTCATGTAGAATTTGTTCATCTTTATCATGCACTCATCGTCTCGATTAGCATCTTTGCCAAATCATGGGACGTAAAGCCCCAATCACCGTTGATTATTCACTGCTTTATTCTTTTCACAGATGTGTTCACACCCACATTCGTCGAGCTTACGTCAAACTGCTACCACGAGAATCTTAGAAAATTGCAAGTAGCTGGAGTGAACTTCCCTTTCGGTATGTTTATAACCAGCACTAAATGACTTGCATAGGCCTATATTTGCGAGGTCTTGTACTTTCAGGCCAATACTATCTAGAAGTAATTTTGTTGACAAATTATGTGTACAAACAATATTAAGTAGGCCTTAGGCCCAGTGGTTAATTTCTATCGTAATAAGTGGGTGGATGTTCTCTGCTATTTTGTGCCTTTAAAGTAGGGATGACATTGGGTACCCGGCTCCAAATATTACCCGGAGCCATTTTTCAGGTCCGGGTTATTTCTTTAGTCCGTTTCTAGGCTAAATTTACGCGCCAGTATTGCTGCGGTCGATTCCGGTGGAGCCAGCAGATAGGGCGCACGCCGACCCTTCCCCCACCCTTCCACAACACATGCCTTGGCGGGGAACAGAACAGACGCGAGCCGACTTGCATTCGTTACTGTTTGTTCATTGTTTAACATTCTGGTGAACATTCTGGCTAATACTCGTTCTATTACTATTTATTTCACTTGAAATATCATGTTGTATGTACGTGCTTCAGTTGTGTATTACGAAATGTTTTTTTTTTAATCGACGTGATTACTGCAGGCGTACTCCGAGAGGTTAACTGAGCGAGCGGCGTGTATATCATTCATCCCTCATATTTGCACCCCGCGCACTTCACAAGGCCTAGCAACAACCTTCAAATCAAGCCTACACATCGAAAAATACGTTTTCAGGATCTGGGTAATATGAGAGCTGGAACCGGTTCCTAATTCTATTACCCGATGTCATCCCTACTTTAAACTTCACTTAACCAACCAATAACCAAGAACCAGTGGCTATTTTTTAACATGAGAAACTGGACATATTATGACAGTCAAGATTTAGAGGGCCATGATTATCTCTATCTAAGGGTCCTAGATCAAGTCTGAAAAAGACCATCACAGGCTGAAGGGCACTAGCAACACCAAAGACAACAATGGAACAAATGAATTGAACTGATGGACAAGCAATCAGCTGTCAAAATAATAAAATTGCAACCATAGAAATAAAAACATGTGTAGCAATAGTAACTGCTCGCTATGTAAAACTTGTAATGATAGACAACGACTAAGTGAAAGTTTTGTATGTGTATTTGTTTGTTTTTTGTTTTGTTTTCCAAAATCAGAAGAAATTATTTTTTGACAGTTTGTTGTTTGTCCATCGATTCAATTCATTTGTTTCATTGTTGTCTTTTGGTGTTGCTATTGCCCTATTGTGTTGGCAAATGTGCTTTCCTTCCAGACTGTAATGTTGCCTTGTATTCTTACAGTGTGCAAGCCGTCGGTTGCTCACGGTTCAAGTAATGCCCACAAGGTAAGGCCGTGTCTCAATGCTTCGTGTAGTTATCTAATACCCACATTAGACGGTTCAGTACTCTCGTCAAACTTATTGAATTCAAGGACAAAAAAGCATCAATTAATATAAGCTATATTGTTGCAGTTTTTATCAAACTGTTTTTGATTCGATTTTGTTCTTGAATTCAATAAGTTTGACGAAAGTATTGAGTCGGGTAATGTTGCCATAACCTAATAGTTGCCCAAATAACCATGACAACAATGAAAGTGATGTTTAAAGAAGGCGACAGTGGAGCTGTGATTGGCTGGCAGTGAGTTAGCATGGTGCAAATAACCAAGATCTTGACATGCTGGTAAACATCCAACAATCAATCGGCAAGTTAGCAGACATATTTTAGTCCATATTTAGAGCTTTGAGATTATTTATTTATTTATTTATTTATTTATTTATTTATTTATTTATTTATTTAGTTATTTATTTATTTATTTATTTATTTATTTATTTATTAATTTATTTATTTATTTATTTATTTATTTATTTATTTATTTACTTATCTATCTATCCATCTATTTATTTATTTATTTAATATCTACCCTATTCAGTTATAAAAACTGATTTACAATAATTGCTCCCATTTTCACTCAAAAACATTTCTAGTAGTACCAGTTAGCCTACATTTCCAATGTGAGAGCCTTAACCACTTGACGTACGTTTGAAAAGAAACCAAAAGAATCATTTGAAATGTCTCCAGACATTCGATACATACTTTTATGTCAGTAACCTACATAATATTAATTTTTGAGGCTGTGAAACGAGCGTGAGTAATAGAGAGAACTGGTGAATAGAACTCCAATCTTCCATCCAGAGGAGGAAGAAGTTGAGGAAGTAGAAGAGGTGGTTGTGTCATGCCTGGCTAGCCGACAACAAAGACGTCAACCCGAGTAATTGACTAATTGGAACGGCACACTGCTCCCCCCAAACCGATACTAAATTGGATAAGGGAACCAAGATATATTTATATATATGTGTGTGTGTATAAATTATTATGTCTATATTCAAAGATTTAAAAAAAAAAACTTTCTTTTAGACTCTCAGTGAAATTTTTGCCATAGAGTAGATTGGCGTCGTAGAAATCCGACACTCTAATGCTTACCCGCGCCTTCTGTTCCAGATGTGCGTTATCTTCAACGAGGCGGGCGTCAGGGACTGTCGCCCACCGTGCGTCGCCCAGAGCTTCATCAACCACAACGCCTTATTGTACAAGATCTACGTGGTTGGTGATGAATATTTTGTCGTGGAGCGACCCTCCCTCAAGAACTTTTACCCCTGTGGTAAACAAAGTACTGCATGCACTTTATATACCTTACGTAGCCAATAAGTACGTGTTCAGTGTCGCCCGTAACCGTAAGTGTTGGTCACTGTTTATATGCGTACTAACTGACTGGTTTTAACGGGAAACGGGTATCACTCGCTATAAAAAACGTGCAAAATTAAGTTATTTTTTTAATGTCTTGAGAATGCTACACACACATCACTAGGCTAGTATGAAAAGTAATAAATGCCCGAATTGTGGTTTGTAAGAACTAAAAACTAGATTTAAAAAACTTCGATGATTTAATCCTTACGGTTAATGGTTGTGTAAAATAATTACAAGTAACTACTAATTACCTCGTAACAATTCAAGTTGAAGTTTTCCTAGTTCTTATGAAACGACAATCCGTGCATTAATCACTTTTTTAAAAGTGTGTTACATTCTCAAGATATTACTAAAGAGCTTTAATTCCGTAGCATTTTTATAGTGAGACTACCCTTTTGCCTTAAAAGGACATGTGCATATTGTTGCTTCCTACTGCTTGTTTACTAACTGTATGTAGAGATACGTGAAAATAGCGTTTTGTGTATAGATGCTACAAAGCGCAATTTTTCAGTAGAAACTAAGGTTTTTCTGTTCCTATTTTATTATATTTTACATAGTTATTATACTTTGTTTATGATAAATGCAATTTGGTGGATTTTAATTTTAATAGTACCTATGGCATGATTTAAAAATAAAAAAATTTGTGAAAACTTCATTCTCAAGTTTTTCAATCTTGGCAAAAAAATAGATGCTACAAAACGCTATAAAATGACAATTGAAAATGCTATTTTCACGTATCACTAACTATATGTCATTGTGTGGAGATAAGGTACTACAGTTACACTAGTAATTAACTTCTGTCACATCTAACCAACGTGTGTATGTCTTTATATCGTAAGCTTGTTTCTGTGTCTGGAGCTTCCACCTACTGATGTGATAAGCAGCTTGTTGTGTATTGTGTAATGTAGTACCTACATAATTACACAATATTTAATACTTATGCATGCACTAGACTGATATGTAACCAAATACTATAGTATTTCTTCTACTCAAGTATTTCTTTCACTGTACAGTAGCTTGTGTTCTCTTAGTTTTTTTAAGTGCTGGTGGTCAGTTGTTTGTGTCTATCTTAATGATTATTTTAGTAATATATATGTACTAGACTAGCTAATAGTATGTAGTATAGGTGCCGAGATATAGCTAATACTTGTGTATGAATGATTAATATTGTAGACCTAATAGACCAACCCCATCTCATTTATAGGCTAATTGATATTGTATAAGTAGTGGAATAACTTGATTTTGAGAAAAGCAGTCTCCTTCCCTGCCTCTAGTTTGGAGTTTGAAGAACACTAGGCCTAGTCCATGTCCATTGTAAGGAGTCATTCAAATGAAGACACAAAATTGTGGTTTTCTGAGTCTAACTAGTCTTATAGTGTATAATACCAACTACGTATAGAATATGTGCATATCATGCTAATTTCATAAGTTAAAATTTCCGCTGGTGACGTGCCTCTTCCCCTGAGCTTTTGACAGGTTGTTTCATTGGCCCTCCATCATTTTGTAATCCATCTTGGTGCAGATATTGATATCCTTATCATAAGCATGAGTGGGAGCATGCTTGTTTTCCAAAAACATAATTGATAAGTCCAGTCTATGATTCCATCAATCAGCTTATCAAGAATGTCAACACTTATATTCTTTTATACTAGAATAGTATAGATAAGCCTACTGAGAATAATAATACAGTGCTGTATGAAAGCCATTCCCAGAATAGATAATGTTTCCAGTTTGTACTAGTAATAGTAACTAGACAGAAGTACTGGATTGAGCAATAATTTGTTATCAATCTTATGTTTGCATGGCGTCTAAGTATAAGTATGTACAGTACTAGCAAAAGTAGCTACTAGATACTGGATCTATATAATTTGTTGGTTAAAATACATGCATTTTTAATATGGGTCTGCAGGTAGGCTAGTACTTTTAGATTCGGGTCGCGTACCGGTAGTAAAAATAACTGCGGGTTTCAGGTCGGGTTCAGGTAAAGAATTAACTGCGTTTTTGTGTTTGTTTTTTCTTAAAATGAAAAACCGAACAAGCACAAAATTGATCTCTTTAATTTTCAGCAATTGTCGGACATGGCAGTAAACTCACATCGTCATGCAGTGCACTCTATCGAGTCTTTGCGCAACGAGCAGTAGGATGCGGTTCGCAGTTGACAAAGCATACGATAACTGCGTTACAAACACGAGCTTGTTCTCAACTCTCTAACTAAAGCACTCCATAATTGTTATAGTCGTGCCAACGAGATATTCCATGACTTTTAAAATTACTAACAATCCTTTAAATTAGTTGCTACTTGGCACTTTTCCTTGGATAGGCTATGTTAAAAAAAATTGTTTAAATACACAAAAAGCACGACAGCCTCTTAGCTATTAAAAAAAAAAATTCGGGTACGGTACAAATGCCCGTAACTACCCAATATTTCGTTTACCCTCAGACCCCTCATTTTTAACCTCATTGTTTTAACGTTCGTTTATTCCTGCTTCTTAAAGGTCCAGTGTTCAATTCCCGGTTCAGGTTGGGTTTCTTTAACACTGAAACTTGACTTTAATCTATATGATACTGGTGTATGTATACATGTAAATGATGACTATGGAGCTATTATAGAAACTAAACGAATAATAAATGGTGTAAATATCTCCCACTGAAAAACAGTTCTTGAAGGCCTATGAGTATTGAGGGGGTAGGCTGTAACTGTAATTAAATATAAATTTATTTATCAACTGGTTTCAGACCGTGACACGATCTACTTCGACAGCCACGACGTGTCTAAGGCTGACTCGACCTCCACGCTGAGCATCCTTGACCCGGAGGAGGTCGGAGCGACCCGACAGCCCCCCGACCCAGCTCGATTCCGTCAGATCGTCTCGACGCTGAGACGTGAGCTGGGCATGTCGCTGCTGGGGGTAGACGTCGTCATAGAGAACAACAGCAGCAGATACGGCATTATCGACATCAACGCTTATCCAGGTGAGTGGTGGGCAGAGGATAGTTGTAGAATTATACGCCGAGACGCGAGCTAGGCATGTCTCGGGTAGACGTGGTGATGCTTTATGCTTGATTTGATTTTGTTAGCCCTTAAATCTTATCTATAAAGGTGTGAACCGACCTTTACTAATTAATATATGTCAGGATTGCTGTGCTACACCACACTGGAAAAAGTGAGAACATACTTTCCTGTGGGTGTTTTTTTGTTGATTTAGACCCTAGATGTGCTCTTTTGGCAAAATTTGCATTTATATCATTTGTATAATTCATTATACATAAATTGGTAATATGAATACGAATTTGGACTTGTTAGGCCTGCTTGTGTTTTTATGGAAATGACTTGCTAACTTGCATTACACTTCTGGAAAATTGAATTTATTGATTATTTTCTGTACTATGTCAAGAAGACTAAAAATTTGTATTATTGTCAAGAACTAGCACAAGGTAGCTAAGCTGTTATTTGTGTGTGTTATTTGTGCTATCTGTGTTACAAGCACATCTCTTATGGACTTTCTGCTCTCTCTTTTTCAGGATACGATGGTTACCCAGATTTCTTCGAGACCCTTATCAATTGTATAAAGGAAATCGTCGATAATCATTCCTTATCACTCGCTACTTCCACTCCTATGAAACCCAATTCTCTTCCATTATTAGATCACGAATCCCCGGGCGGTGAACCGTTTTGCTCGCCGACTGTCGGACCGGGCAAGGAGATCCAAGCGTCACCCAGCAACGCGGACCAAGACGACTCTGGCTTCGATACGAGCGACTCGAGCGACGAGAAGAAGAAGCAGGGGGTGACGATAGGGATGAGGAAACACCTCATACGTAACTAACAGTGTATTCCTTAGTGTTCGTCTATGAGGCTAAATATGTATATTAATAATTAATAGGGGTGTGCGAGTAGCACTTTTCCAAATCGAGTCGAGTTCGAGTTCGAGTAGTAAATAACTCGCGAGTTTCGAGTCGAGTTTCGAGTAGTGCCTGAATATAATAAAAATATACAGGAAAGGAATAACTACCGGTAGAGGACTAGGCAGACTAGACCTAGGACCCCATCTGAGCTACCGCCGAGTTCACCTAGGCTAGGCCTTGGCCTAAAAGCTGTCCCTGGGGCCAGGCCTAAAACCATATTCTGTAATTTGTTCAATATTATTGTCTCCCTAGGCCTAAGGCTCAAACGATGCTAGATTCTGCCAACTGGGTCTAGGCCTACGTGATCTAGACAAGGAAAGTACTAAGGCTTGGCCTAGGTCTTGGGATAGGCTAGGGCTATGCTCGAAGCATGGCCAAATGCTAGGCCTAGGACTAGGCCTAGGCCTACACTGTACACGGGGACCTGGCACAGGAGAAAGACAAGTAAGGAGAAACAATAGAACTACAGTGTAATCTGTTTTGCAGATGGGTTGTCAGATGGCCACTTTTGTTTTTGTGAGACCATGTTGGCGAGATTTTCCCCATTTTGAGGTTAATAATGCAAAGATTACATTTTGAACTTAAGTTGTACGGAACGTTTTAAAAATGATTCCAAATACTTGATGATCAGTAGGGAATATAATATCTTTGATGATTAGGTACTTTTAGGTCTAGGGCCTAGGCCTAGGCCTAGGAGGGCCTAGGCCTATGCTAGGCCTAGGCTCTTTGAACTTGGGGCGCGTTTGATAATGAAATCCCGCAGAGAGACAGAGTCCGCGCGGTCACGTGACTAGAGAGAACAGACAACGCTCCGAAAGCTGGCTTTATAAAACGCGATTTGAAGTAGCTACGCGGCATTTTTAAAAGTAACACAACCTTAAACAAGGCTGCAACAACAATATGGAAGAAGAAACGATTGCACGCGTACGACAAGCATTACTAGGCGCTAGGGCTAGGCCTAGCCTAGGGCTATACATGCTCCATGTGATCCAGCCCAACAAAAGTGATATTAATTTGCACACACGCTTATTAAAGGTATTGAAAAATTAACACTCAAACTTACGAGCAGCTTCGTTGTGCTCGAACTCAAAGTGATGTATCACTTCCTCCTCAATTGCGGAAGTGTAGGCACACATTGGGCATCCGTAAAGCACTTGGTCTTTTGACAGCGCAGCCATTTTTAAGATTCATTATTTGAATTTCGTTCCTTGAACAGAGAGGACTCTGTCGTTCGCTCGATTTCCACCGTGCGATTAGAGCGCTCTCCGCGCGAAGCTCTCCGAGATATCAAACACAACTGAGAGCGCTCAGATTACATTATCAAACACGCTAGAGGCTCGGCGGAGCGTTTGGAGAGAACAGAATTGCATTATCAAATGCCCCCATAGTAGGCCTATGCGTCAGCGATCTCGTAGGCCTAGGCTCTCGAAAATTCCCTTCCATTTATTGGCTGCCACTTCTACAAAATCCACACTTCGTTCACAAAAAACGCAGACACTTTTTGCGAATTTGCGTAAGTATATGCCTAATAAGCGTCGTCTGCGCGGTCTGCGTGTATCGATCTGCTCGATAATGATCGATAGGTCGCTTTTTCTTCAAAGTCGATTATAAAATCGATACTTAAGCTATTTTTGGATACTAGCGCTACCTATTGGCGGTATTTTTAACCAGTTGAATACGGCGGCTCAGTCGATCAAAACTACTCGAACTCGACTCGTTTTTCATGAAAAACTCGATCACCTCGAGTCGAGTAGAAACTACTCGACCGAACTCGACTTTTCGAGTACTCGCACAGCCCTAATAATTAAGTGTATTGGTAAAGAGACCAACGGTAAACCAACAGCTTAGTTTGTACGTTTCGTGTTGCTGAGTTACGGAGTTGGTGATTTATTTCAGTAATTATTACAGTGAGGTAAAAAGTATGTTTTTAATTTAAGTATGAAAGCTATTATCAAACTCTTTTTATGCTTTAACAAATGGTTCGTGATTCTGATAACTAAGTTTCCATGCTTTAAAATAAAATATTAATTTTTACGTACTAAATAATGATCGTCGCTGCTGAGCTCCGTGGAATATCGATAGGCCTACATGTCGTGAAATGTTTGTCACCTTCAGTGGGCAGAGGCCTATAGCAGATATACAATAATTTGGTATTTGAAAATATTCTGTGCCACCTCTGAACCCATTATAGAATAAATCCATGATGGCTCTGCCCGTCAAACGAGGCGACTGAAAACACCAACGCATATGAAACCATACAGCGCGTCGTTAAACAACAATAATACGCTCTTATAAAAACATTTTCTATTGAGATTGCACAGTGAACTGAAAACACTCATAATAAAGATAGACAAGACATAAATGAGAAAGTTCTTGGGGTGTAATGATGAACTGAATACAATAGTAATACAACAAAACTTGATTCCATGTAGTGGACTGTACATTACAGGGATTGTACTGTGTCCTATGAATGCCGACAAAAGTTCGTTCACTTGAATGTACGATTTGCAAACCAGGAGCGAAGATTATTGCCGATATGTGGACGAAAGAGAGAATAGTTGTTATTGGTATTGAATGAGACTAGGGATGGGAAGGTTAAACGTTAAGCAGTTTAAAACGTGTAGTAGTGGTGACTTAGAGGTTACTAAATTTGTCACAGGGTTAGCAACTGTTCAAGTTTTAAATAAATAAGAATATCATACAATGTGATTTTGTCATCTGTTTGATTTGATCTATAAACTAGTGTTGTTAACATTCAAAATGTTTTGTTTGGATGGGCTTTTGTAGCGGGGAGAGGGGGGGGGGGGGTAATAGCTAAATTGTAATAGGTAATGGTTCTTTCAAATTTTATCCTAAATTGAGTGCCAAGGGATCAATGCAAGGGATGATAACAGGATTTTCTTTAGGGGGGGGGGGGGGGGGTAACCGCCGTTAAATGCAATTAGTTTATGGGTTTTAAAAACGTTTACGAAAATAGCTGATTTTCCTATCCCTAAATGCTCTGTTGTAGAGGACGCAGTTGTAAGTGCCCAGAAGCAGAGAAAGTGACTTACTAGGTGGGTCATCGTCTTGACGGTGTTTATATAAGGGCGTTACTACGATGGTACATGGAACTAGTACAGCTCCTTACTTACCTTAATGAGAACACTACATTTGTCAGTGGTGCTGCATTCAGTTACCTAGTTTTTTTTATCTTCTTTAATAGGTACTCACATTTGGCTAACATGCCATGAGCACAGAAGAACTGTATATATCCAAACATTATCTGAATAATTCAGAATTCTAAGCATTTTATTTAATGAATGACGCCGAGCGAGTTACAAAATTTCACAGTGAACTATCTTGCCCAACCATGAACGTTGAATGCACAAATTCCCATAATGCATTTATTTTATTGTTTGAGTTAAGTACTCATGACTTAACTTGACATAGTTTTAACTTATTTCGCTTTTGAGACTTTCCATTATAATTAATAGGTTGGTCCTTGGATTGCCTTCTTGATAAAATTGTCTGTGATTTTTTAGTTGTAGGTACCATATAAGTACAAAGCAAATACATTCATTGTACAAACTAAGCTGTTGGCTACCAAAAATAAGTATCTTTTCCAAGTACAGTATTATTTTGTTATGTTTGTTTGCAATTAATACTGCATTTCATCTCTCTGGGAATATTCCATTTTTGAAATATATTTGAGAATTTTGTAAATAGCTCGTTCCATAATGATAACAAAATATCAACTCCAAAAATTTGAAGACTGAATTGAAAAGCTAAGCTATGCATAATGTAGGTTATAGTATCTAGATATTTCAGCTTGCTAATTAACAAAGGTAATCGACTTGGAGAGGGGGCAGTCTCGACTTGATTCTTAAACTACGTACGTATTATATCCAGTTGCCGATTGGTGGCGTATGGCAAAGTAACAGCACTTGGTTGAGTTTGAGGGTTTACCAGTTTGTCAAGTGAAGGGTATCATACCCGGCACTTAAGCTGACAGATATGCATCTTGTCTGCCTTGTTCTTAGATATAGTATACAGTAATCCGAGAATCCTGACTCGTGTGTTTTACAGTTGCCACTAAAGCCCCTCAAGATGCGCATTGACGGCAAAAACGTTCCTTTGGCTCAATAATTTTGTAGCCAAACATCTTAAAACGTGTAGGTACTGAATCCATTGATCTTTCTCCCTTGTTCCGTATTCATTTTGTAAAGGACAACTATAAACTAACAGCACCATAAACAACTACACCCTATGCTACTAGTACCTTTGTTTCCTCAAAGAATATTAGCTAGAAGTTATATGTACAAGTAAAACTAAAGTATTTTTTATAGTAAAAATAAAACTAAATTGAATATACCCTAGTGTAGGACCTCCCAAAGACATGTATGGACCCTAATAAATGGCCAATAGAGCCAATACTAATCCAAAGGCTATGATGTCTATAAATGGTCCTTTTTATTCATTAAAGGTAAAGTGTAATATTATAAATGATGTCTTCGATTTTTCCAAGTTAATTTCCCTTACTTTAGTACAATGGGCAATGTTCAATGGTCATATAAGATTCAGTTAAACAGTACTTCTCTAAAAGTCCATGCAATCTTACCCATGTTGTGTGTGACGTATTCAAATTGTTTATGCATGACTGTGTTATAGAATAGTATAAACTATAAAATGAATTTGTCAAAGAAGATTGGGTCTTATCAATCATGTATGCTTTTGAACGGGTGGTTCACTCATGTTAAACATTACAACCGGCCACTAAAAAAGGAAAACTGTATTAAAAAAATCCTTGTAAATATAGAATATTAAAAATTTAATTAAATTACTGTACGTACACAAATTTAAACCCATACAAATGTTGACCTAATCTTCTTGTGCACTTTTCAATGCATGCACTTTGGTACTGTATACCTTTAACCATCTATTTCTATTTTCTAGGTATTGTCTGTGTGAGGAATATTTTGATGTAAAACTCTGATATAAATGTAATATACGGTAGTCCATTAGGAGAAAAAGGCAGATCAGTATCCATATCTTAAAATGACATCAACCATAATGATATGCAGGGTGATATCCTAGCATTTGTTTTTAAATTATTGTACATTTAGGAAATGTCGGCAATATAGCACCTTTTTCTAGACTTTTCATTTGCGAACCCGATTAGTGAATGTTTTTATCATTTGAGGGCACGTAGTTTAAATAAAAACCAGAAATTAAAGTACAATTCTCGTTCAGAATTTTTTAAATTTCTATTTTCCACCCAGAATATTTCTCCTGGAGAAAGTGTTTCCGTAACAACTAGTAGTTCAGTTATTCCTTTTAAATTGATTTTAGTATCGCATGGAAGTTATTTCGATATGTGATGTGCACTATATTATGGTTCACAACGTGGTTCTCAGGACGCTCTATAGTGAAGGTAGTTTTTTTTTTTTTAAATCAAAAATACTACAGTATATCAAATTTGTTTTATTAATTATTAAAATCATTTTTACATTTTTTACAACTATTGTTCATGAGGCTGTATTAGTGCATCCCAATATTTTGCTAGTAGGAAGCTATATGTTAACTGTTACTATTGAGGTTTGTAATTAATTTGTATAATTTACAACTTGTGTCAAACTTTTGATATTCTACAATTTAGATCAAGACTTCCTTCCAGCTGTACTTGAAAGATTTTACTGCTGAAATTTTAATGAAACCCTGCCGTTGTTATTTGTTGCATAACGTGCACGTAACTAAAGCCGTCGGTTGTTACAGTACAGTGTCAGACATGCTAACGTTGCTCCACATTGCAACTCTTTCTGGTCCCGCGTTAATAAACGCCATCCGGCTTTACTTGTGATGTAGCCACTCTCCATTGGTCCATAAACCCCAAAAACTGCATTTTATGTGGCTATAGCCTAGTTGAAAGTCTATTGTCTTGATTAAGCTTGTTTTATTTAAATATGAGCCGTTGAGCCGATGAATCAGTTTTATGTTGAGTCCTTTGCGTGAGCTCGAATAGCACGTCATACTTAAAAGAAAGGTTTTAATGTTTGCTAGGTTTGTGTAGAAAACAGGGAATAATCCTCGTACATTCCACTTGGTTGTAATCTTAACATTGTGGAAAGACAAGACATTCACTGGATTAAAAATACATGTACTGTAATTGTAATTAAATAAATATGCAAGTCATAACAAATTTTGGAAGGAGACCTTAAGGTTTGCAAATCGGACTGAAGACATATCTGTAGGCATAGGGCTTATCAAATGTTTTGAAGACCAAGTTTTTACTGTTTTAGTCTCTTTATTGAAATAGGATGAAGTACAAAATATAGAGGTCACTTGTACAAGTACAATTATTATTGTCATTGGTGCATCAACCTGCCAAAACCACTTAAACATTGTAATGTACCTACATTTATATTACATAATGTATTTTCATACATCACTTGTTGTGCAATGTTAACAAGCATGTTCACAGCCTTATCTGCCTTCTGCAATCAAGATATGTACACTTTTTACCACATTAATGTGGGAAATTAAATGTTCATGCTTTAATTTTGTAGCTTGATCTATTACTGGTAGTGTACATACATGTATGTAAAGGCAATAACTGTAAGTAGGGTAAAAGGTTTTCGTATGTAACTAATATCGCTACAAAATCCTATACTGTAAGATAATAGATTTGCTTAATTTAGCTCATCCTGGTAAGATCGTTTTCAGTCAAGTATTCTGGCTTTAATACCCTTTACTGTTTTTAGTAATTTTGCCTTTTGTAGAATATAGGCAGTCGGGTTTATTATTTATTATATTCATAGCCATAATTTCTTGTACTAAGCATTTTTTTTTAGACTTTCCTACAAATCTAATTACTTATCCATCAAGGTACTAGTCCATAAAATTCAAAACTACCTACAGTTTTGAGATCGTCCCTCTCCAAGCATATTGCATACAGTACTCTGTCAATTGTCTTAAAGTTTCTATGATGTTGCAATCCAACACCTGCGTGTGTAACGATCACTCATAGCAGTTTGTGATTTCGAAAGTGAGAGAATGTAGTTTAAATAGTATAGTGCTAGCAATTATGTTAATTAAAATTATATTATATTATGTGTTACAGGAAACTATGTTATAATAACAGGAGAAAGTCTGAAGTAACAATAGGGATGGAGTACTGTACCAAGCATTAGCATACTAGTACTATGTGTAAAAAATACTAATAATTTAGATAGTGGATAGTCATACAATGTACCTAAAGTTAATGGGCAGTGTTGACCAAATTTATGAATTTGCTTCACGATCGTGACTAGTTCCTAAGTTTGTCAGCCTTGTTACTGTCCATTAGTGTAATCAACCAGTTATTTCACATGTGGCCTTTACGTGGTGGAAGTTGTGGGTTAAAGATGTGTGGACATGGTGAGTTCATTCGTTCTTGATGTAATTAATACGAATTTTCATGCTTTTCCTAATAAAAAACATGTTGAGCAGCGTGGCCTGTCCTTACATCTTTCCTTGTTAATTGTAATGTACATGATTTATATACATATATATATATATCTATTAAATACTTTGTTTTTTGGATAACTTTATCCTGTTGGCTAAAACATATTTAATGATTGTGTGATGGGAAAACGGACAAGGACAGAAACAATATTGATACTCGAAAGGCACAGCGATCTGATCATGATTGTCTTGAATCACTGAAGTTGCCGCCGGTAAATTACGTGTATTTTCCTTGACCCACGGGCTAGAGGTCAGTGATGTACGTATTGTTTCTGTATGTCTTATTTCCCAGTCTGTAATTTCATCACCTATTCTATTATACTATCCTAATCCCATTGGCACCTTTGTCTTGATTGTGTCATTGTGTAGATTTGATAATACGTAGCCTAATTTGATGGTAAGTCTGCAGTTCAGGGACAATTGATAATTTATTGGGGCCATTGATGTCAAATTGTAAATTACATAGCTAAGTAATTACTACAAAATAAATTAAGTGGATATTGTTCTGCCATGATATTTACTGCCTGTACATGTCACCTCTTTGGAAACAGTCTTGCTCTACAAAGTAAATTCTTCGTTAATTAGAAGATTTATTTCGGATTACTAGTTAAAATATTAAACTTCTTAACATTACTACTTACCTTAAGACAGGTAGCCTACTGATGCATGTAAGTTTGCTAAATAACCACACAACAGAGGCACTGCATACAAGGTTATAATATACATACAGGTGAATGACAACCGTAACAATGCTAATGGTAGACCGCCCAAAGAGTCGTAATTGATCAGCACTAATTTATCATCTATTTCTTACTAGCTAGAAATTTAAGGAACTCAATATTTGCGTGATACGGTTGAGATTTACAACCATTTCTTCTACTATTGACATGCTTAACAACAACATGTAAAACTCTTGTGACCCTTGTAGTACTTAAAGTTCCTTGCGCATCATGTGAGAAGACAGACTTTTGAGTGTGTAGTGATTCCTTGCAAAACTGTTGGATCACTCGAGAGGCGGTGTTGGAAAATAATAAACGGTAGTCAAATAATCATCTTTATTCACCAAAATGAGCTTGCGCTCTTTACAATGGTTTCAAATTAATTATGTTATGTATTATTTAACAACACACTAAATAGGTCATACGTCAGCTGAATCAGATCCGTGCGAATCTAGTTGAGGGGTGATGGGCGTTCAGGTCGCCAAGGGCTGGCAAGTATAAGTATGATAATAATGTGAAAGTTATAAGAGGAAAGATGATGAATGCGATATGAGAGTAAAAGCAATTATACTAAAGATTTGCCCGAAAGCCCTCTCTAAGCATATCGGTCACTAGGAGTGGGACCCATCTTGACTGGGGTATTCAAATTAACTTGGTTTTCAGTATAGCTGATTTTTGGGACACATTATTAGTGTTCACATATGTTTTGTCGCTACATTATTTCTGAGGTACGGTATAATTTTGTAGTAACGTACGACCTTGGAGTGATGTAATTGTGCGTGTGTAAGCTATGCGAGTGCGTGAGGTGGCCTAGCTGTGGGTGCGTCACCAATGGTGGGAAGGCACTGCCAGGTTACTTGAGTCACTGAGGTGGGTATCTATCTACGATACATGGGGGCGGCCAGTGAATCACTACAAACCTTATTGTGTGTGTTTTAGTGCAAATTAAAACACATCAACACGAGATTTTCAGTTTTGAACTTTACACTATTACATACTGCTACGCTTTTACTATCAGTTAGTAATCTATTTTGAATTTTAGTTTGTTTGAAACGATTAAACTATTTTAAACACTATATTTTAATTGGAAACATTTCTGGACACCCCATGTCTGTGCCTAAAGTGACTTGGCAGTCGGAAGAGGCAACAAAATGAGGTCCTCAAACTTCACCAATCCCCTTATCACCCAGCAACCCCTTTAAATCTATTTTTTCTCCTACTTTTCCCTTTCCGCTTATCTCCTCCGAAGCCATCTAATTGTCGAGTACCGGTACCGGTACGTCGTTTCGTTAAACACCAAAAAATAATAATAATACTGGTCTCCCCGAGTCTTACCGTACTCTTGATTTTAACAACGAGGCTATCTAGACGTGAGCCGGTAATTCACGAGTAATGACGTCATAGTTGAGTGATATGTTCAAGTTCAATAAGATGATGTAAACATGAGTTTCGATAGCCCTCCTTACAGTTTGGGTGGCATGACACCCTCCAATGTCGTGGAGTGAATTTTTGCTTTGTATAACATCTATAATCATTATTTTAAACTAGATCATAATTACTTGACAGCTTCAATCATGCAATTCCTAAAGATCTTTGGAACAAACATTGTAACAGAATGGAAACTTATTCAACGTAGACTATGCCACGATTAAAGCCATCCGCGGTGACTCATGTAGTTGGGACGTGGGTTCGAATCCCGCATAAGGATTTTTTTAACTGTTCTTCATAGTTCATGTTCATCTACCACGTCCCTCATCGTTTCAAAATATAGCATGATTGCAATAAAAGAGAGTAGTGACAAAAACCAACAATATCGTGCTAGATAAATTTCCCAAAAGATCTATAAAGGGAAACTTCGTCCGGGCGAACATTACCGATAATTCTACTTGTCGACTGATTACTGAATATCGTCTTCGATCACTGACTTGTAGTCTGGTTACAATGCTGTAACATTTCCTAGTTACGCAACAGTAATACCGCTCTTCACGTTGACTGCACTGCAGCCTGCATTGCTGTTGTTGTTGATAAATAATAAGTTGCGGTGTCCTCTTTATGCGGAACCGACTGTCCGTAGTGCGGTAGGTGGCGCTTCGTAGCGACGTAATTACGAAGCTACGCCTATCGCGCGCGGGAAAATTTTAGTCATTCGCCGCGGGTCTCAAGCCGGGTCAGTCGGCTGTCGCAAAGTGCGCGTGAAATCGAACACAATTCGAATCTTTTTACGTATAAAGTGAAAGTGCGTGACATTTCAATATCTGAGATAACAATTTGTTTCGTATCCAAATTTGAAATGTTCGATTTACAATCGTGGACAACACGTTTGTGATCTTGTAGTGATTAGTTTCGAATAATAATAATTTGAAAAAAATAAAAACACGTTCGAATTGCACGAAGTTTTTGAGCATGCCTTCATGAACAGCGATCATGAATGGCTTGTACGATACCCATATAAGTATTTGAACTTTTCAGACACAACATTCTTTTACTTCCTCTATTTAGGGAGTTGGCCATTTATTACGAAAGTCCTCGTAGTGAAAGCGTAAATAGTTTTTGTTTTACGTTTTGTGCGATAGAAGATTTCGGGACGTGCCATGCTTTCCACTTCTTCATACGAGAGGCAAAGTGTGTCATTCGGGCTCATCATTATCGTGTGTTGTTAGAGGTATTGTTTTCGAATTCATTTGAATAATTTCGAGCGAGCGTATAACCAACCATCTGTGCTGGTTGATTGATCTGCACTCAAGTGACGTTTGTGATTTAGTTTCCGTGATTGTTAATCTGTCACGGTTTGCTTGTTAACGCGGCAACCATTTCATCTCGCGGGGATGAACCAACTAAAAATGGATTACTTTCATCAGGTAAGATAACACAGCTGCAATTCTCTTAGAAAGTAGATGGTCTGGTCTTACGTTTGTTTAGTTTGTGGCCGGGGTTCGAAGCCGGGCGTTCGTCGTAGTTTGTGCCTTGTGGTTTGTGTGAAGAAACTTACGCACCCCCGATCCGATGGTGCGTTAGACAAGAACAGGCTACGTGCCAGTATTCGGTTTACGTTTTCTTCCCTTCTTCGTCAGCATGCTCGTATTTATCATAATCGACGACTGCTCTGTACGTAATGTGATCTGTGTTAATGTAATCAGTTATCAGTAATCACTGATCTGTGTGTACCTTTAGTCGCACAAAACTTAATTCCAGAACATAGTATGTCCTAATAATTATCTCGTGTAGTACATAACATTTCCTTGTTTAGTTTACCGGTATGCCCTACATCCTTCGTCAGCCGGTACAAGAGATGATTCAACTACGTAACTGTCAGTGCTATGCATGTCGGATGTAACTTGTCATGGTATGTCATTACCGTCGATAATTTCAAGGTTGTGTACATACAACGTCTACGGGAGCTATATTTGATTGTGTTTACGTGTTCTGCACGAGCCCGCAGGCGATTGTGTTTTGCACCAAATCCTCTACCACGTACTTATACACGCTCCCCCAACCCAACTATAAGGAGTTTGCGACGGCTGCTAAGCTAGTCAAACTAGTTTTAGGGGTGACGTTATTTTCTTTTTTTATCAGATAGTAAACAACAATGCATATGTATTAGTTTAGGGTGTGTGATCAATTCAAATCCAGCTGTGACGAAACGAATCTTCAAATATGCCGTGAATGTTCAATCATGGACTTATAATAGTAAATGGTTCAATTATTTATTTGTTCCATCCGGTTGAGTACGCATGGATCGTCTCGTTTAGCCTCGTTGCAGCAGTTAATAAACAACAGTGCATAGATTATTAGAATAGCTATTTAGCTAGAGTGCAACAAAATTTGCCAATTTTGGTCGTTTTCCCCAAGTCAACGTATGAGAGATGCAGTTTTTTCAGAGTACTTTTAGAATAATGCTAATGTATGCCGTGCAGCATTTGGTAAAATAATAACTTTTCATCATATGTTATAGGGTGCACGCCAGTTTATTTTTTTTATTTTTTTAGGTACCTAAGTTATATGTTTTTGGGTACTTTGGAAGGAATGTCCAAGGGGTGCTAGTAGCACTCAATCCCAGCATTCGCCTTTTGAGTGAGGGTAACGTAGAAATAAACATTTCCGTTTGCCGGTAACCGGAATCGAACCGTCGACCTCCCGAATCAGTCTCGTGTCTTACGGCTGATCTACCTCTATCGGTTAGAACTAAATAATTTGTGAACGACAGATGTGATTGTGTGAAAGTACTTTTAGAACTTTGTAAGCCCAACCGTAGTATCTGGTATAATGACATCCAAGTTTCGGTCTACCTTACTCTGACAAATCACATGCGCACATGTCTGTGTGATGCTATTTTACACCCCAATGGAGAGGGCTAATCCCAGTCCAACTCCGACGACTGGAACAGTAAACACTGCCGGGGTAATGTTGGGTGTTTGCAACTCTTGCGTCATTGGGCAAAGTTGGTGCACTGGCTGCGTGGGTGGAAGCGCCATCAAATTAGAGAAAAAAACACTCTAGTCGAAATTCGAAAATTGAAACCGCCTTCAACCGAAATAAATAACGTCAGGAAACGGCCTTCGTAATACTGCGCCCCTGGGAGCTGGGAAAATACCACACGCCCGCGTCCGACAATGGACAAAGTTTTGTGAACCTGAAAGCAGTGAATTTCTTAATAACTCTGATAATGGAGGGAAAAGTCACATTTATAGAGATTACGGGGTTCGGAAGGAATATGGTGGGGGGGGGGGGGAGGGGGCTCAGTAAACTATATTAGCCTCGTCGAATAGACTTGGGTTCAATTCACACAAGATTCTTACATACTAGGTACGGTACTCTTACTTGTTTTACAAATTGACTTGTTCCAAATAAAGAGTTTTTACTAGACATTTTTTTAGTTTAACGACGCTCCCATTTAAACATTGATTTGAAAATACATAAATATCACCCAGAAATTGTGTTGCTTTTTTGTAGTAAATTATTTAGACTGATTCCAGAATCCAGACTCATTCCATAAGAATTGGCGTTATGAAGCTGGAATCCACAAAAGAATATCCATGTTGTAGCCTATACATGATAATTATATAATTTTAGTTTCACTAGAATTGTTTTAAAGTGTTATCGATGGGCTACGACTTACTGTCTCAATATTTAGGCCTATAACATTTTCGAAGACATTAAAATGTCGTTTTGTTTATTGATTTGTAATTTTTTTTATTAATTTTGTAAGATTGCATGATTTTAAAAATGTTGATCATACTGTGCAACAAACTACAGTAATATTAATCTATTAATAAACTATTGTCGGAAAACAAATGTCTTCGGGACGGGGTTTGTGGGGGGGGGGGGGGGGGGGGGGCGGGTCCGATTGTACAGTTGTAACATTCATGATCTCGATGTTTAGTCCTTGCCCTCCCTACTCTGGACAGACGATGATTTATATAAGAGTGAAACTTGCTGCTCGGAATGTACTGCGTTCTGCGTAAGTCTTCCTTGGCTTGTGCGGGTTTTAGTTTCCAACCAACCGGCTATAGGTCTACACGACGAAATATGAGCCGCGTAAATGTAATTAAGACATACAGCCGTAGAAATGTTCCCGGGTTTACTTTCCTCGTCTCCCGGGCCTAACCGGGCCTACCTGCGCCACATTTACATAGCGTTGGCTTTAGGACTCTTAAAAACAAAGCGTGGATCTGTTTCTACGATTCGGTAGGAGGAGAGTCTATTTTTAGAATTTCGAAAAGGGGCGCCGATTTAAAGTGTATATAAATTGTGCACATTTTTTTTTTTTTGCTTTGGTAAGTCTGAACCGCATAAAAATAACAGGATGGGGCTGAGAAGGGGCGAGAAGCGACCTGGGTTCTATTTCGTGGCGTTGAGATAAGAGAGGAGACCCCTTCGCTGTATAGTGTATCACTTGAGACGATAATAACATTACACAGATGTCGGCGGAAATCTTAAAGTGGAGTTATATTATTTTATACACTCGAGTGTCAAACGTTTGAAAATGTAGAATAAATAAACCAGATGGCCAAAAATAAATGGTTTGTCTGTATGGTGGCTTATTCTAGCAAAACGATAAGGCGCCTAAAAAAAATATTTTTTTAAATAATGTTTACCAGCGATTTCAACTACGATTGGAATTGGTATGTAAGGATGGACGGTACAACAATGTCCAATTGACTTTATTCTTGGAATAATTAATTTTGTTTTCACATTATTGAGATTATTTTGATTCGGTGCAAGTATTCTTGAATATCATGATTGCTGATTAGTGATTCCAGTTGCTTTGATTTAGGTCTCTAATATTGCAACCATGCTAATCGAGACGATGAGGGGTGACAGATAGAGATGTAAGGACCAGTGGCGTAGCGCAGAAGTCGGGGGCCCCCCCGCGACATTGGCCATTGGACATGGTAGGATCAAGCACGGGGGGTATGGGGGGCGGAGCCCATGAAAAGCGCCGCAGGCGAAACATTTTGAAAGCACGTTTTTAGAGTGCATTTTGTGCGTTTTAGGAAAAAGTGGTGGGCTGAATGTAATACCAAAACAATGTAGTTTGTGTGCGTCAATTTGTTTTGTCGTCATGTCAAGTTACAATTCACAGCATACATGGCAACATATTAACGTTTGATCTTATTTTCAACCTCCCCACCCCCCCCCCCCCCCATATCCACCACTTCCACGCGACGTAATAATAATGTATACATTTATCTACTAAAACCATAATAACATATTTTTATATCATCAACAACAACAACAACAATTATGATAAATTTTAAGTATTGATAAATCAAATAACCTACGTTTTGATCCTCCAACTGCAATTCTGGAACGTTTCCTAGCCGTTTAGGCTTTTAGTGTATTATTGTCTGGCAAATCGAGCATTTCGGCGTGCGTTAGCGTCCGCGAACTCGTCGAACAATGTATCTATGTTTAACTTTCGTGTTCTTTCACCCTCGATACTGAGCAATGCCAAACCACTGAGTCGATTCTCACTCATTGAGCTTCGCAAATAGTTTTTAATTAATTTTAATTTAGAAAAAGATCTTTCGGTACCCGCTGCAGTCACGGGCACTTTTATAAGTTCTACCACTCATTGTGAATAATATATATATTAACAAATAACATAGTAACAGAATAATAAAATAGAAACACCTAACATAACACTTCGTGACTCCACACAGAAGAGAACATTCAACACATATTCACAAAACTACTACGATTTCACTCAATTCACAATAAGAATGTAAACTTTGCGCCCTGTTATCAACACATCCGATCCAGCACCATATTTGACACCACTTTATTAATCGTACCACCTATACAGTCTTACTCCCACGCTGAGATATGCCTCTATCAGTGAGGGAGTCCGAGAGAAAACTAACCTCTGAAATAATTTTGTGAAAAGGGTGGAAACTAGCTACAAAACAAAGTTTATTGTTGGTGGGGGTAAGGGTAAAATTTAAGGTTCATTGGCATTGTCGGTGACATCAGACTGTTAGTTTTACAACACAAGTGCATTTCGCTAACCCATACATCCGGTATAAAATCGTGAACGATCCCAAAAATTTAGAATTTGAGAGCAAGACTGGCCCCGTCCCGTCCTCGAATGTCTACACTTTACAGTCATTGCTGTCATATTTATTGCATCGTGTAATTTAGGGAGCACACCGCCCGTAGTGGTTAAAGACAGACCATTCAACATGTTGGAACTAAATATTAATTTTATTCATAAGCACGTATTTCGCATACAAACCAACACAGACCAAATGCCAAATGGCTACCCACTACCGATCGCCTCACAATCACCCTTTTAGCTGCAGCCATCCGTTTATGACTTGGCTCGCTAGAGCGTCTAAATATTTCGCCGTCAAAAAAGGAATTGTTGGTTGTCTAGAGAATTCAATGGTGTCTTGTCTTCTTTATAATGAATATGATATTCGAATTGACAGTTGTGTGAATATTCTTGAGACCTGTGACTGATTTCCTGGCTGATACAACATTTTCCTTTTTTTTATTTTTTTTTTGGGGGGGGGGGGGGGGGAGCGTGAATTTTGTAATTTTATTTAAAATTCATTTTAATTGATTTGTTGTCTTATTTGAAATTTTCATAATATACGATCTATATCATCGGGGGCCCCCGCTTTGCGGGGGCCCCCCCGCCTTGCGGGGTTTGCGGGGCCTTCCGCTACGCCACTGGTAAGGACACAATGCGGTATTCGAACCCACGCCCCTAGGTTGGCATATGTACCCTTAGGACCTGCACCCCAACCGCATGAGCCATCGCGGACAGCAGTATCAATGCAATAATAGTTTAATGATTTAAAATAAATACATGCTCTAAAATAACAGAATAGGCTCCCGTATAAAACCACTACGTTTTGATGATTTATATTTTTTATTTTTAGAATAATTCGTTTTCACCGTGGCAGCCACCAATCAAATGCTTTGAAATAAGTAAGAGTTTTATAGCTGCAAGTAGCCTTATATATTTTCTTCTTATTTGTTGGTGTTGCATAAAATAGGAGAGCCCTATATTTATTTATAACACCGCTGTCTTTGGGCCCACTCACCGTTGTTTCTCCGCACGTTTGCGTGAGTTAAAACATTGATGTCCAGCAGTCACCCTCTGGCCCAGGGCTGCGCGATGCACCTTGGACGTGACGCGGCCACGGGGATCCATTTGACATTCGAGATGGCCACATGAGCTCCTCCTTGTTCCTTCTCTAGTCTTAGCAGCTGTTCTAAGCCTCACAATTAAAGATTACCACTTATCAGTCCGGGTGGTCTAAGCTTTTAATCTCTTCATCCCCGGTTACACTGAAGTCAAGTTCTACACTAACTGATACCCGTCTGGGCCAGGGGTGACTCTGCCAGTCGTAAGAGGTGACAAAGGAGACCCTGTCCCTTTTCCCCTCCCACTTGGTCCTTCCCTCCCTTGCTGGACTGCCCTTATGACGACCCCCGCGATGTCAATGGATCTGATTCGGAAGACATCATATGACAATGACATCAGCTGTCGAAATAATCAATCAATCAATCGATCAATCAACACTTACCGAGCATGATTTTTTGTTATTTTTATTGGTTTTGAACGATGTACTCGACAACTAGGTCATCTGACGTCGGGGGTTATTAAAGTAGGAGGACGAGTAGAGAAAGGGAAAGCGGAGGATCTAATTGCGTCGCCTCTTACGACTGGCAGAGTCATCCTGGGCCAAATTCTACCCCGTAATGTTTTTAAATCTGTTCAAGAGGGGGCTTCGAATACGTCTCTGTTATTTGTAGGACTCAGTCTCACAGCACTACTCAGTCAAAGCGTCAAGCTGTAAAGGACTGAGGAAAAGCTAGGGTTGTTATACTTGAATGGCGGGAATCGAATTCGCGACCTTCTGAATCAGAGTCCCACGCGTAATTAAAAACAAGTACTGATTTTTCAGTGGCGCCCGCAGTTCTAGTGGACAAAAGCACCGGTACCTTGAGCCAGCCGACAATACCTGGGCCTGGATTCACAAAGATGCCTAAGATAAATCAAGATAAATCATCCTTGGGTATTACTGCACATTCACAAATACAATATTATTAGTTAAATTGTTGTTATATAACTATATGTATCTTTAGGACATTGCAGAGCGATATATGCCGATGCGTGATTAATTTCACTAAGATTTGCCTAAACTAGGACGTCTTAGCACTAGGCACTTTTGTGAATCTGGGCCCTGGATTCGAATTCCAGTTGGGGAAATCAGCCCGAAAACTTATATTATAATTACTATATCATATTACATTAGTCTGTTTATGGTACACGAGACCTTCAAAGGGACATTTATTAATTGGACATACATTAAATGCAAACAAATAAAATCAGGCTAATGGAGTGTATAATACATAGGTGGGGACAGATACCAAGACCGGTAAATTTCGTCATAAGTTTCATCACAGTTTCCGCTAGGTCAGAGTAACTTACATTAATGAATGGAGCAACAAAATGGGAGTGAGTTGCAGCAGCGTTTTCTTCATACGACATAGAAAACACGTCAACGATAGTTGATCAATTGCGTAATTCACTTGTTATTCGCGATTTGTGTGACATTTCAGTGTGTTCAAATACTGAGTTTTGGGCTGGATTGATCTATTACGTAACGAAAGATGAACACCGTAAAGCATATTATAAAGCACACTACCAAATTATCATTATTATCCATTTCAATATTCACGTATATTATATATTATTATTACTCAACGGACTGTGTCAGAAATCAACTAAAATTACACTTTGATGAGTTCGATTAGGCCTACTCAAATCGTAGATTTCTGGCAGTATTTCATTAGTACTGAAATACGTTTATTTCTTGTTGGATGCGGAAATTCGACTGTGCTGCATTTCACGTCACATACTGTGACAATGTCATGTTAATAACACCGATAGAGATAGCTCAGCGGTAAGACGCGAGACTCCAATTCGGGAGGTCGCCGGTTCGATTCCGGCCACCGGCAGTCCTGACTGAAGGTTTTTTTCCGAGGGTTTCCTCAGTCGTAAAGGCGAATGCTGGGATTGAGTCATACTATCATCCCTCAGACATTCTTTCCCGACTATCCAAACACCTTAATAACCTAGTTAGTCACCTGAAGAGGGGCACATCAGGTAAGCTGGTGTGCACCCTATAACGGGTATTCCTACGAAAAATTATTGTTATTATGTCAATAACAATAGAAATGTCAAACTTGTGCCAACTGAGACTCGAAGCCAAAACGCCGATGCTGTGGATACGATTTGTTCTTGAAGCTAATTTCATGTTACCTGAAGGCTTGAAGCCATAATATCTCCGGTATCATAAAATCCCAGACGATGCAAACTGTAGCTGTATGTAGTGTGATTAGTTATCTATGTTACTGGTTGTATGTAGGATATCGCCAACAATATGAAGCCAGCATTTCCACAAAGCTAATACGCATCAGTAGCTCGCTTACATCGAGAGATGATGTATAACATGAATGTGCTGGGTGATGTGCAATGTGCATGTTATCGAACATTCATTTTATGCCTGTGTACAAGCCGATAACGATGCTCGATATTTATTGTATTAGACTAGAGACACAATGAATGAATGTTCGTGTCCGGCTCAGATGCATCCACCCCAAAAAACAGCGGCATGTGTTGCTTTCTCATTTGCCTGGATCAAGTCGTCTTGGCTGACATAATGATTCAGTTGCGTTACGTCTTTATTATTGCTATCGTGCTATTCGAGACGATGAGGGGTGATGGATAAAGATAAAGATGAAGGACAATTACAAAACACCATCGATGTCGTATGAAGAATTCGAACCCACGTCCCTAGGTGGCACTGGCGCCCCAACCGCACCGAGGACTGCTCTTACATTGAGAGATACCTGTGGGAACTAACACATATTGTAATGTAATATGCTGCTAATCTCTGCATCAGTCATTGAACATGCTTCATGCATTCATTTTATGCCGGTACAAACCGATAGCGATCGTTGACAATGTAGGCCTACTGCACTAACGATCACAGCTCTATTATAGCTGATGATAAAAACCTCGTTCAGCAAAAATGGAAGGTCTACCATCAATCTTAATCGTTTCTCGGAACAAATTGTAGTAATGGCAAATGTCTTGCAAGGCAGGCAGGCAGGCAGGCAAGGTATGTGTATGCTGATGCATGCCACCTACGGTCGAGGACAGCAAATGATTAGTCCAAATGAGGGGAAATTTTACCCCTCTTTTACCCCCACTCGTCTCCGCTTGAACAGATGGCGACTAAAGCCACCCGCTTGACAATAGCGGCGACCGGACTTCAGGGTCTTTCTCGAAGGGTCGACCCTAATTATCTCTCGCCAAGAAAAGTGACCATCAGTACTTGAAACTTTCATATTATTTCTTTTTTTTTACAAACCCATTATGAGCATGGCAAGTCTTGAATATTCTTGTTACGCTAATCATAAAACTTTTTTACTTTTTTCTCTAGCTGTATTTTAAAGTGAAATAAACGAAGAATACATTATTGTGTCATTTGTAAGTATCGCATAAAGTTAGTGGGTAATGACAAATTTATAAACCAAAAAATATAAAAATACAAAAACAACAATAACCTCAACAACAGTAATTATAATAATAATAATAATAATAATAATAATAATAATAATAATAATAATAATAATAATAATAATAATAATAATAATAATAATAATAATAATAATAATAATAATAATAATAATAATAATAATAATAATAATAATAATAATAATAATAATAATAATAATAATAATAATAATAATAATAATAATAATAATAATAATAATAATAATAATAATAATAATAATAATAATAATAATAATAATAATAATAATAATAATAATAATAATAATAATAATAATAATAATAATAATAATAATAATAATAATAATAATAATAATAATAATAATAATAATAATAATAATAATAATAATAATAATAATAATAATAATAATAATAATAATAATAATAATAATAATAATAATAATAATAATAATAATAATAATAATAATAATAATAATAATAATAATAATAATAATAATAATAATAATAATAATAATAATAATAATAATAATAATAATAATAATAATAATAATAATAATAATAATAATAATAATAATAATAATAATAATAATAATAATAATAATAATAATAATAATAATAATAATAATAATAATAATAATAATAATAATAATAATAATAATAATAATAATAATAATAATAATAATAATAATAATAATAATAATAATAATAATAATAATAATAATAATAATAATAATAATAATAATAATAATAATAATAATAATAATAATAATAATAATAATAATAATAATAATAATAATAATAATAATAATAATAATAATAATAATAATAATAATAATAATAATAATAATAATAATAATAATAATAATAATAATAATAATAATAATAATAATAATAATAATAATAATAATAATAATAATAATAATAATAATAATAATAATAATAATAATAATAATAATAATAATAATAATAATAATAATAATAATAATAATAATAATAATAATAATAATAATAATAATAATAATAATAATAATAATAATAATAATAATAATAATAATAATAATAATAATAATAATAATAATAATAAAAATGATAATGATACTAATAATGATTATTATAATGATAATAATAATGATAATGATGATGATAATGATGATGATAATAACAATGATGTTAATGATGATGATAGTAATAATAATGATAATGATGCTAATGATGATGATAATAATAATGATGATAATGATAATGATGATAATAACAATGATGATAATGATAATAATAATGATAATGATAATGATAATGAAAATGATAATGATAATAATAATAATAATAATAATAATAATAATAATAATAATAATAATAATAATAATAATAATAATAATGATAATAATAATAATAATGATAATAATAATGATAATAATAATAATAATAATAATAATAATAATAATAATAATAATAATAATAATAATAATAATAATAATAATAATGTGTTGCTTGCAAACAGATTTTAAGCCACTAATCTTTTATAATTCCAAGCACTAATGAAATAACTTAAAATAAAGATACAGAAAAAACTCAAAAAGGTACATGATCAGAATAGCGATTAGATTACATATTTATGAACATCGATATGAATTGAAATATTTCGTTGTATAAAGTGTTTTAAACAAAAGGGTATTGTTCGGCACGAGACCTTTTTTTTCTATTCTCGAGCGGCTGCCGGCGTGCGCTCAGTCTGGGGTTGGTTCGGTAGTGGGGGTAAAGGTTCGCTAGTACCTGGGACGAATCTCTTCTTGTCCACGACTTTAGTAACAAACAACACAAACCATGCGGCCGAATGCGGAATGACTGGAGCCTAACCGGTACGGCCTAGTCAAGGTCCTCGCTGCTCTGAGCGCGCACACGTTTTCCTTCTATTTGTTTCTTTTAGCGCGCGCCGCATTTATCTGTTTATTTTTGCGAACTAACCAGTCGGTCCGAGGGCAAAGGCATCGCCCAATCTTGCACTTGATGGCACCAAGGACTTATGACGTGTACGGCGGTGAAAGGCATCGCCCAATCTTGCACTTGATGGCACCAAGGACTTATGACGTGTACGGCGGTGATGGGAATCAAACCCACTACCGCCCGTGCTCGAGTATTGTGCGATAGTTGCTAGCCCCATACCGACCACATACCCTTATCTACTACCCTTTCGTGCACGCTGCTTCAACGAAAATCAAGGGACCACTGTCGTTCTACGGTTCTTTCAAACATTCGTAAAGGCAGGATCTTCCGCACAATGCTCAATAGCCATTAGTTACGCCCGCTGTATGAAAGTTCCAGGTGTCCAACCCAAGGGCGTGAATTATCCCCAATTATTCGGTTGAAAGAAGGTGTTAGGAACTGGGGAAGTAGAAAATGAGACTAGTAAAGTAAGCTTGAGGAGCAATTTTAATGCTATACTCACTCCTTCCTACCACTATCAGTGATGCGGTGCAGGGGTGGCCAAGAGTGAGTCCGGGATGACTCATGCGGTTGGGGTGGGGAGAAGACTCTTGCGTTTGCCATCTAGAGTCGTGGGTTCGAATCCCGCATACGGCATGTTGTTTTTTAATGTAATCGTCCTTCATCTTCATCGAACATTGCTCATCGTCTGTAGAATAACATGACTGCTACAATAGAGATGTAAAGCAACAAGAATCATCATCATTCCAATATTCAGCGCTGAGCTACCGCTAACATAGCGTAAATAATTGTTAATGATCTATAATCTGTCCGGCCTGTAAAGAAAAACAAAATTCGTGGATTTTCAACGATTTCAAACGTGTTGCAGCAGAAATGTTCCGTAGTTGTTTCGAGTATAATCATAGGTTGTCTTGTTGAGCATTACAATTTATCTCCGCTAATTTAGCACTGGATAATGGAAAACTACTTTTGATTCAGATTGGGCTTCATAGCTCATAAATGTAATAGCCATGAGCCAAGACTAGTGAATCATTACAGGTTTGATTCCCGCGGCCACAAATAATATTGTTGATAGTTCACAATTATTGTGAATGATAATTTCCAGGATTTGTCCTCAATTGTTGTACCCTGGACATTCTTTGCTACCACAAAATTGGCCCAATCAATATAGCCTACTGCCTTATTGTCAGATTCCCGAAAAAGTGCCAATCCATTTTGTTTATTTAGTTTCCATTCATACCTTCGCCATTATTAACCCTTTCGATAGTTTGTTTACTAAAGTATTTGATCATAACACAATCATTTTTGTAACAACCACCTTCATCTGCATGGGCAATAAAACCAATCAGTTCATAAGACTAAAAAAACTATAAACTACGATTAACCGGTAATCGGAGATTCATCTCCACGAACAAACATGACGACTGCCAGGCATTTTGTAACCATGGTTATCAAATCAACCGGGCTACAAAATTGGTGCAACGAAGTTTGTGAGTTTGGACCTAAATAAATAACCAACGATAAAGTTTTATTATTATCGGCTTGGGAAGTACTTTTGTAGAGAACTTGACGATTTAGCATGATTAGTTTAGATAAGTCAGCTCTCCTTGGCATTAGCCTATACGTGTCAGAGAGTGCAGGCAGGTTGGAGGAGAAACCCTGATGTCATAAAATGACCGGAGTATAGAAGGGGGGGGGGGGGCTGAAGTCAGTCTCTGAAGACAAAACTTTGTGTTGATTAGTCCGCGCTAACTGCCAGAGCAGAGCACGACTTGGGAGAGATGCAGACGACGTCACCGTCACCACTAGGGCTAGGATGTTGCAAATTCATAGGTTGCACGTACGTCACATCTTTGCGCGTGGCGGCCACATTTGTGATCAAACTTTGACGTTGCCAAGGAGAAACAGTTGAAGGTCTTTGTGGTAGAACAAATAAATTCTTAGTTCTTTAAAATCCAGTCTGTTTTTTAAATAAAATTGGTATGTGTGATGGTAATTTTATTTTATTTTTTTATTTTTTTTGTATTACTTGATTACTTTTTAAATTATAAATTAGGCTTATTTTTTATTTAATTTGAATAGTATTTGCCAATGATTGGTCCTCCTAAATTGTGTCGCAACTCGCAATCATGGTCGCTGTGACGTCACGTGGGAACTATGAATATTGAATAGGCAGGCAAGTACAGCAGAATAAAACAATACAAACATTACGTACTTAACCCTACGTTATTTCTTTATGTTGAATAACGTTTTGTCAAATTTGTTGGGAGTGATTTTTTAAAGATCCCGTTTTTATAGTTCAAAATAAAAATAAAAGTACACAAGTCCTCGACCATAGACAGTAAGTGAAACCCGCAGGCGGCAGCTGTCATGGGCATTCTGCTTCTTGCAAGACAACTCGACAAATAACAATGGAACAACTGATGGACAAATCACAGGTTATCAACAAAATAACAATTAATAACGTTGCTGATAAATGAGAGAAAAAGTTGTAACCAATACAATGCAATACAATACATCTTTATTTTGTTTTGTAAAACAAAAATGGCGAGATTAAATTACAAATCGTTGTTCCACCAAACCAATACAATACATAAGCATACAGAAGTAATAAATAATAAGTATTAATACAAGTAGGCTATGAACTAAGTAAGTAGTATCAACACCAAGAACTCATTTAGACTGTAGAAAGGGTTCTAGTTGTTTCTTTCCATGGTGATAACCACCAGTTCTTGACGTCACCTGCGCGAAGTCACGTGGTAACTCAAGGGCGATAGAAACTCGAGCAACCCAAAGAGGTGTTGATAAAGAAGGAATCTTTACTACTCTTGAGTCTTGATTTATATGTCGGTTCTGTTCCTAAACTAATAACTCATATCTGTGCGCTGTTCTCGCTCTGTTCCTAAACTAATAACTCATATCTGTGCGTTGTTCTTGCTCTGTTCCTAAACTAATAACTCATATCTGTGCGTTGTTCTCGCTCTGTTCCTAAACTAATAACTCATATCTGTGCGTTGTTCTTGCTCTGTTCCTAAACTAATAACTCATATCTGTGCGTTGTTCTTGCTCTGTTCCTAAACTAATAACTCATATCTGTGCGTTGTTCTTGCTCTGTTCCTAAACTAATAACTCATATCTGTGCGTTGTTCTTGTTCTGTTCCTAAACTAATAACTCATATCTGTGCGTTGTTCTTGCTCTGTTCCTAAACTAATAACTCATATCTGTGCGTTGTTCTCGCTCTGTTCCTAAACTAATAACTCATATCTGTGCGTTGTTCTTGCTCTGTTCCTAAACTAATAACTCATATCTGTGCGTTGTTCTTGCTCTGTTCCTAAACTAATAACTCATATCTGTGCGTTGTTCTTGCTCTGTTCCTAAACTAATAACTCATATCTGTGCGTTGTTCTTGTTCTGTTCCTAAACTAATAACTCATATCTGTGCGTTGTTCTTGCTCTGTTCCTAAACTAATAACTCATATCTGTGCGTTGTTCTTGCTCTGTTCCTAAACTAATAACTCATATCTGTGCGTTGTTCTTGCTCTGTTCCTAAACTAATAACTCATATCTGTGCGTTGTTCTTGTTCTGTTCCTAAACTAATAACGCATATCTGTGCGTTGTTCTTGCTCTGTTCCGCAACCCGAAGGCTGTGATTGTGATCTTGTCACGTGACACGTCCGTCCCTCGCGGCCCTGAAGCAACTTCTCCATCACCTGTTATTATCTACCCATTATAGAACGAATAGTTATTGAAATTTACTTTTGGGTGTCAATACCCCAACCCACGCCTATTTAATTCTTTTGTGAAGACACCACAATCAACCACCATTAAACAGCATAAGTAAACAGAATTATACCTTATACAACTTCACCATGCTAATTATATGTAAATGCCGTGTCCCCGAGGTGTGAACTAACCTGTGAGGTTTGTTTGATTGCTAGACATCCAGATGTTTTCAGTTCACGTTCCAAAGCGATTAGTAAAGAAGGTCACGCAAAGCAAAGCGCTCTTGATTCAGAATGCGTAATGGAAAGAATGAATCGCGGGCTATTACGTAATTGCGTGAACACTACGCGTGTTTCTGGTCGATATAGAGGGGGAAGGGGGGGGGGGGAGTGGCGCGCACGTGAGTAGGAGCGACCTTGGCATTCTGTGTGACTCCTACGCTCTCCTACGCTTTGGGCGACGACTGCAACTTGAACATGCATTCATTTCCTTATAATGTCCAGCTGTCGGTCAGAATTAGGTTGTGCGGAGAAGGAGGGGGATTATTATCGAGATGTTTGTGGGTGATATCGGAATGACGAGGAAGAAAGTGTAATGTGAAACACGACACCGACAAAGTAGTCTACGTCTGTCGAAAAGAACAAGAATGAGTTTTGGGTGTGTGTTATTGTTATTCCGCAACCGTCTTGACACAATTCGTCTGAAAATGTAATTCGCAATGGATGTCCCCACGGTGATGTAAAAGCAGAGTTACATGCATTCATTATAAAGATCTACAGTTACTGCATTAATTTGTATAATGCATGAAAGTGGAGTCGTCTTCCTTCTTGCAATGATATGTTATGATGATGGGTTGTGGGCTTTCTTTATGTGTATCATGTTATTTTAGTTTATAATTTGTTTAAGTTATATAACAGCATTACACAAATTCGACAAAAATGATTTATTTATATAGTGTTTGTGTTGATGAAAATACCTGGTCTGCCTTCTATTTTACAACGCTTATATTAACTTGCCTTGTTTGTCTGGACGGAATCTTTGAATCGATATTCCACCTACTTCTAGGTGTCCGATCAAGCTGAAATTTTTTACACAGACGTATTTTTAATGACAATACATGAATCAACTGTCATATTTACTAAATTGCAAATAAATTCATCATAATTAATTAATTAATGTTTTACATGGAAATCGATGAATCTTTGAATCAATATTTCACCTACTTTTAAATGTCCGATCAAGCTGAAATTTTGTACACAGACGTATTCTTAATGACAATACACGAATCAATTATCATATTTACTAAATCGTCAATAAATTCATCATAATTAATTAATTAATGTTTTATATGGAAATCGATGTACAACCCACTTCCCAACGTCAAATCTAGTTGAAAGTTTTTACTCAGACGTATTGTTAATGACTTCACACGAATCAATTGTCATATTAACTAAATAATCAATTAATTCATCATAATTAATTAATTAATTGATGTTTTATATGAGAATCGAAGGTTAACCCACTTCCCAACACAGACGTGTTTTTAATGATAATACACGAATCAATTGTCATATTTACTAAATAATCAATTAATTCATCATAAATAATTAATAAATTGATGTTTTATATCGAAATCGATATTTCACCCACTTTCCAACGTCGAATTGAGCTGAAAGTTTTCACACAGACGTATTATTAATGACAATACACGTATCAATTGTCATATTTACTAAAAAAATTTCAGTTTATTCATCATAATTAATTAATGTTTTATATGGGAATCGATATTCCACCCACTACCCAACGTCGAACTCAGTTGAAAGTTTTCACACAGACGTATTCTAATGACAATACATGAATCAATTGTCATATTTACTAAATAATCAATTAAGCCATCATAATTGATTAATTGATGTTTTATATGGGGATCGATAAAACACTCACTTTCGAACGTCGAATTGAGCTGAAAGTTTGCACACAGACGTATTCTTAATGACAATACATGAATCAATTGTCATATTTACTAAATAATCAATTTAACTATCATAATTAATTAATCAATCGATATTCGATATATATTCGATTGCAAGATTCTTTAAGACTAAAAAGTATAAAATAATATTACATGAAAAATATATTTTTTTTTAAAACACCGCTTATATTTAAACGCACTAAAAAGTAAAAAATAAATTTTCGCCCAACAAATTTTTGCCTCACTCGGAAAATAAAAGCGTTGGGCGCTTTCCCTACATAAACAGCAAAATACTGCAATCTATGTCAATACCGAAAGCGCCCAACGCTTTTATTTTCCGAGTGAGGCAAAAATTTGTTGGGCGAAAATTTATTTTTTACTTTTTAGTGCATTTAAATATAAGCGTTGTTTTTAAAAAAATATATTTTTTTAATGTAATATTATTAATTTCCAACACAACAGGTCTTGCGTTGTCATATGTTCCATCGTATTAATTTTTGACCAGTGATTTATAAGTTCTATACTCTTCAGTTATGTCTTAGTTTTGGGTAAGAGCTGTCTCCTCCCCACCCCTCACATCCCCTGACGCCTGACCTAATGAATAATGACGATATACGCGTATTGAGCGTTGAATCGCATTTATTTGATGTTTAATTTATATAAAGGTTTCGTTACTAAACCGTACCCAATGTTCCTTCATCTGGGATAGAAACCCAAATGTTAACAACTTTTGTTTCGGGTTTTTTATATTTTCTAGAACATGTTCAAGCCATGTAACCAAACCTTGAGTGAGCCATGCTAGTTCGTAATAACCAGTGAGGCATACGCAAAGTTTTAGAAGAGCATGTTTAAAGACTTGCATCAAACTTGAAAAAAGAGCTGTGTACTTCTTATAGCCTTTAGCAGACGTATGATTTTGTAGTTTTAAAGGCTTGTCTAAAGCTTGAAGAGTTTCGACTCTATAGCATGGTTTTTATAAAAATAACCCAAGTAAACTATTTATGAAGAGAGCAGCTTTTGAAAGCTGATGACACTACAGTCAGCGTATGTCAACGGTCTATATCGGTACTGATAGTTCAAACAAGGTGAGTTGCTAAACTAAAAGCTGTTTCAAAGGTCATCTTGTACGTCTTGTTTTCTGTCAAACTACAACATTGTGCAGAAAGGAATGATCCATAAAAATAACACCTAAGTCACGATACTGTCGATCAATTTGAACTCGTGCCCTCGCACGCACACCACACCAGACTGCACGGCCATAACAACACTGTTGCTATGGAATGCGTTCGTGTACCTTGACTGAGTGATTGGCAATTATTCCGTGCTAATAAACCGAACATTTTCAAGTTTGCTTTCTAGGTAGGACGACTATAAGCTTGCCTAAGTGACATTTAGGACCAGTCTTGGGACCAGTCCTCTTAATGCATTTGTTGCTAGCTGCCAACTCACAAAAACGAGGTTTCTAAAGTTTAGGCATTATATATAGCCGATGACATGGTGGAAATTTTAAATAGTAGGGCGGGCTATTAAAAGTTCTTCAGGGTTGAGCGTGGTACATTAATTACACATATAAATCAAATTATAGTACTTAAAGGTAACCACGATTCTCTTATCGTAGACAAGTCAACACTCAAAGGAGAGACGAAGGTCATTGAGGGGGAGCCCCTTGATCACGTGACAAAACGCGCCAAGTCGGATGTTTTTTGAACGGCGGTCGACGTACGTAGGACGCGGGTAAGAATGAAGACTGTCGTAACGACTCGCGAGTACCCGAATCACGCAGCTTTTGCTTGAATGAAAGTAACATTGACCATGGAGGTTGGGTTGTGAATGGCTAGTGAAGTGATAGTTGTCATTGTGGTATGTATGGTACAAGAGAATGGAGGTCTGGCAATAGTCCATGATTTACAGATGTCCTCGTGGATGACTTTATATACTTACACAAATATACATCACTTGCGCACTTTGTCTAGACTTGTGCCCAGCAATCAAGTTTGACACTTTCATATTTGGTAATTGATAACCTAGTTGTAAGTTGTAACTTACTTATATGAAAGCTTTTCATTGTTCGTTTAGCAAGTATCTGGTGTATTTGTAAAAACTTGTGAAATTAACTTAGACCTACCTATTTTATTTAGATCACTTAGTTGAATTTATGTTTTATTTTCGCTTCGTTTAAACTTAAAAGCATATATGCCTACTTATTGTTGTTGTCGTCGAGAATATGCTCATAGATAATAGTTGTATCTCCTAATATAAGATCTAGAAACGTGGTGGCCAAATAATGCTCAAACACTACCGCGTCAAATGAAAATTACACTCGAAAATGTTTCCGCGTCAAATTTGAATCAAATACACGAAAGACAATATTTTTATTCAATGCTTTTTCGTCCAAATGTTTGTTTTGTATACGACGATAGTCCTAATGTTATTTTTCCCTTTCGTTTGAGTATTCGAGTACCGTGTAATGAATTAGGTTATTGCCCTCACTCACTTCTGTCAATGATATCCATGCAACATGCCGGTTGGTGTTCGCAGGTAACTGTACCACACTTACATGTTAATTGTTATTGCAGAACGAACTTAAATTATCGTGTCTCCTACTAAATTACAGTAATTGATACTTGTGCATTTTGACTACGTTCTTTTTACCGGTCTAATTTAACTTAACCACTAACAGTTGGTGCAGTTAGTAAAGTGCTTTACATAAATTATTGCTCTAAAATGGTAGCAGCTTTTTTTCGAAGACGTTTTGTATTTTCAAACTGACTCAATGGCGTAGAAAGTGTAGCCAACTGCTTATATATACCCAGGGGCGTTTTAACGCATAGGCCCGATAGGCCCGGGCCTAGGGCGCCGGATCGTCAGGGGGCGCCGCACGGCGCCCCCTGACCCCTGATTAATCTACTACAATATTCAAAACGGTGGGAAATTTAAAGAAAAAATTTATTTTATTATTTTTAAAAGGCGTTTGAAATGTCAGGCCTAAAGGATCACGCATTTGACAGCAAGCGTAAACCTAAACGTGTAGTCCAGTTCGGAGAGTTGGAATCGTCAGACGACGTTGTAATGACAGGGAAAGAAAATTATAGAATAAATACACTTATTGTAATAATCGATTCTTCATTAACAGAACTGAACAAGAGGAAGACAGCATACTGTGAACTTAACAATAAATTTGGATTTCTGACAAAGCTTGTTAAAATGGATTCTGCGGACATAATAAAAAGTGCGTCAACCCTTAAGAGGAAGGACTACTAGCCAATATTAAAACCCGCGAAATTAACGTATTTTCGTCATATCTCAATAACGCCACACAATATCAAAACAGTGACACCTACGCACATTGTGGATTCGTGAGAGCTCAATACCAAATGAAAAAGATTTATTAGTTTGCAGTAATTATAATTATTATTTGTAATTTAACTAATTTACAAGTTAATTAGAAATTACAACTATAATTATTAATTACTACAATCTACGAAATCTTTTTCATTTGGTATTGAGCTCTCACGAATCCACAATGTGCGTTGGTGTCACTGTTTTGATATTGTGTGTCGTTATTGAGATATGACGAAAATACGTTAATTTCGCGGGTTTTAATATTGGCTAGTAGTCCTTCCTCTTTAGGATACCTATAGTCATGATTTGGAAAACACTTTTCCCGAAGAATGTCTCCATTTCAAAGGTTGCCTTAAGAGCTTAGATCTGGTCGAATCTGTGAATGCTATTCGTATTGGCAAATTAATAGTTGAACACAAACTCCAGTCCGTTTACCCTAATGTACACATCGCAGTAAGGATGTTTACATCTATGGCGAGTGCTAACTGTTCAGGCGAACGTTCGTTTTCAACACTGCAACGTGTCAAAAACTACTGCAGATCGACGATGGGCCAAGAGCGTCTGAATGCACTATCAATACTTGCAGTAGAAAGTGACATGACAGAGAAGATTTCCTTTGACCGTATCATAAAGGAGTTTGCGGAAAAAAAACTCGCAAGAAGCCTTTATAAAAAATACCAACGCCGAGAGTCGACTTTGATGCTATTATTGGTGATTGGGTGAGTAATATTATCGTATAAAAAATTAATTAGAAGTCCTGGGCAGATTAATATGATTTAAATCCAATGCAAACCACTATTTAATGCTATCATGGTGGGGGCATGGGGAGCAGGGGGGGGGGCGCCGTAGAAGTTTGGGCCTATGGGCGCCAAACTTGTTAAAACGCCCCTGTATATACCCTGTCTGCATTTCGTCCCACCGAAGAACGCTACGGCAAAATAGAAGCTCATATAAATTAGTTAGTGTCTTTCGAAGCCATAACAAACGTCAGTCATGTCTTTGATTGCAAATAACTGGCTGCATAAGGTCAATAATATTCGTGCGTTCAAAAGTATTATGATACAATGGTGGGGACTTATGTCAATCGAATTTCGACCTCCTTTCTTCAAAACACCTTGCAACATGGGTCTTCACGTATACACACATGAGCATATATTTATTTTGATTGGTTTTGTTTTGAAATACACTTGAGAATTGATAAACATCTCCAAGACGTATTGCACAAACGAATTGAAACATTTAGAGCACTTTTTATGAATTCTCGTATACATCATAATCGTGCGTGATAAAATACTAAAGCTATCAATTAAACCCGCGACTGTGTGTTGCAGATGCTCCTATCCTGTCACACATTCACTGGGCTTGCTTCATCAACACAATAAATCATCAAGATTAATTTGAATCTTAAAAATTTCAAGTTATTATCTTATCCAAAACAGTAAACGAAAATAATTTTTCAAATAATTAAATTATCATAATTATTTAAATATAACAATTATCTAAAAAAAAAAAAAAAAAAAAAAAAACGCAATAGAAAGGGTTAATAAAATTAAATACAAGTCGCATTGCCATTATTGTCTGTTATACTGAAATTTTAATATAAAGTAGAAACATAAAATGTATGTAATTACGTGGAGAAGGGTTAGGTTGGATACAATTTGTTTTATATCATTATCAAACTGAAGCTTCTATCTACAAAATAAACTTACCGTCGCCTGATCTGATATGTTCGCTAATCGAGATGAACTCGCCAAAAAAAAAATTATAGAGATAAGTTCTTAGCGCTTTGTTCTCGACAAATGTTTCGAGTAAGTTAGTAATAAGCAACCCAGCTTTAGATTTGTGTTTGTGCTGTACGCTATTCTTTCAATATCTTAGCGTCGGCGTCGGGTTATCGCTTTCCCTCGACAAAAGAAATCAGCCGTCAAATGCTCCACACGCTCTCGAGCGCTCCGCCCGTCAATATGTCCAAACTCGTGTGTCGGACTCACCTCTCTCTCTCTCTCTCTCTCTCTCTCTCTCTCTCTCTCTCTCTCTCTCTCTCTCTCTCTCTCTCTCTCTCTCTCTCTCTCTCTCTCTCTCTCTCTCTCTCTCTCTCTCTCTCTCGCACTTACCAGAAAACAACGAGCATTCACTTCAGCCAATTGAAATCTATCTAGGAAAAGTCAGAAAATAAAATTATACGGCTAGCTTTGGATGGATTTATCTTAGCCAAGTTGATGTAGCACCTTTTATCTTTGACAGTACTGCAGGCCATTCGACATCTCAATTCCTATGTCTTTAGCGTGAAGTTCGAAGCAGTGGTCGTTTGAATGAGTCGTGTTATATCTGAACGTGCATTGAAAGAATTATTGTTGATTCGGTTTACTAATGTTTGCCACACGACGTGCTATGAACCAATGCGTGCGCGCTCACTAAACACGCACACAAAACAGTTTTGATTTGTAATCCAACATTTAAGGGGGGGGGGGGGGTAAATACATCGCACGTTCGATATAGTGTTAATTAAAAATATGTAGCTGATTTTTGAAGGATTAAATTAAAACATAGTAGTAGAACTGTTATTAGATAATAATATCGGTGTCTGCTACCAAAGCGTTTGCTAATATGTAGTTAAAAAACAATATACGAATATTAAAAACAATATGTGTAAAACAAATTGTGCTTTATCAAAGTTAACAAATTCCTGTACCTCGTTAACGAAACAATATAAATGGGGTATAATGTCGAAAAGGTATTTTTTAATTTTGAAACTCAAATCCAGTGGTGTAGTGGTGCGTATACGGGCGTATACGCCGTATACACACTGCTCCGGCTAAAAAACTTTCGTATACACACTGGTTTTGGTTATGATACGAGTGATACGCAATGATATGGTCGTAACATGCCTCGAATGACGGACACATTATTCACGATTGTCAGCTTTTCTCCATTGGTCAAATTGTGCTCTCTGGCGCTGGCATTTAATTGGCACAAGGCCTCAATTCCTCTAAGACCACCCCTGGATCTGGGAGTCCCGATATTCAATTCTAAGTCCCGCGTCCCGCCAATACACCAAGTGGGATACAATTGTCTCGCTTGGTAAAAATATTGCGGTGTCAATTATCAACAGCCAAGTATCAACAGATATACCTACGGGCACGGGCGGCGTGTGTGTCGCAAAACCACTTCCCAAGTCCCAAAACGTATTCCTGAACAATTCTCGTCAGTGTTCCAATTATTTTTGGTGATTTTCTGGTTTTGCACTACAAAAACTGCAGTATTTCGGGATTGCATTCAGTCCAGTATTGGTATCTAAAACGCTCAAAACACACTCTAAAAAGCCTGTTTTTTTTAAATCGCCTGCGGCGCCATTGTTAGGGAGCTCTGCCCCCCAAACCCCCCATCTTCTTTTGTCTGGAAAGATGTGTCTCTCCAGCTTCCCACTGAAGCGTATACGTACTGGTAAATATGGCACTACACCACTGCTCAAATCTTATAGTGTCTTAAAATGAGCTGTCAATCCCATAGACAGGCAATAAAACATCAAACTCGTAGACACAGAAACATGAAAGTATGTGGCGATGGACATGCCCAAGCGTAGCGCAACGTATTTGGAATTGTTACTTAATTTAATTACGATTGCTGAGTACTAATTACTGAAAGTGCTTACTTTAGAAAATATATGATTGGGTTCCATGAGATTTGTAGATGAACATCTTTCTACTTCCATACTAATACCGATATTTAAAACGTGCTCTGATAATAAAGTCCAGTATATTATTATTGGTTGTTTTACGACGATACTTATAGATTTACCACGAGCACATCTCCGCGCGCGAAAGCTTGCGCGCGCATCCGGGTCGAGTCTATTCGGTTTTTTAGGGGCGGCCGGTAGTGAAGTGCAGCTAGCAGGTGCCAGTTGCTATCGGCAGCGGTCGGGAACACATCTCCCCCGCGCGCTTACGGCAGAGCTATACGGCCGGCCGTAGCCAGCAAGCTACGGCAAAACTACGTTCACCCAATATTCAACTCATGGTTTTAGGATAACCAATACGCGCATCAAACATTGAATCACATAAATACTTTTGTCTAACCTTCCTCTACACGATGATGTGCACTATATTTTTCAAACATTAATAGTTACGAAAATAATACCATTAAAGCAGAGCAATGTTAGTGGAAACCTTTCGATGATTTCTACGTTTTTTTACGATAGCGTTTTGTATGGTTCACAAGAAACCTGTCATAAATATACAACTATCGTCGTCAAGGTATAACTGTCCTTTTTCTTGTGCCGCTTATTATATTGCTCTAGCTTTAATAGTTTCTGAAATAATGCAATGTAAGTGAAGCCATGTTTTGCCGCTACCGTTCACGCGCCGAGCGCGAGGATCACGCGTTTATGCGCGATCACCTGCATTCCAGTCGACTTTGACTCGCCCGTTTTGGCCAAGGGAGATGTGGTGTTGGTCAATCTATACCAGCTTATACTCGACAACTACGTCATACGACGTCGGCCTATAATCAGATCTATCACACATAGCCAGGGTTATCATAAAGAGGGTAAGTTGGCCGGGGGGGGGGGGGGGGGGCGATTGGTGGGTGTTAGGGTCGCAAACAGGGCTGGCATGAATGAGAAGAGTGACAGACACGGAAAAAGGGAGAAAATTGAGTAAGATCATAAATCAAGGGAAATACGATTCAAGATATTAACGAGAGCCCTCATTGCGCGCACCGCTCACCCCTAGAGGGACCTGCCTCGATGAACGACGACTATACCGCAGTCTGGTGGCGGGAGGTCGACTCAGCGGAGCGATAGTCAAGATATTAACGAGAGCCCTCATTGCGCGCACCGGTCACCCCTAGAGGGACCTGCCTCGATGGACGACGACTGTACCGCAGTCTGGTGGCGGGAGGTCGAAGCTCATGTCATGGCGGAGCGATAGTCAAGATATTAACGAGAGCCCTCATTGTGCGCACCGGTCACCCCTAGGAAGGACCTGCCTCGATGGACGACGACTGTACCGCAGTCTGGTGGCGGGAGGTCGAAGCTCATGTCATCTGTGTGAGGTTAATTGTTTCCCACTCAGCGGAGCGATAGAGTCAAGATATTAACGAGAGCCCTCATTGCGCGCACCGGTCACCCCTAGAGGGACCTGCCTCAATGGACGACGACTGTACCGCAGTCTGGTGGCGGGAGGTCGAAGCTCATGTCATCTGTGTGAGGTTAATTGTTTCCCACTCAGCGGAGCGATAGAGAAGATATTGAAGAGAGCCCTCATTGCGCGCACCGGTCACCCTTAGAGGGACCCGCCTCGATGGACGACGACTGTACCGCAGTCTGGTGGCGGGAGGTCGAAGCTCATGTCATCTGTGTGAGGTTAATTGTTTCCCACTCATCGGAGCGATAGAGTCAAGATATTGACGAGAGCCCTCATTGCGCGCACCGGTCACCCCTAGAGGGACCTGCCTCGATGGACGACGACTGTACCGCAGTCTGGTGGCGGGAGGTCGAAGCTCATGTCAGTTGTGCGATCGAGTCCAACAAGTGGTGAGCATCGCATTCATTCTATCGCCCACCCCCCTCTGCATTGTGAGCACGTTCGGTTCTCATAAGCGCTGATAGGAAACACCTTGTGACGCGGTAGGTGACGTGGCCCACTGAATGAGGAGAATGCCGCAATCAAGTGTGAACCGCTCTAGTTTAATCGGGTTCGAATGTGGATATCAACCGTGGAACGCTGTTCAAGGGAATAGTTCGAAAAGCGTGAGAATTTATGGTTTATTGTTCGAATATCAAAATTTTGGAGTTGCGCTAGGTTAGGTTAAGGCTGGTCCACACAGATTTTTAAGACATACGTAGTCGTAAAGTTGGATCATAGGAAACACGTACTGGCGTTCACACAAAGTTTTAGTTTTAAGACGTTGTTTTCATTGTTGTTTTTAAATCAACGTCAACCTTATGCATTATGTCTTAAAAATCTGTGTGGACCAGCCTTGATTCAAAATGTGTTACGTTTGGACCAAATTTAGCAATTTGGGATATTATTGAAATTGTATGATTTTATGCAAACACAATCAATATTTTATCATTTTTTGGATAATGCTACTATATCTTGTAAATATCTAGCCCCTGTAATTCCTAAAGTTTTAAAATGAATGTAGTTTGAAAGATACGACTAAAAAACGTAATTTCATGCTTTGTGTCGAAGTCGAACACTCGAAAGCTGTGGGATTGTTGGCTCGATTCGTCATTTGCTTTCCCAGCAAACCGTCCTCAGATCCTTATCTACCATCCCTTTCATACACGCTGTTTCAACGCATTCCTGCAGTTGTTTCACACATTCGTAAGGCAGTCTTTTGCTGAGTAGAGTGCATAAGCCTCATTAGTGTCGTCCGCTGTGTTCGCATTTGCTGGTATCCAACCTAAGGTCTTAAATTATCCCTAGTGTACTGTTTCAATTCAAGTACAGATAGTAGAAACTAGAGTAGAAAACTAAGTTGGTGGGTAACTATTATTTTATATGTAAACTTTGAAGCCAGTAACCTAAAGTACCAAATAGCTGAATGACAGCTAAGCCGAAAGGTACGCCCCCTTCCCCCTAAGTCTTCAGTCTGCCGCAACACAATGTTAGCATAAATGCTTACACACCTCTGGATACATCTTTAAATTACTTGAAAAGGTATAGATTCATATTGCATACACGTCACTGTACACTACGCAAAAGTGAAAAGTCGATTATTCCACAACTTTATAATGAACATCATATAACTCAGATCATGTTATATGAATGTATAATGTGTAACGAGTGCTGTATGAGTAGGAGTGCAGTGGCGGACAGGACACGCCAGGCCAGGGCAAAGGCCTCCCGTAGAATGACACACCGACATGTAAGTCTGTTGTATGAGTAGGACCCGTACGCAGACAATTAGTGCAGTGGCGGACAGGGCACGCCAGGCCAGGGCAAAGGCCTCCCGTAGAATGACACACCGACATGTAAGTCTGTTGTATGAGTAGGACCCGTACGCAGACAATTAGTGCAGTGGCGGACTGGGCACGCCAGGCCAGGGCAAAGGCCTCCCGTAGAATGACACACCGACATGGAAGTCTGCTGTATGAGTAGGACCCGTACGCAGACAATTAGTGCAGTGGCGGACAGGGCACGCCAGGCCAGGGCAAAGGCCTCCCGTAGAAGTATACACACCGACATGTAAGTCTGCTGTATGAGTAGGACCCGTACGCAGACAATTAGTGCAGTGGCGGACAGGGCACGCCAGGCCAGGGCAAAGGCCTCCCGTAGAAGTATACACACCGACATGTAAGTCTGCTGTATGAGTAGGACCCGTACGCAGACAATTAGTGCAGTGGCGGACAGGGCACGCCAGGCCAGGGCAAAGGCCTCCCCGTAGAATGACACACCGACATGTAAGTCTGCTGTATGAGTAGGACCCGTACGCAGACAATTAGTGCAGTGGCGGACAGGGCACGCCAGGCCAGGGCAAAGGCCTCCCGTAGAATGACACACCGACATGTAAGTCTGCTGTATGAGTAGGGCTAGGACCCGTACGCAGACAATTAGTGCAGTGGCGGACAGGGCACGCCAGGCCAGGGCAAAGGCCTCCCGTAGAATGACACAATGACATGTAAGTGCTGTATGAGTAGGACCCGTACGCAGACAATTAGTGCAGTGGCGGACAGGGCACGCCAGGCCAGGGCAAAGGCCTCCCGTAGAATGACACACCGACATGTAAGTCTGCTGTATGAGTAGGACCCGTACGCAGACAATTAGTGCAGTGGCGGACAGGGCACGCCAGGCCAGGGCAAAGGCCTCCCGTAGAATGACACACCGACATGTAAGTCTGCTGTATGAGTAGGACCCGTACGCAGACAATTAGTGCAGTGGCGGACAGGGCACGCCAGGCCAGGGCAAAGGCCTCCCGTAGAATGACACACCGACATGTAAGTCTGCTGTATGAGTAGGACCCGTACGCAGACAATTAGTGCAGTGGCGGACAGGGCACGCCAGGCCAGGGCAAAGGCCTCCCCCCACCCTGCCGTAGAATGACACACCGACATGTAAGTCTGCTGTATGAGTAGGACCCGTACGCAGACAATTAGTGCAGTGGCGGACAGGGCACGCCAGGCCAGGGCAAAGGCCTCCCGTAGAATGACACACCGACATGTAAGTCTGCTGTATGAGTAGGACCCGTACGCAGACAATTAGTGCAGTGGCGGACAGGGCACGCCAGGCCAGGGCAAAGGCGTAGAATGACACACCGACATGGAAGTCTGTTGTATGAGTAGGACCCGTACGCAGACAATTAGTGCAGTGGCGGACAGGGCACGCCAGGCCAGGGCAAAGGCCTCCCGTAGAATGACACACCGACATGGAAGTCTGTCGTATGAGTAGGCCCCGTACGCAGACAATTAGTGCAGTGGCGGACAGGGCACGCCAGGCCAGGGCAAAGGCCTCCCGTAGAATGACACACCGACATGGAAGTCTGTTGTATGAGTAGGACCCGTACGCAGACAATTAGTGCAGTGGCGGACAGGGCACGCCAGGCCAGGGCAAAGGCCTCCCGTAGAATGACACAATGACATGAAAGTCTGTTGTATGAGTAGGACCCGTACGCAGACAATTAGTGCAGTGGCGGACAGGGCACACCAGGCCAGGGCAAAGGCGTAGAATGACACACCGACATGTAAGTCTGCTGTATGAGTAGGACCCGTACGCAGACAATTAGTGCAGTGGCGGACAGGGCACGCCAGGCCAGGGCAAAGGCCTCCCGTAGAATGACACACCGACATGGAAGTCTGCTGTATGAGTAGGACCCGTACGCAGACAATTAGTGCAGTGGCGGACAGGGCACGCCAGGCCAGGGCAAAGGCCCCCCCCCCATAGAATGACACACCGACATGTAAGTCTGTTGTATGAGTAGGACCCGTACGCAGACAATTAGTGCAGTGGCGGACAGGGCACGCCAGGCCAGGGCAAAGGCCTCCCGTAGAATGACACACCGACATGTAAGTCTGTTGTATGAGTAGGACCCGTACGCAGACAATTAGTGCAGTGGCGGACTGGGCACGCCAGGCCAGGGCAAAGGCCTCCCGTAGAATGACACACCGACATGAAAGTCACCGAACCTGTAGAGTAAATCCTGTTCCGTCGCTCATTCATTCAGTCATTCACATATCCATTCACCTGGAACTTAGATAATAAATAATTTATACCCATCTCTCTCGTTTCTAGTTCTAATGCGCGATGCCTCCCGTTCTGCCGTATCTCTCGCTATTAATCGTGGAATATTTTTAAAACCATTGATCTGCGACGAAGTACGTATCAATATGATGTAGCTGTCGCCAGCTGGCACATGGCAGCTGCTTATTCGTCTTCGCTGAAAGAAGAATGGGGGGGGGGGGGACATTTGCATAATCAGAAGAAGTGTGCAGCTCGGCCTTTGAGTAAAGAATGATGTTATTTCTAGTGGAAATTATCTCTAGCTAAAGGAAGTAATGAACTGTGCTAATGGACTTTGCACAAACATTTTATTCAATTTTAGCGAATTTTAGAAAATGAAATTACGAATAAGAAAAATTGTTACTGACAGTGCTGCGTGTAATTTCTGCACCTGTGTCAGGTCGGGTCGCGTCGGAGAAAATATAACGAAATAGTAAAAACATGTTTTTGTGTGTATGTATCATGTTGCAATTTCGTGCTTGTCAGGCTCCATCCCAGTTATAACGACTATGACTCTGCTCTTGCCTTTGTATTCTATCTTATATTTGTGTGGGTCTTCATGTTTTTGTAGATTTATTTGTGCTTCCGGTCCTGGGTTAAACGGTCACTTTGTAGCCGTCATAGCAATGAAGCTCATAATAAATTATGTAATGTTTCATATATTTCAAACCTGGACGGCCGCTATGTTTACCTTCCACTTGTCTTCAGTATTCCTGGGAAACTCGCCTGTTTTCAATATACGTATTTATTCAGACGTCTGCGGTGCGGTTGGGGCGCAGGGCCTAAGCGTGCCACGTATAGGGACGTGGGTTCGAATCCCTCATAGGCATAGTTTTTTTTTTAAATTCTATCCCCCCTCATCGTCTCAACTAGCATGATTGTAATAATAGAGACGTAAAGAACAAGATCAATCAATCAATCAATTCAGTATAATAGAGACTCTCCTCTTCTCCCCCCAACTCATTCTGCCGTTTTAGTTTCGTCCCTCTAATTTCTAATTAACATTCAAATGAATGCGTAACGTAAAACACGCATTATTTACACGTGGTTTTACGCGCCGCCGTGTCCTCTTGTCTCAACGCACTAATGTGGTTAGTAACCTCCCACTCCAGCTCTGAAAGACAATCAAGCCAGGCGCCGTGTATTGTTTGAACTTTCTCCGCTAGGTGTGTGTAAGTGTGTGGGTGATGCCCTGCCTAACTTCCGCTTCACCATTCATTCCCTCATTGGTCGATATCAAAAGGACCCATTCATACGACTTCTTTGGCTTGTGGAGTGCTTTGCCCCGCCGTGATGCAACATTTCATAGTTCCCGAGTTATCTAATTTATAAGTTTTAAGTATCACTTGAATTGACATTATAGTGTATATTTACGACATTACGTGCAGTTCAATTTGTTTGTTATGCTGACTCCAGCCCATTAGAAGGTCTACGCGACCGTGGGTGGTCTAGCTTCCATTATACATATAAATTTAAAACGAAAAACGTGATAACTTTCGAAAAGTTGTATCTTTTTTTTATTAAAATACCATAAGCAATTTAATTGCCTCGTTTGCAAATACCTTTTTACATGTTAGGTCAATAGAATGCAAAATGTTCTTGCGAAACAACGGGCGCTACTGTTTGGGGCAGCAAGAATAATGATGGTGTGCACTCATTTACATACTAATTTAATGCGAGTTATTCTTCTTTTCCCAGACTAGATTGGGGCTACCAATTAATTAAGATGATGGAGTGTAAATTATTCGTATTTTGTTTGAGAACCCACTAGCTTTTTTAATTATTAATAAAGAACACAATAATAAATTATTTCTTAGCAAGAATAATTATGTTTTTATCAGTTTAAAAATACATCATCTCATTTGCCTGGACCTTAATTTGTGAAGTAGTTATGGCTATAAATTACAAACAGCTCATGGAGAATTTCTTGTATCGACTTTCGATTCCTGTTATGGCTTAATGCATCGAGATTTGGAGCTTAATTGGACAAGTTAGAAAAAACTACCGAAATTATATACCATTTGGGAGTTGGGAGGAGCAGATATCATTCGGACGGCTTCAGCATTGATACGAAATTAATTCGTCACCAAGTGTTTGTTATCGCGGGCTAACCCATTGCAGAACGGATTAGAGAGTTGGAGCCAGGTCAGGTATTCGGTAGGTAAAGAAACTGGAATTGTCCCCCGAAGGTCGCATTAAACTTATAATAAACGACTAAAACAAGTGCTACGCTAGAGATAATGTTGTCATTTCGGTTCACGTCCCTCTAGGCTCACAGTCGTGTGGTTTGCCAAGGCTGCCTGCCACCTTTTCAAATGAACAAAATAATGAAATGGAAAATATATTTTTTTCGTGATACTCGTGTGTCCTACCTTGCCCAACTGATAGAGGTGGCTCAGCGGTAAGACGCGAGACTCTAATTCAGGAGGTCGTCGGTTTGATTCCGGCCACCGGCAGCCCTGACTGAAGCTGGGATTGAGTCCTACTAACAGTCCTCGGACATTCCTTCCCAACTATCCTAGTTAGTCATCTGAAGAGGAGCACATCGGATAAAGCTGGTGTCACCTTACAGGGATGCCTACGTAAAATTAGTATTATTACCTTGTCCCAAGATATTGATATTTTGACAGTGACTACATAGGACGCTCTGTTGGAGAAGTACATACTTAAATTACCGACATAGGTAGCTCAGTGGTAAGACGTGAGATTCTAACTCGCGAGGTCGTCGGTTCGATACCGGTTACCGGCAATCTCGACAAGATTTGTACCGAGGTTTTACTCAGTCAGAAGGAGAATGCTGGGATTGTTTCCTTCTATCCACCCTAGAACATTCCTTCCTAACTATCCAAACAATCTGAAGAGGGGCACGTAATGATGGTTCATTGCTAACTGTTGATTTATTATTAAGGTCGTGTATTGAGTTTCAACTTAAACTGGCCTCGTGAAGGATTTGAAACTGAATTGTAACTTCGACAATTCAAGCGAGATCTATGTCTATCTTATGTATGCTCCTGAATATCTTTTTATTCTATTTTTGTATTAATATTTATATTCCCACATCCATGGACCGTTGTTACACCGTCTGAGAATCAGAATGTGAGAGCAACGGAAACATCATCTGTCCTGTTATACAATACATGTGTTGGTGTTGCCCTCATTATAACATCAACATCAATAGAAGAAATCAGATGTAACAGCCGAAAAAACAAAAAATCATTCATTCAAAAAGGAATAACAATAATATGTAATGATGAGGTAACCAAAATGGCGTCTTCATCCAGTGCGCGTGGCGGCCATATTGGTTGGTGCCAAAACAACCATGTTTGTGTGCGTTCGATTAGAATTCATTGTTTAAATGTTTCAGACGACGTTTTGTTGACAGTTCGACTGTTTTCCAATACTGGTTTGTTATTACTACTGAAGCTCAAAATAGACACAGACACTCACAATAATGGTATCAGGGGATACGAGTTTAAAACTCCCAAATCGTTGTACACATAATCGTCTTGTATTGCCAGTTGAAATGTAAATACATGTGTCCTCAGTACAGCCATTGTGACGTCACGTCACGTGGTAGGAATGTGCGTACTCCATGTAAAGAAGCTGCTGTAGCTGTTTACTAAAACTAGGGAGAAATATTAACCAAATTGCAAGGTTGCAAATAATATCGATAGGCTTATGAAAAATGGACAAGTGGGATTTTCAAACAGTATAAGCCTCCAATTGCCTGCTTATCCTTTACTCACGTTTATCAACTCGCTGTACAAGCACTCTATCTATATCTATAGTCTATATCTATATCGATTATTATCCTCCATTAAAATACTTTATATTATATTATCTATTATCTCATTATTGTTACTTGAAAACGTTAATTATGTCGTCGCGTATGATTCGAGTGTGTAAAACGGTTGCTTGTGCGTCTTTAGGAGATTGCCTGTTGATGTTTTCGCCCCCGTGTCAAACAAGAACACACGAAGTCATGAGCAGTATGTGTGTGTGGGGGGGGGATGTACGTGCGTATAGGACCTATACGAGTGGCGTATGACAAAAGCGTATTATACCGTTATTATCCAGCGAGTGCATGAGTACTAATTAATATAAAACAAGGGTTGGCTCTTCCCTCGTCGTACCAACGGAGGCGCATGACAATGTTACTCGTACGTTATGATGATGCAACAGTTGGTAGAGCAATTTTACGCTCTGCGTATCTGCGATATGACCCTCTTTCGCCCTGGCGACACAATATGTCACCAACAGCGCTGTTTTGCCTTTGGACGCGTTACTAAAATTATGCAATCTATTTCAGCCAAGCTAGTTTTCACACGCGTTTATGTACGTGTTTTGCCAAATAAAAATGAACTGTAATTTCTGCGATAATGTAATGGATGAATTTAAAAATGGATGAATGTAGAAAGACAATTTATAAAAATTCACGCTTTTACGGGATACAATGCAAGTACAACCGCAGATCATCCAAGGAGTTGTGATGTACCTCAGTTGTGCTGCACCTCAATTCTATAGACCATCCAAGGTTGTATCGGGTAGGGACTCTACTGTGGTTTGTGTAGCCCCCCTCACTACACACATTACCCATTACCCACACTACCCACTACCCACAGGGCCACAACACACTAGAAATAAAGTAGGTGGTAGGCCCTACTTAGCTTCTTGGGTCGAAATGTAAGACTGCAAGGAGTGCTCCGCCTTTCCCCCTTTTAATTATTTTCCTCCATTATTGCCACCATTAGTATAGTGATGATTTCTGTGCATACATTAGGAATCAATATTTAAAAGGCACAACCTTATGAAATGACATCACAGTACTGGAATTACACATACCGTTTTCTAAAAAAAAAAATATATGCTTTTAGCGCTCAAAACTACCAAGCGTTGATTGTTGTGTTCCAATTTTGTTTTTGTTTTTAAATTTATTTATGCAACAAGTAAATTATATATTGGCACAGTTAAACAATTTAAGGTGCATTATAAATTAAACATTTCAAACATGGAAAAATAATTTGTTTACATTGGCCAACAGGCATTTTAACGTGTTTTGTCACTTCTTGTAATGTCATATTTATCAGTAAAATATACAATAAATAAAAAGGTGTTTTTCGTTGTGCCCTATTGTATAATTTATCGTCAACGCCCACCATAATTCAGGCAACTGTTTGACACATTATCAATATCATTACGACCTTGCGGCTGTAAACAATGCTCAACAACAACAATCTGTCAAGTGGGCCGCATCTCTGATAACAGCTGGAACCTGACACTTGTTGACACCACCGCCCCCTGGTTGACCTCCAGGCGATGTGTTTGATCCCGACCTACGGTACTCAGTGCGTGTCCTGATACACCAACCCAGGCAGGCAATCTGTTGGTGCTGGGGGCATTTTCCTGCAATTATCCGCATAGAGTGGCACGACTCACATTTCGTCACTTTGCACTCAGCGCTAACGGGGGATAATTACTGATGAGTGGGGTAAAAAAGCACTTAATGTGGGTCACTTCGACATTTTGATAATTCATAGAGGAAACGTTTGAGAACCACGAAACAATAGCGCGCCGACGTAGTGAGATATCTTTCTTACCTCTTACATAACGCAATTTTAGTTATATTATTCAATTAGTAAACTATTCTGTTACATCGACCGAGACGTACATAACCGATCTATGCTTTTCGACTCGTATCTTCGTAGAGGGCCCGGGGTAGAATAGCCCCAGAGTGACTCTGCCAGTCGTATGAGGTTACAAAAGAAGACTCTGTCCTTTTCCCACCACTGCCTTACTTAAGATTGCTCCTCCTCCTTAGCCCTACCCTCCCTTGCCGCACTCCCCTTATGACAACCCCCCGCGATGTACAAAGCCTCAACCATATTGTCGGCATCGTGATCGTATCGGGATCGCAATCGTACATTTTCTCTTGCTAAATCATTTATGACATTACGATATTATTGTGAACGGAGAAGCATGTAAGTTAAAATTTTTACGATTTCCGAATTGTGATAGCAATCCCGATACCGACACTTGTGGTTTGAGCATAATGGAACTGATTCGGAAAACGTCTTATGACGTAAGCCATAAGCTGCCAAGTACGTCGTTAAACACAATATAACCAATCAACTGGTAGAAGAGCTAATTGAGACTTACTCCATACTCGATCCAGGATTCGAGACTGAATCGCAGGAACTACGTTTTACCAGATCAAAGACTAATCTACCACGGCTACCCACAACAACTGATTGCACGATCGTGTATAATAGCGCTTTGCAATTAGTTCAGGTTACTTCACTACACTATGGGAAGTAATCGACTATAAAAGTTAAGAAACAGAAACTATTGTCTAACTAAAGTTAAGAAATGCTGGAGAAATGTTGGCTCACAAAACCACTGTGCTTGATTACTAGTTTGCTTCTCCACCAATCAGAACTCTTAGAGCGGCTGTCACACCAAGCCATTTACGTTCAATGCTATTTCATAATAACGTACGTTTAGCTTACATTATCGCGGTTCTATTGTAATACAACTTTACTACGTTACACTGTGCCATTTTCAATTGTATTTGCTTCATGTTGGAAACTTGCACGTAATAGTTAGCCTCGGTCTTGCACGGGTCTTTGGTCCCGTGGGTTGGTGGCCTGTACCGGGTTCAACACCTGGTTCGTGTTGTTATTTCTGGCGTTGACTTATTGTAAGAGTATTGTCGTCATTCGTGAATTTCACTGGTACATAATTATTATGTCGATTATTTTACAACTGCCAAGCAAAAGTCCGGGTACCTTTACATCCGTATTCACAATTGAAATACGAGTTGCAATAATAAATAGTAAACTAGTGATTAATAAAAAAGATTAATAAAAGCCGCGGTCGCTTAGCCAGTTCCCATACGAACACCGAAGTTAAGCAACCTCGGGCTAGGTCAGGAGGAGGATGGTGACCGCTCTCCTCTGAAACACTACTAGTTACCGTTGGTTAGAGCAGATTGGAGGCTTGTGTGAGTTTAGCCGCGGTAGCTTAGCCGGTTCCCATACGAACACCGAAGTTAAGCAACCTCGGGCTAGGTCAGGAGGAGGATGGGTGACCGCTCTCTCTGAAACACTACTAGTTATAAAAAAAAAGCTTCGTTCTTCTCGTCAATAACTCGGCACTCAGTTAGTGGAGGAACTTATATGACTGGTAAAAGTTACACTGTTACATCGTTCTTTCGGATGGGTCGTAAAGCCGATGGTCCCATTGGTACTTTTCGACAGGAGTAGGCTACGTGCCGGTACCTGGTTCCCTCCTCCCTTCTTCGTCATCATCATGCATCCTTTTTAATCATCACTTGTTATTGTAAAATGGCATACAATACTGTATGTGGCCAATTCATAAATAAATAAATATCCGGTATCAGTGTTTCTGTTTTGATTTCCCGAGTATAGACTTCTTCTGCGTTCTGATTAGTTCGTCGTGCGGTGACTCATAGTCATAGGAAGTTGAAACCAAAATATAATTATTCATTTTTTGTGACAATTTCAAAGCACTCGAACGGATGTGAACCGCAGCCGTGTTAGTGGATTACTAAACACACCATTGCATCTCGATCAGGAAGTGACGTCATATGCGCGGACAAACAAACTTCGTCATAACTCATTGCCTGGATACCGTGTTTGTTTGTCCGCAGTTCCAGAATTTCTGCACTCGGCAGCGACACAATCGCAAATCTATTTTTAGAATTGAGGCTAGTGTTATACATAACTCTTAGTGAATCAAGTTTTAGGTCATGAACAATGGACCTGTATCTAGTAACATTATGACTTCCACGGAAGGTCATCGTTTTCGCACTTTGGTTAGTGCCTCTACCTTTATTTACATTGTTGGTGTGTTTGTTGATACTTGACAGGTGCAAAAATGACCGCCAATCGCAAATACCAGAAATGAGATTGTGTACTCAACGCACTCCGTAATAACGTTGTGGGTCAGTAAACATGACCTTGACCTCCAATGAGTTAGACTTATGAGTGGCCAAAGAGCATCTTTAATAAAATAAACGAGGGCGCAACCTTTCAAATGAACACTCTTTATGCCGGTCTTATCAACAAAAAAAGGTTGTCAGCCTTTTGATTTGCATGAAAATTTGATTTGTCCTCATAGGCCTATATGTTTCAAAGGCCGAAAGTGATATTGTAGATTACCTTGTCATTTATGCTAAACAAAAAAGGAATTGATTCGACAATAAAAGGTGAAAGATAACCTTTCCGATTTGCATGACATTCAACTTTATATGTTGATTTGTCTTCATATTATATGTTTTAAAAGCTGAAAGTGACGTTGAAGATCAGCAACCTTTGAAATTGTGAGTCATATGTACGTCTATATTATTCCGTCTTTTTATGAACACAAACTCTGATTCGACAATAAAACAGGTGAAAGACAACCCTTTCGATTTGCTTGAAATCCAACTTTTTATTTGTCTTCGTATGAATGTTTCAAAAGCCCAGCTAGAGTGACGTCATGACAAGAGTAGATCAGTTTACTAGAAAAACACTCCCGCCTCTCGTATTACCGCAAGACATGTGATAACAGTGTTTACCTCGCGAGCGAACAGGTGTCAGAGCAGGTTGCAATAGATAGAATAACAACAAACAACGCGAGGCGAGGGATCGAGTTACGCGCGTAATGTTGTCTTTGCGGTCGCTCGCGATGATTTAGCGTAGTTCGTTCGACCTCAGTCGTAGCGTTGCGGTGCAGAGGTCACGTGCACAGATATATGGCGCAGTTGGTAGCGGCAGGCGGGACTGGGGTTTGACTCCCGTCTTACGTTATCTGGTTACTGGAGGTTACCGGAGGGATCTCAATCGTATAGTTGATTGTTGGGATAGCTAGAAATAACCGGGTCGAGGACTCGAGTTGGGTTCCTCCTCGTGGTGACCGGTGCTCGCAAAGAGGACTCTCGTTCAATTTTTTCTTTTTGGTCGGTCTTTACTTCATATATCGTCTCGATTAGCCAAGTTGCAAAAATATGAGACGTTAAGCCCAAATATCAATCTTTACTTCATATACATCACCTTGTTCATCTTTCATAGTGTTATGTAGGCCTACCATACGTGCCGGCCTTCTTTGCAATCTAACCCCCCCCCCCCCCCCCCCCCCCCCCCGCCCCCCAACTGGATTATGGATTATGGATTATGGAAGACGTCATATAACCTAGCTTTTGAGTATAAGTACTAAACATGATAATTAATCTAAATGTCATGGGGACATTACGAATGCCCTAACCCTGGGGTCTGGGGGAGTAGGGGGGCACTCCCCCCCCCCCCCCACAAAAAATACCAGCTCTAAGTTTACAATGTATTTATGGTAAAAATTACAGATATTCAAAAAGTTTAGATATGTTGAATACGTGATGTTTGGTGGGTCGGTAAATTGTAATGCAATAAAACGAAATATCAATGATATATCCTCAAACATTAATCTGTTCTCATTTAAAAACGCTTAAAACCTCATTAAAACCCATTACCTTTAAAAGAAATCTTTGTGGTGCGGGAGTCTTGCCCCCCCCCCCCCCCCCCACCGACTTCCGGGGCTAGTTTAGTGGTACACTGATTTACCAGCCGATATTATGTCGAGTAACGCAGTTTCTATTATAAATCCATGGTATGATAATATACTGCTTGTTTCTGCAAAACACGGCTTATATAACGTGATAGTGATCCTACATGGTTAGAACAAGTAGTTTGTTAGAAGCGGAGATATAAACGAGTATTTGTTTTGTATTACAAGTAAAAGTACTCGGCCGCTCATTCTTGCAATTCATTTCAATAAACGTATGGCGTTGGCGCGGCCTAGCACTAACAAACCTGTCTAAAGTCTCGGGGCGTGGCTTGATTGTTGTGCTTTATAACAACAAGTACATACTTGACCTTGCCAGAATTACGGAAGTGAACTTGATTGTTGGTGTCTGGAATGCAGAGTTCAAAAGATCGCGGCCGGAAGTTACCCTCGCCTACCCGCATACGTAATGGCGGCGGTACTTCAGTCCACCTAAACGATGTATACTTGGATATGGAAATTCTATTGTTGTAAGATTATTAAGAATGCATTTTACATTCTACAAATTTGTTCTAATTTGTATTATTTCGAGCATACGTGTTTTGCATGGACAATTACAATAGGTCGCACAGTCGATGATGATTTAGGCTTTATGTCTCAAATTTTGGCAACATGCTTATCGAGACGATGATGTTGTGAATTCAACGCCTATTTAATGCAAGGTTGTAAGATTATGGAAGAACTGTGTGTAAAGACCATGGCCACTCGGAGGGGGAGGGGGCGACAGAAGTCAACTAGCCCCCCCCCCCACCCCTCCTGGCTGCGATCGAGTCACCAATACGTTGCTCTTGTACATGTTATTAAGCTAGAGAGTGTGTATGTAGGTTATTGCAATGTGCATTGCCCCCCCCTCCCCCTCCTGGTAAAAATTATGTAGTACCCTTGGTAGTAAATAAAGACTGAATGAAAAACGTAAGCCTGCAACTGCAAGCTCGACGGTACATTTCGAACACAAATAGTTTGAACAGAGTTTAAGATGCTTATTAATAGTAAACATGCTGCATCGTGAAGTCGTGTCGCCAAGTCATTTGGGTGCTGGGATTGAACACAAACCATGTCGGCCGAACCGTAAGTCAAATATCCTCTGGGTAATGACATTCGTGACCAGATTAGGCGAGATTCATCCCACTTCTGATGAGGTCACCCTCTTCTTAGGTCTCCCGTGCTATTTCGACACAAGCAAACATGTCTTACGTTATACATACACCAGTTTGAAGTTTGAACAAAGGTATCACGTTATTATGACTGCATGTCCACCTACCATATGAACCCCCGATGTATTTAAAATGCTTTAAGTTTTCAAATTTAAGTAAATCAAAACATGTCATTCTCTAGAGAATTTAGTTCTCTTTCTTCTTATACATTATGTTTCTTTGTTCCAATAGATATGTCATTTTTTTTTTTAATGTTCCTATTGTTGCTGCAACACACCTTCCAACATTTGAAGGGCGGAAATATTTATTGGAGAAAAAAAATTAAAAACATTCATAAGAAAGCGCACTAAATTCTTTAGGAGATGATATATTTTGGTACTTTTTGACAATTTTAATGCATTTTAGCAATTTTAACATACATACATCGGGTGTTCCGCAGCAAGGGTAGGTAGACATACAGTGTTAAGTCAATTTGTATTATTTATTTCCTTTTTTATTCCCCCTCTTCCTACATAAATATAAATATTGTGGAAGGCGGAAGGCCACTGTCGCGCTAATATTGTCATTATCCGCTTATTAAAGTCGATCGATGAAGTGAACTACCCATTCAATACAACAACTAAACTATTCAAATTAAATGGACGTGAAAAATTACTTTTTTTTATTCTAAATTATGAATTTCAAGAATTATTACATGTGAGTAGCATTTAATACTGAACGTCTTGAAATTATATATTTTTTTTTATTAATAAAGTATATTTAAAGTTTCTAATTTGAGTAGATTTGAGGAAAAATTGACACACCAGCGCAAATATCTCGAAAACGTATTGCGTTCGATCATCTTTTTCAAATGTAATCATGTTAGTCATGAAGTTATCTACATTTAGGACGAAAATTTGTTACAATATATTACTTTTTGAAGGTGCTACGCAAAGTTATACGATTGAAAGTGTAGGTTTTTGTTCAGTTACAATGTATAACATACGGAATTCCAACGCATTTCAACACTCAATAAATAAAAAACAAATAGCGGTAGGTGCATGTATTTTTCTACAATATTCACAAGCTTAATCTCAACTTGCAGTACATACAATTTGAATGATTTATATTACATGTGCAGTTATCATCGATCGACTTTAAAGTACTGGGACACGAGGAGGTATCTCTTAGTGCCGTCGAAAACATTTGCCTTATGACTGAGGAGACAACGTTTCATTTACGATTGTCGATTGTAGGTGAAGGGATCGATCAAAGGACTCCCGACTGACATTATCTTGTGCTAGTTGGTTACCCTGCAGAAGTAGTCACACCATGTATTTCAATGTACAATAAAATGTTACGTTAACGTAAAAATAGAGAGGTTCCATAATATTTGAAATTATCGATAGATTTTATCCAATCTGAAAGCAAACACAAATATTATTGTACCCACTGTCTAAAACACTGTACAACATTAGTATGTCAATCTATAATTTCATAATTTACATTTATTTTCGCGTTTTTAAAATACTTGCAAGTGTAATGACACTTCTAAAATGAAATGGTTGCTATATTTTAGCACCCTGTAATGACAAAGGTCATGTGGTGACGTGTTTTGAACAACCTCCAATTTGAATTCAATCGATTTGAATTAATTTAGTATGTACCTGTAGTGTGTATTTACTTGGATTACTGATGTTTGGTTTACGTTGGCGCGTCTACATAACCTTGTTTTCACAGAGGATTCACCTCGGAACTCAATCTATACGGTACCATTCATATGTAAACACTCCCCGAATATCTGCAGTACGTCGGTTATCTCAACACACGAGGATGCTGGATTGAAATATAAGTCTAGCTGGCGTAACGGCCGCGGTCGATTAGGCGTCTTGTCCTCCGGTTCGAATCCTGACATGTCATGTTTTCCATGGTCTTTATTTATCATCTCGATTAGCACCCTTGCCAAAACATGAGACGTAAGTTCATTTAAACCGAAGTGAGATTAAAAACTGTCAATTTGCCAACACTGTTAGTTGATTCTTTCTAAAGATAAATTAGAGGAGACAATTAAAATCCTGAAATTATGGGGGTACTTTAGCTAAAGCACTTTATAAAATGAAAATACATAGTTATGTATTGCAACTTTAGCTTCAATACAAAATTTAGTCCGAGTGCTAGGCCTACGTTTGTAGCTACTTTAAAATAACTTATTTTATTTAGCCTTATCACCCCAAAATGTTGACTGTTGTAAATACGAACAAAAAAACTTCATTCTCATAAATTTTAACCTCTCTATTCCAAATGCATCTAGTTGATATAGTTCACGTCAACTAACAGGACCACGCGTACTCGTTTTGAACCGAGTGTAGGCTACCTCAAAAAGCATCATTCAAACACTCGACTTGAATCGTTTCTAGAATGTGTGAACAACAATCTAAAAGCCAAGTAGCTCGTGCACAAGTGGCCGCATCGCCATGTATTATTGCTGTGAGCCTCATCGCAACATTCTTTCAACGTGTTCAAACACTTTCTACTCCACCCGTTGCACCCAGATTCACATTCAAACATGTGTTGTTCCCATATTTAGGGCAGTTATTACGAACAATCGTTTTGATATCAAAAAGTGAACATGAAAGTTAGTATCGGTATAGACTTAGCCCACAGAAGCCAAACAAACAGGGTGTGCGGTGCGTACAATTTATATTAATAGATTGAATCTGATAAACTTGCATATGAACAAATCTGTAAGGCTTAGACACCAAATGCATGTACAAAATAAATATATAAAAGGTCTAATATAGACATAGATATATCTAAAACAAATGTATGAATTTAAAACAAATTCATATTTACATTAAATTAAACAAACGTATTACACAGACTGGAATTAATGTTAATACAGTGTTGCTATTGCTATCAGTCACCGTCTCCCCGTATAATGCCCAACTTATTCATGCGGACAGATATGTATTAATAATTATTAGAATACACTGCATTCAATGTATTTGCAGTTTGCACTAATTCACCTATGCGGTTCTTCAGTTTATCAGGATCAAAGTATAAAGGGACAACTATCATGTTATATTTTCATTTTTTGGAATTCTTATCGAGTGGCAGTACAAACATGCAGATAGAAGGTTACTAATATCGATTTCTAATTCTTCAGTCCGTTCATAAAGTTACTAGGATAGTTGGGAAAAAATGTCCGTGGACTGTTCTCAGGGCTTCATCGCATATTAGGTAACCCTCGAGGATTGCCGGGGGCGTAAATCAAACCCGCAAACTCCCAAATGAGAGTCTCCTAGTCTATCAGTAACTCGTCACTCTGGTTTGTACAGCCAGCTTGGCTTCTCTTGAACCACTTCTCTCATTGGCAGCTAACATAGTTCAGTCTATTTAGGTAATCCATGAAGTGGTTGGTCACGGGTCACGTCAACTATAAGAAAGTTGGATATAATTTGGTAGAAATCTGCCAGATGTCACGCATGGTCGATGTATGTAATAGTTTCCCACACTACACCGATCGAAGTTAATCGCATTGATTTGCTCGCCGCACGTCTGCAGACGAAGCGTGCTGTAATTGTGCAAATAAGGAGGGAATTACTCGCGCTACATGTAATGTTGTTAATACCTCCCTTGTCACATTCTTGGCGTCCGACATCTTGCGTTGCCTCGCCGGGATCTCAATCATAATCATGAACTAATTCATCCATGAAGGACTTACTTAACATCCGCGCGGTTATCAAAGGCAGCCCGTCGAACTCACCACTCGTCCGCTTTCATAGTTGCTGAAGTTCTCCCGGGATTGTACGGAGCAGAGGCAGGAGTAGTTTTTGAACAACAGTTTCTGGACGTTTTATTCACTTGTGGTGCTGGAAATGACCATTTTTTCTCACGAATTTATGCGATTTTGAAGTATAGCCGCGATTTGAGCGATGAATAAAACAATGAAAAATTCGCGATTCACTGATCAACTTCTAACTAAAATAATTGTTACTCAACTTAAAGACCAATATTCAACCAATAATCTTGCCAAACAAATATATACAGATACTTTTGTCATAGATAAGTAATTACTTATTAGTGGCCAACTGGAGAGCCCTAATTTCAAATACCGATCCACTGTTCTTCAAATATTGCAATAAATCGGTTGATTCTTTTCTTTTAATATTTTCAATCTGTACCCTATCTTGTATTTATTCACAGAGTTTTGATGAACTTCATAATGTACATTCGCGAGTTTTCTAGAATCTAGATGGCATTTTCCGGCCGCCAAAGGCCATGTTTTCATGACGTAAACCGTTGTTTTGTAGTCGGTTCTCGGTTCGAACGGGAACATACTTCAACTTCATCTCAATCCTAAAAGAAACGGGAACATACTTCAACTTCATAGCTCAATCCTGACAGAAACGGGAACATCAACTTCATCTCAATCCTGACAGAAACGGGAACATACTTCAACTTCATTTCAACCCTGACAGAACTGTATAGCGACTACAGAATATTACATTTCTTGTAAGTTGTAGCACGATGGTATATTGTAACGATCGCACATCAGTGTCAACGTGTCAGCCAATTATTGGATTACTTTTATTACCCAATCTGGGGTTCGTGAATCCCTTCGATGTACAAACATTTGCTCATTAAAAAACGCAACTAGAGATACAAATTGTATAAAAACAATTAAATATACAAGCGTAAGGGTTGCGATAATGCGTGAATAAAGCAATTACAATTTATTTCATCAGTGGAATTAGGATCCTGGGCCATGCATGCACTAATGAAATGGTACAATACGAGTAAATCATTTTGTGTGAAAAATAATTTGTTTTTTTTAAATTGTTTCAGTTTTTGGTAACAAAGTTGAAACAGACAAAATGAAATTAATTCGGTTATAATTTGGAGTAATTGATTATTATTGTATGCAAATTAGATTACCGAAATATAAAATGAACGCAATATATTTTGATGGTGAATAGAAATTTTGACCACGGAGGTATAGATGTGTTCAGATTTGTTGTTAACAGATTTTCTTTTGAATAATACCGTGATTGGAATGTCGGGACAGTGGGAGAGTTGCCAGGTTCACATCGCACCCCTCAGAACAGGGAAATGTAACAAATATAATATCTGAAATCGTGTCATTTTCCGGACACTAAAGTAAAACGTCATCAAATCTTCGCTGCGACATCTAGGGCTTCACCCCATCTTCACATAGAGTACCGATATGAGAAGAGAGCGTTTGTCCCTCCCCCCCCCCCCCCCACCCACCCCCCGCGATAACCATTCATGAGAATAATCATCATTATCTTGAAAACGAGGTTCGTTCCAGAAAAATGAACATCCATTATTTCAACAGCTGCATTTCATTTCTCGTTTTGTGTGTTAATAATGTCATTGTTATTAAGTCGTTAGTAGTTAATTAATTAATTAACGAATGCTCTTGCTCGTTCCTTATGTAAGCTTGCAACAAAAACATGTAGAAATTATGATAATTATTCACAATACTCAAAGCAATAACGAAGACTGTATTTTCTTTGTTGTATTACCGTCACTATATGCACATAGCTACACTGATGGGACCACGCCGACCTATGTGCTCATTGTGCTGTACATGCTTGAAGCACCGAATATTACGACGACTTTGAATTTACTAACATCAGATTTGGTCTGACTAACAACGAAACTTAAAATCTGTGAAAAGTGTCCCCAGACGCTTTGTATTTTTTCTTAAGGGGCGTGTTTCAGATAGTATTGGGAAACGTTACGTTTTCACGCTCTAGGCCATGTCTCAAAACACACCGACCCCCCCCCCCCCCCCCGCCCACTTCGTTATTTGGCGTAGCTACTCGGCAACATTATATACACGTAGGGAATATTATTATATCTTTGATTATATATATACGAGTACATCAAGGGTAGATAGATATCTTCTTTATCAACACCTCCTCGGGCTCGTTCGTGAGTTCCTGGTTGTGTGAATCTAGCAATTACGTGATGTTTGTTTTATTGTCGTATTGCGTACTGAAATAAGTATTTGGCCCTGGTTGTTGTGGGAGATATTAAAATATAGCCTACTTTCCGTATATACCGGGGCTACACCATGCCCGGGTCACGTGTTACCCGGTTCCCTTTACAATTGGTTATGGAATCGCGTAATTGATTGCTAGATACACACAACCAAGACACCACGAACTAATCCGAAAGGGAGTTGATTTATATATGAACGCCGACAACTGTGCGTAGGGCTGGAGTTCCCGCACTAAATGGAGTCAACGTTGAACCAAAGAGTCTAAAGTGCGGTTGAACCCAGTCCTGCACCTCCTACCGAAACAGCCGCGGGCAACGATTAAGAAAGCGACCTTGTTTGGTTTTCATTTCGCCACTGTTTTATTTCAGTAGTTCCTTGATCCTCTAAACCGAATGATTGACGACGTGGAAATGGAAAGCGCGGTCAGTCTTCAGTAATTAATGCTCCAAGTTCAAAGTGATAATCTCCCATAGCTTACCTCCCAGCAACCACCTAGATTTTGGCCCGCGCAAAGGTCGAACCAGCCTGTAATTATGTCTGATAGTCTCAATGTGGATGTTGATTGCCGTTAGCGAGGCAGCCCCAGATGATCGCCGGCGTTGATGCAGAAAGCAAAGAGTTGATTGACGAAGATAACACAACACGCTGCCTTTATCATTTCCGTGAGAACTGGCTGATCTAACGGTCGAGGCGGAAATGGGAGTTTTACTTTTTTGTTTGTTGAGCGCTCCGGCTCGATTTATTGAAATAGTTTAGATGCTCCGACCACTCGCTTAAATCATTTTCAGCACTTTCTTTCTTATTAACTTAATTGGAATGCTTCTGCCATGTCAGATTTCTTCGTTCTTTTCTTTTTGATCTCAATTATTACATCCGCTGTGTTAATTCTGTGGATCTTTCCGCGCGGACCTGGCATAGGTCACCTTAATCTGGGTAACTAACATCTAACTTTGAGATTCTCCTCTTTGTGACCGTGAGAAACGCTCTCATGTCTACATTCATTCATAATGAATCTTTCGGATAATACGATGCAGCGAACTATTAGATTGCTGTGCATACAAGCGAGGTTGTAAAATGTCGTTCTTGTCCCATTTTCTTCGCACTACTTTTCACTCACGTCATGCTACGATGGTTCAAAAATCAACGGTTGATTTGATTATTTTGTTGTATGTCGACAAGTAGGTCATATGACGTCAGGGGATGATTGGATGATGATGATATTCGGGCTTTACGTCTCATATTTTTGCAACGGTGTTAATAGAGACGATGAGTGGGTGATTATTTATGCGACCATCATTATTTTTATGTACTACATGATGTGATGTTTGTTGGATGTTTTGTTGTTTTCGTTTTTGTTTGTTTTATCAAAACACACTTTGTGGAATTGTGCAATTCTGTTGTGTATATAAAATAAATAATAATAATAATTATGATGATGAAAATGCGTCACATGACATCCATGCCCTAGCCAGGATTCGAACCTGGAACGCAGCGAGGAGGGGGACAAGTGTACCGGGACGAGTGAATCGAAACCTGCACAATTCTACATTAGAAGCAGGAATGAACCAACATGACACTCCCCATCACATCTAACTAAACAAACTTTGTATAAAACACACACATACACTTTGCACGTGTTTTAATCTGGTTAGCTTGGTTTTAAACTTTTAAATTAATTATACTGATTTCTTTATTTTTCCTCGCTACCTTCAATATGTAGTAGAGCACTCGCAACTCGCAAGTGATCCAACTTTCTTGCAAGTTAGGTAAGTCTACTACAACCTCCCTCCCCCCCCCCCCCCCCCCAAGTTTACCGAGCTACGTTTTCCCGTCTAATCTAAGTAATTGAATTATTTTGAAAGTACGCAATAAAGCTTTGTAATCCCTGGCGTGACGAAGTCGTATAACGGACGCTGGGAAAACTGGGCCTTTGCCAGTGAATGTGCATCGCAATGCACGGTGTACACGCTACCCAGTGGCGTAGACAGGAATATAATTCTTGGAGGGGGGGGGGGGGGGAGATAAATATAGTAATAGGAAATGGGCTGCTCGCTCGATGCAATAGGGAGCCCCCCCCCCCCCCAAACAGCGCCGCAGACAAACTGGCTGGAATAATCTCATTAGATTCTTAGATGCTGTCATTTGCATTCGGTTTTATTGCACTATGAGCAAATGTCAAACACGATTACTGCCTTCACCAAACCAATATTATTATATTATAAGTAAGTTTAAGAATGTTTTGTTTAATATTTCCCATACATTCATGAGGTTTCTGACCTGTAGCCCCTGTAGCCCCCACAGCCGTCCCTCCTGTATACGCCACTGATTCTACACTAAGGAATGATAAGTATAACTATGGTTTAGTTAATGACACACTCTCTAAATCCATGGCTGTGCTAATCCGCATTACTTACCAGGGTCCAGATTCACAAAAGTGCCTAGTGCTAAGACGTCCTAGTTTAGGCAAATCTTAGTGAAATTAATCACGCATATATCTCTCTGCAATGTCCTAAGGGTACAATATAGTATAATAACAACAATTTAACTAATAATATTGTATTTGTGAATGTGCAGTAATACCCAAGGATGATTTATCTTGATTTATCTATCTAGGATTTGCCTAACTTAGGACAACTTAGAGTTAGGCATCTTTGTGAATCCAGGCCCAGATATTAGATTACCAGCCCTGGTGGTCCAGGGGTGCAAGCGGGAGACCGGGTTCAAATCCCAATTGGGGTTGGATTATTGAATTCCTTGGTTTTACTCATTTATTTGCTTATGGCAGAGAAATATAAATCGATAAATCTTTATTCCGGGACTAACTTGTTTTCTCCAAAGCAATCACAAACTGAAGCGTTGTTTCCATGGTGAAAACAAGTGAAATATTTAGCGGGCCATCATAATACCAGGTCTAGGAGACAGATATGAATGAACACTGTATAATACTTCTGTGTGTCTGTAAATATTACACCACATGTCTATGAAACATCAAATCCAGACCAAACTTTATTTCCTTAAAAATAATTTTAGAAAATCATTACCTTGTGTAAGATTCGAACCCAGACCTGCGCTCCAGCCATGTGTCACGTAACCTGTTAACTAACAAACACCACTGGGCTGCACACATACCATCGTGATATTTTTTAGTTTAGTTTCAAGAGTGTAAGAAAGAAAAAAAACAACTCAAATTCAAAACGGCCTCAACTATACATTTCCTAGTGTTTGCTCGCATGAACTCTCATAACTATGGGCATGGGAACCCCCCTGCCCCCCCCCCCCCCCAATGTTGAAACGTGTTTCCTAGTTCAAACAAAACTGCAGCGTATCACCATATGAGGAATTGGAACGGATTGCTTTCATTGATTTACACAAGTCTAAGTGGTTTCCTATAGATTGAAAGTCAACACTACCTTTTGTTTAGTCAGAAAGAAGGCAAGAGGGGCAGGCATAGCTTCACAATAATGTTTTGTTTTTTCCCCCTCTTTGATTCCAGATGAGAATAACTGCATTTCCCATGGACATTAACCGGAACTGGTTATAAAGCAGATCCCGGCATGCAGCAGTCAGCTTCCTGTTTCTGAGACCAACCGATGAACGTCGTTGATTCTGGTCGTGGTGCCGCAAATGGTGCCTGTAAGTATTAGTATGACTTCTTTATAACTTGTTTTTTATAAAATGTCGTATAAACTAAGTTGAAAAATAACAAAACCATAGAAGGAATATCGTAGTTGTGTAAAATTGTTGATTTCCCCGGCTTTGGAGAGTTAACATTGCGTGTAATGCGATGACCCCTCACACTGGGAGAATATTAAGTGGAGTTGTGGCAGTTTTTGCTGTGAACTCAATGAAAGCTATTGAACTATTGGCTATTGCGATGCTGCGCGAGTAACTAATAGACGGATTTATGCTTTCCGTATTATGATGGCCGTTTCCGATGCATTTTCTAGTTTTTCAATCTGAAGTCGCCGTGTGCATTATTATGAGGGAAATGTGCAGGCCATTGAATCCGCGATAAATGCGCATTGAATTCTGAGCACCATCATAATATGGTCTCGATATACGACGCAGCGTGATCGATATCGAACTCGCAATATCGTATAATACCGAATGATCGATATTTATTTATTTAATGTCTGTCCTATTCAGTAATAAAAGACTAATAAATTGAGATAATAAATACTACAACACAATTTACAATGAGAAAATAATTATAAAGAAACTGAACAAAGTAAAATACAACTTATCTATACTATTCTCAATATTCACGTGACGTCACTGACATTGTTGGCGCTCATATTCCCGCACTGCTGTTCCTACACATAGCGGCGATCATCCCGTATGATACGCCATTGTTGTAGACAAATAAATATGCATATTGCATACCAAGATAAAGAACATTATACAATACAAATTCAATTTAAAATATATTAAAAATAATTTATAAATAATTGTGATAAACTACATAAGAAAAAAATAAATAATAGGCTAAATTTAATTGAATATATAGATATAAATAAATAAATATTGCTGTTCATCACTAATGTACTCTAGGTATTCCATCTACACCCGAAACCGTGTCTGCACTCTGCACGGTGTTTCGGGCGGTAATGTGCTGGACATCTTCTTCGTTATCTCACGAGTCTGTTGCGGTATTTTAATGTGCACTGAATGCTTAGTTAGTTAGCACGATAGACGGAAGGACGACATGTATTTAATGGTTTGCTTGTTGTTGGCTTTACGAGCTAGATCAAGGAAATCAGGTGGAATGCAACCTCTCGTCGTTGTTGCGTATAAATAATGCCAGAAATCTGCAAGATTACCTTTACAAAATCCAGAATTGTGGAATAGTTCTGCATGCCATTACAAGCGAATATCTTAATTTATGCAATAAATCAACGGAAGCAGAGTTGTCCTGTATAGTGATGACCTTTGGTTAGCAGAGTACATAGTCAGTAAGTAACTAATATGTAACAATACGTTTGGGAGGGGGGGATAGGTCCTAAGAACCGAAAATTTGCTTACATGCTTCAAACAACTGAATAATAATAATTAAATAAGATAATTGGAAAAATTAATCCTCCCCCCCTCTCCCCCCCTTCATACACATTTCGACGAGTAAGGAAGATACAACACGCCTCACGACAGCCAAGGATTCAAGCCTGGAGCGCACGCCATAGATAGGCCAACGTCGGCTATCATTGAGTTGATAGATGAAGAACATAGTATAGGTAAAGTAGTGAGTGATAAGATGGTGTAGGTAAATGAATGTGTTCGTGGATATATGGGACTGGCGGAGAAACTGAATTAGAACGGACCCATTTCCACTTTCATTTTCAATATTTAGCGCTCTCATTTCTAATACAACCCATTTTATAGCATGTGTTTCTTTCCTGACCTTTTCAAAACATACACACAGTCACGTCGTCATAAAGGGCACAGTAAAATCCATTGAATTGAGATTTATCCGCAAAAAGTAAGAATACAATATAAAACTGGTAGAAAATTGGCATGAAAAACTCTTGGTTATATTTTGTTTAAAAAAATAATATTACTGCTGATACAGTATTTATTATACAAAACTACATCCAATTATATTGCGCTTGACAAATCACGACCATACAGACGGTTGCATTGCTAGCTATAGCACATACGTTGCATTGCTAGCTAGCACATACGTTGCATTGCTATAGCTAGCACATACGTTGCATTGCTAGCTAGCACATACGTTGCATTGCTAGCTAGCACATACGTTGCATTGCTAGCTAGCACATACGTTGCATTGCTAGCTAGCACATACGTTGCATTGCTAGCTAGCACATACGTTGCATACGGAACACCGACAGTAATACTGCATTTAGTCTAGCGGAGAGTTAGCCCCTCATGATTACTTCAAGTGTCCTTCTCCCGTACAAGTACAGAGCTGAGTGGGTAGGGTACTCCATAGTGCTGAGTACCGAGTACAAAGGGTGGTACGCACTTCCGTTCCACTCAAGGGGCCGCGCTCAGACCGAGAAGAATGACCAGGAAGAGAGGAAACAGGGGTGACCGGATGTGGCGCAGTTAACCCTTCGACTGGATGTCAAACCTACGCCTGGGTAGGCAGCCATTCATTCATACGGGCATTTATGAATGGGTGGGATGAAGGTTATTTTTTGTTTGTTTATTGTTGTTCAGTAGAGCTCAACGCAGACGAAAAATTAATGAAATTAGGCCTATTACACACGTCACGTATGTGAATGTTGTTACCGTTAAGCGGAGGGGGGGGGGGGGAGGGGGAGGGGGGTAAACTAGACTCTCGCCCTCTTGTCTAATTATTACGTCCACATGGTGACCGATGCCTGCATGGAAACACAATGTTTTATAATGTATTATAGTTTAACAGTTGGTGTTTTATGACGTACTCGGCAGCGTCGTCATGATGTGACGTCGGCCGAATCAGGTCCATCACATCGCCGGGGACGTCATAAGGGGAGTCCAGTTAGGGGGTTTAGGGTGGGTGTATCTAGTCTACTCTAATCAGTTAGAGAACATCCTGATGATGATACGTGGGCCCCATTTGACGACGACAACGAAGCGTTGTAGCTCTTATGAGAGCCTCTCGTAAACTGATTTTATTTCCGTCTAAAAATATCTTTAGGTCAACTTGCAAGTTTTATTAGCCCATCACCAAAATATTAGTTTTCAAGGACCTTCGAATTGCATGTTTAGTTTTTCAAAGCTATTTTAAGCCGTCGTAAAAACTAATATTTGCTGTGTATATTTTCTCTAGCTAGTCTGTGTCAGAGATTTAGCTTTCGTCTAAAAGCATCCTTCATGTGAAATGGGAAAAAAAATTGTTTCCTTTGCCAAACATAAGTCCATAACAACCCGTGGAACTTGACGGTATAATCCCTGCTTCACTTCAGTCACAATTACGATAAAATAATTCCCCCCTTGACAAAGTTATTTAGACACTAGAAGATATACAAACATTTAAGCATTGGTATTAGTCATAATACAACTTCCTCATAGAATTTTAATATTGCTGTTCAAAGGTTCGCGGACCAATTGCAAAATCCAAGCACATTTTATTTTTGTTTGTAAAATAAGGCATCCTAAATGTTTCATCCGTGTATTATCCGAAATGTTATAATCCTGAGCTATCAAATAAATATTGTGATCCCCCCCCCCCCCCCCCCCTCAAAAACTCTTGGCGTCATACCTGTGTTTCAATACATTTGAGAGGTAGGTATAGGAGCAAAGCAACGTGTAACCAAGAGAAGGGGGGTCGAATCCCCTAGAATAAGGAATCTAGTTTTGTAATTTACCGTTATCTTCATCTCTCGTTCTATACTACAGGAGATGCACCTTGATTTAAAATGTAAATATAAGTAAAACAACCCCTATAGCTAACGCTGCATGCAGCTATGCCAAGTAGAAAATTAAATTATTAATCATAATTCACAATAACACGAGCAAATTGTGTGTGTGTATGTTTGCACTAAACTTATGTATGCACAGCGGTACACTCCGCGACACATATCAAGTTCAGTAAAGATATCTTCTTTATCATTCGGGTTAGTTCGTGAGTTCCTGGTTATGTGAACCTAGCAATAATACCCGGTGTTAGTTCCGTTATCGTATTGTCTGTTGACACTTTCAAATACTTAGTCCTGGGTGTATAATCTTGAGGGGAAAGTTTATTCAAGTTGGAACATACAAAGAGCGTGTTCTTTATAGTTTTGAAATACGCGATAGCTCCGCCATAGCTGCTACTCGGCAGTCGGCTCGCGTGATTGCTAGGGGAACTCACGACGAGGTGTTGATAAATAAGATATCTGCAGTACCCTTGATTTATATAACATGTCTGCGAGTGTACACTGCATGTATATGTATATTTCTGTGGGAATATACTATATGACGCGGTTCATCTCTCGGGTACCAATGCTTTTAGTTTGCCGTGTTATTGCCAGCTGGTAACTCTTGGCTGGGGGATTCACTGCTGAACAATACTACATCCTCGTAAGGCCATGGTAAGACAGTCTGCAACGAAGACTCAGCTGAGCCGATGGGGTGTGTCTCGCTGTTGTTGGTTCTTGTTGCTTTGCCTCTGTTATTGCAATCATGCTATTCTACACACACGATGAGGGGTGATAGATGAAGATGGACAGTTAGAAAAATCGAATGTCTTATGCGGGATTCAAACCCACATCCTCACTCCGGTGTCTTAGAACCTTCACCCAACCGCATGAGCCACCGCGGACGGCGCGGTTGGTATAGTGATCATGACTTGAATACTTGAGTCATGTTTTTACATTAAAAAAGAATTTCAGTTTTTGTATTTATTGTGTGCCCTCTAAACTGAACTGATATTCAGTTGGGGACATTATTATACGCCATTTTACCCGAGTCGTTGTAATGATGTCTCCAAAGACACCGTTTACAGCATTCAAAATATATTGTATAATACATCATATGTGCCAGTACCACTCCGATGGACTTAAGCCAGTATTCAAACCCTGGACCTGCTGCATCGCAGGCAGGAATAAACCCACCATACTAATAAGCCACACACATGTACCTATTATGTTATTAGCGGATGATAGCGGATGATAAATGAAGATGATAAACTGTCGTCGTCTCGATTAGTATTGTTGCTGATTATGTGATAAAGCTCAACATCACCAGCAAATCAGCTGTAAGTGTTGAACGAAGCTAATCGAGACGATGAGATGAGCAGCATCGCCTGGATCACAACGAAAAATGGTTGGCATAATATTTTATTAATTTAAACAGCGTTTCAGTTTTCGACATCGATTTTTTTACGTTTCCATGTCGGTAAATTGTCGATGACACGATTTGACATCGATTAATTGCCTTCGAATTCGCATGTAGAGATTTGTTTTAAAGACAGTAGACACACAGAAGAACATGGGTATAATATGTACTATTGTTAGTTTTCGGAGATTCTTGTCGAGTTGTCTGTTGTAATCTCGCAGACAATGCAGCGGTCACCCAACCAACACTTGTCCCAGAAGCGAGCGACTATAAATACTTCCAGGGCCCATCTACGAACGTGTTCTCAGAAGATGAGGAATCATCTTGACATGAGATCCGAGTGTTACGGAAGAAAACACGACGACGAAGGTATAAATAGGTTTATAAGCTAATTGCTGCCAGAAACTGAAAGAACAGAGTTTTGAATGACGGAGAAAATGTGCGTTCTAAAGGCCGTTGCACACGTTGCTTCACATGTGCGCGCATCACCGATCGTGTTCCCACTCAATGCCAATAAATAAATAGATAAATAAATAAATAAACAAACAAACAAACAAACAAACAAATTCGTATTCTTAGGTGGCTGGTTGGTCCAGTGGCTAGCATTTCTGCTTCCAATGCAGAAGGTCCCGGGTTCAAATCCCGTTCAGGTAGTAAACGGTGACTTTGGAGCCGTCCTAGCAACGAAGCACTTAATAAATTCAAAGTTGTTCTGAATTGACCTTGTTGATTCTGACTTGTCCCCAGGTGTTCGCACTGTCCCAATCACTGATTCATATGTTTCGTATTTGAAATAATGATCTTTGATTGGTTATCGTTCACTCGTCGATGGTGTTCGGAGCCTACAGCTACAGGGTTGGTTTAGTCGCTTTAAATTAATTTCCCCCACTGAAAATCAGTTTCGTTACTGAGTGGGTAGACTCTAAATGTGAATTTATTTATTTATTTATGTATATAGAGTCTACCGACTCAGTAACAAGACAGATTTTCAGTGGGGGGCTTCATTTTAAAGCGACTAAACCAACCCTGGGGATGCGAATAGTCACCCACACTCCTGGCTGTGTTATAGTGAGACTGAGACCGGACCTCAGATAAGAACTGTCATGCTACTCCAATCCATAGTAGAGTAATAATGATTGACCAATCCGTCCGGCTATCTTTGCCCTATACAATATGAACGCTGCATTTTATTTTAGGCAACTTAGCTGTACCGGATACCGGTAAAAGTTACCATTGCAGGGAAATGTTTGACACACGTACGGGTCAATAGTATGCGTGCGTGTGTCATACCCATGTCATAACCAAGCGAATAGGGAAGACGTATGAATCACATAATCTTGGGGTTTTGTGAAATTTGTTGGTGATTTTATCATAAACAAAAACTTGTCACAAGTTAAAACGTGACTAAGGAAAATATATTTTAAGGTACACGAGTTTTGTGTGATTATTGATTGACTATACATGTCGTACAACAACTTCGGTATTTCGGTATTGCTTCCGTCACGGGTGGGTGAGCGGCAGCCAACCAGCGGCCGTGGCTAATTCAAATACCTGCTCGGGTTGGCCGAGACCGTAAACACGTCATTGATTGATGACGAACGAAAGCATTACCGAAGTTATTGTAAGACGACTCTAGCTGCAGCTCGGTACAGCTGCACCGACATTGTTTATAATTTATATACTAGCCCAAGTACGTATAACCAGTCTCATACCGACCTCACATCCTTATCTACTGCATCTTTTGTTCACGCTGTTTCAACGAAAATCAACATATTCCTTGCATTCCTTCACACATCCGTAAAAGCTATCTTCGCCTTAGTAGAGTGCACAAGCCTCATTAGTCACGCGCGCTGTGTTAGGATGAATTTTCAAGTATCCAACCCAAGGGCGTAAATTATCCCTAACATGGACTTGTTTCAAGTTGTATAGATGGTACAGGAACCAGAGGAGGAGAAAATTAAGTTGGTACTATTGGACTCGGCTATTTCGTATATGTAGGGGACTTTACTTTATATTGTGAATAATAATAATAATAATAATAATAATAATAATAATAATAATAATAATAATAATAATAATAATAATAATAATAATAATAATAATTTTTGTAGGAATACCCGTTCTAGGGTGCACACCAGCTTTACCTGATGTGCCCCTCTTCAGGTGACTAACTAGGTTATTAGGGTGTTTGGATAGTTGGGAAGGATTGTCCGAGGGCTGATAGTATGACTCAATCCCAGCATTCGCTTTTACGACTGAGGAAAACCTCGGAAAAAAACTTCAGTCAGGACTGCCGGTGGCCTGAATCGAACCGGCGACCTCCCGAGTTAGAGTCTCGCGTCTTACCGCTGAGCCACCTCTATTGGTATATTGTGAAGGGGGGGAGGGGTATATGCCTATACAGCTCCATCGAGCATTGTTCGTTCAAGTAAGCTTGATGTTACTATGGTAACCAACTGCCCTAACGTCAAGCTATTGCGGTTACAGCAAGCTGACATGTCCATGGCTAAACACCGGCATACAAATAGCCGTCATCACAATGTTTTGCCCCTCAAAACTGTCCCCCGCCCCCTAGTTAGACCATGCAACCCGCATGCCTTAAACATGTTTTGTACGAACGTCATTGCATACTTTGAACTTGAACATGTCCATGCGTAACGTTTTCGTGCATAACAATTGTGAAAGTAGTTATCCTGTTGGCGCGCCTGCAAAAACACTGACATGTTATTCTAGTTCGATATTTCGACGTTTCAATTATAATTATGTAGGGTGATCCGATTAATTGGTAACGGTCGATCAAATATTTGGAATCAGCGTAACTCGCAGTTGAATTTAAATTAGTTTATTAATCTTTTAATTGAATTGTTGAATAGTTTATAATATGGAAATGTTTTGGTTTTACTATCGTATTTGCTTTTTTCGTTTCCCGTGACACAAAATTGTGATTTGTAATTCGGGACGCTCGAGGACTCAAATGTAGATTTTATTTGCGGAATAGAAAAAAGAAAAAGGACGAATGATATGTGTAGACAGAGACAGGGAAAAGGTACTCGAACTAAAACCATACAGGAACAATGTTATTGCAGCTTCTTGAAATGTGATTTCTAAAACATCGCTGCAGTTAGTTCGAGACGGCCATCTTGATTGCATGATCCTTGTGTCGGGAGATGAGTTGAGAGGATTGAGGCGTGAAGCGGAGTATGTACATCAAGTGAGCTATCTGTAATGAGCGTCGATGCGCCGGAGGATGAAGCTGACAAGTGCTGCAGGTCGGAAAATAAAGTTTGAAGTTTGAAATCAACGTGATTTAAAATAAAATAAAATTCGAAATAAAATTCAAACTTAATCAAAGGAAATCTACGATTGATTGTATATAGCTCATATTCAATATGTAGAATTTTTGCTGCGCGTATATTAGTTGACAGTTCTGTCTCGTTAGGGTTGCCATGAAAATAATAATATTACTAATGTAGAGATGATGCCTTCTTCGATTCGGTAAAAAAGTAAACTGAGAGGAAAAACCTGAGTAAACGTGGAACATATAGTGGCCTATAGAGTCTAGAGGGTCACCTTACAGCTGTTACAAGTGTGTTGTTCAATATTTGTTACATGGACAGTTCTGAAATGTAATTATGTGTTTTTGTGTTAGTTATTGTTATTATTATTGCTTGTGTGTTTAGGTTAGCACATATTTTTCATCATAAATGATCGCTTTGTAGCCAATCAGCGAGGCCCAACTCGTCCACGCATCGCGCGGTTAGGTTGTATTGTTTTGAACTCCTTAAAATTGATCAGTCAGTAGTTCGGGAACTGACACAGCATTCCACTTACATAAATAAATCCTTACCAGTCGGGAAAACACGCAATGTTCGGCGAAAGACATCCCATTGTTGCACAACACCTTCGCCTTCTCACAGAGAAATCCCTCTGATGTCCACGACCTGATAACAATCAAGACACACACGAGATTAAATAACGAGATTCTCGTTTTCGAAAGCCAGAAGTTTTGAGTAATAATAGTTATTTCGTCAACTGTACGACATTTTTAAAAGCGACCACGAACTTAAAAAAAAAAAAAAAAATTAAATTGAAACTAGAAAATATCGAAGTAATATAGCACAATAAATGTTTGGTAAACAAGGTTTCGGTCGTACCGTATCTCGATACGACATCTCGACGGCTGTACCACCTCTGATAAGTTTCTTATTGAGTCATATCCATCAAACTCTTGTTATATTGATGTATTATATTTGGTGAATGTTGGCACGATACAATGAGATAACCATACAAGAATGTTGGAATGATACACCAAACAACCACCAACCGGTATGGTCCTTATAACTCAATTTTTAAAATAGTTCAGGTACTTAGAGCCCGATGATCAGGGTTCGAGTACCGGCCATTGATACCTCAACAGGTAACATCCCATAAAAGAAGAATCATCTTCAAACCCTGAAGACGCCAAATTAATATTAGACGAAACAGCATGGTAGTAATAATACGGTGTATGTCAGGTTTGCTGAATTTTAAAACCACAACTTTAAGTGGTGGTATATTCGTTACAAAATAAAGGATGAAAAGTAAAATACGACGAATAACGAATGTGACAAATTAATGAGTACCTTCTGGCAACCTATCGCCTGTGTGTGTTGCTACTGCGTACCTCACGTTGTTTGCGTGTTGTGTATATAACTCAGGATGTCTCATCGTAAACCGCTACTTTTTTGGCCGTATGTTTCAAGTGCAATTACACTTTTTATATCAACTACCTTGGACTGGGATAAAACGTTTAGTTAAATCATGTACGTCCAAAACTGCAGGAGCATTTTAGATATCCATACGGTGAAACTGAACACACATTCGATTCGAGTCTAACCCTTACATCTCCGCTCCAAGATCTAACCATGCATAATGTTGTGAATTGTGATAGTAAAATAAAACTGTTGCAGATAAAATGTATTCCAAATGCGAGTGTGTGCATACGTGCGTAAAAAAAATAAAAAAGTAGCACGTCAGGATCAGAGTCGATAGTATAACCAGGTTTACAAACACTCATGCTCGTTCGGAACCGCTCGTGAAAAGTAAAGCCCTGTTCGAGGCTGTTTCAATATTCGATTTGAGTGCATCAACAATTGATTTCGCAAATTTGTCCACGATGCTGTCAACATTGAATCCATGTCGAACTGCAGCTCTTAAACCGTCGAGTTTCTTCTCAACGCTAAAACCAAACAACAACATTGTATAGTTTTTTTTGGGGGATGAGGGGATGTTCTGGGTATGTAAGCTCCCGACATGTTCACACCCCGTCAACAAGTTGCACTGCGACCATTAGCCTCGTGCCGAATGTATGCATGTAATATGATGTCCTCGTCACCCTGAATCACCACCGTGTGTATTGCGCGCTCCCTAACAGCCGACTCAAGTACCTTGGGACCTGGGACTCTCCCTGTCTTCCACGTTACAACCCTTCTAATCTCACCGTGGACACATTTCCATGCGTCAACACTGTTGGCGTATCTCTTGGCCGCATTCTATGGCCGATATTAATTATAGTTCGCGTCGTCAGAAGCAAGTTGGACCTCCTTCACAGTGTGGGCAGGGTGTCACTGTTGTTAGAACTAAGGACGTGCTCTAGTTCTCGAATTGTTGTAGTTGGCAAAGTGAAAAACGTGATAATGTAACGTTGTAACGTTGTTCGTCGTTAAAATTACCTACAAAATTAAAATTTGTGATTTGTGTGGGGCTAGATATAAATAGATAGATATATTCATAAAAAGGATGCAAAGATAATTTTGCAATAAATTCACAAATTGTCCAATTTGATCCAAACTAGTATTTTGAATCGTTTCATTGTATATCAAGTAATTTCAATAGTTTTGTTTAATAAAATATGTATTTTTAATAATATTGATAAGTAGCGTATACGCTGGACCCCTGTGGTCATCCAATGTTAATTTTTCAGCTGTCAGTTCTTTTTCAATAAAAGTTAATTTCTCTTCTGTATGTAGATCTTGATAATTTGCATTCCGCATCATTAAAATATTTGGATGATAAATATGTAGTCAAAGTTGTACCAAATCCATGTCCAACCAAAGCCGTTAGTGTTCTAACTTATGACGAGAGCGTGAATTGCCAAAAGCAGGAAGGAAGCGTTTGCATCCATTATAAAATGCGTTCACGTACTTTTTTATAAATAATACATAATTATTAGAATTCGCTTTACATAGTTACCTAATATTTTGGTTAACTCATTCTGGGTTTGCTTTAGAACGTCAAATTAATCTAACATTTCTTTTTCGACCACCAGTTTTAAGAAAACGAAATGAACGCCACGAGTGCGTCCTTTCAACTGATTGTACTTGTTCCCGCGCTTGGCCATTCGTAACATTAGTACTTAGTAGTTCTGACAATCCGGTCACCCTACTGATAAGTGATGAGTGACGATGACGTCAGGCCCAAAGTTAGCAGACCAAGCTCTACATTTCATATTTATGCAGCGTTATTATTAATGTTTTTGTTATTAAATACTATATTTGTTGTGATTAGAAACTAAAGGCACCGAGTTTGGCCACTGGGGGTGCTTGTTAAAACGAATGAAGCGCTCAAGTGGCAATGTTACGCAATTTTCCGATGAAGCAGCGTCGTTCTTCCTACGTCGATTATGGCAAATTGTGAAAATTGTTTATTTAACTACGTTTTTTTTTTTTTATTTGGGCAGATTTCAATCGCATCAGTCCATACAATTAGTAATAACTGCAAGTCTAGATCTGCTTTATGGTCATCGTGTGGTGTAATTAATAACTATTGCAATCAACGCTAGCGAACTCTTTTACTCCAGATGCATTGCTCGTACATGCACGAACATGATCATGAACATAAACATGATGAAGGCAAGGCGCGAACAACAAACAACACACAAACAAAACAAGACAATAAAAAACAAAAACAAAATAACAAACACAAAAACACAACAAGAAAAAACAGACAAGCAGAAAACAAGATATTTCACAATAATATCCGCCACTATTTTCAACCGCGGCGCGAATGTAATCTTCATCAATAAGTTGCTACATTTGGCCACATATAGCGCTGTGTGTACTAACACATATAGTTTGTCCCGGGTGGTAATGGAACTCGATTATCCTGCTCTCCACATTTTCTATACCGGGTCCAAGAGATAAAATAATTAAATTGCGTTTGCGCTGTCAGTTATTTTGTGTTGCTTTTTTGCCCCACAACTGTGGAAAAAACATGTTTCAGTCAATCGCTGTCTCCTATGGCAGTATGAGTTATGGTTGTACTTGGGTCTTAATTACTTATGTTGTTGTTTATTTATGGATAAGTAGCTGTTTAGACATTGTTAAGAAGTGGGCATGCATGCAGACAGGCGTCATTACTGCTTTCAGTATCTATTGCGAATTGCTATTATTTGTGCGATTATTTTATTTTTGGTAATTATTGTTTTACAAAACAGCAAGGCCACTAAAGTCTACAGGAAACTGTCAAGGCCGTAAGTCTGGTGATAAACTGCAAAAAACATGAGGATCGAACGTTCACGTCGCAAAGAGGGTCGGCAAATGGGATGTACGACTGTACGAGCAGAATGTGGATGGAAATTGGTAATAAAGATAAAAACGATGTAGGTTTCATCACTAGCCTGAATAAAGAGAAGAAATCTAATTGCATTTTCCAGTGGCTGCACTGGACAGAACAAATAAACACAACATGGGTGCAGCCCATTGGAAAACGGCATTTCTTTTTCTCGCTCACATACTGCGTGCATGACCTAGCCCCACTTGGGTGCGGTGTCAGTCCGTGATGATCAGAGCTGAGCGAGCTGAGCGGGCACCACACAACACAGGCTCGCATAATGCGTGCATGACCTAGCCCCACTTGGGTGCGGTATCAGTCCGTGATGATCAGAGCTGAGCGAGCTGAGCGGGCGACCACACAAACACAGGCTCGCATAATGCGTGCATGACCTAGCTCCACTTGGGTGCGGTGTCAGTCCGTGATGACCAGAGCTGAGCGAGCTGAGCGGGCGACCACACAACACAGGCTCGCATAATGCGTGCATGACCTAGCTCCACTTGGGTGCGGTGTCAGTCCGTGATGATCAGAGCTGAGCGAGCTGAGCGGGCGACCACACAAACACAGGCTCGCATAATGCGTGCATGACCTAGCCCCACTTGGGTGCGGTGTCAGTCCGTGATGATCAGAGCTGAGCGAGCTGAGCGGGCGACCACACAAACTAGGCTCGCATAATGCGTGCATGACCTAGCCCCACTTGGGTGCGGTGTCAGTCCGTGATGATCAGAGCTGAGCGAGCTGAGCGGGCGACCACACAAACACAGGCTCACATAATGCGTGCATTACCTAGCCCCACTTGGGTGCGGTATCAGTCCGTGATGATCAGAGCTGAGCGAGCTGAGCGGGTAACCACACAAACACAGGCTCACATAATGCGTGCATGACCTAGCCCCACTTGGGTGCGGTATCAGTCCGTGATGATCAGAGCTGAGCGAGCTGAGCGGGTGACCACACAAACACAGGCTCGCATAATGCGTGCATGACCTAGCCCCACTTGGGTGCGGTGTCAGTCCGTGATGATCAGAGCTGAGCGAGCTGAGCGAGCGACCACACAAACACAGGCTCGCATAATGCGTGTATGACCTAGCCCCACTTGGCCACTTGGCTAGGGCGGAAGTGTCTGGAATTCTATTTCTTGTTTTCCGCATCTCAACTAATCTAATTATAACACATTTCTACGAGAAGTCGTCATCAACGATTGTAGAACGAATCTTACACATTCATAGCACAGGCTTACTGCATGGTATTATTATTATTATGATGGCGTGCTTGGAGACACGTAAAAATATCATTTTGGACTGCAATCTGTCCAAATTACTAAACCAAATAATATATATTTTTTAAATAGCTATATAATTATTGAAGTTTGATGACAATTTTCCCGTACAACAAAATAAAAAAACAACTTTCTAACCCATTTTTTATATACATTAAAAGTATTCAATGTAAGCACATGTTCTCAATAAGTGATCTACGTATATTTTTTTAAATGCTTGAAATTGCTGTATTCATTGTGTAGTTTACATCAGCATGTCACCTTGTACCGAGTTGCAAGTACACTTGCCTTTTTGATTCGCACCATGCAAGCCGTAAAACCAATTAAAGCAAACTTCAATTAATCTTACGTCTTACTATGCATGTTATCTAGTAATTGAATGAATTATGGTTTGAAACTAACCGAACCTAACAATGAGGTATCACTAGAGTTTGTCATTCAATTGCCGCTCTTGACGCTTTCTTTCAGAATCATTTGGATATCAAGAACTCAACCAAAACCTTGGTTTATAAATTATTGTTGTCAACACCTACTCCTATCGCAGAAGCGCACTATTTACTAACTTTTATCTAATATTTATTATCTAATTTATAACGATAGTAGTCAGTCGGTGATCGAAATCGAACCGGTAACCTCCTGAAATGAAGTCTCGCTTGTTACCGCAGCTCTGTCGGCAGCCCAATAAGTGCAGTATTGTGTAGATCGCAGATCATGTTCGTGCATGTCTCGGCATGTTCGTGCATGTTCGTGCATGTTCGTGCATGTTCGTGCATGTTCGTGCAAGTTCGTGCATGTTCGTGCATGTTCGTGTAATAAATCTGGAGTAAAAGAGTTCGCTAGCGTTGATTGCAATAGTTATTAATTACACCACACGATGACTATGAAGCAGATCTAGACTTGCAGTTATTAATAATTGTAAAATATGATTTTAAGAGTTTATAAAGCACACACGCAATTAACCTCTGTGTACACGAATACGCTGTGTCAATAGCCTTGTTTACACGGTGGAGTCACTGTGTGCACGAATACGCTGCGTCAATAGTCTCGTTTACACGGTGGAGTCACTGTGTGCACGAATACGCTGTGTCAATAGCCTCGTTTACACGGTGGAGTCACTGTGTGCACGAATACGCTGCGTCAATAGCCTCGTTTACACGGTGGAGTCATTGTGTGTACGAATACGCTGTGTCAATAGCCTCGTTTACACGGTGAAGTCACTGTGTGCACGAATACGCTGCGTCAATAGCCTCGTTTACACGGTGGAGTCACTGTGTGCACGAATACGCTGTGTCAATAGCCTCGTTTACACGGTGGAGTCACTGTGTGCACGAATACGCTGCGTCAATAGCCTCGTTTACACAGTGGAGTCACTGTGTGCACGAATACGCTGCGTCAATAGCCTCGTTTACACGGTCTAGTCACTGTGTGCACGAATACGCTGTGTCAATAGCCTCGTTTACACGGTGGAGTCACTGTGTGCACGAATACGCTGCGTCAATAGCCTCGTTTACACAGTGGAGTCACTGTGTGCACGAATACGCTGCGTCAATAGCCTCGTTTACACGGTCTAGTCACTGTGTGCACGAATACGCTGTGTCAATAGCCTCGTTTACACGGTGGAGTCACTGTGTGCACGAATACGCTGCGTCAATAGCCTCGTTTACACAGTGGAGTCATTGTGTGCACAAATACGCTGCGTCAATAGCCTCGTTTACACGGTGGAGTCACTGTGTGCACGAATACGCTGCGTCAATAGCCTCGTTTACACGGTGGAGTCACTGTGTGCACGAGTACGCTGCGTCAATAGCCTCGTTTACACGGTGGAGTCACTGTGTGCACAAATACGCTGCGTCAATAGCCTCGTTTACACAATGGAGTCACTGTGTGCATGAATACGCTGCGTCAATAGTCTCGTTTACACGGTGGAGTCACTGTGTGCACGAATACGCTGCGTCAATAGTCTCGTTTACACGGTGGAGTCACTGTGTGCACGAATACGCTGCGTCAATAGCCTCGTTTAAACGGTGGAGTCACTGTGTGCATGAATACGCTGTGCCAATAGCCTCGTTTACACGGTGGAGTCACTGTGTGCACAAATACGCTGCGTCAATAGCCTCGTTTACACGGTGGAGTCACTGTGTGCATGAATACGCTGCGTCAATAGTCTCGTTTACACGGTGGAGTCACTGTGTGCACGAATACGCTGCGTCAATAGCCTCGTTTACACGGTGGAGTCACTGTGCGCGAGTATACGCTGTGTCAATAGCCTCGTTTACACGGTGGAGTCACTGTGTGCACAAATACGCTGTGTCAATAGCCTCGTTTACACGGTGGAGTCACTGTGTGCACGAATACGCTGTGTCAATAGCCTCGTTTACACGGTGGAGTCACTGTGTGCACGAGTACGCTGCGTCAATAGCCTCGTTTACACGGTGGAGTCACTGTGTGCACGAATACGCTGCGTCAATAGCCTCGTTTACACGGTAAAGTCACTCCGTTCAACTCAACTTTAAAACCTGTTTATACTTTCCAAATTTAAATCATACATTAAAATACACTGCCTTCTCGAATATAATTCGTAACACTCAATCATTTTGAAGGGTTACATTGAGGCACAACCTTCTTGAACGTCGGTTCAATCCGAGGTTCCATCGCGCAAGGTCTACTTGATCATAAATTAGGTCGAGATCAGAGTGGAGTGGAAACTTCTTTATCGACTTTGGTTGAGATCAAGTAGACCTTCAGCGTCGCCGAAACTGCAGATAGTACGTGTCATATGTTGTGTTATTAGTGACGCACTCTATCGTCGGCCCCACGCACCACGCTCCGTATTCATTAGTTAAAAACATAATCCCTGCAGCGACACTACTGGATAAGTTACGTATTTAGAACGTCTGCAATAAAAATTGCGTCCAGATACAATGAAAATTGCACGTGTATAGAGCGCTTAACGCGAGACGTGAAAACAAACGCAGAAAAAGAAAAACGAGTGCCATCAAAGTAGAATGGACTAGGAAACACTAGCTAGACCTCGACCATTTACAGCCAATTGAAGCGAGTAGAGAAAAAATCTAAACGATTTGTTTATTAAATTGATTAATTATTTTAGTTTGGTTGCGTGAGAGTGGCTCATCGCGTGTTAATGAAATTAGGGGGCGCCCCCGACCGGGTTTGTGTCTAGCTGCACGAGGTTAAGGGGGGGGGGGGGGGGCTCTCTCGGAGCAATGGGGGGTACACCCATGTTCACAATTAACCTGTTGATCTTCAAAAACAAAGACGCGTACATTCAGAAAGTCTCATTATGCATTGGATGCGCTTGGTGGGGCGCGGCCGAAGCGGAGCAATTTTAAATGTGTTTCTTCTTCTAACACCTGAAGATATATATACATAGTAAATTTTTACACTGGATTCTAAATTAAGATTTTTTTAAACATGTTTAAGAATTAAAAATTATTTTTCATGCGGAAATAAAACAGAAGGTTATTTTAAAACATATGCGCACTCATTGCAATTGATGAGGTAGTGTTGTTGTATAGGGTGTTAAGAAACTGAAAAGAAATATATATTTTGAAGAAATAACTTAGTTGTGAAGTCCAGAAATTAAAAAAAGCCAACCCCGACTAGAAGTCGAAACAAGGTCTCCCACTTGCCTGGTAGGCCAGACATTAAATTGACGGTCGCGCGCGGTGATCTAGGGGTCAAGGCGCCCACCCGGCAAGTGGGAGACCTGGCTCCAATTCCCAGTCGGGGTTGGTGTTATGATTTTTGGATTTTGCAACACTTGCACCCACATAGTGTTGCTGATAAAAAATTCATTTGAATTGAAGAAATAGGTCAAATTTTAAATGTAGGCAAGTTAGTTCAACAATCACATACGCGCAGCGCTGGCGTCTAGGTAGCGATATATCTCAAACCTTGCTGAGTACCAAGGTCCACCTGATCTCCGCCTAGAAGAGGCTCGTCGAACTCCCAAAGTAGATCTTGGCCGAGTACCAGCCGAGACCCATCTCTATGTCAAAACCCGCACAAATTTTTTATTTTTAAATTATATCTCAAGAATGGACTTGGAAATCGAAAATCTGAATCAACAGCACACTGTGGTTTGGTAAGCCCTACATACTGAATGCTCTAAATTGTGTCACATTATAATCTGTATGGTTTTGATTTCTGATTAACTTTAATACTAATTATCGATTTAATAATAAAATAACTTCGCTTATGGTTATAATATTTCATTCAGTCTGTAGGGCTTACCAAACACAGTGCGCTGTTGAATCAGATTTTCGATTTTGTGTTGCAAGTATGAGATATAATTAAAAAATACAATATTTCTGCGGTTTTTAACGTAGAGACACCCTTTGCTCTTATTGAAGCAAGTATCAATCTCCTTCTTTCAGCTTATGAATAAATAATTTTAATGGTGCGAAACTCAAATACTTGTCATTCAAGAGGTACACACAAAAATAAAAATGGTCATTAATTGTTTGTATTCAAACGTACATCTGTGGGTTGTTTGATGAAGAAAGTATGGCAGTGGGCTCTATCTCTTCCTTTCGTCTTGTAGAGTAATAATTGGGATAGTGCCATCTCAAATATTAAGGGTTCATGAGTAATACGTAAAAAAACAAAATGGCAGCCATTCCAAGTGATTTTTACCAATTTATCTCCATAAGCGTACGTTTTATGAGAAAATGTATTATGACAAAAAATATTCCTTGTAAACGTTTACACAAAAAATGATATTTCTGTATTTTGCTATGGCTTACTAGTCACGCATAAATGTAAATTTCAGTATGTTCATCTGTACTCAAATGTACAAACATTGGCTCCCGTCCCGTAAGCTCCTTGATGAAGGTAGTATGGCCTTTGGGGGTGGTCTCAATGTCTTCCTTTAAGCTTAATAATAATAATTTTGACGGTGCCACACTCAAGTATTAGACATTCAAGAAGTACACTAAAAAAACAAATTACATTTGAGTACAAAAACATACACAAATTTTTAAGCGAGCGAAGCGAGCGTCTCCACGAGACTCTTATGGCACTTCGTTCTGTTTTTTTTTTTTTTTTTTTGTGTACTAGACTCTTATGGCACTTCGTGCTGTTTGTTTTTTGTTTTGTTTTTATGTCTGTCGATAGCGGTCGAACGAAAAGTCCGATCAACTTGAAATTTGGACCATCTACAAGTCTCGATGTGGATTGAAGGTGTATAGTTTTGAGGCAAAATCGTTTGAAAAGTTACAAAGTTACACTCAAAAACTGTTAATAACGGTGGCGGACCGACGCGAAAACACTAGACAGAATGACAACGAAAATTCTAAGCAACGCAAATTGCACTTGCACTGCATTCAACAATATCGGGAAGTATAATAGATAATATGGAAATTAGAAAAAAATTTGAAATGCACATTCTTGAATTGTTGTTAATTGTTGTTCGTTCGTAGATATGGACGCGCTCGCTTATCAACGCTTCAAACAGAGCGTTTTCCTAGTAATTATTACGGTAATAAGTCTTATAAAAATACATAAATATCATGTATACGTAAACTTTTACGAGGAATAATTTGTGTCATATTACATGCTGTAATAAAACGAACGGTTATGAAGATAAATTAAAAAGAAAACAAATGCTATTGGCCATCATTTGGTTTTTTGCTCGTGAACGCCAAATACTTGAGTGTGGCACCATCAAACTTCTTATTAAGCGAGCGAAGCGAGCGTTTCCACTTGACTCTTATGGCACTTCATTCTGTTTTTTTGTTTGTTTGTTTGTTTGTTTGTTTGTTTGTTTGTTTTTTTTGTTCTTATGTCCGTCGATAGCGGTCGAACGGAAAGTCCGATCAACTTGAAATTTGAACCATCCACAAGCCTCGATGTGGATTGAAGGTGTATAGTTTTGAGGCAAAATCGTTCGAAAAGTTACAAAGTTACACCATAGTTACTGCAAAATATTTTTCTGAAACAAAATGGCGGCAAAATGTGAGATAGCCAGATTTTTCTAGAGATTTTTCCGGTTAAGAATATGTTAATGTAATAGCGATCTGATAAGTATTGGCAAAGTTACACGAAAGTGACTCGAAAATATTTTTCTAAAACGCAGTAACGGCAAAATGTGAGGTGGCTATCTTGTAGTAAATTTTTGTCCGGTCACGAATATACTAATGTAAACGCGATCCGATACGTATTAGAGGCAGAAATTACATTTCTATTGCTGTCAATAAGTGTTAGTAACGGTGGCGGACCGTGTTGAAAACATGACCACGAAAATTCTTAGCAACGCACATTGCACTGCATACAACAATGTCGGAAAGTATAATAGCCATGGAAATAAGAACAATTTTTGCAATGCGCATTCTTGAATTGTTGTTAATTGTTGTTCGTATTAGCATTGAAGTCTTTTCGCCAGAAAGTTCGTAGATATTGACGCGCTCGCTTATCAACGCGTCAAACAGAGCGTTTTCCTAGTTTTATATACTGAAAGAAAGAGATTGATCCCATTCACATACCTGCTTCATCAAACAACCCAGGAATGAACACCTAAATACAGCTATTGGCAGCCATTTTGTCTTTTACGTGTAACGCTCACACGCCTAATATTTGACTGTGGCACCATCAAAATTATTAACCTATAAGCTGAAAGGAAGAGATAAATACTACTTTTAAAGTGCAAACTTGTTTCATCAATGAGGTACCCAAAATTTGTACATTGGAATACAGATTAAGATATAAAAAACCAAATTTGTACGTTAATAGTGTATTATGTGAAAGTAGACGCATATCATTTGTATGTAGACTTTAACAAGGAATGGTTTTTGCCATATGTAGTTTTGTCTTAAAACGTACGGTCATAAAGATTAATTAGAAAAACATCTAGAAATGGCTGCCTTTTCGTTTATATGCGTATAACTCAATAATGCCTAACGTTTGGTGTAGCGCAATATTAATTCTTATTCTGTAAGCTGAAAGGAAGAGATCGAGCCTATTCCTATAATTGCTTTGATTTGAATACACCCTTTTTGGAGGTCATTTTGTTTTTCGCGAGTATCTCTGGAACTTCCTATATTTTAGAAAGAGTTTTCTAGCACTCTGTTAGGCCATACTTGCTTCATCAACAAGCTAACGGGAGCCAATATTCGAACATTTTAGTAGAGAGATAAACATAAAAAATAAAATTTGTGCGTAAATAGTATGTCCTTTGATAGTATGTGAATATTATGTGTGTGTAGAATTTAATTTCACTAGGAATATTGTTTGGCGTATTAAATTTTGCTATAAAACGTATGGTTGTGAAGATAAATTGGAAAAACCTGTTGGAGGGTTGGCCATTTTGTTTTTTACGTGCAAATCGTGGACGCCTAATATTTTAGCCTGGCACCATCCAAATTATTATTCTATGGGCTGAAACGAAGAGATTGAGCCCACTTCCCACTCACATACCTGCTTCCTCAAACCATGCTCAAACAACACACGGATGTACAATTGAGGCAAGGTCTACTTGATCTCCGCCTAGCGGAGGCTCGTCGAACTCCCAAGTCATGTTCGGCAAGCCTCCGCTAGGCGGAGATCAAGAAGACCTTGAAAGGAATCGTAGTGACATTATTCAAGGCTGTGTATAATGTTGTTGTCGTGAATGTTCTGTTACCTTCATGTTTTGTTATTATTCGGGGTTATCTGTATTAGTTTGAGAAATGGCTTTCAAGGTGTTCTTGATTCTTTTTATTTGCTTTCTTATCAGAAAGTGCGTTTCATCAGAAAAACCGGAGAGAATAGTACAGGGAACACTGGCAAAACCTGGACAGTTTCCTTATGTAGTTTTTATTCGTGCCTTTTTGGGCCCCTACGAAATAAACCAGTGTACTGGCTCTATTCTCACAGAACTTTGGGTGGTAACTGCGGCCCACTGCTACAGAGAGACAATGGAGTCATGTAGTGGCAATTGCCCTGTCCCTGTCAGTCATGTAATGGCTGGGCAAGTAGATACCACGAAGGGGGAAACTCCCAACGGTCAATTTAGAACATCGGTTCAGTTAGAATTGATGGAGGAAGATCCGAATAAGAAAGTCTTTACATTAATGAACAACGACATTGCAATTCTGAAAGTCAACTCACCTTTTGTTTTCAATGAACATGTTGGACCCATCACTGTCGCTAAACGTCCTTTACACAAAGGGAAAAAGTTAACCTGTGTAGTTATGGGTTTTGGACGTACAGATGACTTCAACCGTTCTTCAATTGGGGTATTGTATTACAGTCATTCAACTTTTGATGGTGACTTATTTTCTTGTGCAAAAAGAATTCCGAAAGATAATACTAACTATAACGCTGAGGATTTTGATGAAGGGTTCATCTGTGTGGATCCCGTCGACTACTATAGCGCAATCTGTAGCTCGGACTCGGGAGGTCCGCTGATCTGTGATGGACTGCAAGCTGGGATTGCTTCTGGAACTGCTAACTTTGTAAAACCACCCGGGACTAGAATTGATTGTGGAATGAAAGGAAACTATGACGTACGTATACGCATTAAGCGCCCAACCCATTTATACGTCCGATCCGTAGGTTGCGTCCGTTTTTTCGGTTCATCCAATCGCAGCCAGCATCTCGCAATCGAAGTCGAATGAGTTTAAGCTGTGACATAGGCCTAGTCTGTGATTGGATGAACCGAAAAAATGGACGCATCGGAATTGTGCTTTAGTTTAGTCTAGGCCTATAGTGTGATACCTTGAGTCGCAGAGCGGAAAATAGCCGAAAACGCACTCAGAACTGACGGGTAAGACGTTTATTAGCCAAATGTTCGTGTTTATAATTTTCAACTTTCAAATTAACCCTCATCCCATGTTTTGCTTCCTACCTTCTTTGTTTGAGCCTGGGGTAAAATGTGGTCCAGGTGACACCGCTAATCGTAGGAGACGACACAATGAGGTCCTTTAATTTCTTATCTCCACCATCTTACCACTTTCCATTTCTGACCACCTTCCCCCAACGTCATATGACCTAGCTGTTAAATGCGTCAAAAAATGATTAGGCTAATCAGATAATCAAAATTGTATGGACAATTTTGAACTGTCAAAATGCGCGAATCAAAAAAGTTAAAATACCTTATTAACTGGTTCAAATAGTGTTCGAAAACAAATTCTCACATATATCAAAATTAAATAATAGTGTTTTAATACCAGGGCCCAGTTTCACAAAGGTGCGTAAGTTAGTCTTCCTAGTTTAGGCAAATCTTAGTTATATAAATCACGCATATGTCATTCTGCAATGTCATAAAGATAAAAAAAATAGAAAAATATTAACAATTTTACTGATAATATTTTATTTGTAAATGTGTAGGCCTAGTAATACACAGAGATGATTTATGTTGAGTTAGGATTTGCCTAACCTAGGACAACTGAAAGTTAGGCATCTTTGTGAATCCAGGCCCAACATTTTAGTTCCAAAGGTATTCAACACTCTCATACGCGCAGCGCTAGCATATGTGGCGCTACAAACGTTGAAACATTCTGTCACGTAGGTATGCCGTGGGAATGTTTACGTTTGATCGAGGTCCCAGAATATGTTAAATAATGTCAACAAAATATATTTTAACCCTAGAAGACGTCTCAGGTGTCAAATGCAACTTGCATTCGTGCAGTAATGTCAGGCACAGTAATGGCAACCAGACAGAACGTCTGTCCTAGCGTAGCCCTAACCCAGCTGTCACCTGTCATACTGAAATGTTTGTACCGCCGCCCGTGCTGCGATCTCGTGAGATAAACACGGAACTAATATAGATGGCGTAGAAGGAACAAGCCAGTTATTTAAAAACCTAAATAGAACAGTATAAAGAATAAACAAACCCATGAAATCATACTACTCTCTTTTCCCTGCTGTCTGCTTAGAATGCAGCAGACAACTGCCGGGGATGTTGGCGACAATTTCTAACTAATTCCTTCCTTCCTTCCAGTCTACACCCAAGTCCACACAACTCTGTGACTACTCAATAGCTTTGACAGCGCTGTTACCCGCTCTGCTAAGCTTAAGGTGAACAAAAACAGTTAGGGGTTGAATATTGACTAGCACTAGAATATGATACTCGGGGTCAAATGCATAGTCGTCCTTCACGTGGTCAGCCTCAGCCTTTCCCCAGATTCGCCCAACCACCAATCACAGAGCAGCATTGCCATGTGGACTGCTCTGTGATTGGTGGTTGGGCGAGTCTCAGTAAAGGTTGAGTTGGAGAGCACGTGAAGAACGACTATGCATAGTATTTTAACTCTTAAGTCTTTGCTCTGCACTATAGGCACTCTACCATGGCCTACCCACTCAGTTACTTGAATTGGTTTTCAGTGGGAGACATAATACTAGCTATTACTTGCTTCATTGCTGTGATGGCTCCAAGATCGCCACTTACATATTTATTATTATTATACTCCAAGCAGTGCATGATTGATTAATTTAAGTCAATTTCGAAAGTTAAAGATCCCCAACCCGGACCGGACCTCGAACCCTGGACCTTCTTCATTGCAAGCAGAAATAATCCCACTAGATCAACGAGCAGCGATCTATTTTGGAGTTCGACGAATCCCCGCTAGGCGGAGATTAAGTTGACCTTCCTTTTTATGGTATGTTGACGTAGCTTTACCAGTCCCTTGGATTTCACGAGGATTGGCTCAGAAATTTTATTCCGGAACTTCCTCCCTTTAAACTGCTGGCGGGTGGTGATGGCCGTGGCGGTGGCGGTGGCGGTGGCGGACGAGCCGCAGCCGAGACCTCAGGGGGCGGTGTCAACAGGGCCCACGTGTGCTGCACGTGGCTGGTGGTCATCGAGAGCATCTTGGGATATATTCGTGCGAGCGTTCTGCAATCTTCGCCTCATGCTTGATTTCAATACTATGAAAGAGTACAACACATAATGGCAATGAGTATGTTTATATGTAAATAAATTTTTGTAATATATGTATGAAACACTCTTATCCAACATTCGTCGGGTCGGGGGGTGACAAGTCACCAGTTTCTCAAACTATCTTGTAGTGCTTGCTAGCCACGCTCAGCACCTCATCTTCTTCGACTTCTTCCATAACCGCCGTTTCTTATAATTCTCTCCACTTCTTTCTGTCTTCCCACTTCCCAGAGTCTTTCTTCATTACTGTAATAAATTGTATTATTGGAAATTGTAATAAACAATATGTAAATAAATTGTGCATTTTAAAACGTACTGTGTTCAATACATTATTGTGGCAAGGCAATATATGTTCGTGTGAGGCTAGTCAATAGTGCCTATTCGGGTGCTCTGGACTGGCAGGTACGGAACTACAGGAAGGGGGGGGGGGGGGGGGGGGGCACCACCCAACTCCCTGAAAATTTGTTACGCTTGAGTATAGATTATGGAAGTTAATAATTTAAGAAGAATATTATTTCATCTTATATGTCAGTGAAAAGGGACTTACCACATAGACCATGTAAGTGCTACAAAGATTTACGCTTTCCTCCGGAGAGCTTATTTACTTTTTTGTAGTTTAGATTGAAATATAAAGTGCTGGGAAAGCTATTTCCTTAATTTAGTTTAAAAAAATGGTGTTCTCAGTTTAGCATGTTGTTCCACACACCTATCGTCGTTTATCGATTTTTTAACACGTTTATTTAAACACGATTAAAGGAAACAATATAGGTTGATATATTCAATACTATCCTCTAACAGTCTTATAATATTTATAATATAATACAAAGATAACTAATATATAACTACAACGAAACAAAATAGAAATTATAGAAGAAAAATTATGTGTAGACCATGTCCAGGGTTTTTACTACTGATGTGACTGGTTAGTGTAGATTTAGTTTGTTAGGGTGTAATGGAAATGATATAAGTCACCCCTTGATGCACAATACAACAATATGTAATTATGTGACTTCAAATACAATACAGTAAGAATGTGCAATGACTCCAGATTATACCAGATATAAATCTTCCTAGTAATGTTTATGTACGATATTATTTGTATTTTGTACTACTAACCCTCAGTGTTTACTTTTCATTTCATTCAAAGTTTCATTTAAAAATGTTCTGATCTTACATTTTATATGCCTACTAATTGTTACTCAATGGTCAATGTACTTGTTAAATACGACCTAGCCACTGTTCTCTTACCCGAGTGAAGTGGCTGACAACTAGACAGTATTTACTCGTACTTGAACTGTAATTTATCGTTTTATAAGCCAACTCTATTACTGTGTATGTACAGCGTTCATTGCCACAATACTACTGAAGAGAAGGTTATAGCTTGGGTTGTGACACAACGTTGTCTCTTTGTTTGCCGACATTGGATCTTCAATGTTCGTAAACACAGATGAGTGACATAAGAAAAGATGAGATGGGTCAATATATTCTCGTACATCTCCAGTGGAATATTGTGTACATCGGAAAGAGATCAAGCTGAACGCCTATGACATCTTATGATCTTACCATGTATAGTCGCGCTGATGTACAAAGCTGTATTTCAAACATCCGTCCGTGTACTCTCGGCTCGAACTCTTCTGACGCGATCTGGGGTGAGTGAAGCATGCATGACCAAGCCCCACTTGGGTGCGGTGTCAGTCCGTTATGATCAGAGCTGAGCGAGCTGAGCGGGCGACCACACAAACACAGGCTCGCATAATGCGTGCATGACCTAGCCCCACTTGGGTGCGGTGTCAGTCCGTGATGATCAGAGCTGAGCGAGCTGAGCGGGCGACCACACAACACAGGCTTGCATAATGCGTGCATGACCTATAGCCCCACTTGGGTGCGGTGTCAGTCCGTGATGATCAGAGCTGAGCGAGCTGAGCGGGCGACCACACAAACACAGGCTCGCATAATGCGTGCATGACCTAGCCCCACTTGGGTGCGGTGTCAGTCCGTTATGACCAGAGCTGAGCGAGCTGAGCGAGGGACCACACAAACACAGGCTCGCATAATGCGTGCATGACCTAGCCCCACTTGGGTGCGGTGTCAGTCCGTGATGACCAGAGCTGAGCGAGCTGAGCGGGCGACCACACAAACACAGGCTCGCATAATGCGTGCATGACCTAGCCCCACTTGGGTGCGGTGTCAGTCCGTTATGATCAGAGCTGAGCGAGCTGAGCGGGCGACCACACAAACACAGGCTCGCATAATGCGTGCATGACCTAGCCCCACTTGGCCACTTGGCTAGGGCGGAAGTGTCTGGAATTCTATTTCTTGTTTTCCGCATATCAACTAATCTAATTATAACACATTTCTACGAGAAGTCGTCATCAACGATTGTAGAACGAATATAACACATTCATAGCACAGGCCTACTGTAGTTGGTTACGGCTTGGAGCTTACTGCATGGTATTATTATTATTATGATGGCGTGCTTGGAGACACGTAAAAATATCATTTTGGACTGCAATTTGTCCTAGTTACTAAACCAAATCATATATATTTTTTAAATAGCTATTGTTAACTTTGTATGTTTCTATAAATCAATCGGACACACGATGAATGTGGATTACGTTTATTGACTGCCACTTCGGCTCGTACATGATCAACTGTCAAGTTCAACAACCGTAACGGAAGTAGGCTTCACTGCCTGCCTAGGATTACACTCCGTCTGCAGTGCATAGGAACAACTTATAATAACATATATGGTAGGCAGTGAGATCTCAAGTCTCAGCTGTTAATAGTTAGGTTAGGTTATGACAACATAATATGACATCTCCCTTTTTAAGTTTTATGCATCAAGACTTTAAACATCATCAAGACATAACACCTATGTCAGAAACTAAGAAAGTAATTGTTTATAATGCACTCAAAAATATATTAACAAAAATCCCATGAGAACATAAACCGTTTGTAGTCGGACTGGTTACACATGTTCATTTATATAGTTCATAATCTCCAAATTTCACTGGCATAGCTCTTGTCCGTGTTGGTCGATAGCTCGGACTGGGTTCTCCCTGCCGGTTCGAATCACCATCAGGAGATCGCTCCCTGTTAGGTTCGGGCTGACATCCAGAACTGCTATCCTGTGGAATAGATCGGGGAGGGGAGACTGGGTCTAGGTTACTAGGATGTGAGATTTTAGCTCGTGATTGACTTCGTTTGAGAGGAGGCTCACTCACAGGACCGAGTTTGTGGGATGGTTCCGTAGGTCGTATTATAGGAGGAGGATTGGCGGAAAGCCTTAGGTGTCGTCTGTTGCGTCGGTAGACTGCGTTGTCCTCTGTGGTCACTATGTAGGATCTGGGCGACACATTGGCTCTGCTCACAACGGCCTTCATCCACTTCCCTTGTTTCCTCATTAGAACACTGTCCCCTTCTTTTAGTGGTTGAAGCGGATGTGCGTTATTATCGTAGTAAGCTTTCTGTACATTTTGGCGATCCTGTAACCCTCTCTTCACAGTATCCGGTTTTATCGCTTGTGGAATCAGTAGTTTCTTCAATACTGGTAGTTTGGTGCGTAGACTTCGACTCATTAATAGCTGTGCCGGAGACTTATTAACGACTTGGATGGGTGTGTTTCGGTATTGCATTAATGCAACGTAGTGGTCTGTTCGGTCTTCCTGGGCTTTTTTTAGCATCCTCTTCGAAATCTGTACCGCTCTCTCAGCCATTCCGTTGGACTGAGGGTAATTCGGACTTGACGTAATTACTTGAATATCCCAATTTAGTGCCCAACTACGGAACTCCATACTATCATAGGGCATATTATCGGCGTGCAAGATTTCAGGAATTCCGTGTCTCGAAAACATAACTTTCAGCACCTTTATCACATCGCTGGCGGTTTTCCCTGTCATTTTCTCAATTTCCAGCCACTTCGAGTAATAATCGATTAGCACAAGGTATGTTTTTCCATTGAATTCGAGAATGTCTGAAGCTACTTTCTGCCACGGTCTGTCTGGAATGGAATGTGGTTTTAGTGGTTCTTTACAGTTTTTATTGAGGAATTTTTCGCACGTTGAACATTTTTGAACGATCTCTTCTATTTGTTGATTCATACTAGGCCAATACATTACAGATCTAGCTTTAGCCTTACACTTCTCGATGCCTTGGTGGCCCTCGTGAATTGAAGCAAGCATTTTCGGCCGCATTTCTACTGGAACTACTAAACGATCATTTTTAAATAACAGTCCCTTAGATTCTGATAATTCACAGCGAATCTTCCAATACGGTCTTGCATGTATACTGACATTATGAATGTAACGTGGCCAACCATCCTTGTGGTACTTTAAAACTTCCTGTAATATTGAATCGTCCCGGGTTGCCTGGCGAGTCTCTTCCTGTTTTTGTGGACTTATTGCTAAATGTCTGGAAACCATATGAACAAGTACGCTCATCTCTGGATCATCTTGAACTGGATCTCTTAAGAACGCCCTGGACAAGGTATCGGCCAAGAATAAATATTTACCCGGTACGTACTTTACATTGACGTCATAACGAAGAAGTCGTAACATCATTCTCTGTAGACGGTGGGTTACCTGGTTAATTTCTTTCTTCATAATCGTCTCTAACGGCTTGTGATCGGTATGGATTTCAACGCGATGACCGTAAGTATACTGGTTAAAACGTTCCAACGCATACACAATACCTAACAGTTCCTTTTCTATTTGGGCCCACCTCTTCTCAGTATCTGTGAGAGTCCTAGACGCGTACGCTATGGGGTGACCTTCTTGAATAAGACATGCACCCAATCCATCCTTAGATGCATCACTTTGAATAGTTATGGGCTTCTTTACATCGAAAAATTTGAGTACTGGTGCTGTGCATAGATTTTCCTTTAGGGTGGCTATAGCTTTGTCTTGCGGTTCATTCCAGTGCCACTCAGTTTCGTCTTTAAGCAGTAAACGTAATGGAGCGGTTGTCTCAGACAATTTAGGAATGAACTGGGATAAATAGGTTACCATACCTAAAAATCTCCTCAATTCCTCTTTGTTAGATGGAATATCCATGTTGACGATTGCGCGAACCCGATCTCTATCCGGCTTTAGACCTTGCTCACTTATCTCATGGCCCAAGTATTTTACTGATTTCACTCTAAACTGGAATTTTTCAGGGTTAAACCTTACATTATGCTCTCGAGCTCTTTCGAGGACTTTAACTAAGGTATTATCATGTTCATCCGCGGTAGCCCCAGCTACTATTAGGTCGTCAAACACTATGTTCACACCTGGTATGTCTCCAAAAATTTGCATTACTTTTTTCTGAAAGACTTCCGGTGCTGATTTTACCCCCATGGGAAACCGTTTGAATTTGTATCTCCCAAATGGACTATGGAAGGTGCACAAGTCAGAACTCTGATCGTCCAACTGAATTTGCCAAAATCCACTCCTCATATCTAACGTTGAGAAATATTTCTTTCCATTCATGTGGCTTGCTATGTCCTCAGCTGTAGGAATGTTATAATGCTCCCTACGAATAGCTCGGTTTAAATCCGACGGATCCAGGCATAATCTTATATCACCATTTTTTTTCTCCGTGATTACGAGGCTGTTCACCCACTCAGTCGGGTGATCTACCTTGACTATGACCCCTGATTCCTCGAGCTTATCTAATGTGCTCTTTAACTTGGGTTGAAGACTAAACGGAACTTTGCGCGGTGCGTGTATGACCGGTTGTACACTAGGATCAAGCTCAATATGATGCTGCCCCGGTACTGCTCCCAGACCATTGAATACGTCTTTAAACTGCTCAACAATGTCTTCCTTCTTCTGCAAACAAAACCCCACGCTGTCCGTTCTCTTAATGAATCCCAAATCCATGCAACTCTTCAGACCAAGTAAAGGTTGGCTATCAACTTCTGTAACCACAAAGTCAAGACTATCAACTTTGTTTTTGTAACTACAGCGAAGCTGCGCTACTCCAATTGGTTTTATTTTGAACTTGCCAAACGACAGAAGCACTGTAGCGGTATCTTTTAACACAGCTTTCTCTGGTAAACGATTAAACTCCTTCAATGGTAGCACGTTAACCTGAGCCCCTGTGTCGAGTTTAAATCTTACAGATTTCCCTTGCACTAGCAATGTTTTGTACCATGCCTCAACACTATTTAGAGAGTAAACAGTCTTACCTGTGATCTCCTCGACTAGATACTCATATGGCGACGCTTCTTTCTCCAGTTCTTTCACTTGTCTTTCTTTGGTTTTGGGTTTTTTGCACATTTTAGAAAAATGACCCTTGCCTTTACAGTTGTGACATACTTTGCCGAAAGCAGGACATGACCTTGGTTTGTGCCTGTAACTACATTTCTTACAATCATACTCTTGAGTTGATTCGTTTTCTTCGGACGTTACCGAACCCTGCTTATACGTAGTAGGCCTAGATTTATTCGACTGACCTGTCTTTATCTTACGTACAGCATGCACTTCTTGATGCTTTTCTTGCAGTATTTTCACTTGCTGTTTACTTATTTCACTCGACCTGCATATGGAAACTGTTTTCTCTAAACTGATATCGTCATCTTCAAGTAATCTCTCTTGTAGTTTCTTATCTATGATACCAAATATAATTCTATCCCTAATGAGACTGTCTTTTTGTTCCCCGAAATTACACGTTGCCGCTTTGGTCTTCAGCTCTGTTAGGAAGGAATCAAACGATTGTCCCTCACGTTGTAGCACGTTTACGAAATTGAAGCGTTCCACCACCACTTTTACTCTGGGTAGGCAATATTGTTCAAATTTCTCTATTACTGTTGTGTACTGAGATGATGTTTCTTCACCCACGTAAGTGAAATTATCGAACACATCTTGGGCATCCGTTCCCAGCAAATTTATCAGCATCGCGACCCGTTGATCTTCCGGCTTTTTAGCAAAGCCCGTGGCAAGCATGTATAACTCGAACTGCTTCCTCGACTTCACCCAATTTATGCTTAAATTACCTTGCATGTCAAGGGTCTGCGGCTTATTAAAGTCCGTCATATTTGATTTGATTTACTAGGTTTATCGTATTATTTGATTTACTACGTTTATCCCTAATTTCTCGGTATCTCGTGGTCTCATAGTGAGGTTATGTGGCTAGGCGATGAATTGGCCTTACTAGCCATTTCACGAAATAATTGCTCAAACCATTCTTCTTGCGGTAGATGATCGCTAGTCTGTTTCTTCTGACACCATGTTAACTTTGTATGTTTCTATAAATCAATCGGACACACGATGAATGTGGATTACGTTTATTGACTGCCACTTCGGCTCGTACATGATCAACTGTCAAGTTCAACAACCGTAACGGAAGTAGGCTTCACTGCCTGCCTAGGATTACACTCCGTCTGCAGTGCATAGGAACAACTTATAATAACATATATGGTAGGCAGTGAGATCTCAAGTCTCAGCTGTTAATAGTTAGGTTAGGTTATGACAACATAATATGACAGCTATATAATTATTCAAGTTTATTTACAATTTTCCCGTACAACAAAAATAAAAAAACAACTTTCTAACCTAATTTTTATATACATTTAAAGTATTCAATGTAAGCACATGTTCTCCATAAGTGATCTACGTATATTTTTTAAGATGCTTTAAATTGCTGTATTCATTTAGTATTCTACATCAGCATGTCACCTTGTACCGAGTTGCAAGTACACTTGCCTTTTTGATTCGCACCATGCAAGCCGTAAAACCAATTAAAGCAAACTTCAATTAATCTTACGTCTGACTTTAAATGTTATCTAGTAATTGAATGAATTATGGTTTGAAACTAACCAAACCTAACAATGAGGTATCACTAGAGTTTGACATTCAATTGCTGCTCCTGACGCTTTCTTTCAGAATCATTCGGATATCAAGAAGTCAAGCAAGACCTTGGTTTATAAATTATTGTTGTCATCACCTGCTCCTATCGCAGTAGCGCACTATTTACTAACTTTTATCATATATATATTATCTAATTTATATCGATGGTAGTCAGTCGGTGATCATAATCGAACCGGTAACCTCCTGAAATGAAGTCTCGCTTGTTACCGCAGCTCTGTCGGCAGCGCAATGAGTGCAGTATTGTGTAGATCGCAGATCATGTTCGTGCATTTCTCGGCATGTTCGTGCATGTCTCGGCATGTTCGTGCATGTCTCGGCATGTTCGTGCATGTCTCGGCATGTTCGTGCATGTCTCGGCATGTTCGTGCATGTCTCGGCATGTTCGTGTAATGCATCTGGAGTAAAACAGTTCGCTAGCGGTGATGACCATGAAGCAGATCTAGACTTGCAGTTATTAATAATTGTACAACATGGTTTTACGAGTTAATAAAGCACACACGCAATTAACCTCTGTGTGCATGAATACGCTGTGTCAATAGCCTCGTTTACACGGTGGAGTCACTGTGTGCACGAATACGCTGTGTCAATAGCCTCGTTTACACGGTGGAGTCACTGTGTGCACGAAAACGCTGCGTCAATAGCCTCGTTTACACGGTGGTCACTGTGTGCACGAATACGCTGCGTCAATAGCCTCGTTTACACGGTGGAGTCACTGTGTGCACGAAAACGCTGCGTCAATAGCCTCGTTTACACGGTGGAGTCACTGTGTGCACGAATACGCTGCGTCAATAGCCTCGTTTACACGGTGGAGTCACTGTGTGCACAAATACGCTGCGTCAATAGCCTCGTTTACACGGTGGAGTCACTGTGTGCACGAATACGCTGTGTCAATAGCCTCGTTTACACGGTGGAGTCACTGTGTGCACGAATACGCTGTGTCAATAGCCTCGTTTACACGGTGGAGTCACTGTGTGCACGAATACGCTGCGTCAATAGCCTCGTTTACACGGTGGAGTCACTGTGTGCACAAATACGCTGCGTCAATAGCCTCGTTTACACGGTGGAGTCACTGTGTGCACGAATACGCTGTGTCAATAGCCTCGTTTAAACGGTGGAGTCACTGTGTGCACGAATACGCTGCGTCAATAGCCTCGTTTACACGGTGGAGTCACTGTGTGCATGAATACGCTGCGTCAATAGTCTCGTTTACACGGTGGAGTCACTGTGTGCACGAATACGCTGCGTCAATAGTCTCGTTTACACGGTGGAGTAACTGTGTGCACGAATACGCTGCGTCAATAGCCTCGTTTAAACGGTGGAGTCACTGTGTGCATGAATACGCTGTGTCAATAGCCTCGTTTACACGGTGGAGTCACTGTGTGCACGAATACGCTGCGTCAATAGCCTCGTTTACACGGTGGAGTCACTGTGCGCGAGAATCCGCTGTGTCAATAGCCTCGTTTACACGGTGGAGTCACTGTGTGCACGAATACGCTGTGTCAATAGCCTCGTTTACACGGTGGAGTCACTGTGTGCACGAATACGCTGTGTCAATAGCCTCGTTTACACGGTGGAGTCACTGTGTGCACGAGTACGCTGCGTCAATAGCCTCGTTTACACGGTGGAGTCACTGTGTGCACGAATACGCTGCGTCAATAGCCTCGTTTACACGGTAAAGTCACTCCGTTCAACTCAACTTTAAAACCTGTTTATACTTTCCAAATTTAAATCATACATTAAAATACACTGCCTTCTCGAATATAATTCGTAACACTCAATCATTTTGAAGGGTTACATTGAGGCACAACCTTCTTGAACGTCGGTTCAATCCGAGGTTCCATCGCGCAAGGTCTACTTGATCATAAATTAGGTCGAGATCAGAGTGGAGTGGAAACTTCTTTATCGACTTTGGTTGAGATCAAGTAGACCTTCAGCGTCGCCGAAACTGCAGATAGTACGTGTCATATGTTTTTTATTAGTGACGCACTCTATCGTCGGCCCCACGCACCACGCTCCGTATTCATTAGTTAAAAACATAATCCCTGCAGCGACACTACTGGATAAGTTACGTATTTAGAACGTCTGCAATAAAAATTGCGTCCAGATACAATGAAAATTGCACGTGTATAGAGCGCTTAACGCGAGACGTGAAAACAAACGCAGAAAAAGAAAAACGAGTGCCATCAAAGTAGAATGGACTAGGAAACACTAGCTAGACCTCGACCATTTACAGCCAATTGAAGCGAGTAGAGAAAAAATCTAAACGATTTGTTTATTTAATTGATTAATTATTTTAGTTTGGTTGCGTGAGAGTGGCTCATCGCGTGTTAATGAAATTAGGGGGCGCCCCCGACCGGGTTTGTGTCTAGCTGCACGAGGTTAAGGGGGGGGGGGCTCTCTCGGAGCAATGGGGGGTACACCCATGTTCACAATTAACCTGTTGATCTTCAAAAACAAAGACGCGTACATTAAGAAAGTCTCATTATGCATTTGATGCGCTTGGTCGGGCGCGGCCGAAGCGGAGCAATTTTAAATGTGTTTCTTCTTCTAACACCTGAAGATATATATATATATAGTAAATTTTTACACTGGATTCTAAATTAAGATTTTTTTAAACATGTTTTAGAATTAAAAATTATTGTTCATGCGGAAATAAAACAGAAGGTTAATTTAAAACATATGCGCACTCATTGCAATTGATGAGGTAGTGTTGTTGTATAGGGTGTTAAGAAACTGAAAAGAAATATATATTTTGAAGAAATAACTTAGTTGTGAAGTCCAGAAATTAAAAAAAGCCAACCCCGACTAGAAGTCGAAACAAGGTCTCCCACTTGCCTGGTAGGCCAGACATTAAATTGACGGTCGCGCGCGGTGATCTAGGGGTCAAGGCGCCCACCCGGCAAGTGGGAGACCTGGCTCCAATTCCCAGTCGGGGTTGGTGTTATGATTTTTGGATTTTGCAACACTTGCACCCACATAGTGTTGCCGATAAAAAAATTCCTTTGAATTGAAGAAATGGGTCAAATTTTAAATGTAGGCAAGTTAGTTCAACAATCACATACGCGCAGCGCTGGCGTCTAGGTAGCGATATATCTCAAACCTTGCTGAGTACCAAGGTCCACCTGATCTCCGCCTAGAAGAGGCTCGTCGAACTCCCAAAGTAGATCTTGGCCGAGTACCAGCCGAGACCCATCTCTAAGTCAAAACCCGCACAAATTTTTTATTTTTAAATTATATCTCAAGAATGGACTTGGAAATCGAAAATCTGAATCAACAGCACACTGTGGTTTGGTAAGCCCTACATACTGAATGCTCTAAATTGTGTCACATTATAATCTGTATGGTTTTGATTTCTGATTAACTTTAATACTAATTATCGATTAAATAATAAAATAACTTCGCTTATGGTTATAATATTTCATTCAGTCTGTAGGGCTTACCAAACACAGTGCGCTGTTGAATCTGATTTTCGATTTTGTGTTGCAAGTATGAGATATAATTAAAAAATACAAACTTTCTGCGGTTTTTAACGTAGAGGTACCCATTGCTCTTATTGGAGCAAGTATCAATCTCCTTCTTTCAGCTTATGAATTAATAATTTTAATGGTGCGAAACTCAAATACCAGGCATTCAAGAGGTACACACAAAAATAAAAATGGTCATTAATTGTTTGTATTCAAACGTACGGGTACATCTGTGGGTTGTTTGATGAAGAAAGTATGGCAGTGGGCTCTATCTCTTCCTTTCGTCTTGTAGAATAATAATTGGGATAGTGCCATGTACTCAAATATTAAGGGTTCATGAGTAATACGTAAAAAAAACATAATGGCAGCCATTCCAAGTGATTTTTTCAATTTATCTCCATTAGCGTACGTTTAATGACAAAATGTATTATGACAAAAATTATTCCTTGTAAACGTTTACACAAAAATGATATTTCTGTATTTTTCTATGGCTTACTAGTCACGCATAAATGTAAATTTCAGTATGTTCATCTGTACTAAAATGTACAAACATTGGTTCCCGTCCCGTAAGCTCCTTGATGAAGGTAGTATGGCCTTTAGGAGTGGTCTCAATGTCTTCCTTTAAGCTTATAAAATAATATTTCTGACGGTGAGGTACACTAAAAAACCAAATTACATTTGAGTACAAAAACATACACAAATTTTAATTATAACGGTAGTAAGTATTATAAAAATACGTAAATATCATGTATATGTAAACTTTTACGAGGAAAAATTTGTGTCATGTTACATGTTGTCAAAAAACGTACAGTTATGAAGATAAATTAAAAAGAAAACACATGCGATTGGCCATCATTTGGTTTTTTGCTCGTAAACGCCAAATACTTGAGTGTTGCACCATCAAACTTCTTATTTTATATACTGAAGGAAGAGATTGATCCTATTCACATACCTGATTCATTAAACAACCCACGAATATACACCTAAATACAGCTATTGGCAGCCATTTTGTCTTTTACGTGTACCGCTTACACGCCTAATATTTGATTATGGCACCATCAAAATTATTAACCTATAATCTGCAGGAGTACAGATTAAGATATAAAAAATCAAATTTGTACGTAATAGTGTATTATGTGAAAGTAGATGCATATCATTTGTATGTAGACTTTAACAAGGAATGGTTTTTGCCATATGTAGTTTTGTCTTAAAACGTACGGTCGTAAAGATTATTAGAAAAACATCTAGAAATGGCTGCCTTTTCGTTTATATGTAGTTTTGTCTTAAAACGTACGGTCGTAAAGATTATTAGAAAAACATCTAGAAATGGCTGCCTTTTCGTTTATATGCGTATAACTCAATAATGCCTAACGTTTGGTGTAGCGCAATATTAATTCTTATTCTATAAGCTGAAAGGAAGAGATTGAGCCTATTCCTATAATTGCTTTGATTTAAATACACCCTTTTTGGAGGTCATTTTGTTGTTGCGAGTATCTCTGGAACTTGCTATATTTTAGTTATTTTCTTAGCTTAAAGGAAGAGTTTTCTAGCACTCTGTTAGGCCATACTTGCTTCATCAACAAGCTTACGGGAGCAAATATTCGAACATTTTAGTAGAGAGATAAACATAAAAAATTAAATTTGTACGTAAATAGTATGTCCTATGATAGTATGTGAATATTATGTGTGTTTAGAATTTAATTTCACTAGGAATATTGTTTGGCGTATTAAATTTTTCTATAAAACGTACGGTTGTGAAGATAAATTGGACAAACCTGTTGGAGGGTTGGCCATTTTGTTTCTTACGTACGAATCGTGGACGCCTAATATTTTAGCCTGGCACCATCCAAATTATTATTCTATGGGCTGAAACGAAGAGATTGAGCCCACTTCCCACTCACATACCTGCTTCCTCAAACCATGCTCAAACAACACACGGATGTACATTTGAGGCAAGGTCTACTTGATGTCCGCCTAGCGGAGGCTCGTCGAACTCCCAAGTCATGTTCGGCAAGCCTCCGCTAGGCGGAGATCGAGAAGACCTTGAAAGGAATCGTAGAGACATTATTAAAGGCTGTGTATAATATTGTTGTCGTGAATGTTCTGTTACCTTCATGTTTTGTTATTATTCGGGGTTATCTGTATTAGTTTGAGAAATGGCTTCCAAGGTGTTCTTGATTTTTTGTATTTGCACTCTAATCAGTAAGTGCGTTTCATCAGAAAAACCGGGGAGAATTGTACAGGGAACACTGGCAAAACCTGGACAGTTTCCTTATGTAGTTTTTATTCGTGTTTTTATCGGCTCCTATGAAACAAACCAGTGTACTGGCTCTATTCTCACAGAACTTTGGGTGGTAACTGCGGCCCACTGCTACAGATTGGATATGGATTACGACCCCTCTGTCAGTCATGTAATGGCCGGGCAAGTAGATACCACGAAGGGGGAAACTCCCAACGGTCAATTTAGAACATCGGTTCAGTTAGAATTGATGGAGGAAGATCCGAATAAGAAAGTCGGAACATTAATGAACAACGACATTGCAATTCTGAAAGTCAACTCACCTTTTGTTTTCAATGACCATGTTGGACCCATCACTGTCGCTAAACGTCCTTTACACAAAGGGAAAAAGTTAACCTGTGTAGTTATGGGTTTTGGACGTACAGATGACTTCAACAGTTCTTCAATTGGGGTATTGTATTACAGTCATTCAACGTTTGATGGTGACTTATTTTCTTGTGCAAAAAGAATTCCGAAAGATGATACTGACGCTAACGCTGAGGATTTTGATGAGGGGTACATCTGTGTGGATCCCGTCGACTACTATAGCGCAATCTGTAGCGCGGACTCGGGAGGTCCGCTGATCTGTGATGGACTGCAAGCTGGGATCTCTTCTGGAATGGTTAACTATGTAAAACCACCCGGGACTAGACTTGATTGTGGAATGAAAGGAAACTTTGACGTACGTATACGCATTAAGCGCCCAACCCATTTATACGTCCGATCCGTACGATGCGTCCGTTTTTTCGGTTCATCCAATCGCAGCCAGCATCTCGCAATCGAAGTCGAATGAGTTTGGGCTGTGATATAGGCCTAGTCTGTGATTGGATGAACCGAAAAAATGGACGCATCGGAATTGTGCTTTAGTTTAGTCTATAGTGTGATACCTTGAGTCGCAGAGCGGAAAATAGCCGAAAACGCACTCAGACCTGACGGGAAAGCCGTTTATCAGCCAAATTTTTGTGTTTATAATTTTCAACTTAGCCTACAAATTAACCCTCATCCCATGTTTTGCTTCCTACCTTCTTTGTTTGAGCCTGGGGTAAAATGTGGTCCAGGTGACACCGCTTATCGTAGGTTGCGACACAATGAGGTCCTCTAATTTCTTAATTCCACCATCTTACCACCTTCCATTTCTGACCACCTTCCCCCAACGTCATATGACCTAGCTGTTAAATACGTCAAAATACCATAAGGCTTATCAGATAATCAAAATTGTATGGACAATTTTGAACTGTCAAAATGCGCCAATCAAAAAAGTTGAAATACCTTATTAACTGGTTCAAATAGTGTTCGAAAACAAATTCTCACTAATATAAAAATTAAATAATTGTGTTTTAATACCAGGGCCCAGTTTCACAAAGTTTCGAAGGATAGTCTCCCTAGTTTAGGCATATCTTAGTTTTATAATCACGCATATTATGTCATTCTGCAATGTCATAAAGATAAAATATAGAAAAAAATCAACAATTTTACTAATAATATTTTATTTGTGAATGTTATGTTGAGTAATCTAGGCTAGCTAGAATTTGCCTAACTTAGGACAACTTAGAGGTAGGCATCTTTGTAAATCCAGGCCCAACATTTTAGTCCCTAGTTCAACACTCTCATACGCGCAGCGCTAGCATAGGTGGCGCTACAAACATTGAAACATTCTGTCACGTAGGTATGCCGTGGGAGTGTTTACGTTTGATCGAGGTCCCAGAATATGTTAAATAATGTCAACACAAAATATTTCAACTAAAGAAGACGTCTCAGATGTCAAATGCAACTTGCATTCGTGCAGTAATGTCCAGCACAGTAATGGCAACCAGCCAGAACGTCTGTCCTAGCGTAGCCCTAACCCAGCTGTCACCTGTCATACTGAAATGTTTGTACCGCCGACCGTGCTGCGATCTCGTGAGATAAACACGGAACTAATATAGATGGCGTAGAAGAAACAAGCCAGTTATTTAAAAACCTAAATAGAACAGTATAAAGAATAAACAAACCCATGAAATCATACTACTGTCTTTGCCCTGCTGTCTGCTTAGAATGCAGCAGACAACTGCCGGGATGTTGGCGACAATTTCTAACTAATTCCTTCCTTCCTTCCAGTCTACACCCAAGTCCACACAACTCTTTGACTACTCAATAGCTTTGACAGCGCTGTTACCCGCTCTGCTAAGCTTAAGGTGAACAAAAACAGTTAGGGGTTGAATATTGACTAGCACTAGAATATGATACTCTGGGTCAAATGCATAGTCGTTCTTTACGTGGTCAGCCTCAGCCTTTCCCCAGATTCGCCCAACCACCAATCACAGAGCAGCATTGCCATGTGGACTGCTCTGTGATTGGTGGTTGGGCGAGTCTGAGTAAAGGCTGAGTTGGAGAGCACGTGAAGATTTGAACTCTTAAGTCTTTGCTCTGCACTATAGGCACTCTACCATGGCCTACCCACTCAGTTAGGCCTACTTGAATTGGTTTTCAGTGGGGGACATAATACTAACTATTACTTGCTTCATTGCTGTGATGGCTCCAAGATCGCCACTTACATATTTATTATTATTCTACTCCAAGCAGTGCATGATTGATTAATTTAAGTCAATTTCGAAAGTTAAAGATCCCCAACCCGGACCGGACCTCGAACCCTGGACCTTCTTCATTGGAAGCAGAAATAATCCCACTAGATCAACGAGCAGCGATCTGATTTTGGAGTTCGACGAATCCCCGCTAGGCGGAGATTAAGTTGACCTTCCTTTTTATGGTATGTTGACGCAGATTTACCAGTCCCTTGGATTTCACGAGGATTGGCTCAGAAATTTTATTCCGGAACTTCCTCCCTTTAAACTGTTGGCGGTTGGTGATGGCCGTGGCGGTGGCGGTGGCGGTGGCGGACGAGCCGCAGCCGAGACCTCAGGGGGCGGTGTCAACAGGGCCCACGTGTGCTGCACGTGGCTGGTGGTCATCGAGAGCATCTTGGGATATATTCGTTCGAGCTTTCTGCAATCTTCGCCTCATGCTTGATTTCAATACCTTGAAAGAGTACAACACATAATGGCAATGAGTATGTTTATATGTAAATAAATTATTGTTATATATGGATCAAACACCCTTATCCAACATTCGTCGGGTCGAGGGGTGACAAGTCACCCGTTTCTTGGGCTATCTTGTAGTGCTCGCTAGCCACGCTCAGCACCTCATCTTCTTCGATTTCTTCCATAACCGCCGTTTCTAATAATTCTTTCCACTTCTTTCTGTCTTCCCACTTCTCAGAGTCTTTCTTCATTATTGTAATAAATTGTAAAATTGTAATTGTAATAAACTATATGTAAATAAATTGTGCATTTTAAAACGTACTGTGTTCAATACATTATTGTGGCAATATATGTTCGTGTGAGGCTAGTCAATAGTGCCTATTCGGGTGCTCTGGACTGGCAGGCACGGAACTACGTGAAGGGTGGGGGGGGGGGGGGGGGGGGGGCACCACTTAACCCACTGAAAATATGTTACGCTATAGATTATGGAAGTTAATTAATTAAAAGAGCTTGTTTACTTTTTTGTAGTTTAGATTGAAATATAAAGTGCTGGGAAAGCTATTTCCTTAATTTAGTTTTTAAAAGTGGTGTTCTCAGTTTAGCATGTTGTTCCACATGTACCTATCGTCGTTTATCGATTTTTTAACACGTTTATCTAAACACGATTAAAGGAAACAATATAGTTTGAAATATCCAATTTCTAGTGTTTGGGAAAGTTACTTCTTAAATTTTAATTTTAATAATGGTGTTCCCAGTTCAACATGTAGGTCCACGTACCTGTTATCACTTGTTGACTTTCAAACGTGTATATATGAGTTCTAAACAAAATAATTGGAAACAACAAAAAATTGGAAACAACAATTACTCTCGAAAATGTCTACTGGCTAGCTCGCAACTTGCGAGTGACTTTTGATAGTTTGCGAGTATACTTTGTTATATCTGAAAGTACCATTTTGCCCATTAATAATACAAAAGGCTCAGTAAAAATTATGTCTGTATAAAAAACACTTTCCATAAAATACATAAAATAGCTGACTGACAAATCGGGCTGATCGCGTGTTTATAAGCGTTTAAAAATGTTAAAAAGCGAATTTTATGGCAAATATATCTATCGGCGTCTACTGAAATCCGATCCCGCGTAGCACTAGCCATAACTCTACTTTTCAAATGACAGGATCGAACTCCTATCCTAGACCTATGACGTAAGTGTTATCAATGCAATATTGACTTAAGTTGAATTGCTTTTCATGACAGGATATCGCCTAAAAACGCGTTTTAGGCCATTAAGCATCATGTAGGACCGAAAATTGTTTCGCCTTCGGCAAAGTTGCCTCCGGCAGCAGGGTTTTTCTTCCAGACCCCGGCACCCCGGCTTCATCCCGCTCCCTCGTTCCGAGCACAAATTACACGATGCGAGTGGACAAGTAGTAGTGGTTATTTGTAGAGGGTTGGGAAACAATATAGTTTGAAGCAGGGGATCGAACCGAAAACTGAAAACCTGAAAAACCGTTATTTTTCCCGAATGAAAACCGAACCGAAAACCATTATGAAAAGTGGTCGAACTACTCGGAACATGGCCAGCATTTTAATTTGTTAGTTCAATCAAAATTAAGTTTTGCAATTAAATTGCAAAACTTTTAATTGCAGGAACTTAACCACACATAAAACAGCTCACACGAACACATAACTGTTTATTCTATTTATATGTTCGCGTAAGTTTTATTTTAAACTATTATGTATTTTGTTTTTTATTTATTTATTCAGGATTTAAAGACAGCTATACAGCCATTTTACATTTAACCAAATAAAACCTTCAATTATTGTTATTGTTATTATTGTAATTATGTTTTATTGTTAGTATTATTGTGTTGTCACAGCACTTTTAGAAATAGATGTTATACGCTCGTTGGCGGAATGCGTAAATGGAAACGAAGCTATCGGTATTTGGTGTGACCAACCAGGCAGAGTCGATAAAGAAACCAAAACATACATCATCGCGGTGATCTAGGGGTCAAGGCGCCCACCCGGCAAGTGGGAGACCTGGCTCCAATTCCCAGTCGGGGTTGGTCTTATGATTTTTGGATTTTGCAACACTTGCACCCACATAGTGTTTCCGATAAATATTCATTTGAATTGAAGAAATGGGTCAAATTTTAAATGTAGGCAAGTTAGTTAAACATTCACATACGCGCAGCGCTGGCGTCTAGGTAGCGATATATCTCAAACTCTCAAAACTTGCTGAGTACCAAGGTCCACCTTGATCTCTGCCTAGCGGAGGCTCGTCGAACTCCCAAAGTAGTCCTTGGCCGAGTACCAGCCGAGACCCATCTCTATGTCAAAACCCGCACAAAATTTTTATTTTTAAATTATATCTCAAGAATGGACTTGGAAATCGAAAATCTGAATCAACAGCACACTGTGGTTTGGTAAGCCCTACATACTAAATGCTCTAAATGGTGTCACATTATAATCAGTATGGTTTTTATTTCTGATTAACTTTAGTACTAATTATCGATTAAATAATAAAATAACTTCGCTTATGGTTAGAATATTTCATTGTCTGTAGGGCTTACCAAACACAGTGCGCTGTTGAATCTGATTTTCGATTTTGTGTTGCAAGTATGAGATATAATTAAAAAATACAATATTTCTGCGGTTTTTAACGTAGAGGAACCCTTTGCTCTTATCGAAGCAAGTATCAATCTCCTTCTGTCAGCTTATGAATTAATAATTTTAATGGTGCGAAACTCATATACCTCTCATTCAAGAGGTACACACAAAAATAAAAATGGTCACTAATTGTTTGTATTCAAACGTACGGGTACATCTGTGGGTTGTTTGATGAAGAAAGTATGGCAGTAGGCTCTATCTCTTCCTCTCGTCTTGTAGAATAATAATTGGGATAGTGCCATGTACTCAAATATTAAGGGTTCATGAGTAATACGTAAAAAAAAACAAAATGGCAGCCATTCCAAGTGATTTTTCCAATTTATCTCCATAAGCGTACGTTTTATGACAAAATGTATTATGACAAAAAATATTCCTTGTAAACGTTTACACAACAAAATGATATTTTTGTATTTTTCTATGGCTTACTAGTCACGCATAAATGTAAATTCAGTATGTTCATCTGTACTCAAATGTACAAACATTGGCTCCCGTCCCGTAAGCTCCTTGATGAAGGTAGTATGACCTTTGGGAGTGGTCTCAATGTCTTCCTTTAAGCTTAAAAAATAATATTTTTGACGGTGCCACACTCAAGTAAAAGGCATTCAAAAGGTACACTAAACAACCAAACTACATTTAAGTACAAAAACATATACACATTTTAATTATTACGGTAATAAGTCTTATAAAAATACATAAATAACATGTTCATGTAAACTTTTACGAGGAATAATTTGTGTCATATTACATGCTGTCATAAAACGTACGGTTATGAAGATAAATTAAAAAGAAAACAAATGCTATTGGCCATCATTTGGTTTTTTGCTCGTAAACGCCAAATACTAGAGTGTTGCACCATCAAACTTCTTATTTTTTATACTGAAAGGAAGAGATTGATCCTATTCACATACCTGCTTCATCAAACAACCCACGAATGTACCCCTAAATACAGCTATTGGCAGCCATTTTGTCTTTTACGTGTACCGCTCACACGCCTAATATTTGACTGTCGCACCATCAAAATTATTAACCTATAAGCTGAAAGGAAGAGATAAATACTACTTTTAAAGTCCAAACTTGTTTCATCAAGTAGCCTGAGGGACCCAAAATTTGTACATTGGAGTACAGATTAAGATATAAAAGTCAAATTTGTACGTAAATAGTGTATTATGTGAAAGTAAATGCATATCAATTGTATGTAGACTTTAACAAGGAATGGTTTTTGCCATATTTAGTTTTGTCTTAAAACGTACGGTCATAAAGACTAAATTAGAAAAACATCTAGAAATGGCTGCCTTTTTGTTAATATGCGTATAACTCAATAATGCCTAACGTTTGGTGTAGCACAATATCAATTCTTATTCTATAAGCTAAAAGGAAGAGATTGAGCCTATTCCTATAATTGCTTCATTAAACAACCCTCACTTGTAGGTAGATTTAAATACACCCTTTTTGGAGGTCATTTTGTTTTTTCGAGTATATCTGGAACTTCCTATATTTAAGTGGGGCACCATTAAAATGATTGTTTGCTTAGCTTAAAGGAAGAGTTATCTAGCACTCTGTTAGGCCATACTTGGTTCATCAACAAGCTTACGGGAGCCAATATTCGAACATTTAAGTAGAGAGATAAACATACAAAATTAAATTTGTACGTAAATAGTATGTCCTATGATAGTATGTGAATATTATGTGTGTGTAGAATTTAATTTCACTAGGTATATTGTTTGGTGTATTAAATTTTGCTATAAAACGTACGGTTGTGAAGATAAATTGGAAAAACCTGTTGGAGGGTTGGCCATTTTGTTTTTTACGTACAACTCGTGGACGCCTAATATTTTAGCCTGGCACCATCCAAATTATTATTCTATGGGCTGAAACGAAGAGATTGAGCCCACTTCCCACTCACATACCTGCTTCCTCAAACCATGCTCAAACAACACACGGATGTACATTTGAGGCAAGGTCTACTTGATCTCCGCCTAGCGGAGGCTCGTCGAACTCCCAAGTCATGTTCGGCAAGCCTCCGCTAGGCGGAGATCAAGAAGACCTTGAAAGGAATCGTAGTGACATTATTCAAGGCTGTGTATAATGTTGTTGTCGTGAATGTTCTGTTACCTGCATGTTTTGTTATTATTCGGGGTTATCTGTATTAATTTGAGAAATGGCTTCCAAAGTGTTCTTGATTCTTTTTATTTGCTTTCTTATCAGTAAAAGCGTTTCATCGGAAAAACCGGGGAGAATTGTACAGGGAACACTGGCAAAACCTGGACAGTTTCCTTATGTAGTTAGTCTTTATTCGTGTTTTTCTCGGCCCCGAACATAGCGAAATAAAACATGGCCCCTACGAAGTAAACCAGTGTACTGGCTCTATTCTCACAGAACTTTGGGTGGTAACAGCGGCCCACTGCTACCGAGAGACAATGGATAACGGGGGTCATTACAGTCATGTAATGGCTGGGCAAGTAGATACCACGAAGGGGGAAACTCCCAACGGTCAATTTAGAAAATCGTTTCAGTTAGAATTGATGGAGGAAGATCCGAATAAGAAAGTCTTAACATTAATGAACAACGACATTGCAATTCTGAAAGTCAACTCACCTTTTGTTTTCAATGAACATGTTGGACCCATCACTGTCGCTAAACGTCCTTTACACAAAGGGAAAAAGTTAACCTGTGTAGTTATGGGTTTTGGACGTACAGATGACTTCAACCGTTCTTCAATTGGGGTATTGTATTACAGTCATTCAACTTTTGATGGTGACTTATTTTCTTGTGCAAAAAGAATTCCGAAAGATAATACTAACTATAACGCTGAGGATTTTGATGAGGGGTTCATCTGTGTGGATCCCGTCGACTACTATAGCGCAATCTGTAGCGCGGACTCGGGAGGTCCGCTGATCTGTGATGGACTGCAAGCTGGGATTGCTTCTGGAACTGTTAACTTTGTAAAACCACCCGGGACTAGAATTGATTGTGGAATGAAAGGAAACTATGACGTACGTATACGCATTAAGCGCCCAACCCATTTATAACTCCGATCCGTAGGTTGCGTCCGTTTTTTCGGTTCATCCAATTGCAGCCAGCATCTCGCAATCGAAGTCGAATGAGTTTAAGCTGTGACATAGGCCTAGTCTGTGATTGGATGAACCGAAAAAATGGACGCATCGGAATTGTGCTTTAGTTTAGTATAGGCCTATAGTGTGATACCTTGAGTCGCAGAGCGGAAAATAGCCGAAAACGCACTCAGAACTGACGGGTAAGACGTTTATTAGCCAAATGTTCGTGTTTATAATTTTCAACTTTCAAATTAACCCTCATCCCATGTTTTGCTTCCTACCTTCTTTGTTTGAGCCTGGGGTAAAATGTGGTCCAGGTGACACCGCTAATCGTAGGAGGCGACACAATGAGGTCCTTTAATTTCTTATCTCCACCATCTTACCACTTTCCATTTCTGACCACCTTCCCCCAACGTCATATGACCTAGCTGTTAAATACGTCAAAAAATGATTAGGCTAATCAGATAATCAAAATTGTATGGACAATTTTGAACTGTCAAAATGCGCCAATCAAAAAAGTTAAAATACCTTATTAACTGGTTCAAATAGTGTTCGAAAACAAATTCTCACATATATCAAAATTAAATAATAGTGTTTTAATACCAGGGCCCAGTTTCACAAAGGTGCGTAAGTTAGTCTTCCTAGTTTAGGCAAATCTTAGTTATATAAATCACGCATATGTCATTCTGCAATGTCATAAAGATAAAAAAAATAGAAAAATATTAACAATTTTACTGATAATATTTTATTTGTAAATGTGTAGGCCTAGTAATACACAGAGATGATTTATGTTGAGTTAGGATTTGCCTAACTTAGGACAACTGAAAGTTAGGCATCTTTGTGAATCCAGGCCCAACATTTTAGTTCCAAAGGTAGTTCAACACTCTCATACGCGCAGCGCTAGCATAGGTGGCGCTACAAACATTGAAACATTCTGTCACGTAGGTATGCCGTGGGAATGTTTACGTTTGATCGAGGTCCCAGAATATGTTAAATAATGTCAACAAAATATATTTTAACCCTAGAAGACGTCTCAGGTGTCAAATGCAACTTGCATTCGTGCAGTTATGTCCAGCACAGTAATGGCAACCAGATAGAACGTCTGTCCTAGCGTAGCCCTAACCCAGCTGTCACCTGTCATACTGAAATGTTTGTACCGCCGCCCGTGCTGCGATCTCGTGAGATAAACACGGAACTAATATAGATGGCGTAGAAGGAACAAGCCAGTTATTTAAAAACCTAAATAGAACAGTATAAAGAATAAACAAACCCATGAAATCATACTACTCTCTTTTCCCTGCTGTCTGCTTAGAATGCAGCAGACAACTGCCGGGGATGTTGGCGACAATTTCTAACTAATTCCTTCCTTCCTTCCAGTCTACACCCAAGTCCACACAACTCTTTGACTACTCAATAGCTTTGACAGCGCTGTTACCCGCTCTGCTAAGCTTAAGGTGAACAAAAACAGTTAGGGGTTGAATATTGACTAGCACTAGAATATGATACTCGGGGTCAAATGCATAGTCGTTCTTCACGTGGTCAGCCTCAACCTTTCCCCAGATTCGCCCAACCACCAATCACAGAGCAGCATTGCCATGTGGACTGCTCTGTGATTGGTGGTTGGGCGAGTCTGAGTAAAGGCTGAGTTGGAGAGCACGTGAAGAACGACTATGCATATTATTTTAACTCTTAAGTCTTTGCTCTGCACTATAGGCACTCTACCATGGCCTACCCACTCAGTTACTTGAATTGGTTTTCAGTGGGGGGCATAATACTAACTATTACTTGCTTCATTGCTGTGATGGCTCCAAGATCGCCACTTACATATTTATTATTATTATACTCCAAGCAGTGCATGATTGATAGATTTAAGTCAATTTCGAAAGTTAAAGATCCCCAACCCGGACCGGGCCTCGAACCCTGGACCTTCTTCATTGGAAGCAGAAGTAATCCCACTAGACTAGATCAACGAGCAACGATCTGATTTTGGAGTTTGACGAATCCCCGCTAGGCGGAGATTAAGTAGACCTTACTTTTTATGGTATGTTGACGCAGCTTTACCAGTCCCTTGGATTTCACGAGGATTGGCTCAGAAATTTTATTCCGGAACTTCCTCCCTTTAAACTGCTGGCGGGTGGTGATGGCCGTGGCGGTGGCGGTGGCGGTGGCGGACGAGCCGCAGCCGAGACCTCAGGGGGCGGTGTCAACAGGGCCCACGTGTGCTGCACGTGGCTGGTGGTCATCGAGAGCATCTTGGGATATATTTGTTCCAGCCTTCTGCAATCTTCGCGTCATGCTTGATTTCAATACTATGAAAGAGTACAACACATAATGGCAATGAGTATGTTTATATGTAAATAAATTATTGTAATATATGTATCAAACACCCTTATCCAACATTCGTCGGGTCGGGGAGTGACAAGTCACCAGTTTCTCGGGCTATCTTGTAGTGCTTGCTAGCCACGCTCAGCACCTCATCTTCTTCGATTTCTTCCATAACCGCCGTTTCTAATAATTCTCTCCACTTCTTTCTGTCTTCCCACTTCCCAGAGTCTTTCTTCAGTATTGTAATAAATTGTAAAATTGTAATTGTAATAAACTATATGTAAATAAATTGTGCATTTTAAAACGTACTGTGTTCTATACATTATTATGTCAATATATGTTCGTATGAGGTTAGTCAATAGTGCCTATTCGGGTGCTCTGGACTGGCAGGTACGGAACTACGGGAAGGGGGGGGGGGGGCACCACCCAACCCCTGAAAATATGTTACGCTATAGATTATGGAAGTTAATTTATTAAAAGAGCATTATTTCATCTTATATTTCAGTGAAAAGGGACTTACCACATAGACCATGTAAGTGCTACAAAGATTTACGCTTTCCTTCGGAGAGCTTGCTTACTTTTTTGTAGTTTAGATTGAAATATACAGTGCTTGGAAAGCTATTTTCTTAATTTAGTTTTTAAAAGTGGTGTTCTCAGTTTAGCATGTTGTTCCACATGTACCTATCGTAGTTTATCGATTTTTTAACACGTTTATCTCAACACGATTATAAGAAACAATATAGTTTGAAATATCCAATTTCCAGTGTATGGGAAAGTTAGTTCTTAAATTTTAATTTTAATAATGGTGTTTCCAGTTCAACATGTAGTTCCACGTACCTGTCATCACTTGTTGACTTTCAAACGTGTATATATGAGTTCTAAACAAAATAATTGGAAACAACAAATAATTGGAAACAACAATACTCTCGAAAATGTCTACTGGCTAGCTCGAAACTTGCGAGTGACTTTTGATAGTCTGCGAGTAAACTTCGTTATATCTGAAAGTACCATTTTGCCCATTAATAATACAAAAGGCTCAGTAAAAATGATGTCTATATAAAAAACACTTTCAATAAAATACATTAAACAGCTGACTGACAAATCGGGCTCATCGCATGTTTATAAGCGTTTAAAAATGTTAAAAAGCGAGATTTATGGCAAATATATCTATCGGCGCCTACTGAAATCCGATCACGCGCAGCACTAGCCATAAGTCTACTTCTCAAATGACGGGATTTTACTCCTATCTTGACCTATGACGTAAGGGTTATCAGTGCAATATTGACTTTAGTTGCATTGTTGTTCATGACAGAATATCGCCTAATAACGCGTTTTAGGTAATTAAGCATCATGTTGGACCGAAAATTGTGTCGCTTTCGGCGAAGTTGCCTCCGGCAGCAGGGTTTTTCGCTCCAGACCCCGGCAGACCCCGGCTTCATCCCGCTCTCTCGTTCCGAGCACAAATTACACGATGCGAGTGGACAAGTAGTAGTGGATATTTGTAGAGGGTTGGGAAACAATAAAGTTTGAAGCAGGGGATCGAACCGGTTCGAACCGAAAACCGAAAACCTGAAAAACCGTTATTTTTCCCGAACCGAAAACCGAACCGAAAACCATTATGAAAAGTGGTCGAACTACTCGGAACATGGCCACCATTTTAATTTGTTAGTTCAATTAAAATTAAGTTATGCAATTAAATTGCAAAACTTAAAAATTGCAGGAACTTTACCACACATAAAACAGCTCACACGAACACATACCTGTTTATTCTATTTATATGTTCGCGTTAGTTTTATTTTAAACTATTATGTATTTTGTTTTTTGTTTTATTGTTAGTATTATTGTGTTGTCACAGCACTTTTAGAAATAGATATTATACGCTCGTTGGCGGAATGCGTAAATGGAAACGAAGGTATCGGTATTTGGTGTGACCATGGATTTAAAATAAATAGTACCACAACTCCATGGTGTGACCAACCAGGCAGAGTCGATAAAGAAGTTTCCCTTATTGAGAACTTCTTGAACGACTCTGGTACTAGCTACCAGCAACACCAAGATACAGCAATTAAATAAATAAATTGTACCAATGGACAAACCCCTGTTTTATTTCCCTGTAGGACAAACAACATCCCGTCAAAAATAAAAATGTTTTGATGTAGGAAAAAATACGTTCAAAACGTTTACAGACTTGCACAACGTTTTTGGTCGTCATTTTAATAAAACGTTTAACCATGGTGAGCAGCTACAGTATCGCTTACAGTCATATTTTTCGTCATTACTTGAACTGTTTATATTTTGACTGTTTGTTATTTACCCATCAGCATTCAGTTCAATTAATTTGTTCGAATGTGACGTTGTTGGCGGTGCGGGTAAAATAGAAGGAGAAACAAGCTCTTAAACTAGTTGCATTCACTCCCGTAGTCCCTTTACCACTGGCTAGATGCATGACTTGATTTTTAATTATTATTACTTTGTTTCACTAGAATTACTTAAATCAGTGTAAGCTTGAAGCTTTCAGTTACAAAAAGACTGTGTGACGGCGTAATGTGTTGGCGTTATTTAAATCTAGTTATGTGAACCAACCCGACCCTTAGGGAAATAATCTATCGTGAATTCCATTCAAAGAAAGCAAAAATATATGGTACCAAAACGTTTGAATGGTTGATAAATTATTTTGACCAGGGATGTACACGATAATCGATATTATCATCCGATATTCGATATTATTAAAAATGTCGATAATCGATAATAAAGTAAAGAATAAAGATACTATCAAATGACGTTTGTTTTCTGAAAACTAGTATTGCATTATTTATTTATTTATCTAATACAGGATATACGTCCCAAATACATTAGATATAATAAAGATATGCCATATAGGTCTAAGCTTATAAATAAACAGGTACACACATAATACACAATAGCAAGGTTAATTAAATTAACCGTAGTCATCACAGGACAGGCTTATTTCGTTCTTCTCGGATCTTTCTTTGTACTATTGCACTACTCAACGATACCGGGTCTCATTAGTGATTACTCTGAACAGAGTCACGTCAGATATGTCCAAGGATTGTTGCTATCGTTATGCGCTCCGATAAAAGATTGCTTCAGGTTTGTAAATTTATTATGGATCGTTGATGTAGCCGTATTTTCGATTATCGATGATTTATTTTGATTTTGTTCGTTTTGCATCCTCCGAGTTCGAATCCTGATGTGGCATGTATTTCACATGAAGCGTTTCGTCACCTTCGCACTTGGCGCAATAGTTACGATAGCTGCCAAAACATGACACAGAATCCAACCATTATCATCATCATCATCATCATCATCATCATCATCATCAACATCATCATCATCATCATCATCATCATCATCATCACCAACACCGACAAGGTTTTTTTGTCTTTTCTTGTATTACCGACATAATTAGCGCAAACGTTCGGTCTAATCGCAACTACAACGACCGGACCTTCGTAATTCGAAGCGTCAGTCGTCGTAAAACCATTGGGCGGGAGAAACAGCTATACTCGAAGTAATTATCCTGACAAAATATAAATATATGTATTGTTTGGAAAGATAAGTGTTGTGTTCCAAGTAGAAGATGGAAGTACAATAATTAAGAGTAACGATACGTGTAGAGGTATTTATTACCTAATTCTGGAGTAAGAGAACACGGTCGCAGGACAAATTAAAATGGTTTGTTTTACAATTCATTTCAATGTACTATGCACTAATTCTTCTGTGGGACATCTCTCTATATACTTCATACTGATTGCCTCATGTGCATCTCCAGAGCGCAAACGTCCGTTTGATGCACGTATTTAATCAATACCTTTGTGGCGTTTTCAAATACTTAGCATACAATCTTCCGCTTAGTGGTGTGAACTAGCCTTATAAGTCATAATCGCTGTGTTTAGAATAGAATTCTGTGTTTAGTGATGTGTGTTTAGTTGCTGTGTTTAGTTTCGAATTTAGAATAGATTAGAATAATTTAGAGTTTTCTCAACATGAACGGGCTAAAGTAACAACGGTACACAAAGTACAAAAAGCAAACTATTTAGCATGTGTTTTACCTGTTTAAAATAAAGTTATATATAAAACTATAGAGTATTATTGGTCTCGGCCATTTCATCAGCTGGAAAAAAACGAGACAAGAATCATAGAAATAAACCTGCAGGCGGCAACCACGGCTCAGAACCGCTCCTGACGGATATCGAACCCAGAACGTAGATCCAGACGTTACCTTGGACGTTCGTCGGTCAAACATAAGTTTCAATATTTGGAAATGTTCAAAGTACAGAGAGATCTGCAACTGAATTGTGATTGTATGGGAGTGGAAAACATAGTTTGTACCTACTCAATTCACAGACACACAACCAAACTAAAAAATTCTATTCTCACAGAACTTTGGGTGGTAACTGCGGCCCACTGCTACAGACTGAAGGCTATCGGTTCCCTTGTCAGTCATGTAATGGCTGGGCAAGTAGATACCACGAAGGGGGAATCTCCCAACGGTCAATTTAGAAAATCGGTTCAGTTAGAATTGATGGAGGAAGATCCGAAAAAGAAAGTCTTACCATTAATGAACAACGACATTGCAATTCTGAAAGTCAACTCACCTTTTGTTTTCAATGAACATGTTGGACCCATCACTGTCGCTAAACGTCCTTTACACAAAGGGAAAAAGTTAACCTGTGTAGTTATGGGTTTTGGACGTACAGATGACTGATCTGTACAGATTGAGTACAGATTAAGATATAAAAAATCAAATTTGTACGTAAAAAGTGTATTATGTGAAAGTAGGTGCATATCATTTGTATGTAGACTTTAAAGAGGAATGGTTTTTGCCATATGTAGTTTTGTCTTAAAACGTACGGTCATAAAGATGTATTATAAAAACATCTAGAAATGGCTGCCTTTTTGTTTATATGCGTATAGCTCAATAATGCCTAACGTTTGGTGTAGCGCAATATTAATTCTTATTCTATAAGCTGAAAGGAAGAGATTGAGCCTATTCCTATAATTGCTTCATTAAACAACCCTCACATGTAGGTAGATTTGAATACACCCTTCTTGGAGGTCATTTTGTTTTTTTCAAGTATCTCTAGAACTTCCTATATTTTAGTGGGGCACCATTAAACTGATTATTTTCTTCAATATTCGAACATTTTAGTAGAGGGATAAACATAAAAAACTAAATTTGAACGTAAATAGTATGTCCTATGATAGAATGTGAATATTATCTGTGTGTAGAATTTAATTTCACTATAGGAATATTGTTTGGCGTATTAAATTTTGCTATAAAACGTACGGTTCTGAAGATAAATTGGAAAAACCTGTTGGAGGGTTGGCCATTTTGTTTTTTACGTACAACTCGTGAACGCCTAATATTTTAGCTTGGCACCATCGAAATTATTATTCTATGGGCTGAAACGAAGAGATTGAGCCCACTCACATACCTGCTTCCTCAAACCATGGTCAAACAACATACGGATGTTCATTTGAGGCAAGGTCTACTTGATCTCCGCCTAGCGGAGGCCCGTCGAACTCCCAAGTCATGTTCGGCAAGCCTCCGCTAGGCGGGGATCAAGAAGACCTTGAAAGGAATCGTAGTGACATTATTCAAGGCTGTGTATAATGTTGTTGTCGTGAATGTTCTGTTACCTTCATGTTTTGTTATTACCGGGGTAATCTGTATTAATTTGAGAAATGGCTTCCAAAGTGCTCTTGATTCTTTTTCTTTGCTTTCTAATGAGTAAGTGCGTTTCATCGGAAAAACCGGAGAGAATTGTACAGGGAACACTGGCAAAACCTGGACAGTTTCCTTTTGTAGTTTTTATTCGCGTTTTTAAAATTGAATATGACAAAGAAGTAAACCAGTGTACTGGCTCTATTCTCACAGAACTTTGGGTGGTAACTGCGGCCCACTGCTACAGACTGAAGGCTATCGATTCCCTTGTCAGTCATGTAATGGCTGGGCAAGTAGATACCACGAAGGGGGAAACTCCCAATGGTCAATTTAGAACATCGGTTCAGTTAGAATTGATAGAGGAAGATCCGAATAAGAAAGTCATAAGATTAATGAACAACGACATTGCAATTCTGAAAGTGAACTCACCTTTTGTTTTCAATGAACATGTTGGACCCATCACTGTCGCTAAACGTCCTTTACACAAAGGGAAAAAGTTAACCTGTGTAGTTATGGGTTTTGGACGTACAGATGACTTCAACAGTTCTTCAATTGGGGTATTGTATTACAGTCATTCAACGTTTGATGGTGACTTATTTTCTTGTGCAAAAAGAATTCCGAAAGATGCTACGTACGTTAACGCTGAGGATTTTGATGAGGGGTACATCTGTGTGGATCCCGTCGACTACTATAGCGCAATCTGTAGCGCGGACTCGGGAGGTCCGCTGATCTGTGATGGACTTCAAGCTGGGACAGCTTCTGGAATGGTTAACGTTGTAAGACCACCCGGGACTAGACTTGACTGTGGAATGAAAGGAAACTTTGACGTACGTTACGTCCGGTCCGTACGATGCGCGCGTTTTTTCGGTTCATCCAATCGCAGCCAGCATCTCGCAATCGAAGTCGAATGAGTTTGGGCTGCGATATAGGCCTAGTCTGTGATTGGATGAACCGAAAAAACATACGCATCGAAATTGTGCTTTAGTTTAGTCTATAGTGTGATACCTTGAGTCGCAGAGCGGAAAAGAGCGGAAAACGCACTCGTACTGACGGGTAAGACGTTTATTAGTCAAATTTTCGTGTTTATAATTTTCAACTAAGCCTACAAATTAACCCTCATCCCATGTTTTGCTTCCTACCTTCTTTGCTTGAGCCTGGGGTAAAATGTGGTCCAGGTGATACCGCTTATCGTAGGATGCGACACAATGAGGTCCTCTAATTTCTTAATTCCAACATCTAACCACCTTCCATTTCTGACCACCTTCCCCCAACGTCATATGACCTAGCTGTTAAATACGTCAAAATACCATTAGGCTTATCAAATAATCAAAATTGTATGGACAATTTCGAACTGCTAAAACGCGCCAATCAAAAAAGTTAAAATACCTTATTAAATGGTTCAAATAGTGTTCGAAAACAAATTCTCACAAATATCAAAATTAAATAATTGTGTTTTAATACCAGGGCCCAGCTTCACAAAGGTGCGTAAGTTAGTCTTCCTAGTTTAGGCAAATCTTAGTTATATAAATCACGCATATGTTATTCTGCAATGTCATAAAGATAAAATATAGAAAAATATCAACAATTTTACTAATAATATTTTATTTTTGAATGTGTAGGCCTAGTAATACACAGAGATGATTTATGTTGAGTTATCTAGCTAGGATTTGCCTAACTTAGGACAACTTAGAGTTAGGCATCTTTGTGAATCCAGGCCCAATATTTTAGTTCCAAAGGTAGTTCAATACTCTCATACGCGCAGCGCTAGCATAGGATGGCGCTACAAACATTGAAACATTCTGTCACGTAGGTTTACTGTGGGAATGTTTACGTTTGATCGAGGTCCCAGAATATGTTAAATAATGTCAACAAAAAATATTTTAACCAAAGAAGACGTCTCAGGTGTCAAATGCAACTTGCATTAGTGCAGTTATGTCCAGCACAGTAATGGCGACCAGACAGAACGTCTGTCCTAGCGTAGCCCTAACCCAGCTGTCACCTGTCATACTGAAATGTTTGTACCGCCGCCCGTGCTGCGATCTCATGAGATAAACACGGAACTAATATAGATGGCGTAGAAGGAACAAGCCAGTTATTTAAAAACCTAAATAGAACATTATAAAGAATAAACAAACCCATGAAAGCATACTACTCTCTTTGCCCTGCTGTCTGCTTAGAATGCAGCAGACAACTGCCGGGGATGTTGGCGACAATTTCTAACTAATTCCTTTCTTCCTTCCAGTCTACACCCAAGTCCACACAACTCTTTGACTAGGCCTACTCAATAGCTTAGACAGCGCTGTTACCCGCTCTGCTAAGCTTTAGGTGAACAAAAACAGTAAGGGGTTGAATATTGACTAGCACTAGAATATGATACTCGGGGTCAAATGCATAGTCGTTCTTCACGTGGTCAGCCTCAGCCTTTCCCCAGATTCGCCCAACCACCAATCACAGAGCAGCATTGCCATGTGGACTGCTCTGTGATTGGTGGTTGGGCGAGTCGACTTTGCTCTGCACTAAAGGCACTCTACTATGGCCCACCCACTCAGTTACTTGAATTGGTTTTCAGGGGGGGGACATAATACTAACTATTACTTGCTTCATTGCTGTGATGGCTCCAAGATCGCCACTTACATATATATTATTATTATACTCCAAGCAGTGTATGATTGATAGATTTAAGTCAATTTTGAAAGTTAAAGATCCCCAACCCGGACCGGGCCTCGAACCCTGGACCTTCTTCATTGGAAGCAGAAATAATCCCACTAGATCAACGAGCAACGATCTGATTTTGGAGTTCGACGAATTCCTGCTAGGCGGAGATTAAGTAGACCTTGCTTTTTATGGTATGTTGACGCAGATTTACCAGTCCCTTGGATTTCACGAGGATTGGCTCAGAAATTTTATTCCGGAACTTCCTCCCTTTAAACCGCTGGCGGGTGGTGATGGCCGTGGCGGTGGCGGTGGCGGTGGCGGTGGCGGACGAGCCGCAGCCGAGACCTCAGGGGGCGGTGTCAACAGGGCCCACGTGTGCTGCACGTGGCTGGTGGTCATCGAGAGCATCTTGGGATATATTCGTTCCAGCGTTCTGCAATCTTGGCCTCATGCTTGATTTCAATACCTTGAAAGAGTACAACACATAATGGCAATGAATATGTTGTATGTAAATAAATTATTGTAATATATGTATCAAACACCCTTATCCAAGATTCGTCGGGTCGGGGGGTGACAAGTCACTAGTTTCTCGGGCTATCTTGTAGTGCTTGCTAGCCACGCTCAGCACCTCATCTTCTTCGATTTTTTCCATTACCGCCGTTTCTAATAATGCTCTCCACTTCTTTCTGCCTTCCCACTTCCCAGAGTCTTTCTTAATTACTGTAATAAATTGTAAAATTGTAATTGTAATAAACTATATGTAAATAAATTGTGCATTTTAAAACGTACTGTGTTCAATACATTATGGGGGCAATATATGTTCGTGTGAGGCTAGTCAATAGTGCCTATTCGGGTGCTCTGGACTGGCAGGTACGGAACTACGGAAAGGGGGGGGGGGGGGGGCACCACCCAACCCCCTGAAAATTTGTTACGGAAGTTAATAATTTAAGAAGAGCATTATTTCATCTTATATGTCAGTGGAAAGGGACTTACCACATAGACCATGTAAGTGCTACAAAGATTTACGCTTTCCTCCGGAGAGCTGATTTACTTTTTTGTAGTTTGGATTGAAATATAAAGTGCTAGGAAAGCTATTTCCTTAATTTAGTTTTTAAAAGTGGTGTTCTCAGATAAGCATGTTGTTCCACATACCTATCGTCGTTTATCGATTTTTTAACACGATTATCTAAACACGATTAAAGGAAACAATATAGTTTGAAATATCCAGTATCATCCTCAAACAGTCTAATAATATTTATAATATAATACAAAGATAACTAATATAAAACTACAACGAAACAAAATAGAAATGATAGAAGGAAAATTGGGTAGACCATGTCCAGGGTTTTTACTACTGATGTGACTGGTAAGTGTAGATTTAGTTTGTTAGGGTGTAATGGAAATTATATAAGTCACACCTTGATGCACAATACAACAATATGTAATTATGTGACTACAAATACAATACAGTAAGTAGATTTGCAATGACTCCAGATTATACCAGATATAAATCTTCCTAGTAATGTTTATGTACGATATTATTTGTATGTTGTACTACTAACCCTCAGTGTTTACTTTTCATTTCATTCAAAGTTTCATTTAAAAATGTTCTATCTTACATTTTATCGGCCTATTGTTACTCAATGGTCAATGAACTTGTTAAATACGACCTAGCCACTGTTCTCTTACCCGAGTGAAGTGGCTGACAACTAGACAGTATTTACTCGTACTTGAACTGTAATTTATCGTTTTATAAGCCAACTCGATTACTGTGTAAGTACAGCGTTCATTGCCACAATACTGCTGAAGAGAATGTTATAGCTTGGGTACTGACACAACGTTGTCTCTTTGTTTGCCGACATTGGATCTTCAATGTTCGTAAACACAGATGAGTGACATAAGAAAAGATGAGATTGGTCAATATATTCTCATATATCTCTAGTGGAATATTGTGTACATCGGAAAGAGATCAAGCTGAACGCCTATGACATCTTATGATCTTTACCATGTATAGTCGGCTGATGTTCAAAGCTGTATTTCAAACATCCGTCCGTGTACTCTCGGCTCGAACTCTTCTAACGCGATCTTGGGTGAGTGAAGAAGATTATTTTTAAAAGTGCTTTGAGTTTTTTTATTTATTTTTTTTGATTTGAATCGAATGCGTCGATGCGCTTGTATTGTATGTGTGCTGTACGGCGGCGTCGAGTTTTATCAGCAAGTAGTCTACTGCTGTTGAGTGGCCAAACTGGCTTTGTATTATCTGCTTGAAACCCATATTTGAATATGCGCATATATTATATTTTATTTTATATATATATATATTTTTTTTAAATCCGCAATAGCGCATCCACATTTCTATGCTTATTTATTTGTCATAGAAATGTATAGATGACTCTTGATCATATTTTTGAAAAACATGGATTAATGTTAATCCGAAATTGAAATACTTTGCAATGATTATGCCAGAAACAGTCAACATATTCCTATTCTTTTCAATGTTCCAATTATTTCCTAACAAGGATACGTTATTTGATTGATACGATCGTTAAATGCATTCTTGTTTAAGTGGCTTGATAAAAACATGTAAATGCAGATGCATAAAAATCCCGTTTCTGGCATTAACGATTTTTGTTTAAAGCACCTGCTGTATGAGTATGGGGTAACGAACATGGGGTGTGTCTAGAGGACTACCATACCAGATTATATTATAAATTTGAAAGAAATGGGAAGACGTCCAGTGATGTTTATTGTAGTAAACCATACATAAGCAAACATGGTTGCCATATTTGATATTAATTCTTATTCTGCAGCAATGGCATAAAGTATTTTTGGCGGTTAAAAAACTGAAAATAAAAAAACCACCAAGTCAGGATTGCCGATGACCGGAATCTAACCGAACCATTATCTATCTGTGTCGTAATGGACGTAGCATGGAAGCCACTAATCCATCTCCATCAATAATGTTACGGAGCCCGGCACTTCCGCTGCTACGAATAACCGAAACACTATTATCTGATAAGGTCGCAATGTTTTGACCGTCCATATACATAAAATGCAACGTTTCACCGATCACAAATCGCAACTCGCAGTCGCGATATTTTATCGCACGGTTTATCTTTAGCAGCGCATCGAGTGTCTGTCAGGAAGTCGATCGCAATCAGCGCGCCAACGTCACGTGATCGAAATACAATTAATTCAATTGTAGCAGCTCAGCGTCGAGTAGGCCTATTGATGTGTTGTGTTGTCTGTGTGTGTACGTCAATAACAACGTGTGCAGGCGGACATGGGGTGAGTTTTAGGTTCTAAGCTGCAATTAGTGGAGGACAAGAAACAATCATGATTTTATCCCGCTAGGAAAGTCACTGACTTTCATCAGACAGAAAACATTCATCACCTTCTATAAACTTATACCGTTGAGTGAGAAATATATATTTTATATACTATATATATATATATATATATATATATATATATATATATATATATATATATATATATGATTTTTTAGATTTTGTTGGTTGCAATATGTAAAGTAAGGATACAATTTACGGTTTAACCAATCCAAATTTTATTTAAAATGATACTTCAACGTTTCGACGACTTTAAACCGTAAAATGTATCCTTACTTTATATATATATATATATATATTTCTCACTCAACGCTTATACTCTCCTGTTATGCATACTTATCATATATTTGCTGTATATAGTATATTTGAAAATAATTATGGGCGGTTGGGGCGCAAGTCCTAAATACTACCTAGGGGTATCGGTTCGAATCTCGCGTAAGACATGGGTTTTTTGTTTTGTAATTAAAATAAATAAAATCAATAAATACATTCACATTTAGAGTCTACCCACTCAGTAACTAAACTGATTTGCATTGATCCAAATTGTCTTTCATATTCATGTATCCCTCATACTAGAAGTCTCAAATAGCCTGCAATAATATAGAGTATAGATGTAAGCAACAAGAATTATCAACCAAATTTTGACAATTTTTGTTCTTTGTGCTTCTCCGAAATACTCACTTTGTCTGCCTATCCTTCGACATTTTTCCTATATGTCAACCAGAAAAAATATTGTTAAGTGTATCGTAATCTGAGATTGATTCAAAACTTACTCATATACATTTTGGTTAGTTAATCGAGCATTAATACATGTTTTGTATATATTTAAATTTCCAAACCTAACGAATTATAATCTCATATGAATCACGAATGTGAAGGGCTGCGCATCCAAACAAAGAGTTGATAAATCCACTCCCCTTTGCTTGATTTAACGGCTTATGTGTTTACAAAATTCAACATGTGAAGTCCTTACTCTGTAATACCCTTCGTTTTACACCAAAATAACTAGAGTGAAAAGAGAGTGTTTTGTACGTTGCTCTTGAACAGCGACTCGTTCGTGTTGAGTGTAGCCCTAATGGATTAAAGCCGTAAATATGTTTTCTGTTGTGAAAGTTATTCGGAAAACGTGCAAACACAGCTACTAGAAAATTGCAATTTTAGAATATAAAGCATGTTAAACATTATTTTTTATATCACTGCTTTGTATTTCTATCCAAATATTGATAAAACTCTCATCTTCGTGACTCACAGTAAACCCTTTCAACAGATCAACAAATACAAAAAAGACTTACAGAAAGACAGACAAACAAATAAAAAAGTTCAAATTTGAAAATGTTTTTAACTTGCATGGCCGTCAAGAGGTTCTCTCACCTTCCCTCCCCCCTCTATATATTACTTCAATTGAACAAGACTCACTTGAGGGGGTTGTGACATCACACGCGGACAAACAATGTGTTGCTAGGTAACTCCATTGTTGTATCTTTCTTTGATTGGTGGCTGGTGCATATTCAATGTTTGTCCGAAATAAAACATGGCAACACGGCTATTTTTAGAATTGAGTCTTATGCTTTAGACAGTGGTTGTATGTGTACTTGTGCGTACGAGAGAGAGAGAGAGAGTATAGGTTATTGACACATTCATTGCCCCCCCCCCATGCTTGTTAACTTGCGCATTTAAAATGCAAAATAAAATGCCTCGTTTATTTCGTGGCTAAACTATATACAAGGGACGTATATGAAAACGTCATAACTCGTTCCTCTGAGCTTTTGTTCAAACTGTAAACGTGAATGTGTCTCTGCCCACTTGCTTTCGTTCACCTGTACTAGTACGTGAGATAAATACATCTTAGCTTATGAATGAAAACAATTGAATAGGTCCATCATCTCCGTGCGCACAATTTCACTACTGCCGATCTGCATTCGTTAGTTTTCGGTTCGAGTGTCGCTCCCTCGTTCGCCTTTGTCTGTACAATGAAGACGATTTGAGACGACAAACACGACAGTCAGCAGTTCTGAGGTCAAGGGTTACCCCCTCCCCCTCCCCCCACTTTAAATGAGCCCGACCCAACATTGACTCGGGGTTGCGTATACACCCTCCATCCCAAAGGTAAACTTGACGCAGTCCTTGATTAGCAAGTGTTTTGTACGGCCGGCTGTATTATGGGCGAAACCATGTAACAGCGATACAATGTCGCTCTTATACGTTGTTTTGCTCAAATATGTTGGTGATATCATTGCGTGAAATCCTATTTGCGCGAAACCTCACAAGAGCGAAACTTGATTCGAGCGACACTATTGGAGGATGTCCGAAGTGTCCATTCAGTGAACTGAAGGGGGGGGATATACACTAGCTGGATTTTGAGAGGTTTCTCTCGAATGCGAATTAATTAATTATTATCTTCTACTATATATAAACATATATTAGTCTTTAAAATGGACGAGTGGTGATTTACCCGCCCCCTGACGTCACGAAGGAACGTGGCGCCCATAGTTGGGACAAATCCGCGAACTGTTACGCTTTCACGCGCTTAATGTACGACACTTATCTCGTTCTAGCTGTTATAATATTCACTTTTCAGGTAAAACCTATAGAAAAGCGTAGTTAGTTCACATCCCAGTGGTCAATATAAAGGTGAGTTCAAAATTATAGACCCAGTAGTTAACTTGTTATAACAATTCGCCTATCAAAAGGATAAAATGAGCAACGCGTGATTTGTTTTTTCAACTTCAATTAGCGAAAAACTAATGATCGGATTTTGACGAGAGTTTCTTTAGCATGTGTTCCAATAATGTGAGACAATAAACAAATAAACTTTCTAGATAGAAATTGCTCAGAACGAAAATTCATAGCATGCAATAATATGCAGGGTAGTGCATGCTATGAATTTTCGTTCTGGGCATTTTCTATCTAGAAAGTTTATTTGCTTATTGTCTCACATTATTGGTACGTATTCTTAAGAAACTCTCGTCAAAATCCGATCATTAGTTTTTCGCCAATTGAAGTTGAAAAAACAAAACACACCTTGCTCATTTTATCCTCTTCAGTGCGTGATTTCTTATAACAAGTTAACTACTTCGTCTATAATTTTGAAGTAACCTTTATATTGACCACTGGTATGTGAACTAATTATGTTTTCCAGGTTATATCTTAAAAATGAATATTATACCAGCTAGAACGAGACAAGTGTGGATGTGTTTTGCGTGGATCCGTCCGGACAGAAGGGACTTTTCCCAACTGCTAGTCACGTGACACAGTACTCGGCGCAAGCTCCGCCTATCACCACTCGTCAATTACACATTGATCTAGTAGATTACTGATAGTAAGTAGAATTTTAAAAGTAATCTGTAATGTCATTCATATTAGGCCTACTTTAGAAACGAAACAAAATCAACTCACGTTGGACATGTTAACGCTGTATAGAACAAATCGAGCCATACAAACTTTCATAATTAACTACCATGAGCCGGGTTTCATGTGGAATTTGCCTTTCTGCCTCAGGCAAGTACCAATTGAATTGTCGTTTGTTGTTGTTTACATAACGACAATATCGCACAATCTAAAATATAATTGGTTTCCCGTGCATTGAGAGTTTTACAACTGGATTCTGAAGTAGTTATTAGGCCCAAATCACACGTTACAATTGTACACTGAAGTCGCCAATTGCAATAGACCATTTCAAAAACTATCTAGGACCCTTTGTATGAGTATCAGCACGGTCTTCTAAATCTTCAATGACAACAATACACAACCATTAAAAATCAGTTTTCAAATGTTATACCAAGGTTCATTGATGGACACAAGATCATCATCTACTAACCTTGATTTTATGTTTTTAATTGTTGTGTATTGTTGCTTATAAAGATTTAGAGGACCGTGATAATACTCATACAAAGGGTCCTAGATAGTTTTTGAAATGGTCTATTGCGATCTACAACTCTCCAATCACAATGAACCAGCTGACAATCCTAAAACCGTGTAACAAGAAAATAAATACAATAATAATTACAAATAAGACAAACAAATACATAAAGTTATTGGATCTATGTTTGCATTATCTTAGTTGTTACTTATAAAGTTATGTTGTGACAGTGCTCTGTACGTATTTAACTGTTCTCGTTCCTGATTGGTTCACGTGACTTGGATCTACAATTCACAACTATATTGTAGAGCTCGGTCTATTAAAAGATTGCAATCGTAGAGTGGCCCAACTGAGTATCTGCGCATGCCAATCATAAGCTCGAATCTATGATTGCAATTGACAGTTGCCATCCTGATGAGATATGGGTTATAGTTACTGCTACGTAGTAATTTAGTTATCTGTGGTTACTGTTTAGCCTTAGGACAGTCAATTACCACCGATTGTGTCATCGCCATTTTGTCCTAACGCAGTCAATGGTTTTTAGGTCCCCATCCGGACTGTTATAAGTAGGGGTTGGGATTCGGTTTTCGCTGATCTAGCTGACCTTTATTTCCGCCCCTGCATGGGTGTATGTGTGTGTGTGTGGGGGGGGGGGGAGTTTTTACACTCATCAATCCGTAGTGATGCAAAGTTTGCCTCTACTTGCGGTAGAACCGAGAATCTTCATCTGTCCTTACGAAGACCCTAGTCAGAGGGAACGTAAACTAATGTTGAAATAATAGGCAACACGCGTACGATTTTTTTTGTTAAACCAAACACTTAGTTTAATAGTATCAGATACAAAAAGTATATTAATGCAAGTCCCATGTAAAAAAGAAATTTTTAAATAGGTTTAATGTGGTCGCATTTATTGAAGTTTAAACTCGGGGATCTGAAACGCGTACAGGTGGCTGTGACCAAAGATTAGACAGTCTGTGACGCAATGATTCTGTAGATGTGGCGTTACAGACCAATCGCTGAGGCGGTGAGCGTACACAGTACAAAACCATGACGTCAAATCCACTCTACATGGCGGCGGCTCGTTTTTCGCGCCCTTTTATTTATTGTTACTAAACCAATTATTTTGAGGCATAGACTGATCCGTTTTTCAAAATTCTAAGACACAAAATTATTAAATGAGAGACAAGGTATTTAAAAATCGATTAAAATTTTCATACGCGTGTTCCCTATTCTAAACGTAGGTCACGATTCTAACTTGATATTTCCTTCATTAGATCCCAATACCTCGATTCGATTGAACGGAGAATGATAACTGTAATTGTGATACAATTATTATAATCTATATACCCACCTCATACACATGATGAAATAATATTGTTTCATCAAATTTATTTTATTATTCCTGTTTTTTGAGCCACTCCATAAATGATTTGCTTTGAATTTGGTCAGTTCGATGAAAGAATTCGACCGCATTATGTGGCAATTAGACCCCCCCCCCTCCTCCTTCTCTCTCGTTTCATTCAACTGACCGAAGCCAATCGAGATGATGAATGATAATGTAAGGGTAATTCAAGTAAATGAACGCCGCCGTGTCTAAATTACGTTCTCCGACCAGTGAGGTTTCCTCATCAAGGTAGAGAATGCAAGAGGAATCCTCTGCCCCTCTATAAATCCAACCCACTTGGGATTCGAACCCACACTCGACGCGTTTAGAGACGGGACTCGAGAGTCTCGGCGGCGACCACGGAACCACAAACTATCCATGCGTCGTGGAGGGAGGCAGATTGAAACAAGACACACAGTTCACCTGGATGCTTCAAGAACAAATTAACCTTTGTTGTCTACATAACTTAAGCAAGCCGTGGCATGGTGCTGGGTAGGAGAGAGGCAGGTGACAACCCTTATCAACTTACGAGCGGTATTTCAGTGTCCAAGTAAACTGTAAAGTAACTGCCTGGTAGGTCAAATTATTTGGTGTACTTCCACTGGTCGTTGCCACGGTGAAAACAATTTATATTATATGTAGAGTGAATTTTAAATGGACACTGAAACACCAGTGAGTTAACCCATTGAGACACAAATTTGTTTTGGGAAGTTGAGTTTTGCTTTACATCAAAACTGTAATTTGTTACCGTAATTATATTTTTTGGACATCTCTACGTACACGGAAGCAAATTTTTTTTCAATAAATCCTAAATTCAAAATTTTCAAATAAAATCTATAAACAAAGTTCAGTTTAAAGAAAACATCAGTTTATTTTTCTAAGATAACTTGTAAGGTTTTAGGTGCAAGAAATTCCTAGAAGGGACTTTTGAGGAGGAGTTGATCTGTCATTGTTCATTGTTGCTTTATTGTTAAATCATCAATGGCGTTGATAAAGAGGTTAGAGATCGAGATCCTTTCAAACTAGGTATCATTTCATTTTATTGGAATCTATTTTCACTAGTACAACGTCCGACTTAACAAGGCAAGGCTATGTGTTTGCATACGTGCGCAGTTTACACGCCCAGCCGGCCTAGGTTTGGTTTATCTTGGATCCGCCTCGCGTTTTACGCCGCCCTATAAATCAGAGCACAGCTTCTGTTTGGGACCCACGGACGTAAATATAACGCAAGGAATAGCAAAGAGAATTTACTGCCGGGAATAAAAGAAGAGAAAAAAATTACGATTTTTACGTCCCACCTGTGTTTTTGTTTTGGTATTTGGCTATATTCGTTCATTGTGGACAGTATCGTCGACTTTTTATTCCAACAACTCCCATCCAGAAGCTTAATTACTGATTGGGTCAGTTCGATTTGGTCATGACGATAGAAGTCTTTTTCACAAGTACTTATTTTATTTATTTATTATTTCTTATTTTACGACGTAGGCCTACTCGACAGTTAGACGTCGGCGATTTTTTGCCTCTTACGACAGGCAGAGCTATCATGAACCAATTATTTTACCCTGGGCCCAGACAAGGTTTCAACTACCTAGAAAAATATACATGTTTAGTAGTCTATTTTTAATTTTTCAGTGATAAAATTAATATCCAAAATTTCAGATGTGTTCATAAAATTCTTCACAAGAGCAGAAAACCTTCTACCAAAGAATGTGTAATGTAGCTCTCGGCGGAAATGCCTCTTTGAGACATCGTTTGATCTTGTGTATACTGTGTAGGCCTACACGATCGCTTCACATCACTGGGCAGACCATTGTTTCCCGTATATCACTCACACGTTTACTATACAGGTTTCAGTCTGCGGCTGCGCAAGGCAATGCGATGCGATGTAATGCCATATCGCTTTCCCAAGACCAACTTAATTATAGGCTTAATTAATAGTTAACAACGTGTTAATTGATCGCTCGTACCGAGGTAATTTGCAATTGATAACGTTTCCATGTCCACAGGCCCAACTACACGAATTGAAACAACTAATTCATGATAGCATCGTCAATCTAAATGTAAATAGAAGTTACTCTCAGGTCGGTTAAAACAGTATCACACATACATGCACAAACCTGATTTGAACGGTCGGTGTACACTTGTACAGGTACAGGTTGTAGGCTGCGGAGGGACAAGATTGAGTTAGCAGACTCGTGTTTGCACAGCGGACTGTTTGTCCAAGCAACTTGTTATTTCCTATGTTTGATTTGTATTCAATTATTCTGCTGGCCGAGTCCGCCTGGACGGTTATATTATACTCACAAAAACCTTTACGTCTGAGGGAAATTATTGTCGACAACGTTACTTTGGGGGAAATCTGTTTGCTAACAATTAAATCGGTCTCGTAATCGGGAGTCGTTTGCATTTTAGAGATCGAACCGAGTTTTCTGATGTGGGAAACGGATTTTTACCGGCTCAATTGTGTGATTTGATGTAATGGGCGAACAGAAAAGCTGCAGATAACTTTCCTTGTTTAATCAGTCTACGGTGACGAGAAATCGTCTTCAGTCTCGTTGATATCACGAGTCTAAAATCAATTGATTTACGTTCATCACAGTATTAGTAAATTTGAGTGAAAATCCCCATGCAGTCATTCGTTTTACTTCTCCCAGTCTGGGCAGGGGGTAGAATGTGGCCAAGGGTGACTCTGCCAGTCGTAAAATAGGACGAAATGAGATCCTCCCTTTAAGCCTTTTGAATATCTCATCCTACTTGCCCCTTTCGTCCAGTCACCCCCCGATGTCATATGACCTAGTTGTCGAGTACGTCGTTACACACCAAACAACTTCGACTTTCATATCGGTTCGTTCTGTTCTGAAGATATCGGGTGGGTCGTAGCTAGCCAGGGATCGAACTGGCAATCTTTGGATAATAATAGCAATATTTTCATAACAGTTAACCTGACAAGGACTTGCGAGAAGGTTCCGGAAGGTCCCCCCCCATTACCCCCTCATTACCCGTTATACTCCTTTCTCACTTGTTCATATTATGCACCATGCACTTGCAGCTCTAGTTACGACCCAAACGCCCACCAACCTCTCATATGACGCCGATATCGGCTGACGTCATGACTAACTGTCGGGAACATCAACTACTAAGTAACCAATAATGGAACAAAACAAGTATGAAGGGTTTTTTGGATATACAATTGATTTGTACTTGGCTAGAGTCCAAGGGATAGTATAGTACGGTAAGTGAGTATTGCCAGTGATGGGAATCGAACCTCGTGTGCGCCAGGACTGATCGCTTTTAGAACGTCGCGTGTCATACCAGTGATCACAGTCACACAACGTGAACGTTCCTCAGTAGAATTGAATCAACCTTGCTTCGTATGCAACTGTGGTTCGCCGTGTCTACCCCACGTGACAATCTGCATATCATCGGTGTAGCCGCTCTCTGTCGACGCAGCCAGTGGCGGCGCCAGAAAAAGATCAATGGGGGGGCAGAGCAGGGGCAACGCAATATGTTGAGGGGGCAAGAAAAAATGTAATCCTCTTATCTTCTTATCCGTTGCCACCCCCCCCCCCCCTCCCCAAAGATCGCATAAACACTGGGATTGTGACAGGGGGCCAAATAAAAAAAAAAAAATTAAATTAAAAATTAAAAACCACATTAAATAATTGATTATTCACTCATCAAAAATCCCAAATGATACGCAGACGAGCTGATTGATGTATTGACGGAGTCCTACACTAGCTGTATTCGTCTGTTATTGTGGGAAACTGCAAATCGATCCACTACTTGATTTAAATCTTAAGATTTTGCGAGTGATTTTTCAATACCTAGCACAGCCGAATTAGCGAGACGAGTGTTGTCCATATTGTTTCGTAGATACGATTTTATTTGCCGTAAACTTGAAAAAGATCTCTCACACCCTGCGCTGGAAGGCGGAATGGTAATTGCTATCACCACCAGTTTGTGAAGTTCACTGAATGACATTTTATATTTGTTTAGCACAGTTGCCAATTTGATTGTCGAATCAACTGTGGCATTGGTCTCTTTTTCTATTCTTTTTAACACAAGCGGGAATAATTTTACTTCAGCCTCAATACTCTCCATATCACAGCGGTAATGGTCGGCTAATGGTTTTAACTTATTGAATTTTAGGAAATTGTCACATGTAGGATTCATTGCACTTATCCCGTTCAACACGCCACTGTTGTTAGTGAACCTCCTTTTTTAACTCGGTGATCATATGATTGAAAACAGGATTAAATACTTTAATCCTGAAGTCGTCATCACTACGAAGTATCTCCCTTTCACTAGTTTGCAGTTTGGTGGCGAAGCTGGCAAATCTTTTGGGAAGCTTGCGCATTCGAGAGTTGCGATTCTGAGAGAGTTCAATGGAGTTTTCCTCGGCAATTAGTTTTACGTTTGTCATCAATGCATTGAACTTCCCAGGTTCCAATCTCATTTGTTCAAATGTGTCCACCAATAAATCGACAAGAACACAAGCATGTGCCATATCACAGTCTGACTTTTGAAGGTAGTCGGAAACTAATTTTAAGTCTCGAAGAACGTCACTGAACAAGTGCAAGCACAAAAGAAATTCAAAGTCAATTTGCTTTAAAATACCCCGCGCTTCATTACCTTTCATTGTGCTTGATTCTACAGAAATACGATGGAGAAGTAAAATCAGCACAGAAAACGTTGATTTGACTGCATCACACGCAGCTATCTGGCAAACCCAACGTGTTTCTGATAGGTGCTTCAATTCAACCACTCGACTGCCCTCCTCCTTTTGCAATGCAACAAATACAGGGTGTACTGTTGACCGAGATACGAAAACGTAGAGTCTTTGCAATTGCGCTATAAATCGGGAAACAGAATCGTTTCCTTTGCAAACATCCACATAGACCAAGTTTACACTATGATTAAAACAATGAACATACACGGCCTGCGGAACTTCTTATGCAAATATTTCTTGAACACCATTTAACCAATTTATGAACCAATGTATTATAAAATGCAATTGAATTACACATTAATTCAGAACAATTCACTACAAGTGGGGGGGGCAAGCGGGGGGGCAGGCCATTTATTGGGGGGGCAATTGCCCCCCCATGCACCCCCGTAGCGCCGCCAATGGACGCAGCTGATTGCGTGCGTGCGTGTGCTCTCTCTCTCTCTCTCTCTCTCTCTCTCTCTCTCTCTCTCTCTCTCTCTCTCTCTCTCTCTTCACTTTTCCACTCGCTAAATTTGTTATCTGTGAAAACTATGAATGGATTTGAATTGATGAATAAATTACTAGTTTTACAAATGATTGATTTGTTTACTTATCGATTGGTATTTTGTTTTTTGTATGTTTTTGTGTTCGTAATAATTTTTTACTGACGTATTTTTTGAACTGTTGGATTGATGATAACGCCTCACTGGCCTTAATCCCACTCACAATACAAAACATAAATAAATACATACATATAAATCGGTCACGATGTCTATTTATTCAACTGTCTGTCTGTGTATGTCTGTCTCTGTCTATCTCTCTCCCTCACGTGACTCTAATATCTGTCTGTCTCTCTGTCTGTCTGTCCCTCTCCCTCACGTGACTAGAATGTCTATCTGTCTGTCTCTCTCAAGTAAATCTAATATCTGTCGGTCTCTCTCACTCCCTCACGTGACTCTAATATCTGTCTGTCTCTCTGTCTATCTGTCTGTCTCTCTCAAGTGAATCTAATATCTGTCGGTCTCTCTCCCTCCCTCACGTGACTCTAATATCTGTCTGTCTCTCTGTCTGTCCCTCTTCCTCACGTGACTCTAATATCTGTCTGTCTGTCTGTCTGTCCTCCAGCTGATAGTGCGCGTGTACGGTGAAGGCGACGACGTACTCGCTACTGACGTGCCTGTCACCCCAGACACCACCTGCCGTGACGTCATAGAGTGCTGTCGTGACCCGGGCGAGGAACCCTGCGCCCTGGTGGAGACCTGGGGTACTTGTGGTGAGTCTTACACTGTACACAGTACACACGAACAAAAGGTCTGACTGAAGGGGTTTAAATAAATAAATAAAAAATAAATTCACATTTAGAGTCTATACCCATTCAGTAACTAAACTGATTTATAGTGGAGGACTTTAATTTAAAGTGACTAAACCAAACTTGCCCGACGTAGTCCTCAGTCATACTCATAAGTACTGACCCCAACGTAAGTACGGGCATAATGAGACTGACCTCATATCCTTACTTACTGCCCCTTTTATGCATGCTGATGGCACCACAAAAATCAACAACTTCTTGGCGTTCTTTCACACATTCGTAAATGAAGTCCACAAACCAAATTTGGCCACTCCCACTGTTTCAGGTAACCAACGGAAGGTCGTAAATTATCCCTAATGGACTTGAGCCAATGCATTGGATTCGGCTATGTCGTAAACATTAGAATACTTACGTTGTGCCAATTTTAACAGCCCTTCGATATTTCTTCCAAACTGTCTAACTAATCTAATAATATAAAGTTGGCCCAACGTATAAGAAGTCTCATGCTTCCGAAATATCGGAGTCCAATGGAACGGACCAACGTAATTTCCCACCTCTCTTGTTTCTAACACCCACTTGGTCCGTTAGAGATACTTTATGCCCATGGGTTGTATACCAGGAAATTCCAAACAAACCCAGCAGGCGTGACTAATGAGACTTGAAGACTCCCTTTACGAATGTGTGATAGAACGCCAGGCATATGTTCATTTTCGTTGGAACAGAGTGCATCAAAGAGGCGGTATATATAAGGATCTGAGCTGAGGGTAGTATGAGATAGTTACGTTAGTGTTCGTATACCTAGTTAGTTAGGTAGTCACATGAGGAGGGGCACATCAGGGAAAGCTGTTGTGTAACCTACAACAGGATCCCACGATAAGTATTATTTTATGCACTTGTATATCATCTTTCTAACGTTTATAGTGTAGGTTTTAGGAAACAATATGAGAGCTTTATTGTATTTATACAAACTGAACATATATATATAATGATCACTGACTTGATCGAAACCTGTGTTTCCATGTTATACAATCCATATTGGTTACTTTCGGGATATGGGACTACAAAGTCCTAACGAGAGTTGTACCTAGCCGGACATCACAACACATGAGTCAGTTGAGAAGACATACAGACGAACAAACAATTTTCTATATTTTCTCAAAACGTTACAATAACATAATATGTTAACGTTATTTACTTATTATTATGATTGTCTTCATGACTGACGTTGCCCGTGCATTATTCAGTTGGTCGCCCTAGGGATGAAGTTAAGCATATTATTTAATAACCTCTGGATGTTGAAACCTTTAATGTCACCAATCGTACAGCACTTGTGCTAATTAACTTGTAGACTTGGGGCAATTAACAGGGAAGGATACCTTTACGTCAAAAACCGCACAAAATTTTCATTTTTAAATTATATCGCAAGAATGGGCTTCGAAATCAAAAATCTGAATCAACAGCGCACTTCGGTTTTGTAAGCCCTACACATTGAATGCGCTTAGTTGTGACTTATATTATAATCAGTATGTTTTTTTATTAATAATTAATTTTATTACTAATTATCGAATTATAATCAAAATACTACGCTTATGGTTATAATATTTTATTCAATCTGTAGGGCTTACCAAAACACAGTGCGCTGCTGATTTAGATTTTCGATTTTTTGTTGCAATCTTGAGATATAATTTAATAATTAACATTTTCTCCGGTTTTTGACGTAGAGACTATCCTTTGCCCTTAAATCCTCCGAGATCATCACAGCACCAACTGTAATTGGTGTTTAGCTAAGTGCGCATGCGTCCAGCTCATATTTATTCCCTCGAGTGAGATTTGATAAATCGGGGTCGGGACAATTTTCTCTTCTATGTCTGAAGCAGTGGTCAGGTTTTGTGGGGGGTGCGGAGCGATGCCATCCCCCTATAAATAAATGCATTACTTTAACCACCCCCTTATAAAGAAATACATTTGTGACGTGTTATCCCCATGAAGAGAAAAACTACGTTCATCATTTACTTCCATACAATTAGCCACTTGTTATCAAACGTAAAAACAAAAACAAGACACGTATTGAAACAAAAAAGCATAATATTGAGGGGTCCATTTTAAAAAAATAGCTCGAAGTGCCCCGGTCTGTACGGTGTGTACAAGCAAGTGGAGATCATGTAGATCTTGCGCCTAGTTATCTTAGATTTTGTATGCGATTCTTCAAAATAGAGCTTTTACACGTATTATCAAACGCTCTTTACAGAAATTGTTCAATGCCAAATAAATCTCCCCCCTCCCCCCTCCGTAGCTGTATTTCGTAGATACATTCCTACATGGCAGATGATTATTTGACCAGCGAGCGAGGTTTGCGAATGACTCTTGGGGCCGAGGCTTCTAGAAAGTAGAAATAATAAATTTTATCCTCTGATTCCTCAAAAATGACCATTCAAATAGTTGCTTTTACTCCCCAGGAATAACAAGTGACCAAAGTGTTCCATGTATTTTATTATTTTACGCCCATGTTATAATGATACTTATGATATTTGAGCTTTACGTCTCATATTAATTTAATACTCATCTTTGAAGTGTACAATCCCATGGAAACCCTTTTAAACGAACGTCAAACCGCTTATTTTCTGGGTTATCTTATTTGTCCCTCTCTTCGCCTCCCGGCCCTAGTTTTATCGATATCGTCGTCTATTACGAAATGACATGAAATTGCATTTGTCTAACTTTCAGTAAATCTTAGATCACCAAAACTGTGCATGGAGGTATGTATCTCATTATCAATTCCATCCTCATTAGTTATGTCTCATGCCACATTCATGTGCTTGAGGGCTACACCGCATATCACTTCAAAGAGATTGTTTCAATGTTTGAAATAGTTCCTCGTTCTGCCGCTAGCGCCACTAGACGGTGCGCCTGGCAAGGAACGCATAGGCAACCCTCAGCGCACAGTCGTCCCATCTCACCCTTGCAGATCTAGATGATCGCGTACGTTTCCCATTTTGACATTCGTCTGCAAAAAGAGCAGTTTAAAACTCTTTTCTGTAAAACTTGGTAAACGTTAATAGAAGGATTGGAATTGATTATGTGTTCTTCCCGTCTCTATACAAAATAACTTTTTCTCGTTTCTATAATTTAGATTTTATCAGTAGGCCTATTGTGTGAAGTTCATGATATTATATTATCTATCATTCGATCTTCATCTACATTTTTCACTTGCGACAAAATATTGAAACGAAGCACAGACACACTAGACACAAATAAAAACCGCTACGGACTACGGTAGCCGACAAAAATCCTACCTACAACACTTGTACTTCATTCAGTATTTCAAACAAACTTCAGTACTGACCGCGAAGTAAGTTAGTGGAGTCTATTTTTTTTATATGTTGATCTAATTATTATACTTAGTTTTTAGGTTAGTACAGTACGTACTTTAGTACTTCAAACTTCAGTAGCTTACTGACCGCGAATAAGTTAGTGGAGTCCCATTTGTATCTTATTTGTTTATTATTTTACATAGTTTTTAGGCTAGTTGTGACTTTAGTATTGTAGTTTGGGTTAGTACTGTAGTCACGTCTGGCGTTGTTCTCTTTTCTGTCAACCTTTATTCATTGTGCATGAATAGGAAGAAAATAAATAATAAATAAAATAATAAATTACGATAGGAATTTTAAAACCTAGATAATGTTTAGTGTACTTATGAAGAGAAAACGAAGTAGACCCCCTTTATAAATCACAATAGCTTTATCCTGTTAGAAGTACTCTCATCACAAAGTGGTTGCCTACAAGTATGTAGCCTACTCCTGTTCTGAGGACGCCTTCGACTCCTCCAAGTCAAGCATAATGACATCCCCCCCCCCCCCCCCATTTTAGTCCCTTGAGTCACAAACTAGTTGCCTCCAGGTATGTAGCCCATGATCATGTATGTAGCCTACTCCTGTTCTGACGGGCGCCTTCGCCTCCTCCACGCCAAGCATAATGACATCCCCCCCTCCCCCCCCCCCCATTTTGGTGTTCCTTGAGTCACGAACTTTTTTAAAAGCGCCTCATTCAAAACATGCCTAGTCTACATTTTCCGTTGAATCTGCATAAATAATATTAAATTGAAATAACACTCTGAGCAAAACTTTTACCGCGCTGCGCTAAAGTGGGGGGGGGGGGGGACTTGTTCCTCCTTAATCCACTCCCTGCGGTTCTGTGGTGAATTGGACAAACTTTTAAAACTTAAGTAATTAAACTTGGGCAAGTCAACTTTGGGATAGGTTTTACCTAGCTAGCCAACAAAGTGTTTTGGATTTTTATCTTTATATTCACATATATCCAAGTCAAGTCGTGCTCGAGGGCTATCCTCAAGCTTGCTTATAATTAAAAATTACGTTTTCGATTAACGTCTATTGTTCAGTGTTTTTCTGTAGCTGGCCGAACAACGGAGGAAAATGAAGATACAAATTCCTCGTTTGCATAATATTTGCGGTCTTTAGATCTTACAAATATCATTTATTTAATTATTTAACAAGCGAGCGTCTCCATTCTATACTATTATGTACTTTCATTTATGTATTGTTTTTTATCCCAATTAAAATAACACCCTTTTATTCCCAGTAATTGTGTTGAATAGGTTGTTTTAAATGATTCTAACATTTTAAATTTAAATGGCAATCATTGAGCTACGTTGGTAATGATTTATTTATATGTTCATTATAAACATAAAAATACGAGGAATCCCGTGGCCTTGTAATCAGTATCGAGCCATAACGCATAATAAGTTGTGTAGGAATAGGATGGACAGAGTTCCACGAACAATCTTTCCTCGCAGTTGTGCGCGCGGCTGTACCTTAGACTGTGCGCGACCAACACTGGAGATCAGAGGAACCACCCTTATTTGCATATCGACATGACTGTTACTTATATTTCCCTAGAACCACTAATTACCCCTTATACATACAAGCCTTATTCTTCCCGGTACTCATCATTAGATTAGAATACTTTTTCTAAACTGACGTAGGCTACTTAATATTTCATGATCGTATTTTATGTCATAACATTACTTTGCTTCACAATAGTTAATATTTTTTCTACTAGTATTTTGTTTTGTGTGTGTTTAATGCATACATACTCATAATCTGTGTACGTTGATAAGTGTATAATGCTAATCGTGTTGTGTGTATTTATTGTACACGCAACACTGAAACGATGTAGGCCTACACATATTATACATACAGACGTCCGCGGGGGCCGTGCGTTCGGGGCGCAGGTCCTATGCGTATACCACATATCAGGGACGTGGGATCGAATCCTGCACAAGGCATCATCTTCATCTATCACCCCTCATCGTCTCGAATACCATTACTGCAGTCTGCACTCATCTGCAATGTAGAGACACAAGGCAACAAGAATCATCATTATATAAGATGCCCATACATTATTATTCTGTCAGTCTAAATGTGGGTATTTAGGTAGGTAGAGCTATTTATTCCAAGTTGAGTGTAACCTTATTATTTATAGAGGTATAGTCTACGGTTTTTCTACTCCCCAAATACTATTTTAATAACGTTGGTTAGAGTCCTGTCTAGGCACTCTGACATCTCAGCTGGCAAGCTACAGCCTCACACACCACTTCATCTCCGTTATTGTGTTCTTGCTCGTTGCTTCACTGTCCGAGTGTTCTCGTCTTGTGTGGCGGCTTGAGCTGTCCCTGTCCTCCTTGTCCTGGCCTTGACACTTGATGGTAACTTACTGCCCCATTGAGCGGATAGTTATTATAACGAAGTGCTGTAACCATCTATCTGGGACTAGAGCCCTCCATTTCCGTAATGCTCTCGTCTTGTAGCGTTTTTGTGGGGTTATCACAGAGTAGGTTACTGAGATAAGCCTCTTTAGGGGATATTTCTATCCCTGGCATTCAGCCCGAGGGTGAATAATCCTCCCATTTCGACTCGTCGACTCGACACAGCCCAGATTCTTGTCAGCGCCTAAGTTATTACATTCGAAATATTCGTCTTCAACTACATATGGTTTATTGTTATAATAATAATAATAATTATTATTATTATTATTATTATTATTATTATTATTATTATTATTATTATTATTATTATTTCAATAATTTACTTGCTTTTTGTTTACCTTTATTGTTCGTTCTCAATACCCCCCCAAATTGGTGGTTATCTTAATATTTGTCGGGAGATCTGCTCCAAAATTCGATAATTACGTTTACGTATATAACACAGTTACATTATTTCACAGATTTATCTCGCTGAAATGTTTGTGAGGTCGCAGGTTGCAGACATTTATACAGTTAATTCCGCCAAATTTACCCCTGGATCAGCGCAGAATGTGGGCAGACATTCTTTCATCGAGTGAAATAATGCGCGATAAAATGTTTCGAGAACGTTGATTACTCCTCATTACAAAGTAACACACAGTATATTACTTTGTAATTCCGAATTAAGTATTTTTGATTGCAGTTATACATCGAAATTTGTCCAGTCCAAATGTTGTTGCACGTTATAAATCAACCTGTCTGCAGCGTGGCTAGCTAGGTTTAAATAATGTAGCCGTGGTCTGCTAATTGTTCCCCCCCCCCCCTCTCCCCAGCCACATTCACACCTCTACCCTCAGACTGGGAGTTAGTTACTATGCCCAGTGGGATGGGACGTATATATATATACTCTGTTGAAGCTAGCCCGGTAGTATTATGCCACACATACGAGTCAACAGCTGTTATAGCGAGCGAGGCTCATCGAGAAAGAGAAGCACAGAGAATATTTTTGTATCGAAAAACTAATGTAATTCTATTATCTCACTCCTAAACATAAAAACGAGTTTTTTAAAGTTGCTTTGTTATTGGACTTTGGTTGCTATTTTGTTCAGTATTTTTATTATCGTCCCATTCTAAATTGTAAATTAGTTTTATATGTGAATTGTAGGATATATAAAAGTATATATAAATACAAACCATAGTGTCCAGTAATTAATAATGCCCCATTAAATATGTAAATACACATACATTTGTAAAAAATAATTGTGTTAGACAAGTCGTATTATTTTCAATTTCAATCACAGCATATAAAACAAAAATAATTGCAGCAATTACTGTTCACCAATTTACCACTTTTACAACGTGCATATACACGAGTTAAAACAAACAATAGAAGTAAATTAAACAATGGTTGAATTATATATTACACCTTTCAGTTAGCCATTTATACAATGTGCATGCGTTTACAAACAATAATATTCAAGTAGGAGTACATCGGATATGAAATCCCCAAAACTGGGCCATTAACGGGACCAGGACCACTGTGCCAAGAGGGAGGGACCACTGTGCCAGTAGGGACCACTGTGCCAGCAGGGACCACTGTACCAGTAAAGACCACCGTACCAGTAGGGACCACTGTGCCAGTAGGGTCCTCTGTGCCAATGGGGACCACTGACCACTGTCAATAGGGACCTCTGTACCAGCAGGAACCTCTGTGCCAATGGGGACCACTGACCACTGTCAATAGGGACCACTGTGTCAACAGGGACCTCTGTACCAGCAGGGACCACTGTGTCAATAGGGACTACTGTGTCTATAGGGACCACTGTGTCAACAGGGACCTCTGTGTCAACAGGGACCTCTGTACCAGCAGGGACCACTGTGTCAATAGGGACTACTGTGTCTATAGGGACCACTGTGTCAACAGGGACCTCTGTACCAGCAGGGACCACTGTGCCAATAGGGACTACTGTGTCTATAGGGACCACTGTGTCAACAGGGACCTCTGTACCAGTAGGGACTACTGTGCCAATAGGGACTACTGTACCAGTAGGGACCACTGTGCCAGTAGGGACCATTGTGTCAACAGGGACCTCTGTACAGACAAAGGTGGCTGTAGAGCGATCCTAAGTTTACACGATAAATGAAAAGGTATCGATCGCTTCCATAATGAATGGTGTTAAGATGAGTTCCCTCAATGACGCGAACCAAATTGTAACTTGGCGGGAGGGAGGGGGGGGGGGGGGCTGCAAACAGTTGAAATCTGATGCTAAATCAATGAAAGCTCAATATGCCACTCAAACTCTTTGAATGCTGTAGAGATAGACTTTGTAAACGATTTCGATTACATTAATATAAAATGCTTTGTTTTAAATCAGAGTGCTGGAAAAGGAATATTTCATATTTTAGCAGCCCGCTACGGAAAATCAAATGCAATTCAATGGGGCGAGGGGATAGATAGAGAAAGAGAGAGAGAGAGAGAGAGAGAGAGAGAGAGAGAGAGAGAGAGAGAGAGAGAGAGAGAGAGAGAGAGAGAGAGAGAGAGAGAGAGAGAGAGTCCTTACTTTCTAGATATATGTGAATTATGGTTGTTATTGGTAGCTCATTTGAGGTATATTTAACACGAAATGACGATTTCTTTTTTGACATCCAAATAACATTATGAAACTAGCATTTTGTCATTGTGGGGGGGGGGGGGGGGAGGAAATGGTCAAATTTTGTTATGTGGAAACTCTGTTAGGAATGCTGTTTCAAAACGTGTAATTTACATAATTTTGGAGACTTTTCAAAAGCTAGATTATTCGAAATCAGCTTGAAACAAAAAGGGGTTGTAAATTTAAAAAAAATAAAACGAGAACACATTTGTTACACATTTCCCCATTTACGTTGAGGGGATTGTGGTTAAGTTATTCCTTCGAGTTTCGAAGTCAAAACTTCGTTGCCTCCTAGAACAATCCATCAGACCAGCCGCTAGTGTCAGACATACCAAGAGTCAAGAGATGTACTTGAGCCGATGTGGTCACTCAAACCATAGCACACATCGATCATGTGCTGAGACTCGAGAGCTCCCGGCTTGGCTGCGTGCCTGATACGTCTGTATGTAGTGTCAGACATACCAAGAGTCAAGAGATGTACTTGAGCCGGTGTGGTCACTCAAACCATAGCACACATCGATCATGTGCTGAGACTCGAGAGCTCCCGGCTTGGCTGTGTGCCTGATACGTCTGTAGGTAGTGTCAGACATACCAAGAGGCAAGAGATGTACTTGAGCCGATGTGGTCACTCAAACCATAGCACACATCGATCATGTGCTGAGACTCGAGAGCTCCCGGCTTGGCTGTGTGCCTGATACGTCTGTATGTAGTGTCAGACATACCAGAGTCAAGAGATGTACTTGAGCCGGTGTGGTCACTCAAACCATAGCACACATCGATCATGTGCTGAGACTCGAGAGCTCCTGGCTTGGCTGCGTGCCTGATACGTCTGTATGTAGTGTCAGACATACCAAGAGTCAAGAGATGTACTTGAGCCGGTGTGGTCACTCAAACCATAGCACACATCGATCATGTGCTGAGACTCGAGAGCTCCCGGCTTGGCTGTGTGCCTGATACGTCTGTATGTAGTGTCAGACATACCAAGAGGCAAGAGATGTACTTGAGCCGATGTGGTCACTCAAACCATAGCACACATCGATCATGTGTTGAGACTCGAGAGCTCCCGGCTTGGCTGCGTGCCTGATACGTCTGTATGTAGTGTCAGACATACCAAGAGTCAAGAGAAGCACTTGAGCCGATGTGGTCACTCAAACCATAGCACACATCGATCATGTGCTGAGACTCGAGAGCTCCCGGCTTGGCTGCGTGCCTGATACGTCTGTATGTAGTGTCAGGCATACCAAGAGTCAAGAGATGTACTTGAGCCGATGTGGTCACTCAAACCATAGCACATAGCTCCCGGCTTGGCTGTGTGCCTGATACGTCTGTATGTAGTGTCAGACTTACCAAGAGTCAAGAGAAGCACTTGAGCCGATGTGGTAACTAAAACCAAATGGTATACGTCTAACTGCTAAACTCGCTGCGCAGCTAGTTAGTAAGGTATTTGCTCAAACCATAGCATACACCGATCATGTGCTGAAACTCGAGAGCTCCCGGCTTGGCTGTGTGCCTGATACGTATGTACGCAACTCTTCATAACTTGCCCCGCTCTCTGAGATAGGGCGGCCAAACCCATGGTGTTATTTATTTGCTTGATGTTAGGAAATAAAATGTGTTTGTTGACACGTCCGCAAATTTTTCTGAGAAAAATAAGTCGAAATATATAATCAAAATCGAAATACACTCAGTCGAAGAGAGATGCAAATTTAGCTCAAAGTCGACTGGTTTTCACTCAATCTTGAGCTAAGTTTCGCTCTTTTATTTTCGAGTGGAACCAGTCGAGTTTGAGTTGTGCAAATTTTACTCAAACTGAGGACAATTTTGCTTTTTATTTTTTTGAAGTCCATACATAACTTTTGCTTCACTGAAATGTTGTAATATTAATTTATGCTTTATGGTTTTATAATAGTAATAATATTGTTCCACCTCAGAATGTTGATTTACTTCAATGAACAATAATTCATACTGTCTTATTAATTACTTTGGAAAACCTTGAAAACAAGCTTACTGCATAAAGACGTAACATTTGGTGTTGAGCCAATGGATGCATGATGAGCCATTTTGTGTATTTTTTTTAAGGGGGGGGGGGGGAGAATATTGAATTGTTGTCCAGAAGTGTTTTTGATTTCTTTTACAACTTTTATGAAACAAGTTTAGCAAATAATCAATGCTTAATGTTACAAGACCATTGATTTATTATTTGAAGCTACAATAGTATTAGAATATTTTATCAAATAATTATTGCCCAATTTGTACATATTTTAATAAATTGTATGTAAGTGGAGTAGTTGCTTTTTTTAAATAAAAAATGTTGTTATGAATTGTATTTCGTAAGGGAGAACTAGCCATGATGCTTTGTAAGTTTTCTTGAAACAGACTCTGTAATTTCGGTGACCTCAAAATTGAGAATTCCGTCGTCTTTGTACGAACGTACAATGTACATATGTAAGCACATTTGTATTCAGATTTTAAAATGCATATCTCAGAGATCTAGGCTAGGGCCGTGCAAGAAACGTTCCTTTCAGTTTAACAGCCTCCCGAGTTTGGCAAGGAATATTAATTGTCTTATCTTCGTACCTACCGACTGCAGAGAACATAACCTGTTTATTGCACGCAGCATTGTGCAGACACCTTCAAACATATCGCGACTTCGTTACTGTGGCACTGGGGGGTATGGCCTCACGTTTGGTGAATTTGGGGGGGGGGGGGCAATGTTACGCCTCCTCATTTGTAAGACACGTTTTTGCAATAAGTATTACGACTGGGGATTTATATAAAACATAGATCAAACATATTATCCACAAAAAAGAAACGAAACACAATTAATTAGTGTTGCACTTCCACTTTACCGTCACGTAGAGAAAACGTGGTCCTAAAACAGAAACAAATACAGGGAGCGATTTCTATTGACTGAGCATGTTGACGATCGATTGTTGGTATCGATGCTAATCGAGACTCCTCATCTGGGCCCGGGATAGAATTTAGTCTAGGGTGACTCTGCTAATCGTAAGAGGCGCGAAATGAGGTCCTCCCCTTACCCTCCCTCTACCCGTCGAACTTGTCCCTTTCCTCCAATCCTTTCCTCGTCCTCATCTGGGTCCGGGATATAATTTAGTCTAGGGTGACTCTGCTAATCGTAAGAGGCGCGAAATGAGGTCCTCCCCTTACCCTCCCTATCCATCCAACTTGTCTCTTTCCTCGTCCTCGTTTGGGCCTAGGGTAGGATTTAGCCCCGGCCGACTCTGCCAGTCGTAAGATGCGACAAAAGGAGGAGACCACGTCATCCTGCCACTTGTGCCTTCCCCCGACGTTTAGCTGTCAAATACGTCGTTAAACCATAAATAGTAGAGACGACGCGAATAGACGCTGCAAAATGTTGTATTGTACTCTTCTAAACATTGAATATTCACACACCTCTAACTAATGATGAGTTTTAAATTAAAGGGTTCCCTAATGAAACGTCGAAGTGCAGGATGAGCGAACAATGTAGGGACTAATCATCGCGTCGGGTGAAACGAATGCAAGAAACTTCAACACACGTTGTGTTGTGAAGTGTGTGAAATGAAATGAATGCAGCGGATAGGACGTGAAAGACATAGTTCGGCTAATTATTACTAGGTATAACCACCCCCATGTCGGGAAAATGCTCCCGCATAAAGTGTGTTCAGTAAACCGTGCACTGGCCGGGCCACTCAGCGAAGAATGTGCAGTCTCACTTGATTGCTATTGTATTATCATTTTACATCCCTTCCGCACAAATACCCCTCGATGCAGCCGTGCCTCACAAAGTTTCAGTTTCATCTCAAGCGCCTTTTGATTATGTGGGTTTGTGGGCTCTCTTGCTTCGAAGCCGCGAATAAAATATGATTGCATCAGTTTCTCTGTTTTACTTAGTTTTTCATTGTATAATTCACAAATTATTTTAAAATATCATAACTTTGAGGGTAGAGGGCGGGATGAACGTACTAAAATGTTCTGAAATACTGCATTGTATCCACAAATAATTAATTGATTAATCTTCTTCGTCATAAATATTGTCAATAATGGGGTTAAAATAGTTAGTGGTTATATTATAACGATGAAGTTGTTAACCAAAATTTAATGAAAACCTTCCAGACAATGAACGTTTACATATGTACTTGCTTGCTTCCAAATGGCAAAACTTGTCTACCAAACAATGCAGTAATAGCGGCATGGCTACACATTCAATACAATACACTATAGAGGAAACTAAAGGGCAAAGGGCATACACGTAAAACAAGAGCTGTGACAAAGAGTGTTCAGCAATTTATATCAAACAAATTAGGATTCAGGAACGAAAATAGAATACAAAACGTTTGGAAGCAGCCTGACTAATGAATATTAATTGCCACAGGGTTCATTCCAAAATGAGTAATTTTGACCGTTCAAGCATAATGCGTCACAAACAAAATGTTTCCTAGATTACTGAGCCGAACTTAATTTTGTAAAAGTATCAACATAAAAATATTGGCAACCCTGCTCGTTCGGTTAATGGTCTTCTCTCTTTAAAAAAAGCAATTAATTTGTGTTCCACGATTGTCTACATGTACGCAGGTGCATTCTTGCGAGAATATTACAGCAGAATGCAGAGGAAGAGAGGTTACAAGATGAGAGCGTGAGATTGGTTCTCGTACCGACCGAGGGCACCGTACATTGTCTTAATATATCTTATCGAACAGCAATTCTAACAACTACTTAACTTAACTTCTACAACTACCATTACACATTCTTTCTAGTTATCGTTCTTGTCGAAAAAAATCTTTTAATTTATCTAACTGGGCAGTGGTCCAGGTTTTGGTCCATTCCCAGCTTGAAACTTGTTCGTTGGACGATGTAAAAACGAAAAAAGGAACATATTATATTTATGAATCATTTAGTTTCATATGAAGCCATAGACAACCTTGAATATTATGTTACTAAATTACGTAATTAATTCTTGTGCCTTTACTTTCAGAGCGCACTCTGGGCGACAATGAAAGACCGCTTCAGATTTTACAAGATTGGGGGAGCCACCAGGTTGAGATTAAGTTCATGCTCAGGTATCTGCAGGAGCCGGTGCCATCTAGGATGCTAGGTGAGTACTAACTGAGTCAGCGCCCAGCGGAGCTAGCGTAGCCGGCGTGCGATTGGCCTGCGGTCCGAACAGGTAGTTATTATACCTGCCGTCTCTGTCGTGAGCGAGTGTGAGGCGACAGTGCTGTCTCTCTTGCTCTCGCATGCTTCGGCCCTTCACCTGCCCACGCCTGCCGTAAAGCCGCTCTATTGTTGTGTAAAGCCGGTTCGCGAGAGCGCTTACGTTAACACGAGGAATTTGAATGTTTGAATGGCGGGGTATTATCCTCGCGTTGTTTGATGGGACATATGCGTATATATAGACGAGAAAGAAACTTTATAAATGAAATTGCAAAGTACTTCTATTGTTTAGTAGATGATCATTTTTATATTCAAAAATTCGTAATAAAAAACTGACACAAATTTATTCATTGTTTTACACAGACAGTGAAGAGGTTTCTTCTTGGTGAATTGAAAACAGTATGTAACTTTTTATCATGTCTAGCGACGTTGGTTGACTTTGTATAACTTTGCGTGCGTTCTCAGCATACAGTAGGCATAATCTTTGAAAAGAAATCAATAACGCCTTCACATATTTTCCCTTGGTCGTGTCCGCGCTCGTCAATGAAAGCGTCAACGATGAACCAGCTTAATATTCTTAGTTTTTATCGTTTCCATAACATTATTATGATTTGTATTGTTGTTGTGACTTGTGATCGATTGTTTTCTCATGTTTTTGTTATAAAATTAAAACTTGGATAGTTATTTTTACTAACATTATTATTTAGAGCTACTTATACCATTAACATGTAACTAATTAATACTATTTGTAATTTACTTGACAATAATTCATATTATTAAAAGTTACAGTTATATTATCAGTGATAGCTGTTCTTGATAGTCGTTCAGTAATGAATATTAGTTTACATTGACTGCTAGGTATAATATTTAGAGTATTTACTCTTATTTACAGTCTTATTCGAAGTTACGTACGTAGTACGGTAGTACGACAAGAAGTTGAAGTAAACTTTTATTGGAAGTATGTTTGCCACTATATCATATATTGTTTGTTTCTACTTGCTATTATATTATTATGTTTTCACTGGATCCGTCTTGTTATGTGTCAACTTATGTGTCAAAACATTACATTTAGAGCTTGCTTCCACGAAGACTTGTCGAGAAACCAGTTATCATAGAGACACGCGTTGGTACAGTGACGCTTCTACGACAAAATGTGTGTCAAGTGTGATCAGTTGTATTGAAAGTAGCGCAGCCGTCCGCTGGTGGTGGTGTGAACAGGCCTTATGCAGGTAGTGCCAGGCGAAGCCAACCGAGCAATCCGAATACTCGTTTTGAATTGAACGACGTTGCATACCACAGTGTAGTGTCGTGCAATGGGGACGGATAGGCTGTTAATACGTCCTTAAATCGCCTTTTCAGTACCGAAACGAGTCGAAAACGGAATTATTAATATGTTTCGCGGATGTGTTACGGATAGTTGTGTTTCACAGTGATAACTATGCGCTTTTTTCCGTGTAAAAAACCGTTAGAAGTTATTTTTTGTGTGTTTTTGTTTATTTAAAAATTTCCTTGGCTGGGAATTTTGCGTGTTAATGCTTGTGTGACGTCAGTTTGATACCGAGTTTTGTTTACCATAGCAACGTGATGATGTACAATAATTGTTCTTCGTACAGTGCCTTTGTTCCTGATTACAATTAAGTTGCATTGTTTCCTAATTTCTTCGTAAGTCTTTCATCTTGGCAGTGATTGTTCAGTGCTTCGACCGCCTGTGGGAATTATAGCCGAGATTTCACGAATATTCCAGTTCATCAGCGAATTTAAAGGATTCCCTCGCAACGTAAACATAAAGGTAAATGAACTCATGTCCTAGATTTAAAATGTGCGCCTAGTCCTATTACGTTATTTATCTATATTAATTATGGATCCAGCATCTCGAGTTGTTTGACACACATTCCGAATGCCACACACCAAGTAGGCTATGTATGTCCTGTGTCACCCAACCATACCCGATAAACGTCTAGACATTGTTGTAACAAATCTCGTACTCGTTGTCACTTCGGAACATTTTTATCTTTTCACGAGTTTCTCTTGTTGTCGAACTTGGTAAATGATGGACCCTACTTAGTGGTTTGAAAGTATTTGCGCTCTTATCTTCGTAATTGCCGTGTCTACTTTCCGGAAGGTGTTTCAAGTTTTTAACTTTCGGGTCCGCACTTCGAAAAGTTTTTTTTTTTGTTCTAACCTGAAAAACACAGACACATCCTTTTGTGTTCGCCCTACCAACAGAACAGGACTAGTATTACATCAATGCATTGTTTCATTGTTTAGCTAGACCTTCTCCTTCATGTCAAGTGCATATTGTTGGCAATCAATGCATGTTGCACTTTGTTACGGTTGTTGATTTAATTTATTACGAGTAGGCGTAACATAAAATTAATTATTTTTCAAGAATATTCATTGATTTTTTTTGTCTACACCAAGTTACCAAAAAGAAACATAGGCAGGGTATTGTCCAAGGTGTGTTTGAAGCCTTGTCCCAGCATTAGCCGTATTATTACTAAAGTCAGGATTGTCTATGACGGGCATCGCTCCCGCAACCTCAACCTTGTACGCTAGCGCTTTGTAGTGTAAGCTGTGTAACAACAGGGTATACAATAATGTAACTATACTCTCAACAACAACATAATATATAGACACGTTTCTGGAAAGTTTGAATGCAAATAAAGGAAGCAATCAAAACGAATAGCTACTACTACTTTTAGCCAACCCAACCACATGGATGGAGGTCGTATGTAGTAAAAATAGATAGATATTCTTGGTACCGTGGGCGTTGCCAATACTACTTTTTATGTTTGTTTACGTTTAACGAACAGAGTTTTCGCGAACTCATAGAAATCTGATGGCTTTGTGAAGAAGTGTCAAAACCACGTTCTTTCACGATTTGAACACATGGGACACCGGTAAATGTTTTCGCAGGTTGTTTGTATTTTTACCTTTTTAAGTACATTTCCAGCTTCGTTTGTTTGCCATTGCAATTAGGAGTCTACACTTGTATACAATCTAGCAGTTGATGACCTATTGTTTGTGCAGAGCAACAAATCGAGCGGTGGGCGATTAAAATTTGGCTCTTGTTCCGCGCAATTAGTAGTTTCGAAACTGATTGACCTCCGCCGTTGTGATGTGGTTATTGAAGCATGAATATTTATGGCGTAGCAAAAAACCTTCTCGACCGATTATTATTTTGTGATGACGTTTGGAAATGGGAACTGAATCGGTTTCATGGTAATGGAATGGGGTGCTAGATTCACTTCACTTATTCTCCGCGTATAGTTAGCAAGTTGTACTCGGAATGGTATGTGCGTGGGTAATGACTTGTCGAGACTTGTTAGTATTTTGGTTATGGCATGGAATGATGGAACTGGAGAGGCTTTATATATATTATGAGTCAAGTCCCTCAGGATTGAAACGAGGTATCTGGGTTCAGCACCTAAAGATTTGTATGATATCGTCAAATGAATGTAGCGCACAGCGTCAATCGACAAATGTTCGAGAACGCTCTTTCTTTCTAAACTAAACACCCAACCCCAAGTCAACGACAAATTTGATATTTTGCCTTATTACCAGTAATATAAAATTAGCATAACTAAGCAGAAGTTAATATTAAATCGAACTTTACTCTTGATTGCATGAGGCGCAGGCAAGTGGCTACTTCGTATTTATAATTGCTACCCTAATACCTTCTCAAATTGCGCAAACTCACATCGTATTTTTGGAAAGTCTTCATTTTTTGTTCACTTCCCCCAATGTTTCCTATCGTATCCGAACACAAAATGGTTATCGCTTTCTTTCCTTACACTGCTACATTTCAGTGACTACCTTATCTCCAACTACAACAATCTCGTGTAAGTGTTTAGTGCACTGAACTGTTACTTGAACTATGTGGCACGTTTTGTTTTATTTTAACAACCTTACTTTGAAAACAAAAAAGAACAGGCGCCATGTGTGTGACGGTTGAGTGGCGAGGGGAGGGGTGGCATTCCAATGCGGCGACTACCCCTCAAAGAGGGCGAGGGGTTGGTTGGCTTGCCCTTGGGAGTACACTTGTCTAAAAAGTTTTACCGTGTCCGGCATTATAACCCCCGAACTGAAAGCGATACGATACACCGACTGTCCTCGTTGTCTGCGTCGAGGGGTGGAAATAAATAAGATCATTTGTGAATGGCGTCCATTCAAGAGAGTGCTGGCTACAACTTACAACTCTCCGGTATGTACATAAATCAATCCGTGCACTATACAATACCGGTTACCTATCGGTACGACAAACCGTGAAAATCATTCAGTTCTTGTTCGAAGCGCTGACAAACCGAATGTTTGTTTTCCAAATAGCTCACTCAGTCACTCTACGGTTACTCTACTTGTCACGTGTCGATGCAGTGAGGCTAATCGATACGAGTGAGGGAAGGTGTCATGGGAATTATTGCTTCCACGTATTGTTTTACATCGATTTGACTCGGCCGTGCAAGTTGAGGAAGGAACTTATTGGCTTCCTGTTTTGTTGTTATTATTTTGAACATGTGGAGACAACGTACAAAATGAAAACTATATCAATGAAATGCCACAGAGGTAAACTTTCTTTATCCTTATCGTGGGGGCTGGCAGGATTGTGCCAAGAGGACACCAGAAAAAATACCATTCACACAAGTAGTAACAGGGAAATAGTTCAGGAATTAGCCTAAACATATTTTAATTTGTGAAAATGGAGCATTATGTTTCACGTTTCAATCTATTTGATTTTTAAGTACAATAATACCGGCATATAAACATAAAATATTACATTTTTATATTGCGTGGTAATACTGTCCGGCCGACAAAGAATTAAACACATTTATAACCTTTCATTTCTTCATTTGCTTGGAGCGTTGGATAATTTGGGAAATAGATGTAGACCTACGTGAAAGCGGACGGACGCAGAATAACGGCGAATCTACTACAGCGAATGAATGGTGGTCTTGTGTGAATACTCGTGTGAAATAAAGGTTGACCACTACTTGTGCTTCCTTGCCTCACTGGCGGTTCCAGTGCACGCGGGGTCATCTATTATATGTCTAGTGTTTTATTCGGCAGTTCAGGACTCTGCTTCACGCGAAACGAGCAATTCCAGATAAATAAACTAAACAAAGTGGGATGGTGGCCGGCCGAGATGGGGTTCCTCCCATTCCCGTAGTGCCCGGCGCCCGCAAAGAGGGCTCTCGTGCATTGCTTTTGTCATTCCTTTATTTTTTATCCCATCATCGTTGTCCTTTTTACTACTTTCTCACTTCTACATACTTGCCGTTCTTCTTTGGGACCTAAACGCCCCTCCCCCTCCACGCCCCCTAAGCCCCCCTTATTTTGGGTCCGTTGATGATGACCCCTGTAATATGCAATGGATCTGATTAGGCCGACGTCATATGACCTAGCTGTCTAGAATGTCGTAAAGCACCTATAATACTAACTACTAACAAAAAGGTGTTGCTTTTCTCGCGTGCAAACGATTCAACCGTCAAAAACACGAACCGTTATGATCGAATTATCCGCTATTTAGCGAACCTCCGCGCCCGTCTTGTTTTACGGCGCAACGTGCGATCGGGGGGGGGGGGGGGGGGAGACGGTTTATCGGATATCTCGCGCCCCTTCCGCACGCATTGACACCCCCGATGTGGGTTTCCTCCCTAATGGTAAAAAATTGGTGCCACTAACTTGCCGACTTGGAAAGTTAAAGCCCGCTTTCATTTATATCATTAAATCGAATCGTGACTGATGAGGGTGATTATTCTAGCGGTGGTTGGTCCGATCCGAGCTGAACTGAACTGAACTGAACTGAGCGGTACAGAACATAGAGAAATAACACGTGTTTGTTTGTGTAGGTTGTTTTATTTACTCTGTCGAGTCGAGGTACTTCAATTGCTGTGATGTGTGGAAGGCATGAAGTAGCCTGTAATATGTAGGTCAGTCATAGGTGGCCGATACAGATGGACGTGGCTCATTGGTTTGCTAGGACTTAGGAATCGAATATTGTCGGTTCGATTCCCGTATTGGTGTTTCACCATAAGGCAAATGCTAGGGTTGTATTGATTATTGAAATATCGTTTGGAGATTTAGACCGACATTTCTTCCTTTCCAGCTATCCAAATACCCGAATATATTAGTCACCTTAGTCCGGTTGGCGTAAAACGCCCTCCATGGTATTCGCATTGTAGTTCACGTACTGGTAAAACCATCGACATGTAGGTGCTAGGTTCGAATCCCTGTCGGCGTTAGTTGTTCGTGATACGAAGTCGTGTTAACGTAATCGGTCTTTACGTCTTCATTTCTTTGTACCTCAACTAAAGTACTGTACTTATATATTGTGCAGATGGTCACAATCCCATGGATAATTCCATGGCGTACCGGCCGGCCTTACAAGGAGAAGACTCCAGATGTACCGGAACGTCGTCAAAAGGCATTTTCAATATTCTATAATCATGTTCTTTAAATGGAGGAATTTTTCGGTTGAGTCAGACATAACATAACCTAGGGTTTTATAACTTTTTTCTATCGTCGTATATTTCACGATTATACGACCGAAGTTGGAATGAACTCTGTGTAGTAGTAATAATAATAAGCGCAGCTTAACGATGAAAAGAAACCAGTGTTGGTAGGTATTCCTGACCTTGGGAACGTTGAAAGCCAGGGAGGGGGTCATCACATCACATAACACGCAACAATATGGGATGACAATGTCAGTGTTACGTCCGTATTATCCAAGCCATCACGCTTCACTGGTTCGCTATGCTCTCCGCCCACTCAAAGAGAGTTCACACAGTCACAGGTATACGGGTGGATATAATACTATAAAAAAATGTATATAGACACAGCGTTACCGAATAGGGGAGTACTTGTTTGACATGGATTTGCACTGTTCAGTCAGGGATGATGAAAGCTTCATGCGAGGATTGTTGGGTGTATTGTCAGGTCAGCTGTTGGTGTTTTGGGGTTTATCGGTCGCATTCGAGCCGTGCTGACATGACGGGGCTCAACCATCTGTTTCTATCGCATTTCGAGCCCTTGCAGTTGCATTCCTACTGTTGTTGCATGGACTACTATTTTGTGTGCACGTACTTACATTACCGATAATAATAATAATTCAAGGTGTTTTGTTTTTTATTTTTACACTTCGTAGATTTTCTCATAAACCATTCCATTAGGTTATCCATTTTCGATGACATGATTTCATTTCAACCATTCAATAATTGGCTTGGCCCAACATCTTTGATAACCATCTCTATAATAACACGTTATATGAAATAGTTTTAAATTCTATGTATTGTATATATTATGATTTTTCTTTTTCTTATAGCCTAATTGTAGTTAGATTGCTGGATATTTGTTTCTGTAGGACATATAGAAAAATGATTGTCACATTGTGCTATCAGCTATACTGTTGAATTCAGCATGTTTACTAGACGAGGCATATTATGATAAAACATTTCTCTTGTATGTCTTTACACAGACAGGGTCTAGTCTAGTTTGCATCAAACCATAATCGTGTCTACGTTTAGCTAAGATTGCACTAAAGTTTATCAATGCAAAGTGTAGGTTTGCATGGTATAGATAATATTCTCAGCTGTAGCAATAGGTCGCGATAACATGTAGTTGGGATCGCTATCTTGTCTGTGTTTATTTGGCTGATACAGCTTAGTGCAATCTTAGCGGAACGTCAACAAACTTAGCTAATTAGCAAGAGGGCGTATCCACCATGGGCGTCCGTATACCGTGTATGCTCTCATTATGTATGTGTAGGCCTACATGTCATCGATGTATCTACCAAACAGACTTTCAATATGATTCATCCATCACAGTTTCCATCAAAAGATAATAGGGCTAATATAGCTATCTATGTACTATGTAGTAGTATACTATATAGTATTGCGTTTTAGTTTCTCACATTCAAGGAACTAAATAAAATAAATACAGTGAGTTACTTGCATGATTCGTTTTAAACTTTTTGTAATCATAACTAAAATCCAGATAAAACTATGCGAAATAATCTCCAAGGACCGGCAAATCAGGGTTTACTGGTAGTGTTTTTTTTTTTAATGGTTGAAGGTCCCACAAGAACAATTATACACAGGCTATATTGTTGGCATAAATTAAAGAGACTAGGAAATATTTAAATATTATAATGAAAGATATTGTTTGGTTATCAGCGTGTGCGTGTGTTCATAATTGTGCTAGTTGAGATTGATACCCTAATTATTATTACGTAAAACGATGTTCGTGACAGTTTGAATGGCAAAGTAGGAAATTGAATAGGTTGTGTTTGAAAACCTTTTTATAAAATAAAAGATTGACATTCAGATACGGCCGACATTTTACACAATTTATTTCAATTCGTATGAAAACTATCTCTATGCCCACGCTATGGAGTAAAACGCCTTTCGCCTCAAGTATCTTTAGTATGTCAGTGTCGGCATTTCCACCTCTCCAGCGAAGAAAGTGGACTGCAGCTCTGGTAACCTTAAGGTTCAAAAAAAGTAATTTATCATCATCTGTATATGTTGGTTGGCCACTCCCTGGTACCATGTGTGTGTGGTCACTGCCTTGCCTCGCTTTGCTTCCAAAGATGTGAAGCCTGGGAAGTTCGAAATCGTGTTCAATGTCAGTTTGTAATCCGACACTGGAGACTGAAGGCCTGGTGCCTGCTCGGCTTAGGGTGATCCTGATCCTCAGGTTGGGTTACCATCCAGAATGCCACTTACCAAAGTTATGCCGTGTATTGTATGCATGGAGAACACTAAACTATGTCCGACACTATCTTGTGACTTGCTAAAGTTTCACCTGTTTTCCTATATCTCTCCGTTGTCGACAAATACATATTAGATTTCCTTCTGTCAACTCGCCTCCATAACACGATCGGCGTTTACTTTAAAATCCTATCATGGTATTGGCTTGACTGGTTTTCTGAATACGGTTGGCCAGTGAGTTTTATACAGACACTACACACCAATAAGAAGTAGCACCAATAATATGTAAGAGTGATTCCTCCTCGTGCACGGACATAACGTGTATGTACCGAGTTCCATTTTAGAAGACCCTCTACTTTCTCTCACTCTCTCATTCATCGGTGCTCTCATTCAACGGTCTACCGTTCAAGAGGTTGACAAAAGTGCTGCAAATGTACAATATGTTCTAAACATGTAGCAACCAGATAAGGTCGGACAGAGTATATATACACACATCGTGTGATGCGGATTGAAAAAGAAATTACACCGTTAGAATGTGGGGAGAGAATGAAAGGCGAGAACCAATACAACCTATCACAACGTTTTGTACGTGTTTTTTCTCTGCGGTACCTTTTCATGGCACGCGATCTAACAATAGTATGTCTAGTCTAGTCTCGATAGTAGGCCTATCGATTTATCGATTACAATAGCTGCTACTGATAGTGACAACATTACGTATTGTTGTGTGGCTCAGAGGGGCGTGGGGTTAGTGGAGACTGGAGAGGCAGTTAACTGCATTCACACACCCTTTATATAAAAACGGGAAATGATCTATTTGTTGAAAAACCCAACCCAAGGTGGATGATTCTCAAAAATAAATCACTGCATGTTACATAAATATAACTTGCAAAAGTATGTCTTCTTTTTTAGAGTGTATGCCACACTTCCAGTTGGTTGAAGAACACAATAGTTTTGCGATACACGTTTACGAATGAAGCTATCAAATGAAGCCTATTTTCATGCCCAGCAACTACTCTTTGTAATCTATAACCGTTCTCGAAGCACTGTTGTCTAAAACTAAAAGCAAAGGATTTACTCCCTTGTGATGTCCCCTCTTTCAACACTTAAAAATATAGTGAGAACATTAGTAGCACTATAGATGGATCGTCATTTGTCTTCGTTTCTACCGAAATAAATATTGCGACAGAGATGTCGCCACAATAATTAATTTCGTTAGCCCTATCATCGCCTTCCACTGTTCATTAGTACAGCTTGGTTATTTTGTTTTTTCGAGACGATGAATGGTTGATGCTCGGGTTGGGATCCGGAATCGGACCAGTTATTGAAGCGCGTGCTTTATACGGGATTGGAACCCATAGGTTAAAATAATTTTGTTTTAAATTCTTATGATACACAATCGCTGTGCAATGCAATGTATGAATTACAATTTAAATATTAGATAGCACCCCCCCCCCCCTTGGGATCTCGGAGCGCAGAATATATACATTTGTTGAAATCAAGGTTAGGTGACAACGTTTTGGGCATCTATCAACCTGGATTATTCTCATTGTAGTGACTTAGATAATATATTTTTTTGACTCTTGTATTGCATTGCGTGGACATAAAAGAAGCCAAAACGCCACACCCTTACTGTTATACTCTTGTCATGTTGGTGAAGAGGTTTCAGGACATTACACGAGAAGGAAATAGAAACGCAGGGGCATTGAATATTGGGCGTGACGTTGATGTTCCATCCATAGATAACGTTATTCAGATGACGTCGAGCTGGGGTGTGTGAGCTGGTGCACAGATTCGAATTCAATAGAAAGAAAGACACGACTGCGTTCTTTCTAACTCTGTAACGACAACGGCGCAACCAATACCGCAACCAAACCAACCACTCCCAATTCAATATTATAAACAATGGCGCATTAGTCGAGAATCAACATTTCAGTTGAGATGTCAAAATAGCTATTTAAATGAGGTACCGTGGCGGAACTGACGCGTGATTTATGACGTCATCTTGGCGTGAATGTCGCGTAGAGAAATAGGGTGTGATAAAAATAAAGGGCCCATTGAGCTGAATAATGTTCCTCCATGTAAGATGTATGTTGACTTTGCTGGCCTAATTCGTTCGGGCGTGGCTGGATACGTGTTATGTGCATGGCTAACTTCCTAGTTCCTACCTACGTTGTATTGTACTAGTAGGACCTTCCTACCTACGTTGTATTGCACTAGGACCTTCCTATCTACGTTGTATTGCACTAGGACCGTCCTACCTACGTTGTATTGCACTAGGACCTTACTACCTACGTTGTATTGCACTAGGACCTTCCTACCTACGTTGTATTGCACTAGGACCTTCCTACCTACGTTGTATTGCACTAGAACCTTCCTACCTACGTTGTATTGCACTAGTAACCTTCCTATACCTACGTTGGATTGCACTAGGACCTTCCTACCTACGTTGGATTGCACTAGGACCTTCCTACCTACGTTGGATTGCACTAGGATCTTCCTACCAACGTTGGATTGCACTAGAACCCCGTTATCGAAAGACAAAGTTTTTTTATACGAAACAAACTCGGGAAGATGTTTAAACAAATAGGTTGAGATTATTTTGTTTTTTTGTTCAGCTCTTAGCCAATCAAGTACAGATCTTTCTTTACGTCACTCACGCATCCGTTATAATGTACACATTTTATTCACGCACTTTCAAGATACAATCTTAACGCGTGAACTTCCCACGCTATTTTAGCTGCCCTCTAAAAAAAATGTGTGTAGTTGGGCAAGTAAACAGAAAGTGTAAAATATACCTGTTGTATGGTGTAACAGTAGTTTGTATTATTAGATGAAGATGCGTTTATGAAAGAAACATTGATTATGTGCACGGTGTTGAACGACGTACTCAACCGTTAGGCCATAATAATGTCGGGGAAGGAGGTTGGAGGAAAGTGCCAACGGGGGTAGGAGAAACAATTAGTAAATTAGAGGAGAATGTCAAGAAAGAGGAGCTCATATTTTATTCGGCTACCCCACCCTAGGCCAAAGTCTACCCTGTGCCCAGACGAGAAGAAAGAAAGTACAATGGATTACGTTGGGTTCGAGCCCATGTATACTTGGTTCAAGATTGCCAGGCGAGGCACCGAGACACACCCGCGCACATACCGATCGCTGATTGGCTACGAACCCGTCGCCTGTGACGAAAACATGTGTAAGGTAGTCTTGGGACAACTAGGAGCTAAGCTAACTACTAAACTTGCATTAGTAAAGGAATATGTGGCACACTTCGGTCTGTGCTTCAGTCATGTTTTTCTGCACCGCAAATCGAACCTGTAAACAACCGAACCAGACTTCCGGTTGCTCTATTGACTCATTCATTTCAATAGTTCCCAATATTCAGCGCTTTGCGGAAATTGTTTTTAATACGCTAGAAGTACAACACTTCTACACGAGTTATTCCAAAATGCTCGGATGTTCAGCTATTTCAAAACACCTGTCCTGAGTCATTGGAAGCGAAGTGTCAACAGGACGTAAAGTGACGTAATTTACGTTGACTTCGCAGACAACTTCGATGAATATTGAATTGTGAATCTAGTGAATCTACCTGTATTGTATTGAATTGTGAATCTACCTACATCCTATTGTCCTATTGAACTGCGAATCAACCTGCATCGTATTGAATTGTGAATCTACCTTCATCATATTGAATTGCTGTGAATTTTCGTACATCCTATTGAATTTACCTGCATCCTATTGAATTGTGAATCAACCTTCATCGTATTGAATTGTGAATCAACCTGCATGCTATTGATTTGTCCACTGTTGCTCATGCGGTTGGGGCGCAGGTCTTAAGCGTGTGGCACCTAGGGACGTGGGTTCGAATCCCGCATAAAGTCATGGGGGTTTTGTAATAACTGTATTTCCTTCATCTATCTATCCCCCCTCATCGTCTCGAATAGCATGATTTCAATAAAAGAGACGTGATACAACAAGAATCATCATCAGTGATTGATTGATTGATTGATTGATTGATTGATTGGATCTTTATTCACAACGGGTCAGTGACCCACTATTGCAATACAATATAATAAACAGCTGACAATACAATACAATGCAACAAGTCACACTAGACTAGTGTTATAACTTACAAGTAACATGAGAAATGTAAAAAAAAAAAAAAAAAAAACAGCTTACACATACACACACACGCACTCGCACACACTCACACACGCACATTCATGCACACTCGCACAAACTGTGAATCATATTCACCTGCATCAACCAGCAAGAATTCAGACAAGAGCGGACACATAATATGGGCACAAATCTAGCCTCAGTAACCATTTGTGTCGGGCATTATACTAGAAAGAAACACATTTGAGGCGAACCGGTTCAGAGAATTATTTTGAGCGGGAAACGCGGACAGGTTGTTGATACGCACGCACACACGTATTTGGGCGATGTCCCATCAACACCAGCTGTGTCCTCTTCGTATGCTAATAACTTGCGTCCATCTCCATGGCTGTTGGCAGCCACTAAACTCGAGTTTTATGTAATTTGATTTTTTGTGAGAAAGTTGCATGTGCTTATTGTTGGAATGTAGCAGGAAGGAAGGAAGGGGATACGCTGATACAATCTCCGCTCTATCTTCCGGCTGTTTTCTAAGTGTACGCAGTGTGCGTAGGGAGGAATATGTTAATCCAATTGAATTTATCTGAAGAATTTCTGAATCTAGAACTAGAAGTCCCTAGCACGCGGAACTGTGTAGAAAGGCAAAGCATAAAATTGGCTGTTCATGAGTTGACTTTATGACGTCCAGTCCCCTCCTTTGCCGCCTCTTACGATAGGCAGAGCTGCCCTAGACCTAATCTACCCGGGGACCGAACGGGAGACTGTGAATGTTCAAGAGCATTATTCTGTAAAAAATGTCTATGGCAAAACAAATTCTGCCTGCATTCGAACTTGCTTTGTTGAGTCTGAAGTAATATTGAAGGAACGAGTTGAAATTCAGGCAGAATTCGTTCCAGGACATACAATAAAAGTTACAGAATAGGTATCAAAGTTGGCCGGCATGAATGCGGGAGTATTTTATCTTGAATTTTGTTCCCAATGACAGGTATGAAAAAGACTGATGGATGGGTATATATCAGCAGACATGTACTCGTGATTACCCTCGCTGCGGGCACCGGTCACCAACGTTGCGGGACCCACCTCGACCGGCGGCGAACCCTATATAGCGACGATAGTGTTTGAATGCCAATCGATGACTACTCATGTTTTCTTACACCTGTACTGTTGTGCATGAGTTAATGCTACATTGTGTTGAAATGAGACAATGGAAAACGTTTTCTCTTGAGGAGAAGCCATATACCGCCTATCTATGCGTTGACCTATGCAAAGTACAGCTCTCTATACGCATCATCGGGTCGGGTACACCGCGGCAGCACCGTCACCCTGATAGGCTGATCCTTGAGACGGCCTCTGTAAAAACAGACCGGATATCTCAATAGAATAAACAAAGGCTCTCAATTGGTCTAAAATTACCTTTAGTTCTACTCCAGACACTGGGGATCAATGGAGAAAACGGTTGGATAGAATGCTAAACGTATAAACCCTCGTTAAATGCGATTATACAATTGACCCCCATCCCCCCCCATCCCCCCCCCCCCCAAAAAAAAACAATAAAAAAACAATTATGACAAAAAGAGATCTCAAAACAACATTATGTAATGAGGAGGTATGTATTTACAGCCAATGGCAATTACAAGTTATTGTAATGATGATTTACTACAATCGGTGATCTTTCCAACTCAAGCTTACATACAGCACATCGTTTTCGTTTCTTTGTTTATTGTTGCATATTTAAATTAAGTGTGACTAATTAATAATTACAATAAATATTATATAATAATAACTAAACTAAGGTACGTGAAGTAAACAATACAAATATCAATTCCAAGCTGTTTTGCTTCCATTTAAAATAAAATTAACATCATATTGGTCCTACTCCTCCCTACCAGAACGCCTGAACTATATACGGCGGGGATAAGGGGTGCAACGCCCACGAACATCCTGTATCTACCCCGTTACCCTTCTCGTCGCTGGTGCAAAGGGATGCAACGCCCACGAACATTCTGTATCTACACCGTTACCCTTCTCGTCGCTGGTGCAGCCTGTTATCCCCTCAACCCTCATGTATATGTGAATCACTCCCATCAGTTGCATGTAATGGTGCTTTGAGGATATATCTCTATTTTCTTATGGCAATCCTGACATTAGTGGAACTAGAATCCTTGGTTGAGCGAAAGGCCTAGTCCTGCAGTTAGTTACAACAAGAAAATATGCGACCTTGGTTCTACTCGAGACCTAGAGTCTGATTTCACGTCTGAAACAATACATGGACAAATTCATGTTTATTGCAACTCGACACGACAGGAAGACAGACAGACGGACAGATAGACAGACAGACAACTTCCTTTGAGAAACCTGGGAATTGGCAGTGTCGCGTGCACTTTCAGTTCGTGTAGTTTTTAGTGTAATGCGTTGTCTGGGGAGTGGAGGGGGGGGGGGGGGGGGGAGGGGGGCGTACACGTACACGACGTTCTTTCAATACCATTATAAATTATAATGTTCAGAAAGCTAGGTTGTAGCAATACATTTCTAGTTTCTTTACTACTTCCACCGAAAGACCGATAGTGGCGGGCTCAGCGGGTCGGGAGGTTGTGGATTTCCGTTGCCATAAATAAAGAAATTAGGAGGATGTCAGAAAAGCTAATACAACTTATTTTTAATCTGTTTGCGGAAACAGCCAGCCAGCCTTCATCCACCTTAGATCTATTTCGACTCGACTGAAGTGGGCACGGAAAACGACTTCATGGAATAGTGTGGAGAAAATGATAGTTTCGATTTAAAATGCCCCAACTGCACCGCTGGGACTCGAGCTAGTGGTTTCCCTTACCTCATCCACGAGATGACTCATTTGAGGTTGCCGACCACACAAGGAAATACCTCGATCATACGTGGGTATGGGTATTGCACTATTGCCTCCTCCCCCCCCCCCCCCCGCATACACACACACTCCCCGACCCTCCCTCTCCCGCAGTTGAGTCTTCAATTGAACATATAGCCGTTTTATATAATAAAGCATCAAATGAAATCATCAAATTGACGTCCATCCAAAAAGACTGTCAGTCAAATAGGTTCCCTCATTGGGAGCTTGTTTTTGTTTATTTTTGCACAAAAAAAGGATAATGTGTGAACGACGTAAGTAGGACTATTTATTTCTGTCCCATCTTGCTATTCAGGTACCGTGTATACATCGGAGGACATAAACACAACTGTACAATATTGCAGTTGTGTGAAACAATGGAAAACAATGATAAACATACCAATCACAAAATTAGTTGAGCAGGTAATCCTGGAGACTCAAAACAAAATAAATAAAATAGATCGTGTACAAAACTACAGTCGGAAGGGACGAAACACGCTTATTGACTTTTGGGGCAGATTAATGGTACCTACGTCACGGAAAGGGAGGTTACAAACGGGTTCAGGGCTGGAATCAACCGAAGGAATTACCATCAATTATGTTTATGAACTATAGGCCTGTTTCATTTCATTCACAAAAGATAATCTATTCACTTTTAAGTGTTGTATCATTGAGCATTCAATTGCTATTTGAATAAGACATGGCGTGTACGTATATGTTGTAGATAACTCAAGGCGCCTGCCTAGTCAATTGAAAGAAATTAGTCTATATTGCCGGTCGAATTAATTGGGTCAATTACCGAGCCATTTTGATTGGAGTAGGTTATTAAAATGTCGTGGGAACTAACTTCGATTCTTCTCACCTCTCTCTCACACACATGTCTTGTCCACTCTCACGCGATGGTCTACATTCGAAACACAATCCGTGTCCTGTCGTTCGTTCATCAGACTTGCAATAAGCCGAGCTATAGTTGTCGTTCAACAACTTCAGTAATGCTTCCGTCACGGGTGGGTGAGCGGCATACAACCAGCGGCCGTGGCTAATACAAATACCTGCTCGGGTTGACCGAGATCTTAAACACGTCATTGATTGATGACGAAAACATTACCGAAGTTGTTGTACGACGACTTTAGTGTGGCGGCGTTTCCTGCCGTGCGTTGTGAGTTGTGTGCCTCATTAGTAGTCTAGTAAAACAATCGTACGAATATGATAACCTCGGATTAGTTACCAACATTATAAAATCCATAATGTCTGCTACCAGAACTTCAGAAGCCATGTTTGTTTACTTGAGTCGAGGCTTGAGTGCAACTTTAGGTGAGACAGCCTATAGCTTGAGTGCAACAAGTAGGCCTAGGATACGCTCCAGAGAGCATCTCATATTATACAAGCGCCGACAGATCACATTTACATAGGATTAGTACAAAATGGGGTAATGAGGTATGAATGACATAAAATTAGTGTCGAAATGGGTGTCTTCTGTCTAGTTCTCGTAATTCTAATTTGTTTATTGGAATCATTTCGGTGTTTTATAGCTTTAATCATACCTGGTAATGATGTCTATAAAGACATTATGTTTAAAGTGGGATTGGGGTGAGGAGGGGAGGGGGTAATAGTGGTATTGCACATTCAAATAATGGTTTTGTTCAGTTGCTAAAGTGTAGACCTTCAATAATGGATGTGCGGCCCAACAATAATACTTACATGAATTGTCTCCTACACTCAGGAAACATAATATAAAACATAAAAAATAAATAAAATATTACATATCATTGTGTTTCAAAATCCAGCGTGATCGTATTTTTATAATGTAGTATTTTATTGTTAGTGTGTGTTTGTGTTTTTGATAGTTGATATTGCTTCGTTGTGCCGTTGTGCCGTAGCCTACAGCTTCGTTGTGCAAACATATGTTGGCGGTCCTCTAGCTAGACTCTATAGTCTAGTGAGACATCACTCGAAAACTGATATGGATATCATTTTTAAAAATCTTTTGAGAGGCGTTCCCAGCCCGGCTGCATTTTTAACTTTACGACCCACGCTACACCGCTGTTAAATTAGCGTGAAACAGAATTCTGGGAAAATAAATGTTTTTATTTTTTATTTTTTTTTACTGCGTTTCGAAGCCACAGTAATATGTCATTATCTTTCGGGCCCCTCCGACCCTTCGTCTGTTTTGGAAAACGTCACGCATGAAACGATCGCTCTCGACTGGCAAAAATTGTTTTAATATTCTTTTTATTATCGTTCCCAAAAACGAAAACGTATTTTAAAACAGATATATCATTCATTGCGTTGGTGTTAGCTTTTTATGACACCGGGAAAGGAATTCTTTTATGAGAGCCGGAAAGGTTGCCACCCTCGTTTGGTCGCTATGAATCATGTTTGTGGGTTGAATGGTCGCGTATTGTGGTGTAATAATACTACGCGGTGTGTGTATACACGTAGGGCGGACATACGCATTGTGTGGGGAATTGATTCATGGCCGAGGGGTTCAGTTGTATAACGCTCTACATCTCCGACAGGTAGCACCACATTCCGGGCGGTAATCGTGTTTCAAATGTGTTCGACACAGGTTGCGTGAGAATTTGAGTTTTTTTCTTGGTCTCTTTAAGGGTATGACGTCCAATGTCAACATTTTGAGATGTGCGGCCGCGGGGCTGTACACATTGTCAAAGTCTACAGATAATCTCAAAAAAGGATACAAACGTGTGATTCTGATTGTGTTTGGATAAAATTAGACAATTTGACATTTTTGGAATTGTCAAATTTTCTTTAAACACAATCAATTTTGCGTCGTTTTTTGAGAATATCCGTAGCAATGAACACCATCATAATAAAAATGCTAGACGACTATTCACCGGTCTGGTACCTCGCCCCCCCTTCCATGATGATATCTTGGGTGCGTCACATGATTAAGTATATTTGTAGTCACATAATTTCAACTTATCAACATCACTTTACCTATTTTGGCAATAACGGAAAAGCTTCAACATAAAGTACGTTCATATTAATTTTAGTAACAACCAATTTGCTGTAAGGTGTAGTTTTCGAAGGTACATTTTACACATGCAGACTCTTGACTACTTTTTTTTGCGATTATTTACTCATGATAGAGTCGTATTATGGTAAGCCAAACCCTTCCGATCGTTACCAAACCAGGCGTTCCCAGGGGGATAATTCACCCATGTAAGTCACTTCACTTCACTTTTCTCTCTACGAAGATGAAACCCAATGTATTACGTGCACGATTTCCTTCCACACACGATGTGGAGATAATAGTGTGAGAAAATCCTCCCCATCAAGAGGGATGAGGTGCATGTGGCAGCTGGTTGAATGGAACTCATTGTTGTCTCAACATTGCGGCCCCGTATTTGCCTTCAGCTTGACATTTCTACTCGAGAGTGCTGACGGCCCGCCCGGATAATAACTCGCTGAAACGTGATTGGTGGAGCCAGATAGTCCGAGGAAGAGAGTTGGATGTGAGAAGTGACACCGCAAAACGAACATCGAATATAAATTGACATATAAATTTATACGCGTAATTGTGTGAATTTGTCTTTAATTATTTTGTTGTTTAACGACGTAGGCCTACTAGACAACTATGTTCATATGACGTTGGGGGTGATTGGGGGAAAGGGACAAGTAGGACGTAAAGGGGAGGACGTGGACTGCTTTTCGTCTGGCTTCTCGACCTGTCCGGCTAGGGTGGTCCTACCGACATAGGTCTCACAATCACCACAGCACCCAAACCTGCCCACAACGATAAGGTAGCAGTCCCTGGACAGGGAACGTGAATAATCTGGTCAATGCTGACGCCATAGATATGAGTCACAATCAGCGGGTGACTTTTTCAAATACTGACATTTGGTTGGCCAATGCCTCACTCAACGACGTCAGCATCGACAAGGTTGCTGTTCAACGACTTTATTTTGGAGGTTTCCTTTCCTATCCAGGAAGATACATTTTGATATGCTTCCAAAAGTTGGAGTTCACAATTTGGTATAAATGGTAAATCAATAAACAAAAGGTTTGTGCTTTTACAATTGGCTAATGGCTTTCTTCATCTTGGCCTCTTATATTAACAACGTAGACCTGTTACATCCGTTTTCTCTCTCGGTTACCAATTTTCCTCTTATGTTACAATCTTTCAAATTCTCTTGGCCCGCACCAACATTTAATCGTTATCCCTCAATCTTTCATTTCACGCTGTGAACTATGAACTATCGTAGTATTGTTCCCGCAATACACTGCTTTTGATCATTTCCTTGTACCTATAATCTCTAAGAAGCCATCGAAGTGGCCGTAGCCTGGTGGTTCCAGTTTCTAAACCAGGCTTGGGTGTTATTATGCGTTTTCATGTTCATACATTCCCATACTCATCGTCTCGATTAGCATCGTTGCGTAAATATGAGAAAGCTCATGCAAATATAATCATCATCCTAATGATGTAACCTAGTTCTCAAGAATCACAATAATTTATTTATTAACACTTTATTTATTTACAAAGGAGAACAATGAGTGAATACAGTGACAATCATGTCACTTGTCTCTTGGCGATGTCACTGCGACATAGGTAAGTATTGGAAGCAAACATATTATAATAGTTAGTTAGAGCACTTTCTTTGTGTTTCTTCTTTCATTATTTTCAGAACTGATTGTTAGAAACTCAACTCTCAGCTATATGACGGATATTCTCATGATTTCTGATTCAATCTTGGCAGTTGTCGTTAGCACATTAGCACGTTAGCACACTTCCCACGTAACTGAATCTTTCTTTCCCTCTTTTAGCTCGGTACCTATACGTAGTAAAATGAGCGCTGAAGTCCCCACACCACATATTGTGTTGTGTTCTTCGTTATGGTTATGTTACTTATGCCTAAGGACCGTGGATACTTATGCATGTGCATTGTGCATGTTTTATGTATGCTATTTGTGCACTTGCGGCCCATTGTGTCCTATGCGTTTTATGGCCTTGCGATACCTAGATTGCAATCTTGTTACGCAATAGTTCGCCTGTTATATCGATTAAATGGTGAACATTCATTTGTATAATACACATTTTTTCGCACAGCAATACCTGAACCAGATCTGTACTTCTTTTTGCTATCCACAGAATTCTTATGACACTAACTTACTTGGTATGTATCAGAAAAACGCGTGTTTACGCCAAGAAAGTGTGTTAGACGTTCTATTAGTGTCATAACAAACACGATCTTGATTTTTAATCATCAAGCAATATAAAAAATAAATATTTTCGAAGTTTTAGGAAATACTCGCGAATGTTGTAAGTTTTAACGAGACTGTTCATCCTTTGATTACAGCATATTTTATTATAGTGAATACAAATTCGGTATTTCGAACTCTTCGTTGACTGCGATTCACTGGGATATTTATTTAATAACACAGATAATAATATATAATAATCGATATATTGTAAATTGTTGTATTTAAATGTGTGCGAGTGTTCCAGTTATGAGGCTATAGACATGCGCACAACTACACGATTGTGTTTAAAGACGCAGTCATTTCATTGTGTTTGTCGGTCGTGTTTTCGTGTTTGAATAATCGAACCAAGCGAGAGAACGAGAAAAACTCAACGTGGCCAAGTGTCTGTTGAACACTGACATACAACGTGGTTGACATTTTCATTTATTGCATGCACACTCTATTGTTTTGTTTATTTGTCAAAGTCATGTGCAGCACTGGAACATTATTACTCCACTCTGAAGACGACCGTTCTAAAAACATCATGCCATTGTCGTTTTAGTTGTAAAAGAAAATAACTAGAGTACGTCGTCATATATTCAGTAATAAAACCTTTACTAAGGAGGACAATATGACAACCGCCATTATTCAACAATAAACACGGTAAATATGGTAAACATTATAAAGTAAATCTTCGAATGTCAAAAGTAGACGCTATTTTCCAACGCTTAGTTGGACAACGTTTAGTTCTAGGAACGATGCATGTGATTGCTGATCGTCTAACTGATGGTTTTGTTCATCTGCACTTAAACACAACACACCCACCTTTCGGTATGCAGATTGCACACAGCCATACAACAGTATTAATCATGAACAGATGATGGTTTTCATCCATTTTTAAGGAAACCTTATTTACATAAATTCACAAAAATAGTAAGTTATGCGTACGCGTAAAACTTAGAAAGATTTTGTCTGAGCTTTAAATAACATTTCTCCTTATGAATAAATAATAAACAAGACCACCTGATCGTAAAAATATGAATACATATTCATGTCTCATATTACTTATTAAATAATGATGAATAATGAATAACTTTATGAAATGTGAGTCTAATCTGGCATCGAAACCTTGACCTTCTGCTCTAAAGTCTCGCTGCAGTGATTTGTGATGATTGCCATGGTGACACGCTGTTGGCTCTGTGCTCATAGACATGCCTGTATCGGCTCCCACGGATTGTTGGCTACGGCTACACTCTTGTACTGCTATGTAGTCGCCTTATTGATGAGCATAATTGATTTCCATTGAGTCTGACAGGCCCTCGAGTATGTATACACCCATGTCACTCGCATATACATCGTTTACGTCAGGGAAATGTGATTTTGAATGATGTCCAGTAATTGGATGTAGTGAATGTATGAAGCGCATCAGCAAAGACCAGCGACAGTTTTTTAATGTTACAAATCCCAATAATGTTACACAACATCGAAAAAGTGATTCCGGGGTCAATTTGAATATATATATATACGTATTGTGAAAAGTATCTTTGATATTGTGATCATCAGGATTGGTATTTCAAATGTACTTTTTAATTACATGAATTGAACATAACAATCGTACAAATTTTAAAACCGTGTTTTGTTCTTTTGATCCCGGTTTCCACGTCTTATTTCTAGTGTAGTAGCATTATCGAGATATGATATAAAAACGATAATTTTGCCCGGTTGTAATATTGGCGGTGTGTTTCCTCATTAGCAATTCAACATCTACAGGATAATAAGTTGACTGCATCCCCATGCTACCGCCCCAACATAAAACGAAGGCCTTAATGTTTGTATACATGTGTGAGTGAGACAACTGTTACCACAACAACAACAACAAGACAAGTTTTACCACATTGTGAATCTTCGTTACATCTTGTCCTATCAGTTTGTATCACTTTGTGTTTATTTTTGCACGAATGGCGAAGTGAAGGTGATAAATAATGCCGCCGTATAGCTTAAACTTAGTGACGCATATTTATTTAGTACAATGTTATAGGTATTACTATTTATTTCTTCAAGAATCAAAACCTAATTTCGTTGTGACAGTTTCCACAGTAAATGGGAAATGGTATTGATAGCTTCATTTTCTCTGCGAAAGTTGGTGCCCTTAGCTCCGGCTCTGGGGGCGCCAATTTCTTTCGTCGTTACTAAAACCCGTAGTGTCATCATAATACATCAACTCCAGACGACAAAGCAAACAAGCCATTGTGTTTATCTTTGTTCATTCTCATTTATTAAAAAACAAAAACGTTTTATCGGCCATAACTAATAATTCAACGTATAATGTGCGTTTTCTCCTTGTCATTTCGATTTGTTATATACCTGTCCCATCTGTCAAGAGTTCAGTAGTTCTCAGTATACGTTGTCAGCGTAAGCACTTGTAGATATTATTGATTATTGATTATTATTCATAAACTCCAAGTTACCGTCTGTCAATAGTTCGGTTACTCAGCAACCTCACTTTATCATCATTGAAAGCAGTTATTGATTATTCCAATGTCGTTGGTAATTGTTATCGCAACATGCCGGGGTATTGTCTGTCTGTCTGTCTGTCTGTCTGTCTGTCTGTCTGTCTGTCTGTCTGTCTGTCTGTCTGTCTATCTGTCTGTCTGTCTGTCTGTCTGTCTGTCTGTCTGTCTGTCTGTCTGTCTGTCTGTCTGTCTGTCTGTCGTATGAGCTCTCACAGCTGACTCCGCTTGCTAAATAATTCCAATTCATTACTCGCCAATTAAATGTTGAAACAGGTGTAAAGTTGACAGTGTTTGTTCACTGTAAAATAAACATTTTGTCATAATTGTTTTGTCGTAGACATGCATGTTTTATAGAATTAAAAAAAATGTTTTTAAAAACAATGATTGCTATTGTGCTACAGAAGTATGGTTGTAATGTAAATACGTTCTTTTGAAAGTTATTCATCTCTATAGCGTCAGTAATGGCTGAAATAATTTAGGTCAGTGTATGTTTTATGTTTTGTACTTTTTGTCGAGTGGCGGTAAATCACTGTAAATTAAATTAATTATAAATTAAATTACGGTAATACTTCATCCGTAGTGAAAATAGTGCTCATTTCATTTGTTAGGCCTAACATGGTGTGTTTTCTGACAGGGATAGGCTACGTGTTTACATCGCGCTTCAATAGAAACGTGGAAGAAAATGATGTTCGTGAGTCATTTAGCATTGTTGCGTGCTGCAACGACTCCACCATTCGTCCGTCTGCATTCTTAACAATTTTGACTTTTTTCTCTTCTCTCATATTATTCCTGTAGAACCGTCGCCCCGGGCGTTTACAAAATTATATCGTGAAGAGAATTAACCCGAGCGGAGATCTGAGTCGCACGAAAATAACGTCTCCTCTTTGTAGTCCGTGGTTTCTGCATCACATCACATCGCGGTGTTCTGCGTGATGCTCCCTCGAGGCCGCCGGGGTACGAACCGACGCGTATCCACTTACGACGATATATTATATTTATTGATCATCTAGTACGGTTTCATCCCGGAGGGAAAGTTACTTTTTCAAATGTGTATCTACTATCTACTATCTAGCTATACTTGCCCCGCAACAACCTTGTCGATGCGTTCGTCATAGACTAGTGGTTCGTGGCCAATCAGCGATCGGTATTTGTGATTGGGGCTCGTCGTTTGGTCACCAATCACTCATCTATAACGAAAGCATCTGAAAGGTAGTTTCGGGACAAGTACAAACATTTTATTCTGAAATCCAACCATTGTAGTGGATGCAATTGTTGTCGGGGTGAATACTGAATACAGTGATGATTGATTCAGGAGGGTCCAGAATATGTTTCTAATATTATGAAGAATGGAAGTCTTGGCTGCATTATTTAAAACTATTATTTTGTGATAGTTGTTCCTACATGGAACATGTGTGTGCGTGCCAGTAGGTCGTATGTAGACGCGAGTCTGAGCGTTATTAAGTGTAGATAAACAATTATTTACGTCTTGTAAAAGAAAATTGCAAAATGTTACCGTGAACTTAATTGAAGCTAAACAATGACTGTTGCAAGTTTGTTTGAAGGGCTTTCCACGAACTGTTACATTATGATGTGTTGTTTTCATGTTGCTAAAGTCTGTTGATCTTGCGAAGGTCTCACAAGTGCGGAATATGTGTTTTTCGGAGGGGGGGGGGGGGGAGTACTTTAGTATGAAGATTAGTCTTGGGTTGGCCCAGCCGCCGCGAAATTTGAAATTTGGCGAGGCCTCATCAGCCGTAAGTTAGCGGAAAACGACTTGAGGCTTCAAATAACTTATATTGTGCAAAATTCTCATTTTCCCCAGGGGGGGCAAGGGTCTTTGCTCCCCCCCCCCCCCCCCCCCCTGTTCTGACGCTGTTTCCTGGCTAGCAAGAACAACTAATTTGGTTTTCTAATTCAAACTTCTTGTATAGATACCTGAATCAGCCCTCGAAAGTAAAGGAATTTGGGGTTTGCCTCTAGGGGCAAAGAATGCATAAATTCTTTGGCTTGTCTAATCATTGCCCTCTCAACAGTATAAAGACTGGCTTCACATTCAACAAGTCCTTGCTCCACATTCATTAGTTAGCACGCATCGTCTCGATTGGCCACGCTGCATACACCCAACGCAGATGCAAATGCTCCACATCATGGCGTACCCAGTGGTGGGCCCCAAACCTTGAGAACTGTTTGTCTGTCCCCTCAGCGTCTCTAGTCTCTCCAAAGATCAGGAATCTGTTAGAAAGTCCGACAGGCCTTGAAAGTGATTCCAATGGACCGTGGCGTCTGTGCAATTAACGCATCCATTGGCTTAGATACGTCTTGTCTCGTCATGCGAAACCCTCCAGAGATATGCATTGCATTGCGGATGCCAAGATCACAGAGAGAACGAACGCCAGAGCCGAAAGTTGTGAAACCTTGTCTATGAACTCTCGTCGCTTCTCATCGTTTGCCCACCAGTGAATCTCATTCTGCAACAGGTGAACCGGAACACTATCGTTCTTTTGTTCAGATTGTTGATGCTCTTTACGCCATATTTTGTGTGCTGTGAATCTAATGGACATGACGACGCGTGGGTAGAAGCAAAGCAATGATGATGAAGAGATGACCGTTACTGGCACGTAGCCTTCTCTTGTCGACAAGCACGTCCACTTGTATCCACCGACAGGACAGGACGTCTCCGACTGACTCCCTGACCACGTTACAGGAAGAACGAAGCTTTGAATGTTACACGTTTACCTCGTCTGGGTACGGGGTAGAATTTGGCCCTGGGTGACTCTGTCAATCGCAAGAGTTATTCACGGTCGTCCCCTACCCCTAGGGGCGCCCGTTGTTGCCAGGTAGCAATATCATTTATTTTTCCCCATAAAGAATACAAAGCCTTGGCAACATCTTGGCAACGCCCGTAGGGGTAGGGGATTGGAATTCATAGTCGGCCCCTACACCTAGGGGCACCCATTGTTGCTATGGATCTGTTTTGAACTGTTACCTTGGTAACAATGGGCGCCCCTAGGTGTAGGGGCCGACTATGAATTTGAAATAAATCATTATGGTTGTCATTTTGGAAACCAAATAGTTATCAATTCTTTAATTGGCTTTCAAAATAACAACCGTAAGAAATAAAATATTTTAAACTTTTATAATCCAGTATTTAATGTAGTTCTAACGAAACTAAATTAGTCACTTTTTATATATTGTGTAGCGTTATCAAAATGTTACTATGACGAGACTAGCTCGTCGATCGCAGGCGCAGCTCCGCTAGATTTAGAGGGGACCTCTCTTGAGTCAAGCGATGATGTTGATGTGCGGCTTGTCCTGGTTATAACAGGCAGGCACCGCACATTCCACTCACGCTGACTTCCGCGACCGTTAGACCCCGGGGCTCGGCAGCCTCACTGGTCCATCCCATCCTACTCTAATCGCACCGGTGTGCATGGATTGGTGACACGGGGAAACACATCTCTATTGTCAGATTCAATTTAGAACTTCATGTGACTCAAGGATGAAAATTATCATCATTTGGTCCAAAGATCTCCTTCGGGACGGTGTCCATAAGCACTTTACTTGGTCCGAATTCACCAAACTTTTTAATCGGCCGATTTACTATCTCGGATTGGTTACCATGGTTTCAATAAAACATTACATACAAAATGCACGGTGGCCTCTACTGCCGGGCGCCATCTTTGATCTACGATTAACAGAAAATCGCGGGATTAAAGTTTGATGAAACTAAGGACGTTAGTTGCGCCGAAATGTAATTCTTATACTTATGCTGAAAAAGAGTATAAGAAGCGAAATGTCCGTGAAGATGCTATGTATCGCTGTAACAACGCATCGGTAAACGATGAGTACATATACACATTTTAGGAGTATTTTTAATTTGTATATACCTTATTTTTTATTTTTTTAACAATAATCGAGAATTTAGAAACTATGTTTTGAAATGTATAATTTTTCTTTTTTATGTCTTGTTCAATTACGACCCTGACTAATCTACAGTAAAAGCAAAGAATGAGACGACTTCTGCTGCTGTAGCGGGACGAGAGGCAAAAGGGTATGTAAAGTGTCGTTGCGATGTCTTGAGAAAGGTCTGAAGTGCACACACCACTTAGGGAAATACATTCTACAATCCTACTCAATGATGAAGACTACGTAGAAAAACTTTCTTGTGTTTTCTTTTTCTTCTTTTCTTTTTACCTCTGGGGCAGAAATCGAATTCACGTAGATCTAGTTAGTGGCTTAGCTTTCTTTGCGCGAGGCGTAAGAATAGAATTAAATTATCCAGTCTCTAAAGTAAAATAAAAAGTTAGTCGGTCCCGTTTTATTATATTTTACAGCGGTTATGTTACCAACAACATGAATTATTAATGAAGGAAAATAAAAATAAAAATAAAAATTTAGTCGAGCGGGTTAAGCTACCTTACGAGAAAAAGGAGAACGAGTAAAATAAACGGGGAAATGGGTGCATACAAAGTACCAACTTGCAAGTATTACAGTCGATTCACAAACAAATCTGGCATTCCCAACCACAAATGGTTTCGATAAAGAGGCTCAGTTACTGTTTCCATATTTTGATGTTCACTGCAGGTTGATATAGATGCGGATGAAGTACGAATATAGGGCGTGGGGACCGAACCCACGTACCCTGGGTACTCGCTCCAACCAGTGACGACCACGTCCTATCCTCTCTAGGGATAGAATCTTGTGTCAAGTTCTGCAGCTTTTGTTGTTGAGTTTCAAACGTACTCGAGTCACTCTTCTTCTTCTTCACTTCTGAAACAATCTCGTGTTTATGGTTTCTGTTCGAAGTTTGTTGCCTCAAATCTTGTCCAGTTTTGGCGTGTTGTCTTTATTCGATACAATTTGCACTTTACTGTCAATTTCCTGTCGATCTGTTTGTCTGTTTATACTTGTGTTTTGTTTGTTTTGTTTGTTTGTCTATCTGTCTGTCATCCGTTTATTTGCTAAATATTATGACAACAAAACTATGAGATGATATACAGTTTGAAAAGCCCTTGCGCAATCTTACACGATCGGCTCTGCACTAAAAATCAATATTTGTATTTATTTGTAGAATATGATATACACAATCTGATGTAGTTAGCATTTGTAGGCTATATAAATGGTTTTAAAAGCTTTCGAACCCAACACAAACGTACCCACTACACACGTATCTCCACTACGCATCACATAACGCGTCATAATTAGAATGAGCTCCATACGCGTTATAATAAAGATAACGCTGATGTGAACCGCAGTGTCAAAGAGTGTATGTCCCCTCTAACACACTTCACTCTATCTAGGCCAAAGCGACGCAAGACCGTAATGAAAACACTTCCCACAGGAACATAAACAAGTTTTATTTCAATTTCTTTTTATCCTGCTCTAATACTGAAAGTGATATACAAACATCGTTCTTTATTGCTACTTTTAAGTGATCATGCGGTGTCTATTATTTGTCCCCTAATGGTTTTGTCGGAAACACGTTTTTTTAGAGCCTCTATTTCTTTTACCAAGATAACAACATGAAACTTCCTCACTATCTTACACAGAGAATCCATTAAAAAATTAGTTAAAGTGTAGTGGAACGTGTCTTCAAGTTTGTTGTGTACTCTCTACTCTCTTGGGCTCTGTGACTATGAGCGGTAGAAAGTCTCAGGACTCTTTCGTTTTGTGTTCTTTCACTTGAAAAGTACAGCAATTAACAGTGAAGTAGTACTTATATATAAACGCTTTCCAAGTTTCCATCCCGTTTTTTTGTTTTGTTTCTGTATAAACTTGTATATTACACCTTGTGTCCTACGTGAATGCATTTGTCATGGGCTGGAGACTGTGTTTACGCGCGCAGGGCTCGAAGCCAACTTTGGTTACCAACGACGAAGACTGCTGCTGCTCGGTAGTAATTTATGACAAATTGTCTTGTTTTCAGTGTAGCCCTAATTGGAGGAGCTGAATTACTGCTGTGCGTAATAGCTAGACCGAGATAGCAACACTTTGTTTGTGCAGGAGGTAATCACCATATAGATGCAGCTCAGAGATAGAGCAAGGAACTTGGTCCGGAAGGTTGCCGATTCGATTCCCACCATGGTTCGACCTTGTCACTGACGTTGTTTAGACTTTAGAAGGTTATCCACGGACGAGCAGTTGCTTACTGACTGAAGGGGGGGGGGGGGGGGGGGGGGGGCGGGGGGGCTTTGCCACAGAAGGTGCATGGAACTAAACTAATTCATAAATCATACAGATTCAAATCTTCAAAAATAAAAATGTTTTCAGTGTAGGACAAATAACTTTTTTCTGTTTAGGTACGACATGTAAATACTTCGTGTGCCTTAGCCAATAGACTATCGTAGTTAGAGTATTGACAAGAAACTATGGTTCATAACTGTAGTTACTAATAATTTTCTAATTATTTCATTGTGCAGTCCTGCTGAAGTAATGATCAAAATCAAATACCTACAATACACTTCTACGAAATTTGTTTTTTGCTGTATCAAATCTATAGCTCAGATTAAGTATAGTCGAACCCCAACATTTATTTTGCGCACCCGACCGAGGGTTGTTGTTTTCTGTTTGGGGGCGATGGTATTTCGTGTGCACACTATACCGCATTGCATCTACCATGTGTTATATTGACTCTTGTCCGCTGTGCACACTGGAAGTTTAGCACAAATAATACAAAACGCAAGTAGAGTTTATATACAAGACAAGTATATCCGGATCTCTTTATGGTCTAATGCGACATCGTTGTGTATAAGTTGAGCCAGCAGCGCTGCAGCAAGATAACGTCCCGCCAGCTGTTCTCAATGACCTGGGATAATGTTTTATAGTGGTTGTTTTTTTGGATCGATGTGAGGCGATATCTTGAATAAACGTGTGTGTTTGTTGTACGTGATGTGTGTTACGTACAAAACGGTGGGTTGTTCTTTCCAGGGAGTTTATCAACAGTGGGTCGTAGAAAGAACATCGATAAATAAATAAATTTGTATTTATAGTCCACCCCCACTCATTTACAAGAACTGATTTTCATTGTGGGGACATTTATACACTCAATGTTGTGGGCTTCGTTGTTATGACGACTCCAAAGTTATCGTTTACGAGTGAGTCGGGAATGGAAGTCGAACCCTGTACCTTCTGCTTTGGACGTTGACTATTTCAAAAGACTCTGTTAATGTTTTTGTACAGCTTTTCCACTCTGGACAATATAATAATAAATTGTCTTATAGTTATTCACTACACCCTCGTACTTCATAGTTAGCCCAATGTCTTGTAGTTTTGGTTCATATACGATAAAATCAAACTATCACGATCACGCATCTATTGCTCGACTTGATTTGATGAACGTAAAATTCTGTTTTGTGACGAATAAACTTCCATATGCGATCAATCTATTTCTTTAAAGCTTATTTAAGTTCTTTGCGCATGATAATATTGTTATTTCGAATGTAATTACATTTAGTCGACATTTCTTTCAATTACTCATGTGTATTGTGTAGTGTGCATGACCGAGTGTGAACTGTGAATCATTAGAGTGCACATCATATTGATGACGCTAATTCAATTGTCCTATCGGATCGCGCCCGTCGTTCTGTGGGGATGATCCAGCCTTTATGAATTCTTTTCAAACGACGAACAATATTTTTTCAACCGGAATACAAAATTTTTATGACGTGTGGTTAATCCGCACGTCTGCTCTCTCATTGTCATTGTGTCTAGTTCTGCTTGTTTGCGCTAATGTTCGGAAATGTAATAATCGGCTGCTGGGTGGGTGTACGTGACGGTTATAGGATGGGATTGCGATAGGGGGGGAGGGGGTAACATTTGTGCCGCTAGAAACAATCAAGCACGGAACATGGACATAATTATTTGCGTGTTGAAAGTGTAGGGATGTTTTAACCCCGGGTATCTTCTTGTCAACCCTGACCCTGTTCTGTATCTCGACCCATCCACCCTACGTCCCCGACTTCTGTCGCTTGAAATTGCTTTAAATTTTGCAAAAAGTAATCACCTCCAGAGAATTTAACGCCCTTTATTATAAATTTGTCTCTGTATCAAAGAATATTTCTGTTTTTTAAATTACCTAATTAAATTGTGAAAGGTGTATTGAATGCAACAACACAGAAAAAATCATAAATTAGATAATGTTAAGATCGGAAATATTTATTGGATGGAACAGAGAAACATTTATAAATAAATAGCATCTTATTTTCTGGGATGACTTATTATTCTGGTTTAATTTTTGACACTTTTGAAGTATTATTGTAACCATGTTCCGCAGAGTATAATAGGCCTATCTAAAGTGAGTCAATCCTACATAACTTCCCGGGGGGGGGGGGGGGGGGGGGGGGGGTAATCGGGCTTAAACCCACCAACAATGCGTCACATGGGTGGTCGACTGATTCAAGTGGCTGAGAAAGAACCGGACATGGCAACATGTACATACATTGTGTTCACGGCCTATGTGATTGATGAAGATGAGTGTGACGTATCTCTCTCCCCCCTCTCTCCCCCCCTCTCCCCCCCCCCGAGGTGTTGAATACGACTTCTGCCGCTATTTCATCTAGCATTGACATTGAGAGGCGGTGTACGAACCAATGAAAATAGTTGCCAGCGTTAACGTCGTACTCGTGGCTAATATTAACATAAGTAATTTCTTTGTCCAAGTAAGCAACACTATGTTATCTAAATTACCCTTGGGATTGCAGTTACATTGTTTCAAGTTTGTTCTTTATAGAGCCACATCCTCGTTTTATTCTATTACAGTAAGTATGTTTATTTCCTATGGGAACTAATTCTGTAAAACAGGAAGAAACGGCTATTTTTCTACCCAGAATTCAATTGAAGCTAAGCTATAGGAAGGCTTAAAAAACGTACAATGTGCTAAAAACTGTATTGTGTGCACACAGTTGGACGAAGTAGAACTTCACTTTTACAGTTGTGTTTTTGATCTGATCCATTTTACCAGTTCTTTCAACGTACATATAAGTAGGTGATGCACACATTCCCCCCATTATTTCATTGTCTTAACGAGTACATTAACATTTTTAGGTAACTGATTGCTCAGTTTTTTAAAATAATTTAATAATTGTTCTTTTCAGTTTCAGGTTTGTGTTTTTAACTTGTTAGAAAACTAACAACGTGTATGTGAACTCGATTTAGCTATCCATCCATACTGGTTATTTTCTCACGCCATACGCTACTAATAATACATTGAACTGTATTTTTTTTTCTCCCCTTGTTAGTTTATCTATGAGCTTTGCGTGTTCGTTCTCACATTGATTCAATCGATTCGAACCGAGTTGGACCCAATTGTCGAATCCAACGTTGGGGTAGAACATTTGATATATTTTTATCAAATCCATAGTTGTTCGCATGGTTAGCGTAAACCTGATGGTAAAAGGTATAGTACCTGTTTTACATGGTCCAATATTTGCTTCAATGTATATTGAATAGAAGTCTGATGAAAAGTTGAAGCAAACATTGATGTATGTCAGCCAAATGAACAAAGAATCCGAAGTCATTGCACACTGCAAGGGCAGAGGTAAATAACGTTAGGTACCGATTATGGTAATCAACAATCAGCTGACAAAATTACAATCATACAAACATGACTCCATTTGATAATTATTTCAATTTAGTAGAAGCTTTCTGAGATCAACCTTTGGCGATCATATTCGTAGAACTGTATTCAAGTAGGCACAGTGTAGCACAAGTTACTATTACAAGTCCATGGTAGCATCGCCATCAGGCCACACCGCTTTCACATTTACTGTGACTGGTCCGTTTGATTCAACTTCAACTTACCCTAAACGAAAATATACAAGCAAATGTTGAATTAGAGAAATTAATTCATATTTTTCCATGTTGTCTGTCCAACTTCTTGAATTCAATAAGTTGAAGGGAACACAGGACTGTAAAACATGTTTGCAGTGGGTCTGAGTCGACGTTGACAGCTCATAATGTCAACCTTCCCTGGAGGAAATAGAAACAAGTTTTAATTTTAATTTGTAGTCCTTGTTTCTGTAAATTTGGTTAGGCCTACACCGTTTCCTCCTTAATTCCATGCTGTTTGATAGTAATTGAATATAATGTATACAGCCATATTTGTCACTTATTTTTGTGTTATGAGTCATTAGATTAATAATTAATTGTTGTTGTTCAACGAAACTTTACAGCGTCGACTTTGTTAGAAGAATTTTATAAACCTAAGTCAAGAAAGGACGGAAGTAAAGTGAAAGTAAGGATTTTATCTGGCATTGTGTGAACGGAGCGCTGTATTCGTTCTTGAAGTTTAGAATGTAATGCAAAAAGTACAGAACACAAACACACAAAAAATACACTTAATTTAAAGTGGCTAAATATTTCGTGTAGTTGGCCCTTCTCTATATTTTTGACAAATAAATCTTGGCAATCCCCGATGATTGATACGGCAGGAGTAGTCTATGTGCCGCTATAACGCTATATCAATCATTAATCACTCGTCGTCGTCTCGATTAGCCACTCTGCACGCAAACAACTTAATTTAATGAACTCGGCTTAGGTAGCTAATCGAAATGGTCCCGTGACATTCTGCCAGACTTCCTCAATAAAATGATACCACATTAAAAGTAACGATGTCGAAATAAAAAAGTCGTAACACTGATATTTAATGTATTAAAAAACTAATTTCTATAGTAGAGGCCCTATACCTCATAAAAACTCTTCCGTTTTTTTTCTATCTCCGTCAGATTTCAGAACCTTATTATGAAGTCATTCCCAACTAATTGTAGCCCCCTCTATGCTTGGTAGCAGGTAAACTGAAGTAACACGGTAGCACAACACAACATTTGTAAGCTGCTGATAATATCTATCTTAGCGTCACAAAAAATTGTCTACTGCTTCGACCGTATTGTGCGACGCGAGTAGAAAAATAGCTAATGATCGCTGGCGCTGACACTTTGATTAATGTAATAAGTTTCCTTCTTCTTCTTCTTCTTCTCTTCCTCCTCTTTGGTCCAATGTTTATCATTTATAATTCACGTCATAAAACATTATCTATAATACTTTTATGGTTTCCTTCTTAAAACGATACGCAAAACTAGCGGTATTTTGTTGATTTCTCGAGACCGTTTGAAGATATAATATTGCAAAAGTGATTAGGAGTTAGTTTTGTATCAGCTAAACGAAGAATTTAAAAACTTAAAGATTTTGAAATTTTATGATCGTTACTTCTGTAATTAATTTTTGAAAGTTTTTTAAATTCATTAATTAGCCATGGTAAAAAAACAAAAACAAAATAATCCCAGGTATGCATCACTTTCAGTATCGTGACGCTTTCTAAGAATCTGTTAAATTATCTAGTAGTTTGAGATAGCTCCCCTGTACCCTTAATATAAAGGAACGATCGCCATTCGATGAAAAGCGATCTATAAATACACATTTCTTCCTTGAAATGAAAGGTATTGATCTGTTAGTACTTAGTTTTGATTGTACCTTGACCCTGATAGTGACAACATCATGTCTTCACATAATGGCCTTCTAAAAAGAGAATGTTCGTCGTAAGGAGATCAAAGTTTGTGTTCTTCTGTCGAAGCTCTTTGACTCTGTAGGTGTCTTATTGTCTTCTCTGACACGACTCATGCGGGTCGCGGTAAGAAATGTGCAGCGCGCCCATATCCGTGACCCGACCTCGAACCACGCCCCTCAGCATGTCAGAGTAGTACAGGAAGTGCTGGTAGTGGTCGTCCAACTCTTGGCTAATGCACAACAGTCGTTTCGAGGATGTCACGTTTAGGTGTCTGAAAAAACGGGAACAGTGATTATAATAGACTATTTTCAAAATGATCTAGGACTCTTGTTAATAACGGTCCTCTGAAAATCTTCAATGACAACAATGCACAACAATAAAAAATGTTATGTCGTCATCATCATCATCTATTAATTTTGGGTCTAAGGTTGGAATTCATAGTCGGCCCCTACACCTAGGGGCGCCCATTGTTACCAAGGTAACAATTGTTTGCATGTTATTTCCCATAAACAAAACAAATCCATAGCAACAATGGGTGCCCCTAGGTGTAGGGGCCGACTATGAATTCCAACCTATATATTTTAAGTGTTGTGCATTGTTGTCATTGAGGATTTAGAGGACCGTGATTAAACCTATCCAAGGGTAATATAATTTTGAAAATGGTCTATTGTCATCCTTTCCTTTGTAAATCAGTATTGCCCTTCTTTGTAAATTATTTGTAACGTAAAACTAATAAATTTAAAAAATACATTGTTATTTTTAAAAATGTGTATTGTTGACCATTTCGAAATATTAAAATAATGACCTTGTTAAAAAAAGTGTTATATTTGTAGTGTTTGGTGTACGTATATTTCGTCGACACCGGGTTCGAATCACGGCTCGGTAGTAAAGTAAGGGATGAAGGTGCAACCCAAGCATTGGAGTAGCCGGGGGTGAGTCTGAGCTGATCCGAATCAAGACAGTTGCACACACGAGATGAGGGGGCGAAGTCTCCCAGGGGATCTTCCTCAGACGACAGGAGATCTTCCTCAGGCGACAGGGGTATCCGTCATAACGGATCTTAGCCTCCGGTATTCATTTGATGGATCGGTACAAGACCAGAAATATAGCTTAGCTGGTCCACTGAAATTACATTTTCCTTTCTGTAATAGTTTTCTGTGGCAGGTGTGGTTTGTTAGTACTAAGCGTTTCCTTTCTTGTAGACGAAAATACAATTTCTTGGAAAAAAAAAACTTTCTTAAAAAGAAAAACACTAGTTATTAAATAATATCATATCATCTAAAGTGATAAGCGTTTCCTTTGTTGTAGACAAAAATACAAAACACTAGTTATTAAATAATATCATGTCATCTAAAGTGGTTATAAGGATAGTTCTATAACGCGAATTAAATAATTTTTGCTACGTTAAATTGTGTGTTTAGCAGATAAATTAATATCTTTAGTGCCCATGACATATTTCAATCGTGATTACAAAATGGAGCATGGAAGTTTGGTAGTCTTGTACTTTACAGCTGGAAATATTATTGGTTTCAATTCAACCCGTATCGCATGTCAGAGCTTTGAACTTATTATAGTGGCCGCGCAAAGATGACCAACATCTTCAGGGGAAAACAATTTGTTATGCGTGAAACGGAATAATTTGTAACAAAATCTAGAATTGCATTCTTTTTCCAGGCAGTTGAGAAATCATGCTATTAATTATTTTCTCCGTATAGTAATCGAGAATGATCATGAATCCATTTCATTCATGATCATGAAGGCATTTGATTAAGGTGAGGGGAAATCATCCGTCCCGGAAAACGATGTCCCGTATTGACGCATATGTACCGACGCGTGGTCGTTACTATTCTTTATTATGCATTGATTAATAAAATGTTCAATAACCTTAAAGTATGTGATTTCCTAAATTTTCAATCGAGCCTTTATTGAAGTATCAGTTATTTTTACCCATTCAGTTGCCATATCTTGACATACATCCAAATAATATTGTCCCTTTTCGTCACCGTAGAAGTGAATCATTGCTTTAGCTTTAAATCATAAACCAGATCGTTTTCTCACCATAAAAACCATAGTGACCCAAATCCAAAACAATATGTGCATCAGTTCATGTGGGAGTAATTTGATCAAGAAACTAAGTAAACTAATTATAGGCTACTCATAGTCATATAGTGTGTTTATTTACTTTATTGTCACGCGCTGCCCTCGTTTTTAAATCATTTTTCCAGCAAGGACAATAAATAATGAATACATTGTTGTGGCCTGTGGTTTATAACGTAGCCGTAAGTTACAAGGCTGGCGAAAATGACCGTGTTTGAGTTTCGTCACCAATACAAGATCGTGGCACGCACACTCTTCACTTGACGAATATTCGTAACTCGCTAAGTTAATAACACTGGCAGACGTGACGGAAGCTGAAGAAATAAAAATTCAATTTGAACTGTTGACACACGAATAAAGCTCGCCCCGTCTAGAGCGAACGTGCTCCCCCGTATGCGAGGGTATATTATATGTCGAGTAGTGGATGGCTCGATCGAAAATGTCCGGGGAATTTTATTTTTTTGAACAAGTGGGAGCTGGATTGATTCAGAATGGTGTCGATAATTTCAATAAATAGGTTGTGGGATGTTTGTTCGAATGATTTGGATGGATATTAATTAGGGAGGTATTCTTGGTTAGAATTACCGTAGGAAACTCGTGACAGTCATACCGCCCCAGCATTGCCAATGTGATAACAATTAATTTATATAATCAATAATGATTATCTTAATGGGAGAAGGCAATTTTTTAAGAATTATGATCTTCATTCTGCGTCGTCTGAAGACCTATGTAGTTGCTTGTTTATACACACATTTAGTTGATTTTTATGTATGTTTGAACTTTGAGGTAAGAAACCAAATGATATCTAGGCTGTACTGACCATATTTTGACAATGAAAGTGAAAGCTGTGGGTCCATTGAACATGTTTGATCGTAACAAGTTTGTTATTGTTTTTATCAAAATGTTATACATTTTGCCACCCTTTTTAAGAATCAGATTATGAATTTGTCGTGTGAAAAACTGTGAAGTAGCTTAAAGACTATATTGTACATTAATTGAGAAGACTAGAACCACATAACAAACATGTAGCAAATGTGTATGCATGTATAATAATGTATAAGGTCGCTGTTCACCCACATTAAGCAACGACAAGGGGACGAGCAATGAGATGGGCCCCATGTGACGTCACTAGCTTGGTCGGTGGGCTCTCGCGCAATGAGATGGGCCCCATGTGACGTCACTAGCTTGGTCGGTGGGCTCTCGCTCGCATCTCAACCGTGTTCCGCCCCCTTACACGACTAAATTGGCAATCTAGTCGAAGAAGTAATTATCAAAACACAACGTCTCAATCTTGAGCCACAAGTTTAGCGCTTTGAGTGTATCACTCCCTAGGGTGAAAGTTTTAGTAGGTTGGTATAATATACTCGGTCGCAATTGACTCGGCCAAAACACGGTTGCAACTTTTCAATTAGAAGCCTGGAACACTGATACTTTCAAAATTGAACACACCATCATTTATCTGGATAATGATATCACAGTCACAGTCATGGTGGTTCCTCTTTTCTCGTTACCGCAATTTGCAATTTGATTGAGCAACGATTCGTTTTGGCTGCGACTGTACCTGTACGACAGGCGCCATACTGATACAGGTGATTTAGTTATACAAGTAGTCATTAACATTTACACAATGTAAAGTTGGTCTTCGACACGTTATGTTGTATACTTTGCAACACTTTACATTTTAACGACTTTGGGTCTACAACAACTCAACTCAAATAAATTAGAAGAGTACTGAGAGAGATGGGTATAATATTATATACTTTTACCACACGCGACCAAAAAAACATGAACATCTCGGTGAAAAATTGCAGTGGTCTCTACAAGGGCAATGAATATAAATTAGATACACATTTACTAAAATGAAACAACGACTTTATTAATAGTTTTCAAAATCACGCCAACGTTTTGAATCCCATACACCTACACGCCATATCCGCATTTGCTCGGTTCCCCGGCCAAGCAGGTAGAGGCTTATCGTGTTCCCTCGCCGTATCTAAGAATGACATATAATTTGTCTTCAAATAGAACAACAACAATCGCAAAGAACCCCAACGGCGGATAAAGAACTTCCTGCCCACTCGGTGTATAATATATTATATTTTCAACACTATGCAATCAAGCGCAATACACAACCTACAAATTACCACGTTGCAGCGGAAAATATACCGACGCAATCATAATACACATCTACCGTGCAAATAACAGAAAATTATCTTTATGGTGTGTGCATACCGTCAATAAACCGGAGATAATATGATGGAACGGCTAAATACGCATGTCGCGGTATAGTACGTTACGTATATCCCTCGACATGGGACAATTACGCATGTCGCGGTATAGTACGTTACGTATATCCCTCGACATGGGACAATTACGCATGTCGCGGTATAGTACGCTACGTATTTCCCTCGACGTGGGACAATTACGCATGTCGCGGTATAGTACGTTACGTATATCCCTCGACATGGGACAATTACGCATGTCGCGGTATAGTACGTTACGTATATCCCTCGACATGGGACAATTACGCATGTCGCGGTATAGTACGTTACGTATATCCCTCGACATGGGACAATTACGCATGTCGCGGTATAGTATGTTACGTATATCCTTCGACACGGGACAATTACGCATGTCGCGGTATAGTACGTTACGTATATCCCTCGACATGGGACAATTACGCATGTCGCGGTATAGTACGTTACATATATCCTTCGACATGGGACAATTACGCATGTCACGGTATAGTACGTACGTATATCCCTCGACATGAGACAATTATGCATGTCGCGGTATAGTACGTTACGTGTATCCCTCGACATGGGACAATTACGCATGTCGCGGTATAGTACGCTACGTATATCCCTCGACATGGGACAATTACGCATGTCGCGGTATAGTACGTCACGTATATCCCTCGACATGGTACAATTACGCATGTCGCGGCATAGTACGTTACGTATATCCATCGACATGGGACAATTACGCATGTCGCGGTATAGTACGTACGTATATCCCTCGACATGGGACAATTACGCATGTCGCGGTATAGTACGTTACGTATATCCCTCGACATGGGACAATCACGTGTTGTCTAATGAGCATGCGCGGTGACGATGTGTGTGGCTAATGAACTATGTTATGTGTGGTTGTATCTCTTGTCTTCCATTTCTAAATCGTAACCTAGATTCGGACCGCGTGGATCTTCTTCCGCTTTCTGTTCGGCGTTGATTTCAACGAGGATTTCAACTGCTCTAAACCAACATTTGGAACGTTTTATTGTTATATGTTGTTGCAAAACGTGGACTTGTGCGCCACGTGATGTGGTTTCTATTGCCACGTGGACACACGGTGCAATAACGTTGTTGAATGTCATTAAAGACGAATTATCACGTGAATAATGGGAACCGTTTGGCTTATTAATGCGTGTTTCAACAAGATATACAATATGTTGAATATCTTGTGTAGTTTTAGCAACACTACCCCATCTGGGCCAGGGTAGAGTTTGACCCGGCGGAGTCCCCACATTCCCTATCCTCCTTTGAATATTAGTCCTCAACCTCCTTCTTCTCCTGTTCCTCTAATGAGCTCCCGACGGCGACGTCGTATAACTTATAGTTGTCGAGGACGTCGTTTAACACTACTATAATCAATCAATCAAGACTTTAGGATTCACTCTACTATATAATAACAGAAAATGGATTGAACAAGAAGGATTTTAACAAGCATTTCAACACCATAAACAACATGTTGCGCAATATTGTTTTGTTGTTGAAAAGTGTAGGATATTTATTGGAATTGGCTATTGTTTAAAATCGCTTCACAATAGTCTTTTAATCATGTCACAACAACCTCACATCTCCCCCCCCCCCCTCCCCCCCCCGCCAGCAATAGTACATCTATAGGATGACTAAACTGATTACAACAGAAAAGTGTGATTTTGTCGAAACCCTTCCTTTCTAGAGATCTGAAGCCAAGATAGAGAGATATGCTTGCCAGTGTTTGGCGGACTGGAAGGCCACGATATTTCTGTGATTGTAAAAGCCTTCGCAAATATACAAAAGTTGGCATTCGTGCAAAAATAATAATCAACATTTCGAACAGTGGCGTAGCGCAGAAGTCGGGGGCCCCCCCGCGACATTGGCCGTTGGACATGGTAGGATGAAGCACGGGGGGTATGGGGGGCGGAGCCCATGAAAAGCGCCGCAGGCGAAAAATTTTGAAAGCACGTTTTTAGAGTGCATTTGGTGCGTTTTAGGAAAAAGTCGTGGGCTGAATGTAATACCGAAACTATGTAGTTTGTGTGCGTCAATTTGTTTTGTCGTCATGTCGAGTTACAATTCACAGCATACATGGCAACATATTAACGTTTGACCTTATTTTCAACCCCCCCCCCCCATATCCACCACTTCCACGCGACGTAATAATAATGTATACATTTATCTACTTAAACCATAATAAATAACATATTATTATATCATCAACAACAACAATTATGATAAATTTTAAGTATTGATAAATCAAATAACCTATACGTTTTGATCCTCCAACTGCAATTCTGGAACGTTTCCTAGCCGTTTAGGCTTTAAGTGTATTATTGTCTGGCAAATCGAGCTTTTCGGCGTGCGTTAGCGTCCGCGAACTCGTCGAACAATGTATCTATGTTTAATTTTCATGTTCTTTCACCCTCGATACTGAGCAATGCCAAACCACTGAGTCGATTCTCACTCATTGAGCTTCGAAAATAGTTTTTAATTAATTTTAATTTAGAAAAAGATCTGTCAGCACCCGCTGCAGTCACGGGCACTTTTATTAGTTCTACCACTCATTGTAAATAATATATATATATTTACAAATAACATAGTAACAGAATAATAAAATAGAAACACTAACATAACACTTCGTGACTCCACACAGAAGAGAACATTCAACACATATTCACAAAACTACTACGTATTCACTCAATTCACAATAAGAATGTAAACTTTGCGCACTGTTATCAACACATCCGATCCAGCACCATATTTGACACCACTTGATTAATCGTATCACCTACAGTCTCACTCCCACGCTGAGATATGCCTCTATCAGTGAGGGAGTCCGAGAGAAAACTGACCTCTGAAATAATTTTGTGTAAAGGGTGGAAACTAGCTACAAAACAAAGTTTATTGTTGGTGGGGGTAAGGGTAAAATTTAAGGTTCATTGGCATTGTCGGTGACATCAGACTGTTAGTTTTACAACACAAGTGCATTTCGCTAACTCATACATCCGGTATAAAATCGTGAACGATCCCAAAAATTTAGAATTTGAGAGAAAGACTGGTCCCGTCCCGTCCTCGAATGTTTACACTTTACAGTCATTGCTGTCGTATTTATTGCATCGTGTAATTTAGGGAGCACACCGCCCGTAGTGGTTAAAGACAGACCATTCAACTTGTTGGAACTAAATATTAATTTTATTCGTAAGCACGTATTTCGCATACAAACCAACACAGACCAAATGTCAAATGGCTACCCACTACCAATCCCCTCACAATCACCCTTTTAGCTGCAGCCATCCGTTCATGACTTGGCTCGCTATAGCGTCTAAATATTTCGCTGTCAAAAAAGGAATTGTTGGTTGTCTAGAGAATTCAATGGTGTCTTGTCTTCTTTATAATGAATATGATATTCAAATTGACAGTTGTGTGAATATTCTTGAAACCTGTGACTGATTTCTGGCTGATACAACATTTTCCGTATTTTTTTATTTATTTTTTTTGGGGGGAGGGGAGGGCGCGAATTTAGTAATTTTATTTAAAATACATTTTAATTGATTTGTTGTTTTATTTGAAATTTTCATAATATACGATCTAGATCATCGGGGGCCCCCCCGCCTTGCGGGGTTTGCGGGGCCTTCCGCTACGCCACTGATTTCGAAGTTGGCGATCGAGTGAACCATGCAACAGTGAAGAGAGGCTGACACAAAGTGTATACACAGTTCGGTGGGCTGAGGGGGGGGGGGGGGGGGTATATACAACAGTCATACTGGCACAGACGGAAAGAGCACTGGAGAATATTTTCTTCTCCAAAAATATCGAACAAATTTATTTTTATTGCCTACCATGCATTACCCGTGCAGTGTTTTTGGTGCTCCATATGAAAACTGCACTTGTCCCATTTTGGAAACTTTGTAACCCACTGCTCCAAAGTGGTTTAACAGCAACATTGTGAATGCTAGCGTCATAGATGAATGAGTTAGTCGGAGCCAATCAGCAGGTGGATTTTTCAAATGCTGGCATTTGATTGGGCAATGCCTCACTCATATCACGTTAGAATTTAATATTTATAATGTTGCTGTGAAACGATTTAAAAATTGTATTTATTCATTCACAAAGACTACCTCCCGGTAAGTGTGTATAGATAGAGTGCAGAGTGCTACTGAGTTGCGGTGCACTAACAATTGTTCGTCTTTCTCAATACGCTCGAAATAGACGTTGAAATACACGTTTAAATGACTCTGCCAGTCGTTACGTGGGTCACGGTGTTTAAGTGTTATATTACACAACCGGCATGCGTCATGCTACGCGTGTTACGGATTTCTCTCTACATTTAAACCTTTGTATTACTCGTTACGTCCAAATATTATGAATTCAGTTTGAATAATTATTGCTGACATAACCGTATCAGATCATTGTATGCTATTATTTATTTCGTAATCGAAATAAAACTTTCTTGTATTGTAACCATATCTATCGACACATTCATTTAGCTACCATCGTATTTGTAAATGTTTTTTGTATCGGGGGAAAATACTTATTGGATTTCAAAAACGCTATTAAACTTCTACATTTTTAAATTAATAATATTGATATATACCGTACTAATGTGTGGATTATAGGTAAGATAATATACAAACGTCCACTTGTGCGCGGTAGCAAGAAAAGTGCCAACGCTGAAGATGTGCCATAAAACACAAAACAGCATTTTGTACAATATGTTCGCGTCCAGCCGAGGAATTGGACGAAATATACTTTTTTAAGTTATAATTATTATATTGAGTGGAATGAAGTAAATATCCCTGGCGTAATCTCGTCCACGCATCTAGCCCTACGCCTTATTTACATCCACCCAGTGGCGTTGGAAGTACATTTTGCTAGGGGGGGCAAGCACTTATGGGTTACAGAATATAAATAATATAAATAAATGTAGAACTAACAGAATACATTTATACGTTCTTATAAAAATGTTCACTATTTCTTGCAAAAAACACCTGTGTACAAACATATGGAATAGCTATATTTAACTCACCATTCATGAACAGCATTGCTCCGGTGATGCGAAGTTCGTGCTGAATCAAACATCACAGTTTTTTTTTTCGGTCAATCCCACTTCAATCTTATGCAAAGTTTTAATGTATTAGTTTCTACGGCCTTCACTAACACCAACTAACCAACCAACTAACAAACACTAATTTAAGAATGTTTTAATTTAATTTTATGTTCGTTACTCAAACGCACAGCATTCAGCTAGCCACAAATACCTCAACACGTTCGGGTGTTTTCTTTGAAAATTCATTGCAAATTTCTTTTTAGTTCAAGCTTATGAGACGTTCGTTATAAATGTGCAATACCCCGTCTGGGCCCGGGAAAGAATAGGCCCAGGGTGACTCTGCCAGTCGTAAGTGGCAACAAAAGGAGACCCGTCTGGGCCCAGGTTGACCCCCAGCCAGATTGGGCGCGGTCAAACCCAGCCTGGCAGAGCTTGGGGTAGAATATGCCCAGAGTGACTCTGCTAGTTATAAGAGGCGACGAAAGGAGACCCTGTCGCTTCCCTCCCACTGTCCCACTGAAGAGTTCTCCTCCCACTTGGCCCTGCCCTCCCTTGCTGGACTCCCTTTATGACAACTCCCGTTCCGAAGACTCGGTGTTCCGTGAAATATTTCACTTATGCCCACCGTAATGACAAACCTTTTTCGTTACAATTAGAACTAGTGTCCAGTCTGCTTATCTCGCCGAATAATCCTAGACGTAGGGACACACAGGCCTGCGTTTTGTTGTGCAGACTCGGCTGTGAGTCTTTCAAAAGCAAAACCTTTCATTCAATTTCCAGGAATCGATAAAAAAAAAACGATGAACAATTGAAACAGACTGTTTAATCCCCAAAAAAACTATTTGAAAGTTGTGAAATATAAAACTTTCAAATTTGATATATTGTTATTTTAAGGGCGTAATATGTTGTTTCAAAGACTATTAAATCAGTGCATCGCATTTCTCAGTATGGGGATGGGGGGGCAAAAATATACTATTGCCCCCCCTGAAGTTTCTAGGGGGGGCAAGCGCCCCCTCTGCCCCCCCGGTTCCAACGCCACTGCATCCACCCACGCAAGTTATTTTTTAGTTATCTTGCGGACGAAATCGTTAAACCCACTTGCTTCTCGGCCACCTATGATGAAGTGAACATGTACTAAATCTGATGAGAGACCTGTTAAATCTTATAGCAACTTCACGGCAGTGCCTGGTCCTAAACCATAATCCATAAGGTGCACGTTTACGTGAACCGAGAGTACATCCAAACAGTAAACAATGGCACTTGGAAAAAAACTCTCGCAACATTCTCTCGCGAATTTCTCGTCAGGAAGTTTTGAAACAAACCCAACTAAGATTGATGAGATGATTCAAATAGAAACCTGTAAAAACAATATTCTAAGAATTTTCGAAACAAGTTGAGGAAAAAACGCTTCTTCAACGACAAGGTCGAACGTAAATTGAAGTTACTTGTTCAACTTCAAAAACCTGTAAGACTAGCGAGGAGTTGGCATGCCTTGTAACCTTGTTGCCTATCAGTAAACGGAGCATTACTCCCTGGAGCGCGACAGTCTATACTTGTTCCAAGAGTGCAGGACAGCTCTATAATAACGTGGAAGGAAGTTCTAGAAAACCACTGGCGGAACATTCTACTGTAATAATAATGTCACAGGTAATGTCGTTCTGGTTGCTTGTGACGAATATCTAAGTCCCTATGCGCTCTGAATTGATGTAAGAAGTATCGACAAAGCCGTGGTATAACGATAACCAAGGGGTTTGTCAGTTTGCCACTGTTGACATTAGAAAACCGACTAGGATATAAGTGACTTATGACCTCAGGGAGTAAAGTGCATACAGTGTGTGGTGTGCCTTCACCCTCCCCCACTACCTTGTCTTGATTTTATCTCGTTTCTCCCGACCTCTCACAAACATGTATTTAAATCAAAGGTAGTACAGGTATTTTCTTTATCAATACCACTTCGGGTTAGTTCGTGAGTTTCTGGTTGTGTGAAACTAGCAAGTACGAGATTCTGTAGGACAATATTTGTTTTGTTATCGTATCGCCTATTGAAACGTTTCAATACTTGGGCATAGATGTAGATTGTAGATGATATTGAAATAAGCTTGACAATTAATAATGGAAGAACGAGTCACCCCCGAACAACGGGGTTGCTGTATTTAGAGGAGTTCGTGACACTCACATCATTGTGTTTAAAATACCTTTTAAACTCAATGCTCACATATATACTCGAGCTCGACGTTTCGGCCCCGACGTTGCCAGCTCTGCCAATACCGACACGACACGACACGACGCAACAGCCAGAACGTCTCATATCCAATAAACTTTGGCTCTCAGCCGATTACTTTGCAATTTGCATGTTAATGAATGTGCATCTATCTCGTCAGTGTTGGAGGTAGCGAGCGTTGGTTGGAAGCCGACTACTACTAGGCCTAGCAGCTTGTAGTCGTGCTTGAGTAGACAGTGTAGGAGACGGGATGCGAACCACGGACGCCGTGTTCGTACGCCCACTCGTGCAGTTCCGGCTCATTTCGTGTGATTACGCGTCGTCGTGGGGTGCAAGGGTGGACAAACACGGAACGTCGTGGATACAGGGGTGGACAATCTGAGGAGACGTACAACATGTCTGGGGGCAAGTAGTGTATAGTTACAGTAGACGTGCGATATACGCTTTGACTATAAACTTGAAAGATGTGTTTCATTTGATAGTTTCTAATTATTGTAATCATTGGTAGTGTGTTCAGATTATGGGCAGTGACTCTGGGTTTCTACAACAATGCTCGTTAGGAGTCGGGACTTTGTTTGGAGAAAACTTCAATATCATTACAACAAATACAGTTACAAACTTACAATACTAACATGCATCACAACATAAGTATCAGTTTTAATACTTTTACACCTCAGTTTACTAAAATTTAAAATTAACTAGTTTCTGGGATACAAGCACATGAGTAGTTAGCTTTAAATAGCCGATGTATAATATATGCAAAACGTATTAAATCATCAAACAACATAATATGACGTATCATTTTCTGGTATTGTTAATTTTAAAGGCAAACATGAAATTTGTTTGTAACATTCATACCGTAGAATAAAATTCGCCAAACTCAACCTAGGTATAACTTTTTACTTCTGTATTCCATCATCATCTGCTCTAGAGAGGGCCCAGCCCTGGGAGAGCGTTCCAGCAAAGTTCAATGTTGAACTATTGCATCTAGTAACTAGTAAGTAAGTAAGTAAGTAAGTAAGTAAGTAGGGGGGAGGGGGACGCGGTTGATAAAGTGTACCAAGTAGTGCTGTGGTCTGCAACTGTATCAGCCGAGTACAACAGATGGCCGCAGCTTCACTCCATCGCTCACAGGAGCGCTGCGGTCCGGTCGGTATGCGGTCAGCCGACGTGCAAAGGTCGTGCACAACCCGTATGACCTACTTACAAGCGTTGAAATTTAAATGAAATTCAAGTGGTTTTTGTAAAAAAAAAAAGTGTCTGTAATGGTTTGTTTAGATTTGATTCAGTTTGTTTGTTATGCCAGGTGAAGTGAGTCCGGTACGCAAGAGGGAGGGAGGGCCACAACCTCCTTGAATACTTTGTCTTTAGATCCATTAGTATCTATCTCCTACCATAACTCATAAAGCTATTCGAAACGTTGGATAAATAAATAATATATTTAATATACACGTGGTTCTGCGTACGCTAAACTAATTTAATATACGTATATATGTGTATATATATGTGTTGCCCCGACTGGAGATCGAACTTTGATCCTTCGGGTAAATATAGGTTTGTTTCTTCGGCCTCGGTAGCCAAGTGGCAAGAACACCGATGTACGTAGCCAGATGATCTGGGTTCGATCCCAGTTGGGCCAAACTTATCATACAAATCAATGTACATATCAGTGTTATTCTCGAACCACGACCACACAAAACATCGTTCATAGACAGACCTGCTACGTGCAGATCATTAAACAACAGCTTTACTGGTCGTTAACTTTGCTGTGTAATGTATATGGGTAATAAATGCTGCAATTAAATAATTGAAGGTTAGTCACCGTACCAACAAATATGATAATAGCGCGTAATTATTTTCTCATTATTTCATAGTTCCTACATATATTTCTTAATTGTTTTTCAAGTTGATACACAAATCCCCCCACATTCACTGTCTATATTGTTTTATTTGAACAGCAAATAGTCAATAAGTAACTTTATATCTTTTTCACTACTTAGTGTTGCTTTCTCTCTCATCTGGTACTTTATTACGTCCTTGTTAATATGTATACAAGTGTGGGAAGAAGTGAGCAGAGTTTAATAATAAGTTGTATTTGTGCGTACTAGTGCCCTTGAATTGTGTACACGTTAAAACAGCTATTTTGGCAAATAAATGTTTGTGTTCTAAACCTTGTACCACAGACACCACGTATGGGCTATTGCAATACTTTTTTTTTTTAAATTTACGTACCACTTTTGCATATGCAGCAGTGTGCCATTTTACATTGTGTATCCTGAAGTGAATGGTAATCCTGAGCGGCAATTGGCTTGAGAAACGAAAATAACATGTTTCAAGGTATTTTAGAAATCTACAGTGAACTTCAAGAGCAAGAAAAAGTGGCACACGGGTATTTAATTAACTCACCTTGATTTTGTAATCAAAATTGACTTCATTTTAAGTTGTTTTGTCACTCAGATAATGTAAATAGTAAAAAAAAAAGTATGCGTACTACGTGGAGGAAATAATGTGTGACGTTACTTGAAACAAAAAACTAGACGAGAAGTATGTGTGTGTACCTGTTTTGAATGTAACATACTTGCACAGCTTGAAATCAATGAATATAATATGGTACAGATCATCGTTGTGTGGAATGTTTACAGGATTCAGTTCCAGATAATAATATTGTGGTCTGTTAGGATGCGATATCGATTTCCAATATCGATTCCTTTGACCTTTGATTGTGCGCACATCACATACTCTCGTAACTAATAATGACTGATATTTGTTGTTTAATTAATGTGATTGTGGCCGCACTGCTTTGCTCTCTCGTGTTGAAGTCGTCCTTGTGTTTTACGTTTTACGCACGATTGGGCCCCGGGCGTGTGGGGCTATTGGTATATGGCAAGGCCACACCTTTACGCGCAGTGGTACGATTGCGTTGCGGAATTCCACAGCGGTCCCACCCAAAAACACACGCTTTATTTTTTAAGGCGGCTTTACTTTTGCTATACAGTGTGGTAAGTCTTGATTTGCTACGGAAATTCCTTTTCACAATAGGGCAAATTTAACACATTTACAATTGTTACATACAAGAATAGCCTACACTCATTGAACAGCGTAATTAATTTAAAATAACCAAAATGTAAAAACAAAAATGTACATAAAAAATATGAAGTATGATATAAAATGTTCCATGTTGAAAGGCACGTGTTATATATCGACAATTGAATGTTTCATGTTTTGAAAGGTTATTAGAATGAAGGTCAAGGGCCTCGCACCTCGCGTTATTGCCGTTTAAAGTCAGTTATGCTGTGTGGTCGTTCATAGGCGTTGTTCTTTTAGGACCACCAACCGACCAACCACAGATCCTGCGTTCCAGGTTTAATCCTGGCCTAGGGCATGGATGTGGCATTTGTCATCTTCGTGTAAAGTCTTGCCGCTGGAACGATTCCCACTCGAAAGATAACATTCATGCTTAAACGGCTAATTGTCCCCTTTGTTGGTCAACATGTTGGTATTTCCAGACATGTTTTCCCTCTTTCAATCGACTCGAGTTGAAAACAGTACAGGGGGTTTTCGAAGGCTACCAACCACCCTGCAAACTACCTCAGTGCTGTTTTTCTTTTGAGACGGAGTGGACGTGTTGCAATAGTGGTAGAACCACAGATAACCGTGTCACATCAACAACAACACCCTGTAGCAAGCACTTGCCTCTTCTGACGATAATTCCATTCATATTTGGCATTTACATTGGCTCCAGCCTCCTGATTGGCGAAATGTTTGACACTCGTGTTCCGATTGGTGAATGGGGTTAAGCACTCCACGTGGAGTTGTTCCTTCCATCCAAATTATTGTGTCGCATTACTTCTGGTATTTAGTCATAATGACATCTACTTATCTCGGCCAGTGATCTTAGATCTTGGGTTGGGTATCGTCTGAACGGCCGGACTTTATCACTCATTGTCTGAAATCAGTAGCATCCTTGCCAAAATATGCGATGAAGCTGTGATTACTTCTATTGAATAGTAAACAATGCGACCTAATTGGTCCGGAACGCGGTATCTGAAAATGTAACCATTCATAGATTTGTTCTTTTGCTTTTCCAATTCTTTTCAATCAGTCCTTGTCTCCAACGATTTTTCTTTTACTGGGATGGGCACAAATAATCCCCTCAATACAAAGGAAGGAATCATGCGAGCTTCCTTCCGCCCCCAGACCAGACCTACCCACAACCCCAATAAGCCAAATTTCTTAGAAACAAGACAACAGCTGTGAACAGGTTCCCAGGGTACGAAATATATTTTTCGGGAATGATGTGAAATGGAGTTAGTTCTTCGGTGGTCTTCGGACGGTGTGTTTCGGTTTTGTTTGTGTGTAGGTGTGTAGATTGTGATTTAGTGTTTGTATCAGTACGCGTGTTTCTAACTTTCTGACGATTGGTAAGTAGGCCTACGAATTCTTACGAATTACTTTCTATCTCAATTATTTTATCACGCAAATACTAGAAATAGAAACGTGGGAATCTGTAGGAATACAACATTTTTAAGAATAGGAAAATGATATAGTGATGACAGCGTTTGAGATAATATTGCTTTTTTGTCACTCATAACTAAGTCACATTAACTCTGGTTGTTTAAATACGTATTTTGTACAGACCAAAATATTGTTTGTTCTGAAAAAAGGGGTAACATGGGGTACCTTACCTGGTAATAATAATATTGCAGAAAATAATGTTATATTTGGCCCGAAACAACCTTACAGGAACTTTCGTCATGAGTGATCGTAGCCCCAATTTCAAATACCGATCGCTGATTGGCCACGAATCACTCGTCTATGACGAACGCATCGATAAGGTTGTTACGGGGAAGTATAACAGTGTATTTCTGCATTCATCAAGTATTACATCGGTCTCTGGTTGCTAAGGGTGTATAACAGTGTCTTTCTGCATTCATCAAGTATTACATCGGTCTCTGGTTGCTAAGGGTGTATAACAGTGTCTTTCTGCATTCATCAAGTATTACATCGGTCTCTGGTTGCTAAGGGTGTATAACAGTGTCTTTCTGCATTCATCAAGTATTACATCGGTCTCTGGTTGCTAAGGGTGTATAACAGTGTCTTTCTGCATTCATCAAGTATTACATCGGTCTCTGGTTGCTAAGGGTGTATAACAGTGTCTTTCTGCATTCATAAAGTATTACATCGGTCTCTGGTTGCTAAGGGTGTATAACAGTGTCTTTCTGCATTCATAAAGTATTACATCGGTCTCTGGTTGCTAAGGGTGTATAACAGTGTCTTTCTGCATTCATAAAGTATTACATCGGTCTCTGGTTGCTAAGGGTGTATAACAGTGTCTTTCTGCATTCATAAAGTATTACATCGGTCTCTGGTTGCTAAGGGTGTATAACAGTGTCTTTCTGCATTCATCAAGTATTACATCGGTCTCTGGTTGCTAAGGGTGTATAACAGTGTCTTTCTGCATTCATAAAGTATTACATCGGTCTCTGGTTGCTAGGGGTGGGATCGAACACGCGTGTTCAGAGAGAATCCCTTGTGGGGTGAGTGTTTGAAGCGCGCAACTCATCTCAAAACGCGGTCTTCCCTGATGAAGCAACATTTATACCGCGAGCCTTTGCGCGCTGCGAGTAATTGACTGTGACTTTAATATGAAATGATTGAAAATAGAAACGCCGACGGAAATATAAACGTAGCTTAGACTGTGCATGTCTCCCCCCTCTCTCCTTTTTTCCATTTTCTTCTCCTCTCTCGGGGCGGCAAACCCTGAAATGAGAAAATATTGACACTTGAAGTGGAAAATGAGCGGCGTGGGACGACGGCGGCCGGATTTCAGCGCAGCTGCTTTATATGTGATTAAAAGTGATAAATGAAAAGAGCTCGACGATATCTTTGGACGCGGACGTGGAAATGTGGAAAACTCGGGTATCTACGACGGAGACTGCGGAAAAACGACGCGTTATGATCAGAATGCGGCAACGCGCGTACGCGGGCCCCGAGAGGCTCGCGGCGTCACTAACCCCCCCGTGGGTGGTATGGGGGGGGGGGGGGGGGTACATCTGCTCACGCCCTATTTACCCGCGCGCTAATACCCACACCGAGGGCTTCCTAATGCGATCAGGGTCATATTAACCGTGGTTCGTTGTCTAATTGACACCTTTTTTGTTTTTGTTAGTATGTATGCTATAGTTTTTGCGAAACTTTACTGCAAAGGCAGAGAGAGATGCGAAACGTACGTTTTATTAGGTTTTTTACGATGCCGCGTATGGGCCTAATAACAACCTTCATGCTTGCAATTAGAGGGGCTGGATAGCCAGAACCAAGGATAAAAACAAATGTACGAGCCTAAACCCACCAATATGTGCTGTTTGTTTGCTAAACAAATCAATACCAATGAGCTCTTGACATACTGGACCTATGTACTGTAGCATTGTCTGGGTTTGAAATAATCGATTTTTCACGGAAGAAAAATGCGAAATTTTAGTTGTCAAAATTATCAAAGTTTTGCTATAAACCGCTTAAATGAACACATAAACGTAAAAGTCGCATTTTGAATTTCTTATGTTTGAAAAGGGTGGCTTTCCGCGAACCTCCCCCCTCCCCTCCCTCCCCCCCCCCCCCACGTTGCACGCCGTAGAGCCCAATATAATTTTAAAGGCGACCCTGTAATCTGTCCCCCGGTAAACTGACCCAGCGATAAACTGCGCCAATGTAAACTGCGCCAATTGTCCAGCTGCCTGACATCCCACGAAGTCCAAGGTTAGGGGGTCTGGTTGAAATTGGTACAGTTTACATTGGCGCAGTTTACCTCTGGGTCACTTTACTGGGGGACAGATTACACTGACCCTTTTAAAGTATTTCTTTCTACCCCGTTCCACTTTTTTCACTTCCTCCTGCTACGCTTTTGTTCCTCATCATACAGTGCAACTAAAGATTAGTGAAACTCTATATAATGCTGTATGCTTCAAAATGTATGTAAAAAAATGTACATGAATGAATGCTACTAATTAATTATTTATTTATCTCTCGGTTTCAACAATTATTCAAACATCGAATCGTTGGATCAATATAATGCAGAATGATCTGTACCATGAAATAAATAAATACATTCATAATACACATAGAATCTATGGCTGGAAGCTAATGAATTATATTATTGATGGTATGGCTTTGAGTGATGATTGTGAAAGAGATGTAAATATGAATTGTGTATGAATTATGTGACGTTAATCAAGGTTGGGGGGGGGGGGGGGTTGAAGGGGGGCAGCTTTATTTGAATTTACATTCAGATATCACATTTAAACCGAAGTTATTTTGTTATAACTGAAAATATACTAGTAGTCCATACTCTATGTGTGCCCTAGTCGAAGCGTGCAGATGCCCAACCCAATATACGCATTCGTCCCTGCTATTCAGGACGAGTCCCAAGAGGGCGAAGCGCGGCTGGATTCACTGTGGGATAATGTGTCTTGTGTCCTACCTGCTTTTTATTGCCCCGGGCACTTTTTATGTGTTGTTCGTTTGTTTATAATTTAATCCAATCTAATCTTTCGGCGTATGAATGAATTATCTCGCGCCATAGGGAGGGTCGAAATGTTCTGTTCAGGTGGAGACTACACCACTAAAGTCGTTCTGGCATTTGCAGATTGTGGTCGCGACAGTGTTGTTACAAACATTGTAATATGTAAAACAAAATGTCTAATACGAAAACATTTTTTATGGTTAACCAATCCCACCACAGATATAAAGTATGAACATACACACAACTCATGAGCTACCGCGAACAAGTCTGCTCTTTTAGTCCCAAGACCACCTTACACATGCTTTCGTCACAGGCGAGACACTCGTAGCCAACCAGCGCCCGAGACAACCCCGCGCAAATACCGATCGCTGATTGGCTACGAGCCCTTTGCCTGTGACGAAAGCATCCGTGAGGTAGTCAGTCTTGGGACAACTATACACATAAACATTATCCCCTTTATCGATACTTTATGGAGTTTCTTATGTTGAGGGTCGTCCTCCTTGTATGTCATTTAATTTTGCGGTGTCTAAGCTGTGTGATAAAAGTAGTCATAGGGCCGGTATACGAGCAGCTGAAAAGAAAGTGAGTAGCTAATAACTTTGTTTACACCATGGCAACCACCAATCAGAAGCCTCCTATATTAAAATTCTTATTAGCTGTTTTTGGTAATAAGCCTTAGAATTCTAGAAACATTACATTTCAATGTGTTTGTAATAATGTTGTTTCATAATTTGTGATTTACGCAGTTCGCAACAGGAGACAACTTTGGTAAATATTACTGTTACCAATTATTGAGCTATACCGGGGTTACCGATAGAGGTGGCTCAGCGGTAAGACGCGAGACTCTAATTCGGGAGGTCGCCGGTTCGATTCCGGCCACCGGCATTTCTGACTGAAGGTTTTTCCGAGGGTTTCCTCAGTCGTAAAGGCGAATGCTGGGACTGAGTCATACTATCAGCCCTCGGACATTCCTTCCCAACTATCCAAACACCCTTATATTTATAGTTAGTCACCTGAAGAGGGGTACATCAGGTAAAGCTGGTGTACACCCTATAACAGGGATTCCTACAAAAATTATTAAATTATACCGGGGTTATAGGGCAAGCAAACTCACGCTAGGGTACTTTGGACAAACTGTTGTTATTTGACACACAAGATTTATTAATCATCTGATCAATAACACTTTGTTTTCGGTTCGAGTCCCAGAGTGTGCAAACGTTCATTGTTACCGCTATCACATCATACTTGTTATGTCATCAACCATGGATTGCTTTGAAACAGTTGCCCATTATTTCCTCTGTAGAACGTGTTCTAAAGACCACAATATTACTATTATCGGTCCGTGCTTGTGTAAGTAGTTTACATTTGTGTTATTGTTGTCATTCTCCGCGTGCATTCAAACGTCCGTTATGGTCTCGCTCGCATTCAACTCAACTCTATGGGTTGGGGTCTCTCATACAACTACAGTTCCGTTAGTACAAATGGAGACAAGACAGATGATTGCGCAATGGAAACAGCGCGTGCGCAGATAAGATGGTCCATGTTGGTAAGGAAGACATAAAACATGATTTGGCATTTGAATTGCAGGAGATGGTCCGTGAATAGTGAACGTGCGTGAACGTGCATACCACACGTGTACGTGCCACGTGGCGTGTGTTGGCGTGACAATAAACGAGTCACGCCTGACAGTCTTGATAATGTAAAACGTAAATGCCACGAGACTGTCCCATTTTTTAAATCTTTGTGCTGACGTTGTAGATAAGATGAGTCAGAGCAAATTGGCGCGATGACTTTTTTCAAATGTGTACTAATATTTGTTTGGCCTATGCGTCACTCATCTATGACGTCAGCATCCGGTACAAGAGTGCGTGCGTGCGTGCGTGAGCATGACTACTTGCATAACGTGCTCGTGCGTGAGTGAGCATGACTACTTGCACAACGTGATCGTGCGTGAGCATGACTACTTGCACAACGTGATCGTGCGTGAGCATGACTACTTGCACAACGTGATCGTGCGTGAGTGAAACTTGCTCACGCGACTATCTCTAATTTGATTGGTCGCGTTGTTGTATGACGCGCGTTGTGCGACGCGCGTTGTGTGAGGCGTATTGTATACAGCGACGCGCGCGACCGAAATATACCATCGAATCAAATTGGAAATGAAATAGGCCTACATGGTTTTATCACTGGCTGTATATTTGAAAGGATTCGAGAAAGGATTTTCTCTTGGCATATGCGACGACGTTATATCTATGCTCTTCAGTTATTTCCCATTTTTATACGTTCTCCGTGGAGATTTGAAAATTGAAAGATACATTTTTTTACGAGGTGAACCCGTATGATGTCTTCGTGATATTTACATAATGTAAATCGGTACGATTTATCTATGTAGACATATTCAAAACATGTTTCCTTTGCCGGGTTCCAACTCAAGTAATGACTTACAAGCTCGTGGGTCCGGTACGCTTATTCCTGATTCCAATGCAGAAGCTCCATACTTCGATTTCCGGTTACGGCGGGTTAATCTATATATACGATATGATACGTAAACAGTGACTTGGAGATATAGAATTACATCGTAATAATGGTATATTAATGGTATAAATGGTATATTAAAACAAGTTTAACTTACTTACGGTAACTGGTTTTCAGTGGGGGGCATCGGTTTACTGGGATGGCTGTAACTTAGTTACTGTCTTAAAAAATAGTTTTAAAATATAATGTCTAAACTCTAAACAAATCATTACTTTTTTAACGTATGCCTAGTTTTGCGGGAATTCTGGTATATATCTTGCATAATATAATATGAAAACCTAATTAATACGGTTGGAGAGTTCCGTATGAAGTAGCTTTTATGATTGAATACATTACCTGTCTAGACGTGTCTCTAGACACGGTGCAAATCTGCATAAATCTCATTTCTAAAACACTCGGGTGCATCCCTGGCGTTGCAATATTTCCACCTTGTTAGCTACGCACGGAGCTCTCGTGTCATGACGTCATCGTGACCTAGGAGAGGTCTATAGGGTGCATCCCTGGCGTTGCAATATTTCCACCTTGTTAGCCAAGCACGGAGCTCTCGTGTCATGATGACCTTCGAGAGGTCTATTGTGCGCCCGCCGCGTGAGAGGCCTTGAGCTCGACTCCCGACACAGACCGCGAGACATCCGAGACGAGACGAGACTCACTGACTGTCTACATTGATCAATGACGAGTGGATGTTTCTTGTTAATAATACTCGTTAGCGGTGGTACTTACAGAAACCGAAGGAGAACATACAGAAGATTTTAATTAGAGAGTACACAATATGCCAACAGTCGGTCAATTGGATTTTTTTGGGTGGTAGTATCTTCAATTAAAAAAGTGATAAATGTCCGAATTGGGGTTCGTAAGAACTAAAAACCAGATTTAAAAAATAAATTGTAATCATTGCAACTATTGGTAATGTAATATAATTATAATACATTACTAATTACCCGGTAACTATAAACATATTTGGAACTTTTTGAATCCAGTTTTTTAGTTCTTGCGAAACCACAATTCGCGTATTTATCACTTTTAATATTGTTTAGCGTTCTCAAGGAGATTATCTCTTGTATATGTGTTGTTATGGATATGTAGAAATGAAAGACTGGTAGAGAAAGGAAATAGTGAGAGAGCTGTTACAAACCAATCCACAGCTAATAGACAACATGATAAAACATCGTCACTACACACGCGCAGTGGCGTACACACGAATATATTTCAGGGGGGCTCCAGCCCACCCAGCCTCCTCCCTTCATACGCCACTGCATGCACGTATCCGATTATCGTGGGTTCCAGGCTGACAAACGCACCTTTCATGTGGATGATGCGGTTTGAACATTGATGTGAAACTGAAACACCGCCCCAGGCTATATAATATAATACCTACGTCACACATGTGTATTGTGCATATTAACATAACGCACATGTTTAATTTATTTTTGTTTTTATTCAAATTCCATTTTATGGTGTATTGCCACTGGCAAACATGTGGTGAAATTCGTAACTATTTACGTGTTAAATTAAATTAAATATTAATCAAGGTGAATTTTACCATGCATGCAGCAAATCATGTGTGCATGTTCAACATCATTCAGGATTCGTGTCCATGGTTGGTTTATACAAGTTTTTACCTTCTCATTTTGTATGTGAATTAATTCGAACGACGCCATAGAAAAATCATTCAACAAAATTCTAAACGGTAACGTGGGTATAAATGTTGATTATTATGGAGATAATAAATAGTATTTCTCGTTACTGTTTTGCATTTCAGTGAATATGTATATTGGGAGGAAATATACCATTTTGTAAAAATAATCCCTGAGTAACCTGCTGCTGCTTACGTGTTACTCTCAATCCAATTCAATTTTATTCAGTTTTATTCTTCTCTTTCTAGAATCTAGTTACATTACAGTATTATACGGATATGTTGAAATAGATACCAGAATGTTCAAATAACATAGAAAATACTGGTATAACGTGAAATGACGTCCAATAGAGTCAACACCTCATGTTTGTTTGTTACTTCACTGTTATGAGGTTGATGGTAAACACACATAATCACGGTCATATAATGTAGCTTACGCAATTAGACGGTCCACACTCAGGACAATCACTGAGATCATTATTTATACTAACATGTTTTCAAGTTAGAAGAGCCAATGTTTTCTAAATAATAATTAGTGTACTTTTAAACTATTACGAAACACGTTTTGAGACGATGATGAGTAGGCCCATACCTCTCTTCTCGTTATCCGTAGTTGTTGTTTTTGTGCCTTGTTTGTTACTTACATAAGCCCATCATTTGGTAACTTCGTAATCCGGTAATTTGTGTTTTTTGTCATTATTTTCCTTAGACACTTGAGGTTTTTCCTAGAAATGTAGTGATATTTACTATTTAGTTAATATGCTATCATTCCGCGTTCGAATATAATTATTATTGTGTCGGTATAAACCTAGCTATTTATGATCCCCGGATGAGGATATTAACAATGAGTCCGACAAAAAGGGTTTGTATGTCTCCCAGTGTGGTTAGTTGTATATTATAAGGTGTGTCGGTTTAGCTTACATTGGCTCGCTTATATATACTGGTTTTACGTCGATCGAATGTGTAATTATTTTATTACGCCTTGTTAGTTTTTCCTCATTTGGTCTTGTTTGTGATGTCAATGGCAGTGACGAGTATGCGGTAGTTGAGCTCGATCAATGGAGCGTATTGAGAAGCGCGCGTGACTCGGAAGCAGTGCACCTCATTATACAAGTGTAACTAGTTCCAGTTCCTCAGAAATAAAAGAGAGACTAGAGACTAAGACATCCCGAGTTATATATTACATTAACAAAAAGAAAAATCATTTTGAATATCTAATTATTTTTTAAAATTAATACACGAATCACGCACGAAGTAAAAAATGAGTTTAGTAAAACAGTGTCAGAATGAATCCATTTAAATAAAAAATAATTATAAAAATAATATAGGGCTATATTTCAATCTATTATTGAAATCGAATTCGTAAAAATGAAAGAAAGTCGTTTATGTGTCCACGATTAATTTAAATGTTTTAGTGATGCAATAAAATCAAATCAAATTATTCAAATAAGTTCGGGTCCGCGTATATTGGAACTTTTGATGTTGGCCTAAGTTCGTGTCAAGGAAATAGAAAAGGGAACTATTTCGATCAAATATTCCTTTCTTCTCCCATTCGGCCCTGCTCTTCCTTGCCTGACTAGTCGTCATAGGGGGTTATCACGACCACCACGATGTACAATAGATCTGACTCGGTCATCTGGCGTTTAATTCTTCTTCATATTTTATCCACTCATCGTCTCGATTAGCCAAAGTTGCATAAATATGGGACGTAAAACCCAAATATCATCACCATCACCTAAGAACAAGTAACTTTAGAAACCACCCAACTGTGCGCTGAAGGACGATGATTGTGGTACGTGGGTTCGACCCCCTCCTATAGATATGACCGTCGGCTTTCATCGCTCGCTAATATCTGCTGACGATGAGTGCATAATATCGCCCAAGTAACGACAATCGCCTCGTCGAACCGTTCTCGCGTGTTACTTTACATTCAAAGCGTGTTCAGTTGGCTATCATACCGTTGAGCTTAGAATTTGTAGCACATTCTAAATTCAGTCATCATACCGAGTAAATCTGTGTGGAGGGCTGGAAGCTCGGTGAATGCAGCAGTATTCATACATTCGACGGACATTTCGAGGGGGGGGGGGGGGAGATTATTTTCTTTTCGACATCGTTATGTATTAAACACAAACTCGTGTATTGATTAGCCTCGTAGAATAAATAGGATTTTATCCGGAGATCGGATTCGTTGGGTAAATTGATAATTACTTTATTTTATTAAATTAAATTGAATTAATTTATTAAAAGGCAAAGACAAGTTGCATATGTACACAGGTACTAGGTAGTCTAACTACAAGTAAGTTGGAGCGTAGCTAAGGCGGCAGCATTCACATCAGTCGTAAAACTTGAATGTGGTTGCTTCATTACAATTACATTGCCATTTTGACGTGAATAGCAACGTCTAAAAATCACAAAAATTAAACTCTATGAAAGATATTTTAAAGTGGTGGTGGGGGGGGGGGGGATGTTTCGAAATTTTCTTCGTAAGAGGCCAGAAAACGACTTTTGTAATTATTAATTTTAACTGTATGTCGTTGTTAAATAACGCATCAAGGCTTACGATATCATGTGTGAAACTCATTCTCATTACGTTTTCTTCTCCGAGCCCTGTTTCGTTCTGAAGGTGTAGCCAAAGATCTTCGGTGTAGCTGAAGTCGATCAACACTTGCGCGGATTGGTTCTTTCCAGCCTGCCGACGTCATAAGCCAGTTTTACGATCAGCGGTTCCTGATATTTATTGTTGTGTATTTCTTCAATTTTCAATCGAGATAAAACCATAGACCCATAAACTCCATCTGCCCATATGGCTCATGTCTTGACTTTATTAGATTCCACTAGTCGTTATTTATTTACACAGAGACGAAGGTTTATACAGTGACTGATCGGTTGAGTGTTTTGATCTACTCGAGTTGTCAGATGGTTGAGACAGTTAAAACCCATTAGTCTCAGTTCATTAGCCGACGTTTCAGAGCTCCATAACAGAGATATACTGGTCCATTTTGTTATGCGCATTTTAGCAAAATGTTAAACTATCAGCTCTTTTTTGTCCGTTTGGCTCAATATGTCTGAAGGTGTATGCTACGTAGATTGATCTGTATCTAAAAACAGCAGAAACGTGCGTTTGAAAAGTAAATTGTTTGGTTCCCAAATTTTCAGACGACCCTTCTAACGTCAATATCCGGTCTAATCCTGTTTATGAATTAATTTGGCACTATAACCTTCTAAATGAAACTATGAAACTAGACTCGAGATCTTCCCTATTATTAATGAAACAGCTACATTTCTCTCTCGTTCTCATTGAAGAAAATCCACACCACACTAATATCAATTTATGTTACTGAATGCGATACATCAAACGAAATCATTGGATATGTATTATGGGTGATAAAAGCGAAGATTGCCGACGGTGGGACTCGAAGGTCGAACCTCCAGCGTCCCCGATCGTTTAGTACTTATTGCTTCACATGAGCGTTCGTTACGTGTGTCACCTTTCATTGTCGGTAGGAGTAGGCTACGTACGCACCTCCATCCTCGTCTATGTAGGCTATATTATATTCATATGGCGAGTTGATATATCTTGATTGCATTAATGTGCGATGAAATTGCGCCAATTGAACCACATGAGTTGAAAATAATATACACAATAACTGTATATAATAATAATTGCATTCAAAACGAGCTTTGTGGAGTTTGGCTTTCATCCGTCACGAACAGACATTTCGGCTGAATGAAAAACAGTTTTTATTTATATCAGATTAATTCACGTGTATGCGGTGATTGACTCGCTAAGCCGAGCGTATATCTGCACAAAGCACACCTATACAGTAGCTTTGCGTGTTGTCGATGAAAGAGCTGTCAAATACAGGATTGATCCGGGCTTATGGCGGAGTCTGGTTCTAACAAATTGTCATTTAATTCTGCGGATAAGTTGTAGTCCAGTCTGATGCCCAAACTCTGGCCGGTACTATCTGGTGACTGGGGAAAAGGGTGTTCGATACCCCTCTTACTACTCTACTTTTGTTCATGAATAGAGGGTCTACCGACAAACCGCCGTAATTCTTTAATTAAGGGCTATTCATACTTAGTAACAATAAGACAATATGTAGGATTTTCTTTAGTCGGCTAATGAGTGTTCATTTGTTCAGACAGATCAATTAGGACCAATAATACTGCAATAGTGATTCCTTTTGGGGAAGACCCTGTTTATATTATACCATCCTTACTCACTCACTCACTTACTTACTTACTTATTTGCTTACTTACTTACTTACTTACTTACTTACTTACTTACTTACTTACTTACTTACTTACTTACTTACTTACTTACCTTACTTACCTTACTATTCTACTTTATACGGCCTCTAACGTTCGACGGTCTTCGGTCCAGGCAAAAGGGCTGAAGAAAGATGTAACATTTGCCAAAAGTCTGTCACAAGATACGGTCGGACACAGTTTAGTAGCTGAATGGCGAGACAGCCATTCACAGTCCGAAACCGAAAATGTACATTTTGCAAATCGTGTCATTTATTAACAGTCTAGTTTCAAAAATAATTATTGCACGTAAATGCTAACAGGAATTAGGTGATCAAATTTTAGTGTAAGTTTTCTTCCTTGTGAAAGAAGTTGACCTCGACTGGTTGAGAGTTGAAAATTGATGGATGCCAAACTAGCTGTTCATATTTTACTCTTTGTTGCCTAGGCTGTTCGTTCTAGCCAGACGTCAAACTACATCTGAATGAATACGTAAGATTATTACCTTATGTGCCCTGGCGGAAATCTAAGTATTCTTACTGTCAAGTCTCTAGAATTATGCCAACGAATTTAATTGTATGTTTATTATTTATCCTATTCTACTGATAATGATGTTTCTGTCAGTAAAACATTTTAAGTCAAAAATATATTCAAATATCTTTTCGTACGTGATTGTAGGTTTTGACTTTGACCCAGTCTTTTATTTTGTATATAATCATAAACATATTATGAGTATAGCCCGCTAAACGATTTTGCTTTATGGGCATTCCTAATCTAAAAAAGTTGACATTCATTCCTTTCAGTCTGTATGTTCAGCTTAGTTGGTTGAGTGGAGTACGATCATTTCCCAGTAAATATGCTACACTGAGATTCTTCTCCAGTGGCGTATTCACGGGGGGGGGAGGGGGGGGACAAACCCCCCCCCCCCCCCCTTTTGCAAAGGAAACATGGAAAATGACCGTTTACATTTCATTTCAATAGACAGCATTTCAATAGACAGTTAGATGTTTTACTTTATAATTATTGTTTATTGTTGTAATTAAAAGCAAAAGCAATACGAAAAATATGCAAATTATTGATTGAGGTTCCTTTTATTAGCGGTGCTAAGGAAAAAATGTGTTGCCAGAAACTCAGTAATCTTGTTTCAGTTGGCCGCTGTAAAACGCACAGATTTGCACTAAAATTACCTTGACGAGATTTTTTTCGGGGGGCAAGCCCCCCGGAACTCCAATTATGTTTCGGCATCCACTCTCTATATGGGTTGAAACCCCCCCCCTTTCCCAATTCCTGGATACGCCACTGTTCTTCTCAACAATGTTGCGTGACAGTATCATGTTATGTTCTCAACGTGCTAGAAAGCAAAGAGATGCTGCTGTAGATCGGCGTAAATTGCAGTAAATTGAGAGAAATTATATGGATAGAAGAAGATCGTAGTTTGAAATCACAAAATGCTGAAACACTCACGCTCGTCGGAGACAGAACAACAAGATAATTGTTTATTTCGATTCGTTTTCTTGAGCAGCTTTTTTTTTTTTTTTTTTTACGTTGATGTTGAAAATATTTAAATTGGATGGTCACAATCCTCACATTGTTGCCCATACTATTTACCATTGCACGTTTGAAAATCACGACGTGGCCAAAGTGTTTTGTCGGGGACTGTACACGTTTCAATATCAAACGAAACACGAAATAGATCAAAAGTGGGAAAGTACATCCAACTAAAACTAACTCATCTCCCGCTGACAAACGTTCCGAGTGCCGAAGCAATCTCGCTCTCTTTGGTTTCGGCAAACATAATTAATAATTGAATGCACCCAGGCCCTGGCCAGACTATCAGTTGTTGGAAGAATCGCAAGACGCAAGACTTACGGGTTGGGGAGCTCGAAAGTCAAGTGAAATAGGTCACTAGCTATGCGTGCTCTTCCTGCCACCTGCCTATCTTTAAGAGGCGGAGCCTTGCATCATTAACTAGGCCTACTGGAGACATTCCACAGCAAAGCACAGTTAACCCTTTCGTCTTCATCCTGAATGTTGCAATAATGATGTGATTTAGTCGTGAGATAGAAGTATACAGTGGGAATGCAGTAGTATGTTGTTGAATGGACACCATAGTCCATAAGCAACTAAATTTGCAGTGGAGGAAAACGTGTTTTAAATTAGACAAATAAAATAATGTTATGTGCAACCGAAATAGAATATATAGTAGGTATTAATTAATTAAATCCCAAGGGATATTGAAATTTCATAAATTGAAATGTAAATTTGTAAAAAATAAAACATAGTATTTGTAAAAATTAAAATACGCCGGAGCATTAGCTGCGTCATTATTATTTGTTTCATATTTGGGTAATTATTTTGGGCTGCGAATGCGTAAAATATAAAATTGCATTTATTATTACTTAGTATTAATAGCCTGTCCATCACGCTTTTGTTCCTCTCATTTCATTGTTGTCTTCTACAAACGTGAACAGTGATATATTTCATCATGTCCTGAATTTTCGATATCAACTAGATTTAAAATCTTTAAATTGTGAATGAAAATAATTCAGGGCATAATGTTATGGATTTATCGTCCGCTTCTTTCACCTCCCTTGTTGTATGACATACCACTCAATTGCTTTAGAAAAAAGTAATTCGTTTAAAAAACTACAGCCTGTATTCCATGCAGACGTTATCGTGAACATTCTTTGACTGACAATGAACAACCGAATGCTTTGTAGTATCAAATGTCTCGATCAATTTCCATGTCTCGGACTGTATAGTGTCTACTTCATACACAGCAGCCCGTAACCTTTCCGTTTCATCAACCGCCCCTGACAAATGACTCGACGAAACGGCAACAAATCTCGTGGCTGGACTTGTTGCGTATTTGTCACGGTCCTGTCATCGTGCAAAGCCCTCTAGAGAGTCTAGAAGGCGTCGGATCTCTCTGGATCTCGCATACTTTGACTCCATGTCGCCGTGACATCGGGTTAATAATGACGTTACCTTGCCAGGGCTGCCGCCGAGAGAAGACAAATAGTCTTATTTGACTCTAGAACACATCAAGCAGCTCCGTCGTGTATATATTATTATCATGCATTACTGTGAGAATAGTTCCTTCACTATAACAACTATTAAACTCCTCTTTACATCAAATTTTATAAGTATAACTATGCAGTTTTCCATATTAATTAATCAATTAATTAATATATTTATGTTTTGTTCTGGGTTCGATCCCCAATCGGGGCAAGCTATTACAGTTGTTATGTACATACCTATAATCAGTGTCAGTGTATGTATGAGTAGTTTACATATTAGTTTTTAATATTTTGTACGGTATATTGAAGAGTGAACGTGCTCCATTTGCTTTATTTCCACAAAAAAAAACATAATAATAGCACAGATAATTAATTGCACTACGTGGTATAGTGTAATCCGCTGCTTGTTATCATATATTATGCTACATACGACATGTTTTTAATTTTTATAGATTTACAGAGTTTGTTCTCCTGTAGAAATACAGTAGTAAACATTGCGCTATCTCCTGTCTTGTATAATAGCTGATAGTTTTTACTTTACGTCTCTATGAATGCATCAAGACGGATGCAGGATTATAGAAACTCAATCTCAGCTGGTTATCAAGCTGAGAGAAAATCCTGATTTATGTGGTGGTATAATGTTAATCGAGCCGTAACATTCCGAAGCAAGTTCTATGCGCTACCAACCACTATATTGCAGGCTGCTTCAGTCTTTATGCAGTCGGTACATACATAATGTGTTGTTATATCCACTATATGTTGTTATATCCACTACTTATTCTGCTAATCGTACAATTTCGTCTTTGACGATACACCAATATATAGTTGAGAAACTGTAAGAATGACGGCCCTTTCCTTATCCCCTCCACAGCTACCGGACCCCCCTCAATTCCATGAAAACGCAAACTGAACAACTGAAACAAACTGATTTTCAGTTACGTATTTCATTTTGTCAGGTTGTCACGGAGTTGAGGGGGGTCGGGTAGCTGTGGAGAGATATGGGGGGCCGTCATTCTTACAGTTTCTCAACTTTAGTCACATAAAGCTCTATAGTCGCGTCATATTAACTTGCACGGTGTTGTCGTCACGGATTATGTAATAGGTTAGTGACGCGTGTGACAACTACCAACCGAAATCTAGTTGCATCTCGTTCTCATGCCTCGGGTATTGTAGTGATAACATCGCCTGCCTGTTGTCAGACGTGGTTGGGTCGCATTTCCTTCACGGTTGGTGCAGTCAATGCGGTGGAGAATAACAATAAATCGGGCGGTGATTACCGTTGAAATAGATCGTGTGGAGCGACCGTCTCTTCTCAGTTAGGGGACACCTTGCTTCTTACGGCGTCGCCAGTATAGATGCAGTGACGTCATTAGCGGCCCCTGGGGGTACAGGTGTGTTCACATGTATTGCGACACTTGGTTGTGAGCCTCTCCTTGCGTTTGTTTACCCAGTTTATTGGTATCTCTCGTGTGTACGATCTCCGTGTACACAGTCTGTACACAGATGTTTGTAACCATCAACGTGCGAAGTCGTGTAGTAAAACGCAAGGTGTGTTTCGTTGTGTGTACACAACATTCTGTTTGGGATGATATGGCAATAATAATAATACACGGATCATCCGACTACAGACTCCAACCCGATGATGTGGGTTCGAATACCGGTTTAAGCTAACGTCATGTCACGTCATGTCATCTATAATATTTACTAGTGTTCAACACAATACTTTGAAAAGCGCGCGAATTTATTGCGTTTTTGTTCGTATATTTAAAATCCCATTGAATATCAATATTTTTGTCGCGGGGCTGGACTGGATATTACCAACGTCTATAGATAACCTTCAAAACAGGATTATGAAAAATGGAGTCGTCGTTTTGATCAGATTAGACAATTTGATACAATTATTATATGATTGACAACAATTAATAATTACATCGATCAATGATACTGGCATACATGTAAACGGTGACTTAGGTGCCGTTTTAGCATTAGCAACTAATTTAGGTACATGAGAATGTGTAAATAATGTGCCTCACTGTCAATCGGTTCTCGTAACTGAGAGGTAGACAATAAAAGAAAATGTGTGTTTTTATTTGTTAAATATTTGCTGCATTATAATGTAGTAGTGTATAGAAGTGTGGCAGTTAGTGATGCAAGCACAGGGTAAGCGTGTAGTGTAGTGTAGTGTAGTGTAGTGTAGTGTAGTGTAGTGTAGTGTAGTGTAGTGTAGTCTAAACGCAATGGTAGTAGGCCTACTGTAGTTACATTGGGCTCGCAAGCCGTTGGCACTTCATGCATAAATAATTCCCGTTGCGACCAGGGAGACGTGTGTTGTAATGCGGCTTAGTGTGCGATGTGTCGATAATCGATAATCGATAGTCGAACTAACGATCTCGATCTTCTCTTTGCTTGCAGGTGGTCGAAACAACACGAGAAATGGAATGAAGGAGCCAGGTCTATTTGGGGAATCGGTGAGTTTCATTATTAGTAACGTATTAATTACTTTATATTCAATTGTGTGTGATTCTCTACGCTATGGGTCTAACCTGCGACCTCGTGCTATCGCCGAGTCTCTGGCCAGTGGTTGATTGGGCACGGGGGGGGGGGGGCAAAGGGATGCACCCCTCACGTATATATTTCTTTTTTTAACCGTCCCATCAAAAAGGAAACAATGTTGTACGACTGCACGGGGAACTTGACCATCCCTAGAAGAAGGAATTCCAACTACACACTTGCTTCAAACTGTCCATAACAATTGCAAAAGTATGTCAATTGTCGATTTGAAACTTGGTACATTGAAAACAATCTATAGTTTGGTAAATTAATAATCACAATTTGTTTTTGTTTCAATAGCTTTTGTGTCGTTTTCAATTACAAACCAAACAAACATTGCGAGTATTGGAATCCTCGGCAATAATAAATTGTATGCATTATAAAGACTGGTAATTAGATCTGTATTTACTGGAGGAAAAAACAAAATTTGCTATTTATGTCAAACCATTTATGTTGAGTACATGTGTCAGCCAGAATTGCAAAAAACAAAATAGCCCAAAAAGGATTAAGGAAGCTCTTCCTTCTAGTTCAAGTTCCTTTATTTTTTCTTTTGTTTTATATAAATTGTCCAGTCTATATTTTTGGATTTTCTATATAGCCTACAAATCCCATTTTTTCAAATTTTTATAATTATATCAAAATTATACATTTTACGTAACAAAGTGCAATATAATTATATCAAAATTATACATTTTACGTAACAAAGTGCAATAAATACAATACCGTCGCGCGGTTAATACAATGACTGAATTACGAATGCACGGCGTTTTTATTTTATTTTATTTGATTTATGTAATTTCACTCAATGTCATTGGAGGAATAACTTATCCGCCATCTTTCCCGTCAGACTTGTAGCAATGTAATCTTTGCTTGTAGTTACCGAAAACTTCTCTTAAGGGCAAAGGATAGTCTCTACGTCAAAAACCGCAGAAAATGTTCATTATTAAATAATATCTCAAGATTGCAACAAGAAAGCGAAAATCTAAATCAGCAGCGAACTTTGCTTTGGTAAGCCCTACAGATTGAATAAAATATTATAACCATTAGCGTAGTATTTTGATTATAATTCGATAATTAGTAATAAAATTAATTATTTAGAAAAAAACATACTGATTATAATATAAGTCATGACTTAGCGCATTCAATGTGTAAGGCTTACTAAACCACAGTGCGCTGTTGATTCAGATTTTTGATTTCGAAGCCCATTCTTGTGATATAAATTAAAAAGGAAAATTTGTTGCGGTTTTTGACGTAGGTGTATCCTTCCCTGTTAAACATTTATTTACACTGATACTGTAAATCGTGGAAGTGTAATAGAATTTTATATCAGCTCACGTAGACCAACTCCGGGATTAGTTTAACCGTTTTAATGAATTTATTTGTGGATTAAGTTATTTAATCAGGCGCGACGGACTCGCTTCACTCGACTCGCGTCAACAATAACCGATCTTCGAGTAGAGTAATCGAATCGTATCGCGTGTTTATCGTTGTACGCGAGCATAAATTATAAATCAGAAGAATGGCTGTTTTCATAGAGAATATAGAGAGTTTGTCAATGTTCTATTTGACCATCTGCGGCGATGGTAGTGGCTAGCGTGCCGCACTCCGGTAGGGAAAGGTCGCCGGTTCGATGACCGGTTGTCTCAACAGATTATACTGCATGCAATGTTTTGGGACATTTTAGTCTCAATATGAAGACCACGCGACATAACTGTCCTCCATTTCAAGAACGCTACGGGCTACGCGACATCGAAAATGTAAATAATGGCACAAAATGGGTTTCGTAAGCACTACAGACTGAATGAAAACATTTTGTGTTCAGTTAGTGTATTAATTGTTATTATTTCATTCCATAGTAATTAAATATAGCCATTCCACTGATTGTAATGATATAAATGTGTTTCGTGCAGTAGTCACTTGTCTGTGCTGCTTACGAAACCAAGTAAGTACTTTGTCTTTGTACCATCCATTTGTTTTATGTTGTGGATTGTGCTTGAGATTTGATTTAAAAACAGTAACTATTTCGTGTGGTTTCAAAATTGGCGGTATTGAAACGTTTTGGGCAAATTTGTTGTGAAGTTTGCCTCTGGCGTCTTGAGTTTCGCACAAGACCAATTCGCGACCACATCGGTCACAATATTATTGTGAATCGTGACCGTTATCTTTCTACTCGAGGCAAACGAGCGGCAATGCACGAACGAATACGGACATACCCGAGATTAAAACGAAACAATAACACCTGTAATTTATTATAATTACTTTTTGAAAACGTCGCGAAATTTCTTTGAATTTGTTTTTGTAAAAGTCGGGCGGGACAATGCCGTATACTCGGAACCATGCACTCTTTGGGAACTAGCAACAAAGCTGTGTATAAGCGCTTCGTCGAAACATGAACTGCGAGATGGGTCCATCACGTTTAGCAAAGAGTCACTTACCTCTTAGACGTGCATGCATGGTAGGGCCTACTCGCTTTGTAGTTAGCCCTGCATGATAATACAACTGATTGTTAGAAGGAATCCCTGCTGTAGAATGCACACAAGTCCGAAACAACCTTGTACCGATGCGTTCGTCGTAGATAACTGACTAGTGACCAATCAGCGATAGGTATTTATTTGTAATCGGGGCTCATTGGTTGGCCACGATCACTCGTCTGTGACGAAACCATCTGTAAGGTTATTTCGCGGCGATTTTTTTTTTGCATTGATAGTTCAGAAGGAATCTCTTAGGGTTGTTTGTTAGTAGGAATCAGACCCAACATTCGCCTTATGACAATTAGGACTTACCTCTTGATTGCTGGTGGCCGTTATCGAACTAGCGACCTTTCAAATGAGAGAATTACTCGTTACCGCTGACCCACCTCTCATCAATTGCTCAGCATTATGGTTACACAGTTCACACGGGTCATTACTTCAACTTATTGTTAGAACTTGGAAATTAAGGGCATAAGTGGAGGTATGGACAAACTCAATTTACAAATTAAACCAACAGCACTTTCGTTTCAAAAAATGAGCATATTTCACAATGTGTAAAAACCACGTTGCCGGCATTTCCTCCACATTGTGAAATCAAATGAACCGAATCTGTAGAGCTACACCGATTCTTGACTTGGCATTGACTTCTTTTAATTTTATTAATCGTATCGCGCGTATTGTGTTAAAATTGCTGAAATTGCGTATTGCATAGTATCTGTACTTTCTGTATTATTGTATTGTGAAATTGCTGAAATTGCGTATTGCATAGTATCTGTACTTTCTGTATTATTGTATTGTGAAATTGCTGAAATTGCGTATTGCATAGTATCTGTACTTTCTGTATTATTGTATTGTGAAATTGCTGAAATTGCATATTGTAGTATCTGTGGTGTTTATCATAGACAATATCACTTTGTACTAGACTAGTCCTATAATACTTGCAAGTTGTTGACTTAGCATCAGTATGCTAATTTACGTGCCTCCAGGCATTCGATTCACCTGATAAAGCTTCTAAATTGCAGCAATAATTGTTCTAGAAACTCTCTTGGCGAAATGATTAGAATTAATAAAGTGTAAAATATTGTTTTTTACATTGTACTTGCACTTTACTTTACACTGTATAATCTTAATTGTTAGTAATTGTCAGGTATTTAAATACGTGTATTTCCACCGTAGCACACAATTATGTGCATTTATGAATAATTAATTGATCTGGCTTATCATGATCCAATAACCCAATAACCTTCTTATACCATGGCTGTTTAGTATTATGCTGGTATGTGATTTACGTTGCATTATAATTACCTGTTAACTGTAATTATAATAATGAGAGTATATTATTACAAGTGCAGTTTAGTAATGGGAAAAATAATAATGATTATACACACTAGATTAGTAAACTCAATTCTGCTTATAGACACGCCATGTTGAGATAGAAAGTGGAAGAATAGTTAATGCCGTGACTGGGACTCGAAACCAGATCATCCGACTGGATGAACTTGGTTCGACTCCCAGTTCGGTAAACATTTTATTACATTGATATCATGTATCAAATAGTGGATACTTAACATAATTTGCATTGTTTTAGAATTAGTGTATTCAAGTCAAACGCCAACAATGGGGTTATTGACGTGATATTTCAATTGGTAGTAGCCGGTGTAAAACTCAGTGCACGAGGTTAGATGTTTGTTCGGAATAAAACCATTATTTTGCAGCCCCCGACATCGATTTTCGTTTTCGTTATATAACATTAACATTTCAAAATATACCTTTTTAACCATACTCTACTTATAACATACATCTTGGAGGCGCGAATGACCCTCGCCGTTAAAAGCGCCCAAAATCCAAAAATCAATCAATCAACCGAACCGGTTCTCGTGCGCGTACTCTTCAGTAAACCAGTGTTTCTGAACGTTCTTGTAAGTCTAATTGCAAGGTACGATACAGCGAAAGATCCTCTGAGTTGGCCGCGGGTGTTGTTGGACTAGGAAGTAGTTTGACGGTCCGTCGGTCTATTTCATCCTCCCACACACACGCCCAGGTGCGTGAAGGCCCGGGGATCGAACCCACGATTATGCGAGGCCTTGACCCCCCCCCCCCCTCCCCCGGTACCGTTACTCAACCGGGTATCGAGCCCTAGTCCTGGCGTATGTACAACGCGAGCAGCGATTCGTTGAGTCCTGCTCTACTCCCTTGCGGCCATCACCAACAGGGTAACGCGTCTAGGGGTCCAGGGATCGAGCCCTGGTCCCTCTCCCCCGGGGAGCGAACCCTGGCCCGGGCATAGAGCCCTGGTCCCGCAAGGCCTTGACACTGCCTTGACCCCCACTACCGCTACTCTAGGCGGATATCTGCCCGGCTTGTCTTGAAGGTAACGCGGACCCACCGTGTGACGTGTTGTGCCTGGCCCGGGGAGCGAACCCAGGCCCGGGGATAGAGCCCTGGTCCCGCGAGACCTTGACACTGCCTTGACCCCCACTACTGCTACTCTAAGCGGAGATCTGCCCGGATTGTCTTGAAGGTAACGCGAACCCACCGTGTGACGTGTTGTGCCTGGCCCGGGGAGCGAACCCTGGCCCGGCAATAGAGCCCTGGTCCCGCGAGGCCTTGACGCTGCCTTGACCCCCACTACCGCTACTCTCATCACAGAGAGCGGAGATCTGGTCGGCTTCTCCTGAAGGTGAACGCAGACCCACCGTGTGACTCAGTCGGTATTTGGAGTGAAGATGTGTTCGTTGTGTTTCTATATCAGTGACCGGCTCAGGCTTGAGGCCCTTTGTGCACACTGTGAAAGTTTTATCGAGAGGTAATGATGGCTTACTAGCCTACTTCTTATTTGCTTCTCAAGGAGCTACAGGTAACCGGTATAAGTGTTCAATCATTCAATTATAGACAATCAATAAGAAACTTTTATACGGCAAAAATATCAGGTAAGTTCGTTATTTTTTCCACTGTCAGTAAACCGTGGTGTATTTGAACACTGATTGTGATGGGGTTATAGTTGTGGGGAGTATTTGTTTAGCATATTCATGTGTTTTATAGTTACTAGATATTCTACCTACAACTTGCGAGTGGCTGCTGTAGGAGATACGCATGGCTATATATGCAGGATCATGTTCAAATACATTTACAGTAACGGTTTACTGACAATGGAAACAAAAATAACGAACTTATTTTATATTTTTGGCGTATGAAAAAGCATCGATTTATATTTTTGTTATGGGTTGAATAACATTAATGTCCGTAGCGCAAGACACATTTCATACAAAAATAGATCAATTGAATTTAGATTTGGTAAACAAGTTGTATGAATTTGGTGGTGTTGTGTGTTTAAAATCACGAGTTCGTTACGAAAATATTTGTTATTTTATAATCTCAGAGATTCTAGTGGAAAAATATTACCCCCCATTAATCTCCAACATAATCAACAAAAGCTATAACCGTACAATAGGGCAGTGAACAATGCAATTCCCCATTCCAACACAATGTATAGGTATCTTTCATCGCTTATTATATTGGCCAACTTCTTGGGGAAACATTGTTTAACAAAGGTCTTTGGGGATATATTACAAGAATAGGGTCAGATGCACGTATAGGACATGTTTATGGTTGCTATGTAGTTTGTTTTTCTTATGGAAAATAGCAAGTAATAAAACAATCCTCAAAGTATCCGACAACATATTTTTTGTTCGAAAAGTGTTGCAGATTTACAGGACAGCAAAATGTCATAGTGGTTGATTATAGGTAAAAGAACATATCATTTTAAAATTCAGTATTAATTTATTTAACAGTTTTCAATATATTAATATTTTTGCATAAAATAGGCAACTATAGACAATCGGTATTTTTCCAACGTATTTAATTGTAATATAGCTTGCATAAAAAGTAGATCTAGACATCTTTTAAAACTTACTCGGGATGTGTAGCATACCTTACAGTGTGTACATAGCATCTCTTCTTCAGAAGCACTTGGTAGTGCTCTCATAGTGCATGGAACTGCATAATATCTATAGCTCAGTATGCTAATTTCTTACATCTCTATGGGTTCAGAACGCCTACACAGTGCACATACATTAATAAAACAAACAAGCTAACCACTATAGCTGTGAGACATCATAACGATACTAAAGTGTATTATTAAATTAACTAATCTTCATAGTTATGTTTTAATGTGTGACCTGAGACCGAGAGGTGGATATTTTCTTCCTTAACAAGTTCTAACAACAGCTGTACTAGTACCAACGTAACTGGTCTCATAGCTACCTCACATCCCATCTACCGCCCCTTCCGTGCACGCTGTTTGAACGGAAATAAACAGATTCTTGCCGTTCTCTCACACATTCGTAAAGGTAGTCTTGTGCTTAGTCGAGTGCATAAAGGCTGGTCCACACAGATTTTTAAGACATAATGCATAAGGTTTTAAGACGTTGTTTTAAAAACAACAATGAAAACAACGTCTTAAAACTAAAACTTTGTGTGAACGCCAGTACGTGTTTCCTATGATCCAACTTTACGACTACGCGTTAAACCTTAAATCGTATGTCTTAAAAATCTGTGTGGACCAGCCTTTAGACTCACCCGCTGTGTTTGGAAGTTCAGGATATCCAGCCCAAGGTTGTAAATTATCCCTAACGGACATGTTGTAAGTAGATGATAGGAACTGAGAAGTAGAACATTTTAGTTACGCAAAAATGATGAGATACCCCCGATTTTTGTCGGTTTTAAGCTTTCGTATTTTCAAAACGTAAACCAAAATGTGTCATTCCAAAGAGAAAGTAATGCTCTTTCTTATGAATGTTCATCTGATCCAATAAATATTTCCGTCTTTCAAATGAACTAATTTAACTGTTGTGTTGTTGAAAAACACGTTTTGCAATCAAATAAGTTTGCGTATCCGTGTGTAGTGCAAACGCGCGTAATGCTGCGTATAATACAGTAGGGTTTGCCTAAACCACGCTTGACCTGAGAAGTGCGTACAACAAAACAACGTAGAACAAACGTGCCGTCTCAGCAAACAATCATGTGCTTTAGATTTGAATTTATCCGTTACAACTCACGAGTTAAAGATGTTTGCCAGCCACACTACACTTGCCAATACAATAACGCTGGTATATATTACAATTTTATGTAAATAAAACAGATTGGTACGCGTTATAACGATCGTGAGAATATCAACGTGTGTAAATATTATATATACAATCTTTTATTTATCTTTGTAGTCGATGGTTTTGCGGCGGCGTCATAACGTGACATGGAAATGAGTTTTTACTGTTAGGTGGCACGATTTCTTTTACTGCATGTTTTATTATTATTGGTTTTTAGGAAACTCTTGCATCACTCGGTGGTCGTGTAAGAAGTGATGCTTGGAGCTCATTAACGGGGAAAACGTAGAGAATTATTAGAAGTGTGACAGTTGAAAACCACACTCGTTTCGGATATCGCACGCTGTGTCATAAAGTGGCCACGAGGGGCAGCACTTTCGCCTGTGTTTTGTGAACAAATATTGACAATCCGTTCCTGAAACTGAAGGGACACGTATATGCACCATCCATCTGTCAGAACTTAGACTTAGCTTAACATTTTCTAAAATGAATGACAATATTTTTTGTTTCATAGTAAAGAAACGAAATTGCTTTCAAAAAGATTAAAGTAGCAAATTTTAAAATGTCAGTAGGCCTAGTATACCAATAAGACAAAACAAAAATATTTTGTACACGTTGTTTTGATTCTTTATAGCTACTTGTTCGCATTAAACTTTTTTTTTTTTTTTTTACCGCTGGTCGAACATTAATGATTGAATTTTACTATCGTTTTTCAAATCGTAATCGATTGGTACGGTAGTATTGGGTTAAAGTTGTTCGCCATATCTCTCATCGACTGTAACTGTAAGCTTACGTCACACAGACAGATGACTCACTCGCACAGCTCCTCTCACCAAAAACAATTCACACCCTGACAGATTTACGACCGCATATTTTATATCACGCTTTTAATGTGTAAGATAATGATAATAATTATTCTCTGTGGATCTGAAAAAGAGTTAATTAAATCGGACGTTGATAAAGTGGCCACTCTTTAATCGGACGACTTTGAAAGAACGAGAATATTTTGTCACACTAAATCACTGCTAACAATCTCTACTGTACACAATGCCGCAGTTGTACTTCCGGTTCACTGATAAATCCCCTGGCGGGGGCTTGTCGAACACCCAAATCAGGACGGCGCATCCATTTTCATAACGATAGAAATTACATGTTATTCAAATAGAGAATGATTCAGAAAAACAAATAAATTGATCAGTTAAAACCAAAAATTAATTCTAACTGAAAATAGCAAAACAGAAATACTTGAATTATTCATGCATTCTATCTAAATGTTTAATACAGATATTTTAAATCAGCCTTTTACGTTATTAAGCACACTTTTTGTAGTGGGCACGAGAATGGCGATTTTCGAGCTCATGAGGTTTACCGTACCTCCGCTAGGGGATTGACGGACTTTGGGAGCTTCCGGGCTTATATGACATCTATAGGCATCTACACAACTACCATCGGGTTCATAAAGTTGTGTATTTCTGTTTTGATATTACCACAAAACGTGTAAAATTAGAAATCCTCTAATTTCCCCTCGAAATCCATTTTTCCCCTCCTACCTACTTGACCCTTTCCTCCAGTCTCCTCTGATGTCATACGATTTTGAGTACGTCGTTGGTTATAAACACCCCCTCCCCTCCCCCTCCCCTCCAAAAAAAGCTCTAAGAAACTGTGAAACACCAAGGTAGTATCACATAATTCTATACGTAAAAAAGTAGCTCAACAATTTATTCAAAATTACTTGAAATAACCAAAAAAAGCGAGTTATTTCTGTGTCGTAAGATGTTTTTTTTTATACAACTATAAAATGACGGGAAGCTGCGAAATGTATAATTTTTAAACAAAAGAAGCAAAAAAATAAGTAATGTTGTCTACATGTACTCCATACATTAAAAAATTAAATTACGGTGTTTTGTCATTTTACTTCCATAACTATTAATTATTTAACTGTGTATTTTCACAGTCGCGAGACGCGCTGTTTTAAATGCGACAGTATATTGTAAAAACGTCGACGCGTGATTTGTCTACGGCGGAACTAATATTCAAATCTGGCGTGCGTGCGTGCGTGCGTGCGTGCTGTGGGAGCTTGTCAGCGCAGCCTCCGCTCCGGGCACGTTCGTGTTTTCAAAACGGAAATACTTGGGTTTTAGCTTTGACCGCTCCTGATTTAATTCATTTGGCAATCTAATTATTTTATACCAGATTATCTTGCAGCGGCTACGGGAGTCACCTATAGGGACATGGGTTCGAATTCCGCATCCGCATAAGGTATGTTTTTGTTTTAATTGTCCATCTAGGGCATGACTTTGGGAGGCGACGGGGAAGCAAAATGCAACAATTTCTGAATATTTAAAAACTATAAACTTTTTTTCTAAAGCTGTAAATCCACATAACATTAATACTCGTTGTCGTTAACATGATTGACGTTTACGACAGCTGTCAAAGCGAGCGACAAATACGTACAAACTCGCATCCATGACCGGGGGGGGGGGGGGGGGGCTACCATTCCTGAAAGTGTCTCGGTGACAATATTCACTTGAGTGAGTGTTTTCCACGCGGTCCGCCACAGCAATCAGCCAATAGCAACACGTAGATATCTCTTAGTTTAGTTTGTGCCTTGTGGTTGTGGTTCACGGTGATTCCGATGCCGAAAAGTACTTTTGGTACACGGCTACACTTATCTAATTTATTTATTTATTTATTTATTGAGTTATGCTTGTCGACTGTTCGTCTAGGCTATATGCCCCCCCCCCCCTCCCCGAATAATAATTGTTCGAATAGTCTATTCTGAGGTACCCACATCATTACCATTCATTCACAGTGAACTATAATTATCAACAAACAATAGGAATACTTTGCTCCGACCTTGGTATTAAGTTCTTCACCTTCGTTGCACAATTAGCGACACATGTACAGTTACAACAATAATGTACTAGCCCCCAGCGTAATGATAGATTCATGCCTTATCTACTGTTTTCTACAAAGTTTCCATGCGGAATCTTGTCTATGGTTGATATTTAAAAAAAAAAAAAAAAAACTCCATGAATGGATTATTTCGAAATAATATATTCTTGTTCTTTAAAATGTAGTCAACTTCTCAAATTATGTCTCTCCTGAAGTATGGTCTAGGGTGAAAGGTCGCCTGCACCCTTATTTGCAGGTAGCATTCATGCAAGGCGTTTAGTGAACACGCGGATGCAACAGGAAAATGAATGAAGATGGTGAACTTAATGTAGCAATAGTTCTACCATTGGTTCTTCTTTAGAAGGTAGAAAGGCCCATGCCCATATTAACTCTTACCGCCGGCTGGGCCGAGCAATCTTGTAGCAGAATCCTCCTCTCTCATGACTTGAATTAAAAATTGAAATGCGTATGGTATTAAATTGTGTATATGATTGTGGATGTGTCATAATAATTATGCCTATGAGGTAAGAACTTAGAATGTAAAGGGCGCGCACACACACACACACACACACACACATCTAGCATTGTAATTTGATCTCATGTCCTTACTTTGCTTTCACCAGCATAATTATTTTGAAATTGGCATTTGCGTTCCCTTTCAGTAAGAGACATGCTTTATCCGTTGACACATCTTGTAAAATGCCTCTTCAGTATAATATGATACTTGGTTTAAAATATGTTAATATTGCTATCGTGGATCATGAAAATGTAAAACTGCTGCTTTTAGTGTTGAGGAGTTCCACTTGCTGGACATTGCTTGTTAGCTTAGCTCATTGATGGAACATTTATGAAGATAATTGTAATTTTATTTATATTGTGAAGAAATCCACATTGTGATATTTATTCGCATGGCTTACATAAGCAGAATATTACAATAATGTTCACATTTTATATTTTAATCTGAAGCAACAAAGCTACAAGAATTAAAGCGATTGTTTCTATTACGAAATAAAAATTATCTCTTTGTTGACCAAGGAAAAAGGTGACCCCCCCCCCCCCCCCGCCTCATCCTCGTACGCAACTGTGAAGACATGTTATATGTAACATGTAATGTTATATTCATTATCCTTTACTTGTTTGTTAGTATTACTTGTTAATAATAACTTGAGTTAATTTCACACGTCTCCATTTGCATCTTGTTTTTGACTAAGCCTCGGAGAAATGCATTTTGTAACATGTTCAATTTTTTATTAATTATTAACATATTTTGCAATTTGTCGCATCTATATGTGATTCCATGTTCAAAATTCAAAGTGTTCATTAGAAAAATTATGACTATATCTCATAATCAAAATGCACTAGTTCATGTTATGTACACTTTACCCAATACAATATTTTCAAAGATACATGTATGTATTGAAACTTAATTTTTTGTAATTTTTAGTGAAACTTTATAAAATGATATTTTATATGATTTTGATTGATGGCACCACAAAGTGTTCGACATAAATTGCCATGTTTTCCTACTCATAAACATTTCCCACATTCTTTAATTTTGCAAACGATCCTAAACGTCTTGTTTCTGTTCTCAGCCGAGTGACGGAGTGGAGCTAACGCTGGGTGAGCTACAGGATATGGCCACCAGACAGCAGCACCAGATCGACTCTCAGCACCAGCTGTTGGTCGCCAAGGAGCAGAGACTGCGCTTCCTGAAGCACCAAGAAGCACGAGCGCACCAGGTCGCCTCTGAGAACGAGAGGTTGAGAAGACTTCGGGACCGAGTGGAGGCTCAGGAGCAGAAACTCAGGAAACTACGAGCGCTTAGAGGTCAGGTCGACCACAACAAAGTCAGCAATGCTTCTCTCAGTAAGTACTCTCCATATTCAAAAAAATATATTTATAATATTTTCTTTATTGTACGCTCAACTTTTTGTGCACATAAAATAGTGCACAATAATTAACATCCTACAAACACATGACATTTAGTTATCAGTTATAATTTAATTAGTATTGCTCCACTATAGGCTATCTAGCTGGTAGCAAAAACTAAACTAGTACCCTAGCAGTTAAGACTGGAGACTGGGCGAATTTACCATTAGGTGACATAAAATCAGCGCTGCCACGCGAAACGGCTCTAGTTGAACTCAAGTCGTAAAGAAGTTTCCTTATCGAGAGCTTGTTTATCCATTCTTTCAAAGCCGACTAAGGGATTAGAGCCTCACCGCTAGGATCGCCACCAAAAATATACCTAACGTTAAGAAAACCGGGATTTTCCTTTCCTAACAGCTAGATTACTATTAAGATTTTTGGTGGAAGTGAGTTACGTCGACAGAGAAGGTTGTTCATGGTTCTACCCCAGGCCAGGACCCACTTGTTTTGAAGAGATGTATCCACAAGTAGGCTCTAACTCTAGTGTTAACTACTCCAATTATGTGTGTACGATGATTTAATTTGCAATATAACATCAGTATGTTTTGTAGCCTGGGTGTTTGTTATGTATGTCACTCTTACATCAACATTGCTAGCACATAGGGGCAAGAAGCATTCCTACTTCACATCATGGGACAGTGCTATAGTAAGTCACTAACTACGGTCTACACTGATTTCTTATTGAGTTTCATTGTAATACTGATTTATAAAAAAACTCTAGGCTTGCTCTTGTATCATCTTGAGTTTATAATCTATAAAGTTTAAACAACAAAGTTTGAGTTCCATGGGACGGGTCAGTAGTAGTAAAAAACCATTGAACAAATCTTATTGAAAGATTAAGCAATGCAGCTTTGGCCACTTAATTATTTTGTAATAGTCACTCCAAAAAGGAATAACCATGGAACACCAGAAAGAACCTAGAAGGAATGCTTGTAATCATCTTATATCAACAAACCATTAGGTTGTTGTTCTTTTCATTTTGAAACTTCTTTCAGTGTTGATCTCAATTGTTACTTTTCTTGCATCTACAGTTTACTTTGTTACAAAAATCTACTCATTGTATAATTTGGAAGAATGCACCAAATGCAGCAATTATCATATTGATAAGACAAAAGTTACAACTGTTGGTTTTCATATATTATTCCAAATTTGGAACCTTGAGTGAAATGTCAAACGTCGCATTGGCCGATAAGAAAATTCAAAAGTTCATTTTATCTTAGTGGACTATGGGAGAGAAAAGCTTGAATCTTAGTCAGATGTTGGTTTTGCAGAAGTGTTATACTGACTGTGTGTTTCCGTGTGTTCAGCTTCGGACCTCGACTCTATCCGAGGACTCTTCAATGAGAAGGAGAAGGAGCTGTCGCTGGCGGTGGCAAAAGTGGAGGAGTTGACTCGCCAGCTGGAAGACGTCAAGCGGGGGAAGGGGGTGAACAAAGACCAGGGGGAAACCACCTCCCCTGCTGTCTTGGAGCTGGACAAACTGAGAAGAGAGTTGATGGTAAGATCTTGATCCATATTTATAGCTACTGGTATACGTGAAGTTTGTCGTACACACACAGTTGTTAAATTCTTAGGTCTAAATCCTTATGTTGGTGCAAACAGATACCATACTTAGGTTAATTACAAGCAAATCACTTGAATTGAATTAACAGAACTACAAGTTAAACTTATGACTCGAAAGTAAAAAAAAAAGCAAGTCCCGTAAAGCTGGTTAACATTTGATGAAACTCATCACTCAGTTGTCAGTAATTGTTAAGTTTGTCAACTCTATTAGTGTGCGTGACCTTAGCTCATGCTTATAATATTAAACAACTTTTGGGTTATGTTGTGCTAAACTAAAACTAAAAGTGGCATGGTTACAAAGCCACAAGAAAGTTTACCAAAAATGATCATTTTTGTGTCACGCTTTGACTGTCTTTATCATCATACTAAGAACTATTAAAAACTATAATAACCAAATTCAATGTGTGAGATGGTATAATTTTCTTTTTTTTTTATAGTGAAATATAGTGATAATGTAGGGCATTATATTTTAAATGTGTTCTCCCGTTTTAAAAACAATGTTATCGTAAAGTGGGATGTTCTCCATTCTATTCCAATTTGCATCCTATGTATGTGGTAAATAAACACTAATTTATAATTTAAACAGCCACAGTTTTAATACTTAAGTCTGCTGGCATTGAAAACTATGCAAATTGGAGCAATTTTAGATTTATTTGTGAAGATTATAATGCCAAGGTAACATGTATGCAAATTTTCTGCTACGTGGTGCACACAATGATAAGGCGGGTTTTTAAATAACTGTTGCCAAAAAAAATAAAGGAAGCGGGTTGGATCCTTTAGTAGCAGTGTTATTGCTCAAGCAGTTATGATAATTTGTTTTAATTCACTGTGAGAAGGGAATGGGATTTGCATTCAAAAGAATTAATTTTATGTCATTTGCCAAATTAGTCATTTTCAGTTACTATCAATAGGGAAAACATAAACTTGCTAAACCTAAGCATTACTTTACATTGTATAGGAAATACTTGACATATTACTTATTTGTATCCATTTCTGTCCTTTGAAGCATGTTCACATTTAAATTTTCAAACAAAAAAGAAGTAGTATTTACTATTATTTAAATACAAATTTTCTGCTCATAAAAACTAATGACTGTTGATTAATTCAAGAAAAAGCCTTTACAATGATAATCTAAAGCAATTTATTTCATATAAATTTCTCAACTGAGAATTGTTAATTAAATAACTAAATGCCAAGATATGATTTGTCCGTACAACAAACTAACAGACATATTGACTCCTAAAACAATAAGAGAATACTTGCTTACATTTTATTAATGAAACATCAGCGAGTTTATGTGTTACCTATTTAAAGAAAAACGCATTGTTTGTTTCTAATAACGTACTAGTGCTGACTTGGTGGAGTGATAAGTGTGAACAGTATCTGGGTGTTGGCCAATGTTGTGGTGGATTCCTGGCATCCGGCCACCGTCAGATTATTCCAGCTTATTGCATCACTGTCTTTAAATCACCTGGTCAAAGTATAGACTTGCTGTCCAGTCCAGACCGTAAGTCTAAGAGAACCGAGGATCAAAATAAGCTGAAAATTTCATGGCACGATGCCAATATAATTGCAGCCAAGAACTTAATATAATTTTAAACATTCTGAATGGGGCTGTCATAGTTGAAATTGCCGGTTATAATTCACGAGTGAATCTCAAGATGATCTCTACAGATACAGGGTTGTTAAAACTAAAAACATACACACACTTGAACTAATGTAATAATTAAACATTTTGCTGTCTACATAATATATTACATGTCTGATACCTTTTGGACTACCCACTTTTCATTCATTGCAAACATGGTTGATGGATGATGGGTACCAAGGGTGTTTTTATAGTGAATGAAGCTTGAGAAGAACACGCCACTGGAAAAGTGCCAGAATATACTTGAAAAGTTCAATTGTGCTATGTGAGGAATGACGATCAAGTGATCTGAGTGTTTAATTAATTATGCACCCTTTGATCATCAACTAATCGGGCAGCTGTTACTTGTCATTCATGAAGAATAATATGTAGGCTATGTATTGTACGTATGTGTAAGGATTGGTACACGTAGTTAGTTCTGTAATCGTACACAGTAATTGACAATGCATTAGTAAAGTGGGCCCATTTATCATTAGGGGAGATTACCAATATTGTGGTTATTAAAACGAATGCAGCTAGTATTATTATTTTAGATGTACACTATGCACATTTACTCTTCACTTGGGTATCAATTATAAGTTTGCCTAATTGTTCTTTATATTGGGTTTTGCCTGAAATTTGATTTACTAATAGGTAGCCTGCATTTTTTATATTATTCAACAGAAAGCAATTTCCTTGTCATCGGGCACAAATGGCAGTATTCTTGCTAGACTTGTTATCTTGGATACAATTGTAAATAAAGCTGTTCAATGAAAATGTAAAAGAGATATTTATATTTTCATAGTATCGGTAATAAATCTCGACTGTTTGGTGAGTCATTGCTCTAATTGAAACGTTTCACTGTTAAGACATGTGTTGAGAATGCACATGTAAATGTCAAATGTGCTGGGATGTTTGACAAGTGAATATCCTATTTGGCTTGAGTAACCCATCTCTTAGCCAAACAAATCTAGATCAGATTGTCATTAATAGTGCAGGTAGACGTGAGGGTTGGATTCACAGTTGGTGATCTGCTTTCCTTGAACGTTGGTCTGTGTGTGTTTAGCGTACTCTACTCCACTGAAACCTACATCGCAGTCCATGTACATTCTAAAAGTATCTAGGTTTATTGAGTCCTCTCAGTGCGGGGTGAACAGTGCACCTAAAATGGATTGTAGAACTGTTAAGAACTGTTTCCTTGAATTGATCGACTACTATTGCTACTTTTTGACTGTGTTGTATTTTCGAATTGTCCACGTCTTAGAATATGGCTTTACAGTGGGGGTAAGCTTATGATTTTTGTTTAAATTAGTAGGCTAATATAAATTTATTTTCTATTGAAAATATAAATGTCTAGCATAAACATTTATTTCTTTATTATGTAATATTTCTTACATAAACTTGATTAGGCCTAATTAATTTTATTTATTTATTTATTTATTTATTTATTTATTTATTTATTTATTTATTTATTTATTTATTTATTTATTTATTTATTTATTTATTTATTTATTTATTTATTTATTTATTTATTTATTTATTTATTTATTTATTTATTTATTTATTTATTTATTTATTTATTTATTTATTTATTTATTTATTTACTTATTTATTTATTTATTTATTTACTTATTTATTTATACATATAAATAGGTTCCGGTTGATACATAGTGGTGCACAAGACACATGTATATTTAGCTTATCAATTTCTCAAGTGAACAATAAATTCACTTTGAAGACACAATTAAGTGTTTTGTGGTGCACATAGATTATTAATTTTCAACTAAACAAACTAAACAATTCTTGTAGGAATTGAGAGTTGTATGACAAGTACCAACCAGTCACTTCACACCTAGTGTTGTTTTGGATGTCACACAAAATAATTCCATCCCGTCACTATTCACTATATACACTTCCTTTTATTATTTACTTTTACTTTACTTGAGAGTGACAGTGTTAACTAACTTTAGTAGCAAAATCTATTGACAGAAGAGAACTATTTCTGTATAGTAATTATTAATAATGTAATGAAGGATAAATTGAAATATTCGGTAGTAGTCACAGGTAAACTAAATGCGTAAGTGTAACATGTAGTCCTGAAACATGCAAATCAGTAATAAACTAACCTAAAACATGACTAGAACATATTTCAAGTTCAAATAAAGGAACACAGATACGTATAAACATGAGAAAACAACTATAAAGTCAATGTTTCAATCATAATCAAAAAAGTATTTCTTTGGAGTTTTACATGACTGTATTTTCTTATGTGTTTCATTATTATTAGTTAAGTTAATCAACGGTAAACTTAATTTTGCAATTCGCACATACAGTTCTAACAATGTTTATTTTCTCAACTTTTCTAGTATCGTAACAAACTGAATGAACAGCAAAATGCCAGACTTTCTCAACAGAGGGAAGCGCTAACGCAACGCCAGGAAGAAATGACCAACATCGACAAACGAATATCCGAACTTCAAGACCGCCTTCATCAAAAAAGGTTACTGAATCAACAGTTGGCCAACCAGATTACAGCTGCTAGTCACAAGGCTTCAGGACAACAGAATAGGTACAGGTTAATGGGGTTCGGCACTGCTTCAGTTCCTAATTTAGAACTATGTGAATGTCATTTGTTTTCATTACATCTCAATCGATCTGTGTTGCTGTTGATCCCATCATCAGACATGAATCTGAGGTTTGAGTTAATTATTCTGAATACAATATTAATGGGGTGTAAACTAATTTGAAAGAAATAAAAAATTAAGTTTGAGGAACGGAAGGAATTAAATTTTAATTTTAACTGTGGGCAGTTTTGTCTATAAGATAAAAGTGGCTCTGGCTTATTTATGAGGGCCTGTTATATGTAAAGTGCAGTGATATTATCAGTGTAATAAAAACACTATGTACGTGGGGACAGGTTTGATGGAATGTAGTGTACTTTACTAGTACTTCTCATAAGATAATGTATGTTCAAGAATATGTGAATTTGTGAAGTTGGTAATCGTAAGACTATATTCTACAATAATATTAGACATGATACTAGCTAGCTATACTACTAATATGATATAGTAGGCTACTACTATATCACATAGGTAAATATAAAAAATTAATACTGTACTACATGCAGTACCAGTTTTTCAATTTGTAGTTCCACTAATTACGAAATTATAATCAAAATTATTAAAATGAATTTACTACCTTTATCTCACATAATGAATTCAGAAACAGAATAGAAGAAGTGGTAAAGAAAGCTCTAGTATTTACATTGTTATCCCTCACTTTTTATTAACTGGGTTTGTGAAATTGTGAAATTACCTCATCATTTTAGCTGAAGAACACACTTTTGTAATATAAATATATATATTTTGAGTGGCTCGTTGGTCCAGTGGTTAGCATCCCTGCTTCCAATGCAGAAGGTCCCGGGTTCAAATCCCGCTTCAGGCAGAAGTTTTTTAACTTCTAATTTGAATTCAATTCCATTACTTCTTGGCTTAGGAATAAGTAAACGGTGACTTTGGAGCCGTCCTAGCAACGAAGCACTCAATAAATTCAAAGTTGTTCTGAATCGGCCTTGTTGATTAGCTGGCATTTGTCCGCAGGTGTTCGCACTGTCCAATCACTGATTCATATGTTTCGTATTTGAAATATCGATCTTTGATTGGTTATCGCTCACTCGTCGATGGTGTTCTAAGCCTACAGGGTTGGTTTAGTCGCTTTAAATTAAAGTCCCCCACTGCAAATCAGTTTAGTTACTGAGTGGGTAGACTCTAAATGTGAATTTATTTATTTATTTATTTATACTAATATTAGTGCATGACACTGCAGTTTAACTTATTTAGTGACAACATTTTTTTATTGTAACTGTTAATTTTTGTAAAATGATTTATTTTTTGTGCGGTTGAGTTAGCCTAAAAGTACTAAAACGTGATGTGATGCTCACAGAGGCGTAAACCCCGGTGGACCGCTGCAGCATCACCCGTATCCGCATCCTGGCAAACTGCTGCGGCCAGTGACAAGCGGGAACATTGCTGCCGTTGAGCCGTACCATCACGTCCCAGTCTCAGCCCCCAACACTAATATTCCACACCACCAGGTTAGTCTAATTAGTTGTATGACCAAGACAACGTAGATGGACAACCCGTTCATTTGCTGCATCCTTTCACCTTTAGGCATTCACATTTAGCAATAACCATGTAATGTACCCCGTCTGAGGGGGATATATAAACAATAATAGTAATAGGAAGGAACCAACAGCTTACCTTGTAGTAGTTGCGGCCTTCGGAGTCGATAGAAACACAAAAAAGATATATACAAAACGTCGAGACAGTTTCGGCCTGACGTGGCCTTGATCACCCTCCACCTTCGTCGGGTGATCAAGGCCACGTCAGGCCGAAACTGTCTCGACGTTTTGTATATATCTTTTTTGTGTTTCTATCGACTCCGAAGGCCGCAACTGCTACAAGGTAAGCTGTTGGTTTCTTCCTATCCTTCCCCCCAAGCTCAAACCTAGCCATTAGGCAGACTTACACAAATTCACAATAATAGTACATAATAATAATACATAGCTTTAGCGCTTAGCGAGCTGATCGTTATTAAGTAGGTCCATCCCCCCAAGCGCTGGCTGAGTGTAATTACCACTTCACCCTATTTATTCCTGAACGAGGTTTTGAGTGTAGGAGTTCATTGAAAAGATAGTTTTTCGTTCATTGTAATGGTATACTGTATTACCTCTAATATTAGACCATTTCAAAATGTCTACAATTGTGTGAAACTTAGTAAGTAGGCCCAGACGCTATGAAAAAGAGCCAAAAATGCCATTAGGTTCCCTATCCTTTACTTTATCTAAGCAGTAAATATAATTTGCATTGAACAATTATGGGTACTTGAATAAAAGGCCTTCAATTTTCATGTAGGTGATATTTCATAGTACACAATTCAAACATCAGTGCATTGCTTCCATAAAGAGGTGCAGTACCTATGTTGATTGTATTATTGCATTTTATTATATCTAGTACAGAAATGCCAATTAAAGATAGTTATCAAAACAGTAGGCCTACTTCTCTTGAATACTATCTAAACAAAAATAAAATATGCAATTGAAGATATTCTGTAAATACTGTCTTGAAATCAATATTTTATAAATCATGTGGCTGTTATTTATAAACTTTTGTAATGAATGTTTCAGGGAGGTGATATGGAGAAACCATTACAAAGGCACCCAAATCCGTCATCAATTGGTTACTACCAGAAAGGTCCCCCGCTCCAGAACCGTGAAGTGGTAACTGGCCCGTTCCTGAAACACACCCACCAGCCAGACGGTATCGCTGCTTCGGAGATAAAGCCAGAGAGACCTCCCTCGCAAGACGACATCCACACCAAACTCATCGGGAACGCAAACCATCAACCTCACCTAACGAAGAAAGAGGAAGAATTCTACCTGCCAGAATTCGGTGGCAGCAAATCGGACCCGAAATATCAAACTCTGCCTTATAACACAAAATTCACAGTTAATTTTCTCTCTGGCACTAAAATACCGTCGACCACGGACAAGAATTCGGTTCCCGAGGACAGTAAGCGAAACGATGCAAACGAGACTTCGAAGAATAACAACAATAATATCAATAATATTAACAATAACATTAACTACGTAGGGAGTCAGAATCCACCGTCGGCCATGACAGTTCACAGTGCACCGCCCCCCACGCTATCGTCATCTCATAAAGGTTTAGCGAAAGGCGTCTCAAACCAGAATCAAGAATCACCTCCAAATTATCAACCAGGGAATAAAGCTCCTCATATGTCAAATCATCCCGGACTAAGGTACGTAATTTTCAAATAGTTAAATATTCTTGTAAGTTATTGTATGAAAATAAATATCATATGTAGTTAATAGTACTTACGCGGTTACTTAATATACTGTCGAATGAGAATGCAGGATAAATTTTCTCCTCATTTATTTTTATAAGTTAAATCTAAAATAGTATTACGTACTATCTATAGAGGTATGAACATAAAAAATATCGCAATTGTGATATGAACGATAAATATTAAAACGTGTCTTATGCATTTTTTGGTATTCACGGAGTGAATCTAACAAACTTTTTTTCAACGAAATGTAACAAAAATCACTTTTATATGTTACCTGTTACTGTATCTTTCCAATTATGTAAGGCGCATGCTTCAAATAGTACGTATTTATGTTTAAAATCAATTTAATTCTGTTGAATTAGCTAGAGCCTATGCCTAGGCCAATGCACGCCATTCGCCATTGTTCAACACTAGGATGAAGAGAAATATCTCTGCAGCAAAATAAGTGCTTTGGTTCTTTGCTATCAGCAGATGCACCAACTTAAACATAAGTTACTGTATAATAATCACAGTATTTTCGATAATTTACCCCTTCTTCAAATTTGAAGAAGGGGTAATTTGAAGAAAGGGTTATTATTTTAAAATAAATTTATACCCAAAAAATAAATTACCCCTTCTTCAAGTTTGCGGGCGATATTCGGTTTCATTTCCTACGTTGGCTACTGAATCAACGTAGAACAGCTGTGTGTAGCATCCAGTAGGCTGTGTGCATGTTGCTAATGGTGAATGGCGTGCATAGACATAGGCTCGAGCCAATTCAACATAATTAAATTGATTTTAAACATAAATACGTACTATTTGAAGCATGCGCCTTACATAATTGGAAAGATACAGTAACAGGTAACATATAAAAGTGATTTTTGTTACATTTCGTTTAAAAAAAGTTTGTTAGATTCACTCCGTGAATACCCATTTTTTTGTATATCATTACATTTCATGATGTTTGCTACCATTTAATTTTAAAGCAATTTTAATTTTTGCAAATAAATGCGATACCGGGCATTTAATGAAATATGTTTTGATATCGCCGAATATCAATGTTAATATTAATTCTTCTTTTTTAATTCTTCTGTTCTAACCTTAATTAATATTTTCTTGTAACTCAACTTACGTACAGTGCACTTTTTAATCTTATTTTCTTTAATAATAACTCACTATCGTGAATACTAGATGTGCCGTAGGACGGGCCAAACGGCTAGATATGTGCAAGTAGGGTAAGAATATAGGGAACCCAATAGCTTACCTGGTTGGTGACAGCAGGGGTCTCGTAGATAAAATTAGGGTGTACATATATAAAAGAATTTAGACATGAAACGTTGAAACTGTTTCGGCCAAACAGGGCCACATACGCAAGCACCAAGAAGAATAAAGTTCGTAATCTATTAACAACAGAGTTTGTTTGTCTGTTTGATTGTTTAATTCTACAGCACAATTTACATTTACTGTGCATCACAATATTCTGTAGCCACAATGCAGGTATTGTTTAATGTTCATAACAGAATCTTTATTAGTTTCTTTGATTGTAGTGTATATGTATATACATTTAGACACAATCATTGCTTTGTGTGTCTATGTTAATACATTGTAAATGTAATTTTGAAACTGTATTGCAGGCCCTACGGTCTCTCCCAGCCGGGCTACGGACCTCCGGGACTCCACTTCGGACTAACAAGAGGTCAGCCTGTCGGTGGGACTTCATCCACTACTTCATCAACGTCATCGTTAGCCACCAACAGCAGCGCAAGCTCATCAAATAGTCATCAGGTAAATCTGTCGTCAGTCGTTTACTTCAGCAGTGGAACTAACAAGACAGTTGTCTTTTAGGCCTCTATGAAACACTAACCTTATTAATGTTCTGTAGGTAAAATATTTTGTATAATGTGATTTCTGTTATTTGCATTGGTGGTGGGAAAAGGAGACATTTTTTAATTGCCATTCTCATTTAAATTTTCAAAAAATGTAAAAGGCAGTTGGCATTCAGAATGTGTTATTACTTCTTTATTGTTGAAAGTACTAGGGATGCACACAATATTCGATATTATCGTTTGATATTCAGTAAAATGTCGATAATCGATAATGAAAATATTATCAAATGGTTTGTTTTTTGAACAAGCATTTTCGTAATACATTATTTCGTTCTTCTCGGCCCTTTGTAGTACTATTGAAACACTCTAAGATACCGGATCTTATGTGTGATTTAGGCTACTCTAAACCGTGTCACACATCAGATGTCTCCCAAGAATGTTGCTATAACGTTATGTTAACGGTTAGGCTACGTAATATTACACAATCTATGAAAGATTCCTTCATGAACTTACTAAATTTATTATCGTCGATGTTATCGATCGATAATGCAGTCATCTTTTCGATTATCGATCATTTTTATTTTCTCGTGTGCAGCCCTAAAAAATACTACATGATAAATTCCAATGTAAATGTGAAGTGCTATAGTGTTATTTTAGAATCCTCTGATCTTCTAGTCTGTGTGCATCTTACAAACCTGTCTCTGTCATAACCTAGCTAATTCTTCAACCTTGCTCCCTGTGGCGCTACTAACATGTGCATGTGTGGTTAAAGATTGCTTCTCTGGTTTGGTGTAGGTGTTCAGGAATCAGTATCCTGTCGCATGTTCGCATGTGGGATGTCTGTATCCATGTTTATGTCAGGCTGTGTCCTACGGTCGCCTTGTGTTGCCTCCAACCCCTCTCACTATTGCCAATTACCATGAACATGAGGTGAGTTCAAAATTCCTCTCGTCTGTAGTTTTCTTTGTACTAATTTGTGTATTCCTACAACACATTATATGTGCATTTTTCATCCTTTGTGTACAATGTTTCAAATATGACTAAAGTCTTTTAAAATGGAATGCTTTATTAGAAATGAAGTTAGTTATTGTATTTATGTTTAACATTGGTATTAAACCTCTTCTACTAGTGGCAGATAGTGAGTCAGATATATACACATTAATTCAAACTTAATTTCAAATATGGCACCATAGTTGACGTTCAAACTATACCAGAGAGATTGCAGTGGCGTGATTTTTTCTTTTTCCGAATTTTTATTCTAATGCATTCTTTTACTTTTTACTCAACAAAATTGTTCATAAAAGTGCTTATGCCCTAATTTCAAATTTGATTATTTTTTATTTTTGTATTGTTATAATTTTATTATTTTTATTCTAATGCATTCTTTTACTTTTTACTCAACAAAATTGTTCATTAAAGTACGTGCTTATTCCCTAATTTCAAATTTCTAAGTTTCAATACCCTAGAATTATAACAAATTTGTATTTGAGATGGCTAATTTCTTAGTAAATAAGCCCGATTGACGATTGTTAATTGTTTTTGTCGGTCCTCAGAAGCCCGTGAGTAGTGTCGCACCGACGTCGATACATCAGAAGCCTTCGCCGATATACCAGACGTCCTCGACCAAGATCCAGCCCGTCCAGCCCCAGACACTGAGCGCCACCCCCCTGTCACCCCCGCAGGCGTGCTCCACCCCCGAGGTGGCCACCCCCAAGCCGGCGCTGCCCCCCAAGCCTGCTGTCCCCATCAAGCCCGCCCCCCCACCCAGGCAGGCCCACGCGGACGATGACTTGCACAAGGGACACAGGTGAGAGAACAAACTCATTTACGTAGATTTGTTGAAGCCTTCTGCAAACAATTATTCAAAAACAAAATTTCTGTTTTCTTCACTTTGATCATACATAAATTAAGGTATTTTTTCATTCATAGGCTAGTATAAATAATATGATTGGTAGACGGATTGACCCCAATAGCTTACCTGAAGTATAGACTTATTTGGAAGAGAGATTAAATAAAAACATATAGGGACAAGGCAATAAGTTTTCCGAGGCGTTTCGGTCTCACTCGGAATGGGCCACAAACTCGCAATGTAGGCCTACAGTATTTACGTAATCCATTTTCACTTTTCTCATCCATATACATATACACACCCATGTACAGTAGTATTTTGTAACCTAATTGTTTAGCCTTCTGCCAAGTGTCTGTAGAATAAGACCAAAAATGTAATAACTATTAAGATTTAGCACAAATTAGCTGCTTTTAGTGAAAATTAGGTAGAACAACCGTTTTTAGTATTAATCAGCTAAATTGAATATGCTCAACTGCACACACAACCTGTAAATAGTTTAACAAAAAATAATAAACTGACCCCAATTTTCTTGCATGTATGTACAGTATTATGGTATTTATAGTTTGAACACACACCTTCACACGCATCCCTTCAACGATTGTTTTTATTGTGTTTCAGAGTGCAAGACCACCATTCTCACCAAGTGCCTTTACCACCTCCCCTTCCCCATGAACTAGATGACCCCACCTTGCCCCCGTGTCCCCCACCCCCACCCTCTTCCGAACCACCCGAGGACTTCTCGACGAGCCGGAAACCTCCTGCCCCCACTCCCGTCTCCAGTGCAGACGTTCTTCCCATCATCAAGGCTCGCCCGTTGACCATAAAGAAGCAACCCATCTCGGAGCATCCTAAACTCAAACTATCAAACCTAAACGGAAACGGGAACGGCACTACGAATAGCATAGCGACAAATAACAACGTACACGTCACTATCAACCGAAGAATCGAAATGCCTCCAGCGTTCTTGTTCCCCGAGAATGAGGCACCTCCGGCAGACCTGGTGAAGTCTGCGGAACTCGCCTCGAGTACAAACACGGGTCCCGCGAACGGTCCCAACGCGGTGAACGGAACAGACGAGCCCGATAGAGCAGCCGTGAAGGAGACAGAGCTGGACGATAACGGACGAGTGGGAGAACATTATGCGCAAGACAAATCGGACGAGTCTCCGTTGGCCATCGTGGATACGTTGAATAACATCAATCACGACCAACAGTTTTCAGGTAATTATCATATTTGTTAACTTCTTTTTGAACTTGTTGAATATTGGCCAAAAATGTGTTTTCGCAAGAAAAAACAGAGAAGATTTTAAAATATTAAAGAAAATAGATTAGGAAGTACTGTTTATACACACGAATGACTCGTCTTTATTTGAGTGATATTAGTAAATTGGTTATATATGTATAACGTGTTTTTTATGCTAGGTATGCGCCTTTAACAAATAACTCCGCCAAACGCTAAATTTACATTTAAAAAAATTAATTTTGGAAAAAATAAAACCATTTCTGTAGGGCTCTAATAATCAGTCATATTTGTAATGCTGGGTGGTGGTCACATAACTAGGGGATGGAGCTTTTAAACTATGTCAAACTTAAAAGATCTGCACTCTAGACAATAAATTTACATTTTGGTTGCAGGTGGTGACGGTGTCCACATAGTCCGTCGTCGGAAGGGCAACCTGAAAGCTTCTGGCCCCTCGAAGACTGCCGGCCGCCGCGTTAGTTTCGACCCTCTGGCGTTGTTGCTGGACGCAGCGCTTGAGGGAGAACTGGAGCTGGTCAAGCGCACGGCCGGCCAGGTGACCAATCCAAGCGCCGCCAATGACGAGGGCATCACGGCGCTTCACAACGCCATCTGTGCGGGACACCTCGAGATTGTCAAGTTCCTCGTCGAGTTTGGCTGCGATGTCAACGCACAGGATAGCGACGGCTGGTGGGTTTTATTACATTATTTATTATTACAGTAATAAGTTATTAATTGGCATTTAATTTTTATTACAAGGGACTATATGGATACACACAATATTCGATATTATTGTTCGAAATTCGATCAAATTTCAATAATCGATCGATAATATAAATATTATCGCATGGGTTTTTTTCTGAAGTCCTTTTATTTTACTTATTTTGTACATATTTTATTTATTTATTTATTTATTTATTTATTTATTAATTTATTTATTTATTTATTTATTTATTTATCTATTTATTTATTTATTTATTTTTTTATTTATTTATTTATTTATTTATTTATTTATTTATTTATTTATTTATTTATTTATTTATTTATTTATTTATGTATTTATTTATTTATTTATTTATTTATTTATTTATTTATTTATTTATTTATTTATTTATTTATTTATTTATTTATTTATTTATTTATTTATTTATTTAAGGAGTACAAAGTAGAAGTAGTACCTAACTATAGTACATGTATAATAATTAGGGATGTCAACGATTACGATTAAATCGATTCGATTAATCGATTATTAATCGAAAACGATTAATCGATTATTAAAAAAAAATCGATTTTAAATTTTCGCACTTTTTTAAATTTAGTTCTCAAGATCTGCCGCCTATTCGAGCGCGACCGCTAGCGCTAGCATCGCTATTGCTCAGTTTCATTTACAGTAGGCCTAGGCCTAAGAACAGCAACAGCATAACTTTGCGTCATAATTTGAGCCGAATTTCCAGTCATATTTTGAATAGCTGTGTCTAGTCGCCTACCCTAGACCCAGCATTCGACGCCTACGATCTATAAAAATACGAGTTGTTATGTTTGTTCACAAATAACAAGAGAAGTAAGGTTAGAAAAGTCGCTACGATTTTTAGTTCACATCACGTAAATTTTAATTACGCTGCACATGAAAATAATAATATTACGACGCATATTTAGCATACTTAATTACTTATTGGTTAAAAAAAAAACGGGAAGTGAATAACTATAGCCCTTCAGGCCTAGCTAGGACAGAAATTATCGTCGAAATCTTGGACAGAACATAACAAAAATACTTCGTGATGTAAAATATATCGATAGTCGAAAAGAAGTCGAATTGCGAACTCGTGGCTTGCGCGGGCAATTCAAACTAACCGAAACCAGACCAAAGTTTGGAAGAAACTTGCTACTATACCGACATTTTACAAAACGATTAAAATCGATTAATAATCGATTATGGAGGTGAAAGTGAATTCGATTATCGATTATAATAATTTAATCGTTTGACATCCCTAATAATAATCAATTGATCAAAATAATCAATGGATAAGGAAACTATGCTGGTTGTAGCTATCCATTGGGGGGGGAAGCATGTTCGTAATGATTCTTTATTTCGTTTTTCGTTTCTCTTGGGCCTTTGTATATTTTAGTTGGACATAGCTGTTTAAATCTCCACCCCCTAGTTAAATATGACTGACTATTTTAATGGTACACCTACTTATTATTACGTGTGTGTTTGACAGGACGCCCCTCCATTGCGCTGCGTCCTGCAACAACCTGGCCATGGTTCGCTTCCTTGTAGAACACGGAGCTTGCATCTTTGCTACAACTCTCTCTGACCACGAGACTGCTGCAGAGAAGTGCGAGGAAGATGAGGAGGGCTTCGATGGATGTTCCGAGTACCTTTACAGTAAGTAGAGTGTTCGTTCATCATGTACGAGAAGTGCCGCGGTGCCTACAAACTTAATGATCTAACGTATCTAACGTATCTAATGTAACCCGTATGGATTTTTCATTTGTATTTAATTTGTATTATTAATTATGGATTTAAGAATCAAAATAACTACCCTACTGTGTACCCTGTACCCTAATGTGTATATATTTATCATTCTCATTCAGTAGGGCTTACCAAACCACAGTTAGCTCGCTACTCAGATGTACAATTTCGAGTAGCATTCTTGAGACATAATTTTAAAAATGAAAATTTTATGAAGTTTTTAACGCGAAGCTACCGTTTGTTCATGTATTTATTTATTTATTTATTTATTTATTTATTTATTTATTTATTTATTTATTTATTTATTTATTTATTTATTTATTTATTTATTTATTTATTTATTTATTTATTTATTTATTTATTTATTTATTTATTTATTTATTTATTTATTTATTTATTTATTTATTTACTTATTTACTTATTTACTTATTTGTTTATTTATTTATATTTATTTATTCATTTATTTATTTATTTATTTACAAAATGATGAGATTGCATATGCCTGATTGTTGCGACCTTGTTGTTGCAGGTGTGCAAGAGAAGCTCGGCATCCTACACAACGGGATCGTGTATGCCGTGTTTGACTACGAAGCCCATCGGCCGGACGAGCTCAACTTCCGAGAGGGTGAACAGCTCATCGTGTTGCGCAAGGGGGACGAGAGCGAGCGAGAGTGGTGGTGGTCAAAGCTAGGCGCCCAGGAGGGGTACATTCCCCGGAATCTACTGGGGGTGAGTATTGTTTGTTTGTTTAATTTTTGTTTGTATTTATTTATTTATTTATTTATTTATTTATTTATTTATTTATTTATTTATTTATTTATTTATTTATTTATTTATTTATTTATTTATTTATTTATTTATTTATTTATTTATTTATTTATTTATTTATTTATTTATTTATTTATTTATTTATTCATTTATTTATTTTATATTTATTTATTTATTTATTTATTTATTTATTTATTTATTCGTTCATTCATTCATTTATATGTATTTATTTACGAAATGTGGCCTCTGTACATGATAATGTTCTGAGTATATTATATACAAATTGTAGATAATAGGTAACTAATTTATATAAACCTTAAGGCTAAAGCCGCATTCACATAAATGACTATAGTGACTATTGACTATTGACTATTGACTATTGATTAGTGACTAAGCGAATTGAACCATAGGCGATACGTGCTGACGTTCACACAACTTTACTTTTGACTTATGACTATTGACTATTGACTAACGAATTGAAGATATCTGGAAGTCATAGTTACAACCAATCACAACGTTCGCGTTCAGCCAATGAATGTGGAGCAACGGAAGTCAATACCACTATTCAATTACTGTCAAGTGTATATTTGTTTTTGACTATTTCCGGCGAATATTATTTATTTATTATTTTTATGAAGCTGTCATACAATAAAATATTCTTATTTTGAAAACAAACAAGAAACATACAAAACCTTCACAACTTGGTTAAGCCCATCATTAAACGTTTTAACTGGTGAACAGTTACTATCACCATACCTCGTTTTCTTCATAATGTTGCAATTTTATTATTTTGACAGCTCGTTGTTTGTCAATCAGTTTGATTCATTTGTTCTAGGTGGCAGATCATACGTGTCAAAGAACTTAGTTGTGTAGTGTTCATATCTTTCTTTGGGTAGTCAATAATCACTAGTCAATAGTCAATAGTCAGTAATCAATAGTCATTTATGTGAATGCGGCTTAAGGCTAATTATTTTAAGTTGAAAGTAATAATACACACTCCGAACAAACATGGCGGTTGGTAGAAAACACCATGAATTTTGAATGTAATATTTGGTGAAACCATGGTTACCAATCCGAGATTATTAAATCGGAGATGAACAGAGTTTGGTGAATTCGAACCAGAATAAAATATTAATGATTGATCTAGGGCTGGGCTATGACATAAAGTTCAAATATCGATATCAGGCAAAAATTTCGATATCGATATCGATATATCGAAAGCAATACATCTGTTTTCAATATCCCCTCCCACTTCCCAGTTTGCAGTTAAATGAAAAACAAAATATGTTCTAAACCATTGTGTCTTTTATTTATTACTTTAGTACACTGATCTGGTCATAAAACTGTTAATAAAGGGGTATTGTATTGTTATTTCAGTCAAAAGTCGTTACAACGAACGCCCTTACAACGAAATCATCATTTTAACAAAATTTATTTGTGGTTTGCCCGAATCCCTATGTTCACAATGTTAATTTGTTATCATTACAACGAAAATTCGTTATTACGAGAAGATCATTTTAACGAACAAATGTTGGTTCCCCTTGGTATTACTAAACGTTGTTACAACGAAATTATCTTCCGAAATGTGGATTATTTGGAATTCCCAGTCGCGTAGATTGGTGTTTTTCTGTATATCGCCTCGTTAGATGGGCCAGCTGGCCATCCCCGAGAGTCGGGCAAGGTCATTGGCCGCCGCAAGACGAGATCCCCCCAGCCGGCCAATCACGATCGAGGTTACGGAGCGAGGGACGAACTGAACTGTCAACAGGCGGCTCGCTTGCATGTTGCATTCGCCAGCGGCTAACGCGGTCTCGCTTCCACTCACGCGTCCTACGACTAGCGCTTTCTCTCTCTCTCACGTCGGACTACTTCGTCACGTCTCGCTCAGACACGATAGCACTCCATTGTTCTCTCTCGCTCGGCCGGCCGCATCTGTTCTCACTTTGCTGCCCTGCGCTAACCGCCTGCGAGCCTACTGCCCGCAACACACATGTGTAATGCAGGTTGCGGGCCACACAGGGGCCATGCGTTACCTGCCAATACTGTATTTCGATATTCAACCAAATATCGATATCGAATAAATCGGCTCGTATCGATATCGTATCGAAATATCGATTTCCTTGCCCAGCCCTAATGAATTAGCATAATTTATAAAAAGGAAGATAGCCAACAATAGAATATCAACAACTGTTGCATGTGCTATAATCATTCAAGTATGAGAACTAGAGAACTGGAATCAGTCTAAATTTTTAATTTTTGAAATCCAACCTCTATTGCATATCTACAATATAAAGTGCCGGTTTAGTTATTTGATGGTGATCCAATAACAAATGCTCTTTTCTGTTTTAGCTTTATCCTCGCGTCCACCCAAGCAAGAAGCAAGAGACGTAGTGATGGAAGTACCTGATCAGATGACTCATGAAATAATACTGTAGCAATGATACACAACACAGCTCTCCATATTGACTGGCTGAAAAATCTAATTTCCTTGTCAACTCGGATAAGTTGCCACTTTACTATTACGCAAACACCTTAATCAACAATATACCATACCATAGTTTTAACTCTGGTAACAAAGTATTCGTACTCAAGTTACTTGTTTCATCCCGTAGTAGTGATTTTAGAACTCCTCCCAGGTTTCACAACCCAACTTGTGATCCACTTCTTGTTGACCAAAACAAATGTCGTGAACCCGTTCGCGGCGACCAAAGCAACTGTTGTAAACCAGTTCTTACTTACAGAAAATGTTTACTTTAAATGTTAAAAATGTTTCTTTTTTTTATAAATATATCATGTATATACATATATTGTACAATTGCATACAGATTAGTATGTCTATCTTGTACATGTTTTAGAATACTTTTAGTGCCTTTTATAATGATGTATTGTATGTTGTAACTGTACTGTATGTACTTAAAGTGTTAAATATGAACACAATATCATTTACAATCATGGTGATAAACTTGAGTAAAGATTTTAAGTATGAAAAAGTGAAAATATTATAAATATAATATTATTATTGATGAATGTGTTTTATTTACTGTCATTAGAAATAACTGTACTACTCCTATCCTCGGCCTTTATTCGTGTTCACTACATAGTAAGAAATAAGTGAGGGAGTGATTTTCAAGAAGATATGATTCACTCCAAAATCGTAAGCTAACACAACATGTATACTGCATGTGATAAAATAAAAGTACTTACAACAGGTCTTGAAATATGTACCTACCCCATAACATATTAAAATGTATTGCAATTTGCAATATAGAATCCATGATTACATTAGCGAATGCGACCGATTTCATTAATCGATTTCATAGTTGAAATCATAATGATTGTACGATTTTTTTGTATCCTCAAATAGAAATAGCGATTTTCTATTGATCATTTAAATCAAAATTAGCTTGATGCCAAATCGGCTAGTACGGGCGCATATACTGTCGAGTTTAGTTTAGGCCTAGTTTAGTTTATTTTCTTCCTTTGATCAGATACATAGATCTAAAATTGGAAATGTCAGTAACTGGTCAGCCTGTACTTCTGCCCTAGCGGTCGCGACCACCCTGTACCTGATCAAATTACGACCCACTTAATATCAACAACCACACACATTATTAAACAAAACATGCATTTCAGTAGTTTTTGGGGAAAAAATGCAATTTTATCGGGAATGTTCCTAAAAACTATTACAGTAATCCCCCTTTAATTCAAATTTCAAGGGAGCCTAAAAACTTAAGTTTGAATAACCAAATTTTGAATTAAAACAACCTTAACACTAAGCATCATACCTAAATCTTCTGCCATTCCATCAATACAGTAGTTTGAATTAACCGAGTTTGAATTAACGAGGGACTACTGTTTTATGAATTTTTTAAATTTAGTATTACTATTTACTATTTTTGCTATTGCATTTTGGAGCCAAATATTTGGTATAATTCCATCAACAGACGTCTAGACCACGGTCAAGACCCCCCTGCTTGTTCACCTGGCAATAAAAGTGGACCAATGATTTGACAGAATCTTTCCTTACTCCAACTTCTCTTCTACTCGCATGTTTTCATACAATTAAGACTGTTGCTGCCTTCTCTCACCATCTGATCATGATTTATATACATTATTTGGTTTCCAGTCTAGAATGTTACAAGGTAAATGTGCAATATATGTTAGGGTAAAGATGGTCCGGTTCCTTATACAGGGCTCAGTGACGTAACTAGGATGAGGAGGGGGGCTAGGGGGTTAAACCTCCCCCAAAATTACATCGAGGCTGATATTTACTACTTACTACTTCTTTAGAAATAGAAAATATAATAATGATAATTAATCTTCTGATAGTGTTGGACAACAAGTGTGTACCTATCGCCAAAGATTAGACCTATTGCTACATCTGAACCAAAATAAATACATCATTCAGCTCAAATGTAGGAAGTAGGAACTATTGAAAACAGTCACGTAATTTAAATAAAATGGTTAATGCTTCGAGTTTTTATTCATTGACTCTAAAAAGCACGAAATATCTATAATAACACAATATAAGAACACAAATGCCTCCGGCAGCTGGGGCATCGGCCCAGACCCCTTGCAGTTCCCAAGCCTCACTTAACCCCCCCTCCCCCTCCTGAAATAATTCCTAATTACGCTATACTGGTGGCTAAAAAAATACCATGGCCGAGGTATGTCAAAATAGTGCATTGTCGAGCAAGTAAAATATTTGCTCACATGGCCAGCCGGGCATGATGTATCTGTGCTTAATTTCAGGGTGGACGCGTCCACTTACTCTTTTTTCGTGGGTGGACGCGTCCGCCAACTTAGTTTTTGGAAAAGTCCTAATTGAAAAGTCGCCAATACGGTGTTGTAACAGACTGTAGCCTGCCTGTAGTCACTGTTACCCTACTAGTGTGCCGACTGGACTTTTCCACACTCTCCCGTACTTCCTGCTTGATTGGCGGGGTCCCATGGCGGTAAAAAAAAGATTATTTTTATTACAGAAAACGAGAAAACGCAAGACGCCTTTCTACCCCCCCCCCCCCCCCCCCCCTCCCCCCCAGGGTTGCCATGCGTTGCGGAACAGTCCTGATCAAAGATAGTAAGAAGTAAAGAAGATATACCCTGTCGGGTCCTGATATTCAATTTCAGGTCAATGTTGGGACGTTTAGTTTACATTTTAAGATATATGCAATCCAGAGCGTGCTCATCGCAGTTATCAATGGTCAAAAAGTACACGTCAATGTTTCAATTCATTTTGGTGGTTTCCTGGTTTTTATCATCCTATTTAATATTTATTAATTATTTTCATCCATGGTGCGAGCCGCCGAGGGTCCTGCGAGGATCCCGCCACAATTCTCAAAAATATGTCGTCTATTTGATCAATTGAGAGATGGCTCATTTGGCAGCACTGATCGCGCCCCAATCCTCAAAAATACGTTTTGTCTATTTGATCAATTCTTTGCTTCAAGTCAATGTAAAATAATTGGACCAGGGTCGATACATTCTCTCCTTTAACTACGCGACATTTAATCTCTATTACATCAATTATCTGAGCAATTTTAGAGTTAGTTGATGTTAGCGTGATTAGCAATGTTAACGAGCGCGTTATAACACTAATTGATGGATCAATTGGTCGTTTGCTTAGGGGGGCCAGGTTTATAGTCCAAGAGCCAGTAACATAAAAGCTCCCCTCATAAGGTACAGTGAATAGCGTACATAATAGAATACTGAATAGCATACATAATAGAATAGGTACTCAATAGCGTACATAATAGAATACTGAATAGCATACACAATAGAATACTGAATAGCGTATATAATTGAGTACTGAATAGCGTACATAATATAATACTGAATATCGTACTTAATATAATACTGAATAGCATACACAATAGAATAGTGAATAGCGTACATAATATAATACTGAATAGCATACATGATATAATACTGAATAGCATACTCAATAGAATACTGAATAGCGTACATAATAGAATACTGAATAGAATACTGAATAGCGTACATAATAGAATACTGAATAGCATACATAATAAAATATTGAATAGCATACACAATAGAATACTGAATAGCGTACAAAAATAATAGAATACTGAATAGCATACATAATATAATACTGAATAGCGTACATAATATAATACTGAATAGCATACTCAATAGAATACTGAATAGCGTACATAAAAGAATACTGAATAGCGTACATAATATAATACTGAATAGCATACACAAAAGAATACTGAATAGCGTACATAATAGAATACTGAATAGCAATACAGAATAGCAGCAGTAAAAGAATAGCTGAATAGCATCAGAATAGTCGGGGCAACTATACGATCGATCTAGCCGCATGGATATCCTTTTTAATTAATCGTATTTTCGTTCTCCTCGATATCTCGATCTTCATAATATGTCGCTCAGTTTAGCGGGCTGGCGTTCTACAGGCTTTGGAAGTAAACGCTGACATTATTCGGTTCAAGGAACACAATTTTTCTAAGTTAGCGAAGACAAAAACTTTGCAATGTTCTGTCTTTGGCAGATCTCGTACGAGTGGTACACATGACTGGCTGCGAAGAGTTCCCGACTGATTTGAGTATTACGGACTTCGGATCTAGTTTAGAATTCATTCCAATAAAACCTACACTGAACACAGCAAGCCGGAATTGTTTCGTGACGACATCGTCATCAACCGATAGATACGGTATAAGTACTACATTGGCGGAGTCGTCATAGGGGGAAACAACATACAGTTCGAGGTAGGGGGGTGGGGGGCCGCCAAGGCCACTATTATGAGTAAAGAGAGTCCTCTTTGCGGGCAGCGGTCACCACGAGGAGGGACCTACCTCGACCGTATACATTGATGGAAGGATGGATAGATGCAAATATAAACAACAAATGCAAAATTGAGAACTAATAATTTCGTAAAATAAGTCATAAAATATATTACATGTGACTGTGCAAGTGATGTGTTGCCGCTGTGGAGGGGGCGGGCGGGTCGACTCGGACCGCGTGTATTTCCTATCGCCGAGCTGTGCGTTATCACGGTGCGTTATCTCAAGGTGCGTTATCTCGCAGAGCGTTATCACCGTGTGATTACCTGTCAAAACAAGGTCATCTTCAGCAAACAATACTTTTTCGGTAACGTTTCACTAAGAATCAACTAAGTGTCGAGTGCATCCACTGTTTAGGAACATTTATTAATTGACATAATCTTTAAAGATCAGTAGTAATTTGCTAAGTCATAGAGACAAAGCGATATAGTTGACTTTCTTTTCTTGATGGTAAATTTTTGGCAAAATATGTTTAGTTTGACGATAATAATCTTTCCCATTACTACTGTATTACAATGTTGAAACTTTAGGGTTGCTTGCGAGAACGTACTTAAAGCTGACTATGATAACGTAACTAAAAATTGTTGGGGTAAATAGTAAATACAGCGTCACGTGACCCAAACATGCGGGAGAATAGCGTGGGCCCACCGCCATTTGTATTGTGTATGCGTCGGTTTCTTATAAGAAGATTTGGGGGGGGGGGGGGGGGAGGGGGCTTATGTATAACATTATGAAATAACTAGTTGCTCGGGTTAATTTCATTTGAAGAAATATAACTAGTAGTTAATATTGTTACAGAAGAATGTGTTGCTGAAAAAGCCATCCTTTGCATGGGCCCTATATAGGACACGGGAAACGTTAAGTCACACTAATCTACTCTAGTATTAGTACAGTGTATTAGTGTATTAATATATTAGAAGTCTACAGACAGAAGATTACTCAGAATCTAAGAAACCTTCTGTAAACTACTCTATAAAATGCAATGTCAATAATAAATAACACAACAATTAACAATCGTTGTAACTGTTACTAATTGTTGCGTTAACATTGCAATAAAAATTAATTAATAAAATTGCAATAGTGTTTTGTTTAGGTAAATAAATAAACTTCTCAACAATGAATTGATAGAATTTGTGCAGAAATACAGTTGGATAGATTCCACGGTCTCCTGTGTACATCATAATTTAAAATATTTGTGAGATTAACAAATGACTACCTACACACAATTGTCATTTTGTGTTGGGAAACAAAATTTGGTAAAGCTTGCGTACAACGTCTCGCTTGTAGTCACGTTTATTCTGTATTCCTTGTGCGAGATTGATTCTGTAAGTAGTTACGAAGACCAACGCATTTGCTCCATCAAACATACACGAGTTACTGGAACACAGGTATTTTCTTCACTTAACATAACTATGTTCTAATGTTCGTTATGTTCATTATGTTCTTAGTCTTGAACAAAGCGTATTATTGCTTGGACCTAACACATTGCTAGCAATTGGACACTTTATGAATTTGTCGCGGTAATAGTTGGTAATAGACCTACATCAACGATTACAGTAGTATAGTTTTCTCAGTGTCGGTAACTCGTCAACTTGTAGAACAAAATTAACAAATTCATTTATCCAGATCAATGAAAATATGTATATATTTTTAAATAATTAATCGGAAACAGACATTCACAAGTCACACCCCACAATCCGTTTTCACGAATTTAAAAACACATGTTTCACAACAAAAGTATCTAGTACCGTTCGGCGTTGTAGAATCATTTGGTACGCTAAAAATACAATTGATTAGTTCGCAACTTTTTTTTCCGGGTAGTTGGATACTAGGCCTAATTGTGTGGTATATTGTAGCCTTTATAAAAAAAAATAATATACGAAATTCTCCTCTCAAGTGCCCGGAAAATGAGTTTAGATTGATTCATTTCAACCAGAAGGATTTTTGTGAGTTGATGTTATGAAACCATTTTAAAGTTGAATAAGTGGGTGGGGGGGGGGGGGGGGGGGGGGGGGGGGGAACAGAAAATTTAAGTCTTACCACGGTTAAATGATTTTGAACCTTTGGTCGGACAATCATGAGAGGCCCCCATGCAAACGAGTTTCTCGTTATCTAGTTAGATAATTCAATAATAATAATTATTTATTTAATTTTTTATTGAAGACGAATTCAATATGAGCCGTCATCCACGCTATCTAGATAGCTAGCTGAAAATTAATTGAAGTCAATCTATTATTAGCATTATTAATTAATATGTTAATATATTTATTGCGTAACATTAGAATAATACTGATTAATAAAACGTTCACGTATTATTGAATTTAAGCTAATTTTATCATTTTCATGTTATTCTCGGTATGTCTAAATAAAAAATTCCCGTCTGTTTGGAATTCAGAACATCTGGTGCAGTCGATATAGTAGTTTTAAATGTCGCTCCTAAAGCGCCGCGTCCAATCGCGTGCGCGCTCTTAGCTTCTATTGTCCGCCAACAGATGCCGCGAAACCTCGCTTCTCTTCAAATGTGTTCTCTACTAACTTGTCTATCAACCACTATTGCGCTACGTTCGCCGAGCGCCATTTTGTGAAATTTGGTGACGAAACCAGTCGTGTATTAAATCGTGTCTTCATTTAATAAGGTAAATAAACAATTCAATGTATTACGATCTAATTTTTTTAAGTCTATAATATTCTGCCATAGTTATTCTATCGTAGAAAATATTCTATTGTGCAATAACGTGTTACGTTAATTTGTAAATTGTTGTTATAATTGCGATGTGTAGGGGTATGTGTTTGTCTTTTTCTGGGTGGGGGGGATCGATCTTATAGGCACAACCGGAATATGCATTGAAAGCTACTTGTCTGTCGCAAGCCGAAAGGGGGATAGCACTATACACTTGTCAAGAATGAGGACATGCATACAATACACACTATTATGTCATTATATTATTAGCCCTGTGTCTGACGTTTACGGAGACTGGATTTATATTTTTATTACGCTATTACGAAACGTTAACATTGTCGTGGCTGGCAAATGACATCTTTGAAACCCTATGTTTCACTTGCACTAAACATGTTTGCAGTGTCACCTAACGCGCATGGTAGCTCCGCCCACAAAAATACGTATTATCACACCTATAGTAACTCTAATCTAAAACAAATTTATAACGCCCAAATCTTTTAATGCAGTGAAATGTGCATGAATAAATCGCCGAGCGCCTAGATTAGTAGGCCTAACCACTTTCTCGTTTCCGTGTTTGTCTAGTGTTTAATTATTTCTGAATGGTGAAGATTATCGTGTTAATGCGCACTTGAAATGTTGATCGTTATTAACCACACGGCTTGAAGAGGTTTTTCTTTCGGTGAAAGGTTAGATATTATTTTTGATGACCTGAAAACGTCAGAAAATGTACATATTTTACAGAGTGTACAATTCCTACTTGTTGTGAGTGTACGTGTATGTCCACGTTGGTGGCCTTGTGTTACATTACAGCAGAGATAGAGAGGCAAGACATGTATATACAATACATTCAAATAAGTTTTAGTCAGTCTAGTCTCTAGCTAGCTGTTGAGTTGCCCCCAATAGATAGACCTGAGATAGACGATGACTCGTATCGTAGGCCCAACTCGCGAAGAACACACCGGCCGTATTCACGGGCGGGCAAGGACCTTTTACCCGTCGAAAATGTGAGGTCATTCTAGCTATCGCCGTGACACAGGATGTAGACATTCTACTACAATGGCAAATAAATGTCAGTAACTATGCTAGATGTATGAGTTTCGTTTTACTAATCGATATCGGTTAAGCTATACGTAAGCATAAGAATTGATTTTATTTAGAGATGTCATTTTTTAATTAAAATTAAATTAATGATAGGCCATACATGGGCTTTAGAGTTAATTTATTCAACTGTTGATAAGTTTTGACTAACTTGTGTGTATATAATTATTAATTATAACTGAATTATAATTTTAATTTTTGAAAATGAATACCTCTAATTTCCACTAAAAGCAACTAATTTGTACTAATTGTTCGTAGGCCTCATGTTGACGTTTATTTCATTTGTTATTTTGTTTAATTTTCTTAATAAATTTGATACAAGTCGATGTGTAATTTTCAGCTAAATAAAGTAGCAAGTCATAATTTTTGTTAAAATTAACGTTATACCAATTTATATCTAAATGCCAAATAATGCTAATTTTTCAAAAGTCAATTCTAAATTTAAAACAAATTGGATATTTAATGCCAAAAACGTCCATCTCTATATTTTCTATATTTTTCTATTGAAAGTGAATCGTATGATACCGGTGCTTCGTAATGCGTCGGTAGCCACGGCGACCGGTTTGTCCCTAAGGTTTGTCCACCCCCAGTCCAAAGGCCGAGTACCCGGGAACTGAAAGCAACTTGATTCTAGAACCGCTCTCTTAAATCAAATATTTACTCATTCTAAAAACATTGCATTTTGCTTTCAATGATTGATTGTGTTTTGTCTTCATCAATGATTGTGTTTTGTGTTCATCATGATTGTGAGGGTGATTGGTGCTAAAGCATATGATTACCTTGATGACGTCATGTTTGCTATGAGGAATAATCAGGTTCTAACAAGAGAATGCATGATCATGACCCAACAATATATTTAACGATATTTAAAACACGTTATTGTAGTCGCAGGATTTGATGTAGGTAATTGCTTATTTTTTTCGAAGTGTAGTAGCCTAAGTAGTGATAACGGTACTTATATAGCTATAAAATGTGTCGCGTAAAATATAACCTACACGATCTGTAAAACCGCACCGCTGAAAACGATCAGCTAATGGCTAGGATAAAACGTTCCTTCACTCTAAATGAAATATTTCAAATAACATGCGGTTCGCGGAGCAAAACCCCACTAACCCGCCCGCTTATCAATCACAGTGTGCTTTATTGACACTTCCACCCGAAGGCGGTATTTCTATTAAACTGTGTCACGCTATCCGGAAAAAGGGGCTTTTTCCGGTTGGGTAAACATTTTCTATCGGGCTTGATCTAGGTTGGATGTGTAAACATACTCACTTGAGCTATGAATACATTCATGAATCCGATATAGCTCGAGAGAGTCTAGACATTTCTCTAGATTTCGTTCGTAGAATTTGTGGCGATTATTAAATAAATTTAGCATTTAGAGTTGATTAGATAAATTTTGAAAGCTGCAGTAGCGAACATTTGCATGATTGTAGGGCGGAAGAGTGAATAGGGAGGAGAATTTGCCTTCCCTTGTAAGAACAGGGGTTTTACAGGAAGTGAGGGATGTCTGACAGGAGTACCTGCAGCGACTTTTCTGTGACATGTTATATCCCTACATGGTTGTGGTGAATAGAGGTTGTTCTCGCACCCCTCCCCCCCCCCCCCTCTCTCGCGGACTTGACAAAACATGCCAAAATTAATATATGTGTTTCAATTTATTTTATGATTTCATTACTATTAATTGTTTGCATAGCTTAGTTTTATTTAAGGTCCTCCTTTGTAAATCAGTTTTTATAACTGAATAGGATAGATATTAAATAAATAAATAAATAAATAAGTAACTAAAAGTGTTTAGAATCCAACTAACTGGGAGTCTCACGCCCCCAGAACCCGAATGGTTAGTGTGGTTTTGTCTTACCCCCCCCCCCCCCCATGGAAAATATCCTATCCCATATCGATACGTGAAGTGTGTTTTATGTTCTTCTCCCTATGCAAGAGAACTTTTATTCAACTCTCCTTTATTTCGTTTATATTATGAAAAATATTATTGTAATTTGTTGCACATTCAGAAAATCCACTCAAGTCAAATTGAAAACAGAAAGTACTGTGTTGATGAAATGTTTGTAAATAAATTAAAACTCTGTGCTTTTATCTGAGTGCTTTCGCTCAGGCAGCTTGTTTAGCTTTACAACCAAGGGGTTGGTGCATCAAGTTTAACGCTGATAAGTAGCCTATAGTAGTTGTACTTATACTGTGGTAACAGATCGTTCACCAATTTATGCGAGTCAAAATTCTTTTCGGTTTGTATTTCTCTTCACAAAAAATAAGTCAGAAAAGTTCAGAGAAATTTTTCGTTTGAAATAATATCAATTTATAATTCGAAATTAGAAGTGCGATGTCAACAAACTTCCGTTGCGTTAATGCTGACACATCCTGACAATGCTGGGGATTATTGGTGTGATTGTTTTCCATATTGACAAACATCACAGTGTAGCCAGTTTGTGTGTAAATAGATTCATCAGATTGAAGTTCAACAAACATTCCGAATGATTGCGAAGATGTGTTGTTTGCTTTATAAACTATTTCCAGAACTGACAGATACCACGTGTATCATTGTGTGCTGATATCTGTTCAAACTACAATGTTGTTTCATTGATTGATACAATCAAATAGAATAGTCGTGTTGCACTTTGAATCGTTGGGTTTTGATTTATTGTGCGAGATGATCTAGGGGTAGATAACCCTATGAAATAAGATGTTCAAATTTTAAACAGCAGTTTTTAGTTTTCTGGTCACCCACAGTGGATTAGGCCTACACCACGGGGGGGGGGGGGGGGGGTCAGGGGATCAGGGCAGGCGGGTTCGAAACCTCCACAAGGCAACGGGTTTTATTATGACATTCTTAATAATTAATACTGAAGCTATATTAATTGTCGAAATGTTTGGCCTGATCGCGAATCGAACCCGGGTCCTCCGTCTGTACGTACCGAAACTCTGATTGAAAACTGTGTAATGATATATCAATTATGTTGAGAAGCGTAGGTCTAGCTATACCATTAATAGAGAGACATAAAACAACACAAATAACATTAAACGTTTATCCGCGTTTATCTCTTTTATCGAACATTATACCCACGAATAAAAATTGTAAGTGTGCACTGTGTAACAGTGGGCTTCGTGAGGTAGGGGGGGGGGGGGGGGGCAGGGGGATGCACTTGTTCGACTCAAAAATATCTTACCGGGTACAGCTCGTTTCAGCTGTAAATACATAAAAACTAAAACTAAAAGATTGTAATCATGACGAAGAAAGCAGTTTTATGTTTGCTAGTCCATTAATTAATGCTAGGATTATTATAAATATTTACCTAATTGTACAGCAATGTTACTAAATTTGTAAGTAAATGTATGACGAATAAACTTTCGTCAAAAAATTACGACGAAATAATACGAAGAACCTGTTAAAAATGTATATACAGGTTGTTCACAAATGTAGCCTACGGCTTACACTCACGCGTAGATATTACTCCCTGTACAAGTAAGTACATATTTATGATAATCCTACTATCTAAGAGTAATCAGTGGAGAAGCAAAATACATGTCTATAAAACTGCCGTACAATTAGTCACATCGATTGTAAGTTTATATGAGCACTGTTGACCGGCAATGGTCGATCACGCAAGATCATTGATTGGTTGATGGGTTGATAACGTCTCATATGTATGCGTGGGCGCCGCTCGTAGCCGGGGGATGGGGGTGGGGGTGGGGGTCAGGGGTCAGGGGTGATCTGCTAATGATGACAATGGACTTGTGGGACGAATAGAGTACATTACCAAACCGTGCGACTTGATAGCTTTATGTTACACGCAGCCCAGCTATAGTACACTCGCCCACAAATATAGATTAAGGTCGGGTAGTAAAGATATCTTCTACAAGTAGCCTTTGAGTGTACCACGTGTCTTCGAGATTGATTGATCGTTATTTATGGCGGGATTAATATTGACGAGCGTAATGATTGCAATATTTTTTTAAATTTTTAGTTCTTACGAAAACATGTCCTCCTCAATTGTTACTTTTTCAATATTGTGTAGCGTTGTCAAAACATAATCAAAACGTGGCGCTGTTTTTACATGCAGACTACCTTCAATCCGTCTGCGACTCTTCTGACGTTTGTAATATTGACCTCAGGCGGAGAGTATTAGCTTTCACCACTCCCGTGTCATTTCGTGAACCCAGCGTTTCGCCAAGTGAGGGGTGCGCGCTTTAGCATTCATCTCTTATCTAAAACAATCGTGTACCGAGGGAGCTTTTATCAAAGAAGTAATGCATGTCTGAGCCGTGAGCTACAGTGGAGACACCTCGGACAACGAACCAGAATTTCTGGCGAAAACCGGTTCTGAGCGATGACCATATTTTGTACAACCCTTGGGAATGCATCACATTCATGTCAATATTCAAAGCTAGAAGATCGTTAAATCAGATTGCGGACTGTTGTATTCTGTTAAATACCCCGTGCTAGTTTTATTATTTTTGCTTCTGGTTTTACGTCATTTTCAATTATCACAATCGTTTTCTAAATACATTAATGCATATTGTCATCTTTTCATCGTCTTTGTAGTAGGATTATGAAGAATCATATTATGTAATTCATTTGTCCAGTATGCAAATCGTTTGATTCGCATTCATCTAATAATAACGCTACAAGAAAAAATAAAAAAGTTTCAAGCTCGTGGTGTTCTGATCTATATTAAGGAATAAGTTACCGAAACGTTAGTTCAAATAAAACATTAATTTATATTTGGAATTTAGCTTTTACAGTTGTTTGTGTAGCCAATTATGAAATTCTAGGAAATCAGTGAATGGAATGTAGCGCGAACGAGTCGGCCCAACTACCCCCCTAACGAGGGGTTTACAAACCAGGTAAATATAAGCTCGACGCGGTGGATCGACTGGTTCGTTGTCCGAGGTGTCTCCACTATACCTAGGGACGTGGGTTTGATTCCAGTATCCATTTATTTATAGGTCAATGTTAACTTGAAAAAATTTGTTTCTACATCTTTTTTTTTACTGTGGTAAAAGGAATTTACTTTTAAAAAATATAGAATGTTTGGCGGAATTTCAGATAGGATTCAAAATTGAATTGATGACAAAACGGGAACAGTGAACACACAAAATTGAGGCATGTCCCTGACTTCGTTGACTTTTTGTAGATCAGTGGAAAATAAATATATTAGAAAGTAATGAAAGGGAGACAATAATAAACTTTTAGAAGAAAATAACATTTGTTTACTTCAGATGTCGGTATTACATTATATTTGTCTTTACGTTAGATGAAAATTATTTTTGAACTGTGAGAATTCATGTATTTTCATAGTGTAACAAATCGGAGGTCCCCGGGCAACATGCGCTAAATAAAAAGTAATAGTAATAAATAATAAAGTCAGAGGTTCTGTGATCTAATTAGTTCTGGGTTTGAATCCATTCGTGATTCAAAATGAGACTATCACTAGAACACGGGGCCGTATTATTCATCCCCCCCCCCCCCCTTCATGTTTAGTTAGTTCGTGAGTTCCTGGTTGTGTGAACCTAGCAATGTCTAGAGGAATTAAAATATCTGTGCACTTCGCTGAACGCGCTGTAACTTAAGCGCATGCGTATTTCAAGCCCAGTTAACTTACAAAGAGCGTGTGTGCTCTTTATTGTTTTAAATACATAATACCTAGGGCACAGTCTTATGGTTTAGCCAACCAGTAACTCATGAACTAACTGAACTAACTTAATTTACTAAGGCCAGCGAATGTAAGATGGGAACATTTTGGTCGCAAAGGTTACCTTGTAAAATAAGTAGGGTAGGTAATAGGTATATTGTATAAACCTTGAGTAATATAGTTTACCGCGCAACATTCATATACATAATGCGTTTATAACAGCGTAAGTTGGTACCAGCAAATTATTCAGTTATATCGTCTTGGTCCTTGGAGTCCTTAGAGTCCTTATAGTCGGCAACCGGAGTTGCCCACATTGGTTGGCCCTTTCCCTTTGATCATATTTATGCAAATACGTCATATTATACAACCAACAAGAACTATATTATACTGGCTACACGTTACACGAAATTGAAACGTATTTAAATACCAAGACAGTCCTATAGTGTTCCTACTGTAGTTCATTTCCATTGTAATGAATATACGAGCAATATTTGATATTAATATTATTGTTATTTTGTCTTCTTATAATTTTCTAACATTTCTCTTAGCGCTTTCTTTTGTCGTTGTTCATTTCTTTCTTATATCTGTGTAAATTATTTTCCTCTGCACGTTATTCAACGTAGACCGTATATGGTTGTACACAGTTTAATAACCTATAAATCATGAAACATGGTCAAAGAATGAATAAAATATTATGATATAATTTTTCATTAATAGATTTAGATAATATTTTATAGAATTGAATTAGAGGGGTGACGATGATATCCTAAGTGTGCCCCGTACAAGTTTCGTTCTTGCCGCTTATGCGGAGAGTAATGTAAAAATAAACAAAATAAATCCGGAGGAATGTTTAATGCAATCAAATCACTTCAAATTATTTATGTTAAAGTAACCTGTATTCTACTACTTTAGTGCCGAGACTAAACTTTAGGCGAAATTCAATTAATTGATGTGATTTCTTATAAGTCGAAGTAGGGAAACATATAAGACAGATAGACGGACTGGATTGGAGGGAAGTGCAACAGATAACCCAGGAGATAAACATCATTGTAATGGATATGTTTGAAGTAGAAGACTGGCAGTTGAAAGGAAAGAATTATTGAGAGCTTTTTAAGCGAGCGAAGCGAGCGTTTCCACGAGACTCTTATGGCACTTCGTTCTGTTTTTTTTTTTGTTTGTTTGTTTGTTTGTTTTTTTTTTTTTTTTTATGTCTGTCGATAGCGGTCGAACGGAAAGTCCGATCAACTTGAAATTTGGACCATCCACAAGCCTCGATGTGGATTGAAGGTGTATAGTTTTGAGGCAAAATCGTTTGAAAAGTTACAAAGTTACACCATAGTTACTGCAAAATATTTTTTTGAAACAAAATGGCGGCAAAATGTGAGATAGCCATATTTTTTTAAACTTTTTTCCGGTCACGAATATGTTAATGTAATGGCGATCTGATAAGTATTGGCAAAGTTACACAAAAGTTACTCGAAAATATATTTCTGAAACACAGTAACAGCAAAATGTGAGGTGGCTATCTTATAGTAAATTTTCGTCTGGTTACGAATATACTAATGTTAACGCGATCCGATACGTATTAGAGGCAGAAATTACATTCCTATTGCTGTCAATAAGTGTTAGTAACGGTGGCGGACCGTGTTGAAAACATGACCACGAAAATTCTTAGCAACGCACATTGCACTGCATACAACAATGTCGGAAAGTATAATAGCCATGGTAATAAGAACAATTTTTGCAATGCGCATTCTTGAATTGTTGTTAATTGTTGTTCGTATTAGCATTGAAAACTTTTCGCCAGAAAGTTCGTAGATATTGACGCGCTCGCTTATCAACGCGTCAAACAGAGCGTTTTCCTAGTTAATTAAAACGAATCCATGAATTGATAATGTGAAAAGAATGAACTGTTGAACTTCTTTACTGAATTAATTTCCTCACGAAAATCCATTCTTTTAATTATTTTCACGTATACAGTCCGAGCGGTTCTTGGCCATACCCTGTGTATAACCCCCTGTTTCTGTCTGTTAATAGCTTTAAAAAACTTTCTAATTTACACAAAGTAAAACAAAATATGTCATCTATTTCTTTGTCGCATTAAATATTTCCGTACTAAAAAATATAATGTGATGTTTTTTTTTAAACGGAAATAATTAAGCGAGCGAAGCGAGCGTTTCCACTTGACTCTTATGGCACTTCGTTCTGTTTTTTTGTTTGTTTGTTTGTTTGTTTGTTTTTTTTTTGTTTGTTTTTTTGTTTTTATGTCCGTCGATAGCGGTCGAACGGAAAGTCCGATCAACTTGAAATTTGGACCATCCACAAGCCTCGATGTGGATTGAAGGTGTATAGTTTTGAGGCAAAGTCGTTTGAAAAGTTACAAAGTTACACCATAGTTACTGCAAAATATTTTTCTGAAACAAAATGGCGGCAAAATGTGAGATAGCCAGATTTTTCTACAGATTTTTCCGATCACGAATATGTTAATGTAATGGCGATCTGATAAATATTGGCAAAGTTACACGAAAGTTACTCGAAAATATTTTTCTAAAACGCAGTAACGGCAAAATGTGAGGTGGCTATCTTATAGTAAATTTTTGTCCGGTCACGAATATGCTAATGTAAACGCGATCCAATACGTATTAGAGGCAGAAATTACATTTCTATTGCTGTCAATAAGTGTTAGTAACGGTGGCGGACCGTATTGAAAACATGACCACGAAAATTCTTAGCAACGCACATTGCACTGCATACAACAATGTCGGAAAGTATAATAGCCATGGAAATAAGAACAATTTTTGCAATGCGCATTCTTGAATTGTTGTTAATTGTTGTTCGTACTAGCATTGAAAACTTCTCGCCAGAAAGTTCGTAGATATTGACGCGCTCGCTTATCAACGCGTCAAACAGAGCGTTTTCCTAGTTATTTCTAACACAGAAACATTCATAACAAAGAACAGTAAATTCTCTAGAAAATTACTTATTTTATTTTTCGCTTTGACAATTTTAAAGCATTTTAAATCTGTTTGTATAGACATGAATAGGGGCTTCTGCAGGGCAGGGTGGGTGACAGTAAAGCGCCGTCCGCGACCTCCATGAAGTTGGCCCCTCACATTTGCCCAATACATTTTTTTTTTATTTCAACCGTTAGAACTTCGTTTGATCCCGTTTGATCCGTTATTGTTTTCGTTTGAACCCTTTCGATCACGACGCTATGGCGTCGTGTTTATGTGAGGGGCCAACTTCACGCTGGCCCCTCACATGTGCGGAAACACGAATTTCTCAACGCCAATCGTTAGAACTTCGTTTGATCCCGTTTGATCCGTATAATAATTCGTTTGAACTCGTCAACCAACGGCGTCGCGACGCTTTCAATATTTTTGTCTGGCCCCTCACATTTGTCCTATCCAACATTTTTCGACGCCAATCGTTAGATCTTCGTTAGATCCCGTTTGATCCGTTAAGAGTTCCGTTTCAACTCGTCAACCTACGGCGTCGCGACGCTTTCAATATTTTTGTCTGGCCCCTCACATTTGTCCTATCCAACATTTTTCGACGCCAATCGTTAGATCTTCGTTAGATCCCGTTTGATCCGTTTAGAGTTCCGTTCAAACTCGTCAACCTACGGCGTCGCGACGCTTTCAATATTTTAGTCTGGCCCCTCACATTTGTCCTATCCAACATTTTTCGACGCCAATCGTTAGATCTTCGTTAGATCCCGTTTGATCCATTAAGAGTTCCGTTTCAACTCGTCAACCTATGGCGTCGCGACGCTTTCAATATTTTTGTCTGGCCCCTCACATTTGTCCTATCCAAAATTTTTCGACGCCAATCGTTAGATCTTCGTTAGATCCCGTTTGATCCGTTTAGAGATTCGTTTCTACTCATCAACCTTCGGCGTCGCGACGCTTTCAATATTTTAGTCTGGCCCCTCACATTTGTCCTATCCAACATTTTTTGACGCCAATCGTTAGATCTTCGTTAGATCCCGTTTGATCCGTTTAGAGTTCCGTTTCAATTCATCAACCTACGGCGTCGCGACGCTTTCAATATTTTAGTCTGGCCCCTCACATTTGTTCTATTCAACATTTTTCGACGCCAATCGTTAGAGTTTCGTTAGATCCCGTTTGATCCGTTTAGAGTTCCGTTTCAACTCGTACACCTACGGCGTCGCGACGCTTTCAATATTTTAGTCGGGCCCCTCACATTTGTCCGATTCAATATTTTTCGGCGCCAATCGTTAGGTCTTCGTTGGATCCCGTCTGATCCGTTTAGAGTTCCGTTTCAACTCGTCAACCTATGGCGTCGCGACGCTTTCAATATTTTAGTCTGGCCCCTCACATTTGCCCTATTCAACATTTTTCGACGCCAATCGTTAGATCTTCGTTAGATCCCGTTTGGTCCGTTTAGAGTTCCGTTTCAACTCGTCAACCTACGGCGTCGCGACGCTTTCAATATTTTAGTCTGGCCCCTCACATTTGTCCTATTCAACATTTTTTGACGCCAATCGTTAGGTCTTCGTTAGATCTCGTCTGATCCGTTTAGAGTTCAGTTTCAACTCGTCAACCTACGGCGTCGCGACGCTTTCAATATTTTAGTCGGGCCCCTCACATTTGTCCTATTTAACATTTTTCGACGCCAATCGTTGGATCTTCGTTAGACCCCGTTTGATCCCGTGAAAGTTCCGTTTCAACTCGTCAACATACGGCGTCGCGACGCTTTGAATATTTTAGTTTTACATAGACACAACCGACAACTAGCTTTAGATGGTGTTAAGTGCAATCGCTCATTATTTTGTCACTCCGATTTAATACACAATTATAAATAAATAAATATAATCATATCATCTCTATTGTCATCACTTATATTTAGCTCAATTCACTAAACGTGAGTGATAGAAGCTGAGTGAGATATGTATTTGATATAATGTATGACCATATAATTCTTATGATCCAGGCCATTTTGGATTTAACCTCAGACAAATTGCAACATTAGTGTTTTTGAAATCATTTTCTTCATAAAACATCCTCTTTAACATAGTCAAAATCCGCAAAAATCCGACGACTAGGATTTTTTCATGGAGCTTTTATTAAAATTATAATTATAATTACACTTCAAAATTTTAAATGTACCCAAACTAGTCGAGTTTGGATTCAAATGAATGCTTATTGCTGCAGGTTGACATTTATGATGATTATCGACTTCATTTAATCACACAGGGGTCACAGAGGTCACTAATAAGTTACAAATTATTAATAAGATCCCTCTAGGAATACACTTAAAATTGTTAAATTAAGGTAACGGCTATCAATTTTTAAAAAAAAATTTTTCTCCGCATAATTAATGATTCCCTCCTTACACGATAGGTAGATAGATAGATATTTTTTCGCCACAATAAACTGTACATGACAGCATTAAAATATTAATTACTAAAGTTACAATATTTGACAAATTTGTGTACCACCGGGCATTTGGGAAAACGTCAGTTCAGTAACAATACAAATCTTAAAATGAAAATAATATAAATGATAAAAGCACACATATATAAAACAAAACAAGAGAGTTTCAGACAAAGAACACATGGTGTCAAAAAGGAAAATAAAAAATATGGCTTTATACTAGACCTAAAAGTATAAGGACACATTAATATTTCAGAATATGTTTTCATAAAGCTATTTTTCAGAATAGTTTAATGAATTTGTATTTGAATACAACGATCTAATATCAACTTGCATGTCCGAGTATTCCTAAAATATAAAGTGCGTGGGCGGTCGAATTTACGTGTGTACGGGGGGGGGGGGGGGGGGGGAGTAATTTAAGTGGGTGGAAAACGATGTTACAGAAATTGAACGGGTTAAAGAACTTGAGGGGACGTTTTTGAGCAAACATTCAGAGGCCATACATGTATTTAGAATTTTCTTTTGGATTTTCGATGTTAATTAGCCCCATAATGTAGTCTGTCAGATAGAACAATGAAATCGGACGTTTTGGATTATCCACAAGGAGTCCTAACAACTGTCAAATTTGATACCTGCACCAAAAATCTATTTCTTCTGTCCATCGTTTCGAAGCTATAGGTATATTGATTGGTCATGCGTATTTTTGCTACTCCAATTATATAGAAAACTTTGTATTACGCCTGGCTGTTCTGTGTTTAGCAATGTAGGACTTCGTGTATGTATAAAAAGCACCTGGGCTAGCCCAGCCTCCAAATAAAAGTGCCTGGGCGGCGCCCAGGCCCGCCCAGGCTCGAATACACCACTGGTTACAGGTCCATATCGGTAAATGGTAAATGGCAGGTAAAATGTTAAATAACAGTTAGTGTAATGGTATAGCAGATTTCATTACATTCCTCAGGCAAACGAGCACACCTCTTTGAGTGGCAATCAGTTTTACAACAACTTTCAGAAGATTATCTAGAGCTGGTGCTAATCACACTTGTATAATTTTCCCGTCTTTTTAACCCATATCTATTGAAAAGGATTCAGGTCTACTCCTTTCCACGCATTTATTTGATTGTACATGCACGCTTACGCTGTGGTACCTATTTAACAGCTCCTAAAGTTGGTGGACGCGGTTCAGCCCTAACAAACGTGTTCCTGACGCAGTCTTTCCCGTAAACCATCAGTGGCGGAGATTTTTAAGGTTTTCAGTTTTCTTTCCGCCATGCATGCTTACCACTGCCTTCTTCCCCCGCTAGGGTTGGCTACATAGTTCATACATAAAACAGATTAAATACCATCTTCTTCAGCTTTGGTTGCTAATAAACCTTTGAAATAAAACCCGAGGATCAATTTAGATTACGTCGTCACCGATCTTCATGCGAACCATATCCAAAAAAGTATTTCCTTTTAAAAGTGACCGTTGACACATTTTCTCCTGTCACGAATGAATCAAGTATGGGCCACCGTGTACAAACACTGTTACTTTCGTCCACGTTGACACTAACATTTGCTACTTGGCCCGTTTTTTAGCTTCATATGGATAAGTATCTTGGAATGGATCCATGTGATTAAAGAAACAAAGGGTTGTTATGTTATCTTTTCGTCTCTTTCTTGTCTCTCTTTCGATGAGTCAATGTGTTGCTCACTTGTCTTACATGATATCCGAATGGTTGCTTGCATATCTCTGTTTACATCGGTGCATTTAGGCGTTACCTACCCAGGGACTGTTACCTTATCGTGACAGGCAGATGTGTGTGCTTTGTTAATCCCGAGACCTATACCGGCGGAAGCATATGCTTCTGGTAGGACCACCCTAGCTGAACAGATCGAGGAGGAGAAGCCAGACAAAATGTAGTCCACACCCTCCCTTTTTCTCATCGCCCTCCTACTGCCCCTTTCCTTCACATCTTCCTCTTCATATTTCACCCACTTAACGTCTCGATTAGCCAAGTTGCAAATATAGGGGACATAAAACCCAAATATCTTCTTAGGCACTGGTGAGAGAGACTCAAACTGATTGATGAAGTTTAATTGTTGTTGTTGAGGTCATATCTCGACCTTCTCTAAATTAAAACTCTGTACACTTATAAGATCAACTGAGCGACCTGCGCAGTATCGATCAGATATATGGATCACATGCGAGTCATTCTGAAAGACCTGGCATCTATCAGGATGATCCTTTTCGAGTTTGTTCATCGATTGAAGATATAATCGCGCCCTTCTCGTGTAAGTGAACCTACTTGCTGCTTCAAGATAAGGTAACATTTCTGAAACAGATTGCAGAAACAGCATCCTGTTTTCCGTATGTTCAGATTAAATAAACTTTTTTATTGTCTACCATGTCCATGAATTGGAACCATTCATTGATGTTTGGGCTTTACGTCCATTTGTTTGCAAAAATAGAACAATAAATTACAAGTCCGTTGATTTTGTAAAGGTTCTTAAAATTTTGCAATCATCTTTTGTATCTACAACAGACGCAGTTAGTTCCAATAATCCTTCGAATATTACACCCAGCTCGTTGAGATCTACGATCGTCAACTTCCATGTTATCTACACTGTTGGTTTATTGTATGGTGGGCTGTTATATTGGATATCTTTGCAAATAGAACACCGTTGCGATTTTGACTGATTTAGCACCAACCACAGATGATCTTATGAAAGTTATACGGTGTTGTAAAAGTGATTGCCAGACTCAAAAAAGAGTTGTCATTAGTAAACTTTGTCTCATCGTAGGATGAGACTAGTCAAACCGGTTTTTCCGCTCTCCAGATTTTGTGCAACCCTAATTGTAGCTCGGCGCTCACAGCACATCAGATGAATAGAATGACAGCTTCCCTAATTGATTCACATGATCGCGGTCAAATACCAGAAATAACTACCAGTGCAATATTATCGGCAACTGAATTAGCACTACTACAACATATAAAATAACAGTAGGTTTTTATTTTCGGTATTTCATGAATGTGAAATTTTGAATGGAAGCTCTACATCGAAAACTGGGCAAGTTGTTGAGTTTTTATTATTGTTTTAAATATTACGGCCATTGGAACAGGTCTCAATTCTAAGAAAATGTTCAATCATCATACTGTATTAGGATTTTCGGTTATGCACGATAAGCCGATAATTGCTTGTCAATTATGTCAAGTGGACGAAGCGCGCGGGTGTTCACAATAAAGGAATCTCAGGGGTCGGTAAAACCCTACTCTTGCAGTGGCATTTGCCATTTCTCGCGGTCTCATCCTGCAGTGAGACAAAGTTTAGGGAATGAATTGCTCGTCTGCCTGCAAGGAATGCAATGGAAAGAGCTATACCAATTCACATCTACCTCTGTTAACCACAGTGACAGCGATATGAACACGTAACTTGATAAGAGATCGTTGTAGTTTCAAATTATAATTAATCTAACTACTCTGGAAAATAGCTTTATGAAAACATTCTTAAAATATTGATATTGATGTGGTCTATACATGTTAAGGTCATAGGAAGGGTACTTATCGTGAAAGGAGAGAATCATCAATGACATTCAGATAAATAAATAAATATTTGAAAATTGATATGCCATTATATAAATTTAATTATTTAAAATATATTTTTGGTAACATCTTAATTTGTGACTCATTGTTGACCTCTAGTGACCCCTATGTGATAGAGGAAGTCATTGACCATAGTAACTGTCAACCTGCACTTATAAGCATTCATTTGAATCCAAACTCGACTAGTTTGGGTACATTTAAAATTTTGAAGTCTAATTATAATTAAAATTTTATTAAAAGCTCCATATAAACATCCTAGTCGTCGGATTTTTGCGGATTTTGAGTATGTTAAAAAGGATCTTTTTCTGAAGAAAATGATACCAAAAACACTAATGTTGCAATTTGTCCGAGGTTTGGTCCAATTTTTATGTAAATGGCCTGGATCATTAGTTTAAAAAGTGTAAGTTGGTTATCTTAAAACTGTTCTGTATCTTTAAGGTGTATCTCAAATCTCTATTTTCACGCTAAACGACTAGCACCAATTAACAACATGTTATTATAGTCTGCCAGCTAGTCGACTAGCGCCAAAATTAAGATTTGAGATACGCCTTTAATTTTGTGTTGTTTTTGTGTAGTTTGACTAACAATTGCACTGCGTAAAAACTGTCCCATTTATTTTGTTCTGTCATGATATTAAAAATTACTCGATTTCTCCAATACAAAAATTATATTACCAAAATCCAACGTACAGTACCCATAAATCGACGTTCACGTATCAATCGTTCACTCGAAGCAACTCTCAAGCAACTATCTCGACTTTGTTAAATCAAAATCACAAGTGTATTTAACTATAACAAACTAGGCATGAAACATTGCTTTATAGGTTGGTTTCACAAGCCCTAACGCCGACGTATGGCGTCAAGTCGTTGGCCAATCAGGATACGTAAAACGCAAATCCTCCGTTTTCGAATATGTTCATTTGGCTCTACATTTTACGCCCACACACGGAATGTAGTTACTAAAGTGAATATAAAAGATTGTTGATCAACTGACAATGACACGTGTTTAGGCTTTATTATTTCGTTTAATTTCATAAACCCATCGCTCCGTGTAAGGTTTGCCAACACCGACGAAATTGCCTCAGTGGCAGCATAGAAAACTCTAATTCAGAAGACTACCACATCAATACCTGCTACAAGCGATCAACACAGAAGTTTTTTCCGATGTTTCTTTCTCTCAGTCTCAGCTTCACAAGCCGAATTATTGGATTGAATCATTCGGTCAGCGGACCTTTCCTAACTATTCGCTATACCACAATAACTAAATGAACATGAACTGACCATGGTCAGGATTACTACGGACAAAAAGGTTGAAGAACCAGCCAACATATACATATGTGTATAGTATATTTATTGTGAAATCCAGAAATTATAAACCAGCCTCGGCTGGGAATCAAACTCAAGTCTCCCACTTGCCAGGTAGGCGCCTCAACCCCCGGACCACCAGCGGGATAGGCCTGAGTTCAATTCCTAGTCAGGGTTGGTTTTTTATTTCTGTATTTCACAACAAATTCACCCACATTTGTCTCCTACTGTTAATTTGGATTCGCAAAATCAATTCAATCTGCAACTATTACTCTAAGAAGGTTACAAGTGAATTGCTCAGCTCAGCTAATTTGTCTTTTACTTGTTAGCATTTTGTGTAGAATTGATTGGATTCTGAAACATATCACTTATAAACAACGTGTCATTTTGTATCTAAAAACAAAATAGACGCTGAAAATAGAAGTAAAGGAATCAAAGTCATGATAATACCAATCCTTAATCCACTAACAAAAGCATCATGTTTGTTTATAATAAAATAAAATGTTTCTTATGAAGAAATAAATGAATAACGGTCATATTAATTTATTATTAACTTTAAAAGTAATAATAATACGAAACAAAAACATACCTATTATAAATACTGTGTAGGAACGATTCGGCACTCATAACTAAAGAAAGAAAAATACGTAATAAATAAATAAATGAATACATAAATAAAATGTTAAATAAATAAATAAAATAATAATTACAGAAGTCCAAACGGGATCAAAGGATGATCTAACGATTGGCGTCAAAAAAAGTTAAAAAGTACAAATGTGTGCGGCCAGACTAAAATATTGAAAGCGTCGCGACGCCGTACGTTGACGAGTTGAAACAGAACTCTTAACGGATAAAACGGGATCTAACGAAGATCTAACGATTGGCGTCGAAAAATGTTGGATAGTACAAATGTGTGCGGCCAGACTAAAATATTGAAAGCGTCGCGACGCCGTAGGTTGACGAGTTGAAACGGAACTCTTAACGGATCCAACGGGATCTAACGAAGATCTAACGATTGGCGTCAAAAAATGTTGGATAGGACAAATGTGAGGGGCCAGACAAAAATATTGAAAGCGTCGCGACGCCGTAGGTTTACGAGTTGAAACGGAACTCTTAATGGATCAAACGGGATCTAACGAAGATCTAACGATTGGCGTCGAAAAATGTTGGATAGGACAAATGTGAGGGGCCAGACAAAAATATTGGAAGCGTCGCGACGCCGTAGGTTGACGAGTTGAAACGGAACTCTTAACGGATCAAACGGGATCTAACGAAGATCTAACGATTGGCGTCGAAAAATGTTGGATAGGACAAATGTGAGGGGCCAGACAAAAATATTGAAAGCGTCGCGACGCCGTAGGTTGACGAGTTGAAACGGAACTCTTAATGGATCAAACGGGATCTAACGAAGATCTAACGATTGGCGTCGAAAAATGTTGGATAGGACAAATGTGAGGGGCCAGACTAAAATATTGAAAGCGTCGCGACGCCGTAGGTTGACGAGTTGAAACGAAACTCTAAACGGATCAAACGGGATCTAACGAAGATCTAACGATTGGCGTCGAAAAATGTTGGATAGGACAAATGTGAGGGGCCAGACAAAAATATTGAAAGCGTCGCGACGCCGTAGGTTGACGAGTTGAAACGGAACTCTTAACGGATCAAACGGGATCTAACGAAGATCTAACGATTGGCGTCGAAAAATGTTGGATAGGACAAATGTGAGGGGCCAGACAAAAATATTGAAAGCGTCGCGACGCCGTAGGTTGACGAGTTCAAACGAATTATTATACGGATCAAACGGGATCAAACGAAGTTCTAACGATTGGCGTTGAGAAATTCGTGTTTCCGCACATGTGAGGGGCCAGCGTGAAGTTGGCCCCTCACATAAACACGACGCCATAGCGTCGTGATCGAAAGGGTTCAAACGAAAACAATAACGGATCAAACGGGATCAAACGAAGTTCTAACGATTGAAATAAAAAAAAAATGTATGGGGCAAATGTGAGGGGCCAACTTCATGGAGGTCCGTCCGCGGGGCTTATACCGTTGGGGCGCAGGTCCTAAGCATATGCCACATAGGGACGTGGGTTCAAATCCTGCGTAAGGCATGTTTGGTTTATCATTGTTCGTCACCGTCACCTGTCACCCCTCATCGTCTCTACAAGCATACTTGTGCAATGCTAGAAACGGAAATCAACAAGAATTCGAGTCGTTTCGAAGCAACCTTACACATGCTTCGTCAGACGTAGAGGAATGAATGGCCAAACATTGAGCCCCAATTTCGAACCACTCGTCACTGACGATACCAACTGTATAATGTTGTTCCGGCACATTATTAATTTTAAACTTATCATCAATCGAAATCAGGTTTAAGTACTTTTTAAGTAATTTTAGTCGATCTGTTTACTCATAAAAACACCCTTCTTTTAAACTCTACCTTCTTTCAATGAATTTTATTATTTTTAATCTCTCTCTCTGAAGCTAATTTACATCAATTTGCACTAAAAAATAAATTCAGTTATCTCGATAAAATCTGAATAGAAGGTTCGACCTTCATTCAGCCCTCCTCTATAGCTACAGCTAGTGACATTGTGTCTTACCACCGCACCTGCAGGTGTTGTATTGTGTCCAACAACCGCACCTGCAGTTCTCACTAGAACGTCACGTGCAGGTGTTGTGTTGTGTCTTACCACCGCACCTGCAGATCTCACTAGAACGTAACGTGCAGGTGTTGTATTGTGTCTTACCACCGCACCTGCAGTTCTCACTAGAACGTAACGTGCAGGTGTTGTATTGTGTCTTACCACCGCACCTGCAGTTCTCACTAGAACGTCACGTGCAGGTGTTGTGTTGTGTCTTACCACCGCACCTGCAGTTCTCACTAGAACGTCACGTGCAGGTGTTGTATTGTGTCTTACCACCGCACCTGCAGTTCTCACTAGAACGTAACGTGCAGGTGTTGTATTGTGTCTTACCACCGCACCTGCAGTTCTCACTAGAATGTAACGTGCAGGTGTTGTATTGTGTCTTACCACCGCACCTGCAGTTCTCACTAGAACGTAACGTGCAGGTGTTGTATTGTGTCTTACCACCGCACCTGCAGTTCTCATAAGAACGTAACGTGCAGGTGTTGTATTGTGTCTTACCACCGCACCTGCAGTTCTCGCTAGAACGTAACGTGCAGGTGTTGTATTGTGTCTTACCACCGCACCTGCAGTTCTCACTAGAACGTAACGTGCAGGTGTTGTATTGTGTCTTACCACCGCACCTGCAGTTCTCACTAGAACGTCACGTGCAGGTGTTGTATTGTGTCTTACCACCGCACCTGCAGTTCTCACTAGAACGTAACGTGCAGGTGTTGTATTGTGTCTTACCACCGCACCTGCAGTTCTCACTAGAATGTAACGTGCAGGTGTTGTATTGTGTCTTACCACCGCACCTGCAGTTCTCACTAGAATGTAACGTGCAGGTGTTGTATTGTGTCCTACCACTGCACCTGCAGTTCTCACTAGAACGTAACGTGCAGGTGTTGTATTGTGTCTTACCACCGCACCTGCAGTTCTCACTAGAATGTAACGTGCAGGTGTTGTATTGTGTCTTACCACCGCACCTGCAGTTCTCACTAGAATGTAACGTGCAGGTGTTGTATTGTGTCTTACCACCGCACCTGCAGTTCTCACAAGAACGTAACGTGCAGGTGTTGTATTGTGTCTTACCACCGCACCTGCAGTTCTCACTAGTTCGTAACGTGCAGGTGTTGTATTGTGTCTGGCCGGAAGTACGGCTCATTCATTAGAGGGGTTTGTCTTGAGAGTTCGATATCAATCAGATTCTAAGAAGCCACTGGAGGTGCGTCTATGCTCTTCGCTTCGCCTCTAGGGTGAGCGCACGCAACCCACTACCCATCCCCTTAGCGGCTTAGCCACAAGGAAGAAAGCAGTTGATTGTTTTAGATCTTAATTCACTTGGATATTACTGTGTGTATCCTACCTTATTACAGCGTAATATGATAATAATAAAATCATTTTTTTTATAAAATCGTCTTCATTTTAGGCGGGATTAGAGCCAGTTAGTCCTCATTTTCCACATTATTAAATAGGTAATATTAAATGGACTCTGCAAATATGTAGAGGGGTGAAGGAGGTAGAAGAGGGAGGGAGAGTGAGAGAGGCAGAGAGAGAGATAGAGAGATTCTACCTGTGGTAGTTTACAAAATCATTGAGGCACCTCCCGCTGAATGTCAAAGATCTTACAATTAAGTGGCTATTCGCGTGGTGAGCCGCTCAATCATTGCCGACTTGTATATCAAACCAAAGATAACCGAGTACTGACTCAAACCCATCTCGTTTTTCTCGTACCATAAATTCAGACGTAGGTATCATTTATAATGGTATGAATCTATATTTTTATAAATGATGTACGGAAAGTCGAAAAATAGTTAAATGATATTTTTGGTATATATTCTGTTTATTATGCACACTACAGAATTTATTGTGAATATATTCTGTAAATTTCATGGTATTTTCATCGCTTTTCCGGCTTTCCCTACATTCGCCAACTTTGTTTTTACAAGATTTTTTTTACAAGATGGTTTCCCTACATTCCGCCATCTCGTAAAAAAATTATATTTATTGTAAATGTATCTTTTATTTTGTTAGGAGTAATATGATATCCGAATGATTTGTTTGATTTACTAAAAAAAAAAAAAATCGCTCATCTGGCAACGCGGAGCGTTTTCCTAGTTTATAATAATGTAGGATCATACCGTCCTAGATAATACCTACATTTTCACACTTTTCGAATTGAGATTATTTTTATTAATATACTAGCAAATCGTTGTTTATGACTGAACGCGTAGGAAATTGAATATTCTGAAATCATGTAGAGAGCTTTAGAAACTATTGCAAATAAATTTCTATTGCGTTTAGACTCGCTAAAATCAACCATAAACTTTCAATGTTCCATCCTTATATTTAAATTTTCTCTTAACCTTACTAATATCTTGTCCACATGATTCCAAAATTTGATTTTAAATGACGATTTAAATTAAATACATAAAATAATTAATTAATTTAAAATAGAATAACATCTCTTGATAAATACTTCAACTTGTTTTTCGTTTAGATACAATAAAATAGAATCATCTGATAGTGTATATAATGATTTTGATCGTGGGGCGTATTTGCAGGCCTAGCCAGTATCATGTTATGTCGTGTTGTGTCATTATAACTCCGATCATACACTGATATGTAGGCTACACGCCACTATACCCTCCAATTAGTAATTCGTTCTAACTCGGTGTTGATACATTTGAAAGATATACTTTAAAACTGCAACAAAGAATCGATAGCATAAAACACGGCCATAATTAGCATGCTCATGCTTTGTGGGAAAAGAACATTTTTAGGTTCATGGAAATACAAATTTAGTCTAGCAAAGGTACCTTCACGAGTTACTGATGAGTGATGACCCTCATTACAAAATGAGGGCCATACACTAACAACTAATTAAAAATACTATAACTTTAGTAATTTAATGTAAATGTATTTATTTATATACATATATATATATATATATATATAAATAAATAAACATATATATAAAAAGTATATATATATACAGAATTTAATATAAATATCATTAATTATATATATATAAGAACGTAATATAATATAAATAATTATTTAAACATTCTTATTATTTTAATAATTATACATACATATAATTATATAAATATAATTGTTATTTATGTATTTATCTATAAGCAAAGTACAAAGAAACCCTCTTGTATCGGCCGCTCTTTTTGTGGCACTAAACTCTGGGTATCTAGTCTATCTGGGTCTGGGGTATCTTGTATACAAACTATCATGTTTCATGGTAAGCATGTTCGTCTGCTATTGGCACACATTTACCCACCATTATGACTGATGTGACGTCACGTGAATACTCCCTAGCGTAGCGTACACACACGATAGAAAACCTCTTCTCAGATATTGTTCTGTTTTGTTTTCCCCTCGTTGTGTGTTCCGGTGAGCCCTCGACGCCGCTAATAAATGATTCTGTTAGCGCCGCGAAGAAGGATCCATCCATCTATCCTAGAGAGTTTAAGACGATTGATGAATTACTCGTAACGCACACATCAATTACGTTGTACCGTGCATGGGCGACAGACCAATATTTGTGTTGTGTTGATATGGTTCCGTGAGGGGTGGTGGCGCGTCTATTAGTTCATTGCACAGGTCCAGGGTGTATAAGAATTAAAGTCGTTCCATTGATCAAACTACCAGTTCCAAGCAATGATTTTAATATTTGTTTAAAATCACAAATAATTATTTCTTTGACAATTATTATGTTAAATTACTATAAAATGTAAAATATATTCAGTAATCAAGTAAGAATACTATTTTAAAATCCAGTATTTACACGAAAATGCAGTTATTTATAATGGCATGATTCTAGACACTAGTTTGACTGCAGAATAGCCAATCCCTTAAAACGAAATTAGTTCATCAAAACTCCAAATAGTAGTCAACTTCTTATCTCGCTTTTGGCTTTAATTACACCACAACACATTCACAAATTATAGACTTTATAATGGATACAAATCTAGATTGATTTACAAAGCCAAGGAAACAAAAAACTCGTTTTTAATATTCATCGACAAAGTATTGCCAACCTCCAATATACTTGGCAACGCTGCAAAAACATTGTTATTGTCAGATCGTGAAAATGGCGTCGAAAAAATACGGAATACGAAGCGGAGGACGTTTTATTACGATAAAAGAAAATGATAGGATTGTATATTTTGTATCGTATCATGTTGTTTGTGCAATTGTTTATCTGACGAAGTGATCTCAAGTAACTTAAGTCCATCTAGGACATGTGAAGGCATGCAATGGATGTAAATTATTTCAAATGCGTGTAGGGGGGCTACATAAATGGTGGGCCTAGGCCTTGCACATGTCAAATGATCACAAAACGTCCTTGAGTGGCCTTAGGGCTTGGCACATTTTCTTTCATATTATACAGATGCCTCCTGGCGTACTATACTTAGCATATCTACATTGGGGAAAATGTTTGCGTTTACGGACGTACAATACATGAATTTCATTTCGGATCAGGCAATATAGGCCTAGGCCTAAGTCTAAATAAAGGTGGCCTAGGCTAGGCCTCACGTACCGTATTCAGATATATTCCCGTTTCTAACTGTGCCTTCAATTTGAATTGAGCGCATTATTTGTATGACGCAAAATGTTAATTGGAAATAAGCGACGATAAATGTAAATAAGCAAAAGTCCAGTCACGTCGCATCGTGGAAATGTGACAGCCAGCTCATGTTTTGACGTGAGGCGGACGCGGGCTCAAAGAGAAATGACGTCATCGCACGCAGTGTTGCCATAGTTTCACGGCTCACCCGATTTCCCATCAAATGTTCTTATAGTGAAGCCAATATTGACCGAAAACGAGTCGAGGGATTGTATTCATACATACATATTTAGAATTGTCGTTCAATTATCTTAAAATTGAGTATAAAATAAAGAAAATGACAAATGTTTAGTATCTACTTAGTCGATGCTTTATATTCGAAAGTGTATGATTTTTGACAGTTTCAATGGTAGGGGATAGGGAAGTCGACGGATTTCAAATATTTATATTAAAAAAAGTAGTCGATGAAACTACTTTATTTTTCACTAATATTTAACATGATATTTAAGTGTATATTCAACATGATTTGTAGCACAATGACAAATAGTTGGGTATACAGTGGATCGACTTTAATCAAAATAGATAGGCCTACAAAAAGAATGTCAATAATTTAAGAATTTGGGAATCTAAAAATATGCGCTTGTTATGTTGTATAATGTAGGACAGTAGGGTCAGTGGCGTATCCAGGAATTGGGAAAGGGGGGGGGGTTTCAACCCATATCATAGAGAGTGAAACCGAAACATAATTGGGGCGTCCGGGGTGCTTGCCCCTCGAAAAAATTCTCGTGAGGTCATTTTAGTGCAAAGCTGCGTTTTAACGTTTTTTTTTTTACCGTTTTTACTGGACCGATGTAGAGGGGGTGTGGGGTGCGGGGTCAGCTACATGCGTCAACTTGAATGAAGGGCGGCATTGTTTCTGAAAGTGTACATGGTACACCACTAAACCGCCTCGCTTTCTGTGGCTGCGTCTTCTGTGCGAGTCAGCACAGAAGAGTCAAGTGATATGGATTCCGTTCCTTGCATTGTTCGATAGGTGGTTTCACATTCAGGGCCCACCCCGCCACGAACAGCTGAGGTGTTGGTAGATAGAAATATAATTATAGATTGATGCGTGTCTAAAAATACTGTCTATTGAAAGCTAAACGGTAATTTTCCATGTTTCCTTTGCTAAAGGGATGGGGGGGGGGGTTGTCCCCCCCCCCTTCCCCCCGTGTATACGCCACTGAGTAGGGTATATCTTACGTTCTAGCTTGCCATAGTACAGACAGACACATTCTTTTTCAACACTTCTTCGGTTTAGGTCGTGCATGAGTTGCTCGTTGTGTAAACCCGACCAGATTCAATAGATGTTGTCTGGTTATCGTGTTTCGTATTGTAACTTTTAAATACTTGGTCCTATTTGGAGAGGATATTAAAATAAGCTTGGCTATTGGTTTCGCTAAACGCGCTCTAACTTTATAGCAGACTTATTTCAAGTCTAGAACTTACAAAGAGTGTGTTCTTTATACACAGCTATAACTAATAATATATTTGGGACTGAGCCCAAATTTGTTGAATGTTAAACCTCAGTAAATGGGCTGCTTGACTATACATTACACTGTATTTAGTACTTTGTAAAATGTAAATGCTTACAACCAAAACCGGACGTTTTGCAGGCATGTACGCTGTGGCGCGTGTGCTTTCACTTACACTAAATTATATTTCAGGAGCGGGTTTACTTATTACACGAATGACGTGACTGCCGAAAGATTAAGATCCTTTTTAATTCCTACTGAAGTATGATCTCCGGTCGGACACACCCAAAAACACGTCCTAAATGCAACACATTAAATTACGACTTACTTTGTCTAAAAGTAAAGAAAAACTAAAACGGGCATTGTTTGGTCTGAGTTGCGTAAGTACCCCCCCCCCCCTCTTCCCCCCCCCCCCCTCCAATAAACTGTTGTTAAATTATTAGAACCAAGTATTCGCACTTAGTTTTGGACAGATATGTCCTTGAAACAGCCCCAATTTCCCGTGGGACAAATTGTCTTTGTCCCCCTGACCTTATCGTGTCCATTGTTTAAACGTTTCATATATCCTCACCTCACTCCCCCCCCCCCCCCGCCATTTTGTCGGCGTGTTGACGTCACATTGAAAACGTGTAGTGTAGTCATCGCGTGAACGGAGGTAGTTAAACCCTGCCGGGTCGCAATCCCCATTGCGCCATTTACTTCAAATGTACACTTATTGACATTGTAACATTAGTACGGTACTTGTTGAGGCTCTGCAGTGCTTTGTTCGTCTGCGTTACACCGAGTTGCACTCAGCACGCTCGCTTTGCCTGTTGTTGCAGTGTGGTGCGTGACAGGTACAACAATACAGCAAGAAAGTGTATACAGCATCTTGAGTGTTTATTTTTGTTTTCTTATTTCATCCACTTTATTCGCGTAACACAGACGAGTGTTAAGAGTGTATAATATAGACTCATCTAATTGAGGGCAGAGCCCCAGCCCCAGGCGTTGATATCAACAGCTATTTTTCTTTCTTTCAAAAAAATTTTTTTTTTAAAGTAATTTTTGTTACTTAGGCCTACATACGAAAATATGTTACATTGACGGTGTTTCCACGTAACTTCCGATGAACTGTTTGCATCACATATACCCGTGCACCTTCCCGGAAGAAATATTTAATATAGCGATATTTTAGTGGCGTGTAGCGTTTGTGTGTCAATGACGAAAACAAAAATGTTTTTTTAATGCTTTCACGAAAAGCAGTATAGTTGACTCCCTATATATATAGAGAGAGAGAGAGACATCAAATATTAGATAGAAAGATTTATAAACATTATACAAAACTACGTAGTGTAAATGAATATAAAACTACCGGAGTTGCTAATCCTTTAAGGTTTTAACATACTTTAAATAAAAATCATAATAAATCAAGCTAAAATAACCTCTTTGGACAGTCGATAAAAGTTGAATGCATAGGCCTACTGTTCGAAGACCTTGAGCAATAAAACAAAACAGAAATACACAGTATACCATCATTTACTGGCTAGTGGCTACACCACTTATTTGTTTCAAGCCTGATACAGACGAACGATTTTGTTTGACAAACGTTGCTATGATTATAAAATGTCTTATCCAAAACTGAATTTTCATCACGTCACAGGAATTGCAACAGATTACGTCACATATACCGTCAATGTGTACAGCTCAAGTCTTTAGAACGCTATTTTTAAACTACGTTATGATCAGTTAATTATATTGTTCCTAAGAAACATTAAAAGTATTTTCGGTCGTCTTGCATTGGAAAATTAATGGTTTCCAAGAGTCTTGGAAACCATTTTCAATGCGTAAATAAATCACTGGGCGGACGTAATGTCTTCACGCCTATATAAATACAATGCTCGTGCCTTCTTGGAATTGTTCAAATGTAGTTATATCACTGGTGTTTGTATCGAGCCGATTACACCTGGTGGCGTTGTTCTAGCTAGAGCATAACAGACGAACAACGTACATCTGCTATAATTGCACTAACTGCGTACAGGGTGTAGCGCAAACAATCAACGTGTACACCTGCGTCATTGCACTGTAGAGAGCAAGACTGAAATACCGACAAACAAAAACAGTGTACACACACTACATGATGATTGATGATTGATGATTATGATTGCGCACTAGAGCAGTGCTTCTTAATCTTTTGTACCCAAGCCTCACTTATGTAAAAATAGTCCTACAACTGCTGATCGCTTCACTAATATTTCACAATTATGCAATCAAATTGAAAAACGTGAATTTAAATAACATTTACCAAAGTAATTAGACTCCACCAACGACAATTGTGTGAATTGTAAGTCCGCTAGTGCATCGTATGGTGGTCTAGCGGACTGGGCTACTCATTGTGGAATGTAGTACCACAGAGTATGGAGGGATGTATGTATGACGTTCTATAGTCTTTGGTAATACGGTAGACAAAAGTTATAAACTGCAAGTATAACCCTCTGAGATCAAACGAAATTAATAAAATCATTTGTATTTGCTTCGTGCCTCACTAGTGATGCCAGTGTAGCGTTATAGTTTGAGACACATTGCACTAGGGGTTACAAATCTAGCACAAAGGATACAAGTACAGGTATACCTGCAATGTCATTGCACCAGAGTGTAAAAGTGTAACGCAGACAAAGTGTAAGAGTGTATAAACGCCAATGACCCGGGCTGTCATGTTCAACAGTCGTTTTAGATAGTGGTTTGCGATTAGCTCATATTTGAAATGAAATATCGTGCGACAAGACAAATCCAACCGATTCGTTATGAGTGCACAAATACCTGTCTCCCCCCCCCCCTCCCCCCGTCACTGGTGCGCGTGTAACTAGTCTGGTGAATAATGAGCTATGTTGCTGTTACTTGTGACAAATGACGGCACTGAATCTTAGACCGAGTTCAGCGTCCTATATACGGCCTTGCAAAGAAACATAATTGAGAATATGTGGCTTGATTTGGTTGTGTTGTGCAGTAGTTGGTACCGGTATCTCGGTAGCGCTTACAGGTTGTTCGAAATTGCGTTGGTTCCCCCACTGCAGAGCGGAGATTTTTTAAATAGCTTCTGGCAAATGTATAATTTTTCAATTATTTTGGACTGCTAAAGTGTAAAATATAAAATTATTATTCTGTTTGATTTTGTTATTATTATTACTATATTGCAATGTTCTACATGTTGCTCACTCATTCACAGAAAATGATATTGCATATACAGATACTATATGTTATCAAATAAAATGTAAAGAAAACGTAGCCTTTTTGTATTCGAAACGTTGTATCTTAGGGAATCCAGTAAATAAGAGGTTAAAACACGAATATCAACATCAATTATTCAGAGTTTGTCTGTTGTAGAGATTTGTAATTAATAATTATATTAAGTTTAATATTGTTAGAGAGCTGCTGCTGTTATACAGCGCACAATGTGTCCCTCTTTAGGGCACCGGTAAGTGGATAGTTGGGAAGGATTCAAGGACGTAATTTTGGCTTTGAGGAAAACCTAGAAA